>JAMZRA010000001.1:4502194-5102194 GCA_024499935.1 Tyrophagus putrescentiae | reverse complement strand
TCTTGCGTCAGTGTGCCGGCTGCTGCACTGTACTGCTTCCTAGCCTAGCACACCAACATTACCAGAAAAGCAGAGAGTTGCAGTGGTGAGAAAGAAGAAGAAGAGGAAGACAATGTCGCTCTCTCATTGACACGAACACACTGTAACACTGAGCTGTTCGGGCCACTGCTGCTGTCGGTGGCGACTCTGTGCCGGGATTCACGGAAAGATGCGGCAAGCGTCACAACCAGCACTACTAGTCACAGTGTGACCGTTCCAAATTACTCGCCGTCAGAGCGCCAGTTGGCGCCAACGCCACTGACACCAACCGACCGGCATATTCGGGCAGCAGTAGCAGTTGTTGTAGCAGTTGTTGTTGCAGTAGTCTCTGGCCTCCGTCTCTTCCCGGAGATAGACTACCACCACACTCTCTTTCTTTCGTTCTCTCGGGTAGTGCCCAGTGGTGCTGCAGTGCACTGACTTTTGCTGCCATTCGCCAGCGCTGACGGCGGCTTCCCCGGCTGCCGTTTCTGCTGCTGCTCTATACAGTGAACAGTACATACTGGGTCCATCGGCACCGTTCGCCAGCACTAGCTAGCACTGTCTATGTTTGCCGAACTGGTGAGCACATTCTCGCATTGCCGCTGCTAACCATTGTTTTGATCTCTAAATCGTCTCAAGTCTTGAGCTGCACATACGAGAATGTGCTGCTGCTCATTTTAAGATTCTCTCTGTGTTTGTCTTTCTTTCTTCATTATTCTTCTTCTCCTTATTATTGTTATCTAAACACTAGCTTTCAGTTTCTCTCTGTATTTGTGTGCTGTTGTTCATTTGCTAGTCATTCTGCAGATGCCTTCTGCAGTGCTTCTTCCTTATTGTGCTTCCATTTTATTTTGCTTACAAGCTCGAAGCGGTTTTTAAGCAGTTGAGCAGTGCTCTTCTTCAGTTCAGTTGCATTTGTCTTTTGGCTGCTTTATCGACTAGTGCAAATGACACCAATGCAACGCTCAAACAGTAAACTTTTCTTCATTACTGAGCAGCACTTTTGTGGCTGCACAAAAAAG
Source organism: Tyrophagus putrescentiae (assembly GCA_024499935.1). Taxonomy (NCBI): domain Eukaryota; kingdom Metazoa; phylum Arthropoda; class Arachnida; order Sarcoptiformes; family Acaridae; genus Tyrophagus; species Tyrophagus putrescentiae. Next base: position 5,101,151 of record JAMZRA010000001.1, on the reverse strand, counting down.
TGCTTGAAACACATACCGTTTGAGTGCTCGCTCACGGTGCTTCACTCCTTTACCTGCTCAACTGTGTGCTAATGATCCAGAGTATCAACTTTGAACTTTTTTACACTTGAATACTTTGGCTTCATTTCATTTCATTGCATTGTTGGAGCCCTGCAAGCAGTATGAGCCCTTACCCACCGAGCCTTGCTGCCACCACTGCTGTACCTTCATGTGCGTCCTCACCCTCGTCAGTGTCCTTTTCCATCGTTTCCACACTGTCGAACATGTCTAACGCCACACGACTTTCCTCTGGCACGTCCTCAATGTCTCAGACGGCGCCAACTGGGCAGCAAATGGCCAACAGAGCAGAACAACCGGACCTGCTGCCAGCTACATTACAGCATCATCAACACCATCAGCGCCATTTACAACATCAGCAACAGACACAACAACATCTGCAGCAACTTCAGCACCATCAATTCCAGCAGCAACAGCAACAACACCAACAACAGAATCATCAACATCAGCAGCAGCAGCAGCAACAACAACAGCAACAACAACTTCATCAGCAGCAACAACAACAGTACTACTCTTCACTTCGGAAGGATGTGAGAATTGACTCGAGAGCTAATATCATCGGCTATGGGACTGCACCTGTCCCTTCGGTGCATCACCACCACTCTTCACCACAACAGTCCCAGCATTCTCAACAACAACAACAACAGCCGCAGCCGCAGCAACGGCCCCAACTGGTGGCGTATCCAGTGCACGTCTATGCTAATGGGCACTTGATGTCCGCGGCGGACTTTGATCAGAACAGCAGCAGCAGTAACAGCAGTGCCAGCTTTGCCGTCCGGCCGACGCCGCAAGCCACTAATTTGTTGGCCACTAACAAGATCAAGGCAAAGTCTGGCGGCGCCCCAAGTGGCAGCAGCAGCTCTAGCGCTAATGCCGAAGCAGCGGCGGCTGGTGTTGGCGCTGGCTCTGGCGCTTCAAGCAGCTCTCGCCATCTGAAGCCACAGAGCGCACTGAACGGCAGTCCGGACTCCAGCCTGGCGGATGAGTGCCGCTCCGACAGTGAGCAGACGGCCGGCAAATCAGGAGAGGGCAGCGGAAAATCAGCCAAACCAAAGAGTTCACCGAGGCACCTTCTCTACGAGGTACTTCTCTCGCCCATCAAGCGCAAGGTAAACCACACACACTTACACAAAAAGACACACAATGATCATTTGGCTGCGGCTGAACACGCTTAATTGCAGCACATTTGCTCTGATCAGTTACAAGGCAAAACAAAATGCACTTGTACTGCTTAGTACTTTTTTCTCTTTCAATTACATTTGGTCGGTAATCACAATTTAACGACCGGCACTTGCAATTCAATGGACGCCCATTAGCGTTATGGCGCACTAAAAATACCAGCGACAGAAGTCTGTGGTCTGGGGACCAGGCAGGCATGAGAGTGGATACTCTTCCCTGTCCGCGCCGGCACTGTCCCATGGCGATTATCCAAAGTGCACCATCGATTGTCTTTCTCTCCCCCTTTCTCTTGCCTCTTTGCTTAGCCCGCGCGCACACAATGGGATTGCACTGGCTGTGACTGTGGCACGTGAGCGCAGTGTGTTGTTACACCTGAGGGAACAACAGACAGAGTCACACAGGCACAATCGCAGACAATACACCTGTCAGTCGAGATTTTCCCTCGCTCAGCCAGTTCGCATCGAATCAGAGTTGTTGTTGTGCTGGCGGTCGGTTTAGAGTTGTCCAATTATCATCATCATCATCATTTGCTAGCCAGTCTTCTTTCCTGTGATTTGATTTTCTGAAAGTTGATATTGGAAAACAGCAAAAATGGGCAAGAAGTCGACAAACAACAGCACCAGCTCATCCGGCACCGGTCTCTTTGGGACGCTAAGAAACAGCTTTCGCCGACGCTCCAGCTCTTCCTTCTCTGGCAAGCTCAACAGCAGCGGCAGCAGTGCTGTCAGTCCAAAACGTGAGCCCACTTCGGAAGCATTTCCAATTGTTAATCAGTCTCAAAATGGCAAAGTGCAAAAGGAATCTAATTATAGCGGCAGCATCAAGAAGAACGGCGTTAATAACACAGACCGCGTACCAGAAAATCCTCTGGAAATCAATTATCGAAACTCAGATGTCACCGCTGCGTTGAAAACTACCAAATTAGCGAGCAACCAAACGCCTGAAACAGATTGCAAGGAAAGCAATTTAAGTGAGATTAAGACTGAACAACCGGGAGAAAGCGGCAAAAAAGAGCAAACACCGCTGACGGGTGAAGCTGAAGTTTACTCAGCACTGCCTGAGACGGCAGCAAACAACACTGATCTCAAGAAAATGAAAGCCGAAGACGTCTCGACAGATGCCGAGATGTTCCGATTTCTCTCCAGTGGCATTTACTCCAACTTGGCACTTCTCTCCGCCATGTCTCGTCAGGCCAGTGTGAATGGCAATCAGCCGTTGACAGGGGAGGTTGACAGACCGTCCTCTTTACCCCTTTCTCAGCAGGCCCAAATCTCAACAAGTGAACCCCTATACTCTTCAGTGGCCTCTACTTACGATGTAGTATCTTTTACCTCTCAAAACTCAATTTACGAGCACATTCCGCCTGCTCAACAGCCAGGCAGTATTGCCTCCAATACTCCGCCGGCATCTCCCCTCTCTAGTGCCGACCAGTCGTCCACTTGTCCGATGTCCTCATCGTCTCTGTCAATCAAAAGCTTTTCCAGTAGTAGTGAATCCTCTCAAAGCTCTCTCAAACCGAGTAACCCTATGATGCTTGTCATTAAACAGCACCTCCAAAGCAAATACCCCCAGTACAGTATTATCAATCAAAATGATCTTCAGGTGCTGAGTCCTAGTTTTTTTATTGAAACTAAAACCAACTTTAAATAACACACAAACTTTTTATACTTTTGCAGAGTCGCAACAATCGCTCATCACAAAAGCAACCAGCTGGAAAGCAATCCGATAATGTGTCGTCAAATCAGCCTGATTCAGCACCGAGCCGACCTTCCAAAGGAGTGTCCCAGCAGCAACAACAACAACAACAGCAGTTTGCCAGCACAGGAACGGCAGTCCCTCATCGTCCCTCAAGCACAACTCCACTTGATCGAAATTTCTACGCAATGCAGTCCAATCAGGCCAGCCTTTTTGACGACGATCCAGGCATCATGTCGGAGATTGAAACCTCTGCCACTGGATTCCGTCGAGGCAACAAGGTCCGCTCCTCGCTGCCCATCGTTCGCACGCCCTCCAAGTCACAGGATCGATCACTTGGGCTAGTCTTTCTGCAGTTTCGCTCTGAAACCAAACGAGCACTGCTGCCTAATGAGATCACCTCAATTGACACAGTGAAAGCGCTCTTTGTTCGGTCATTTCCTCGCCAGCTAACCATGGAGTACCTCGACCACCCGTCAGTTCGTATCTACATTCACGACGCATCAAAGGACATGTTCTATGAGCTGGAGGACCTGCGTGACGTCAAAGACCGCGTCATTCTGCGTATCTACGAGCAGGGCGTCAACGGGCCTCAGCCAGGCGGCGGTGGGCTGCCCATTGCATTTCAAAACCAGAGCGTCCCACCGGAGCCGGGCGAAAACTACGGCTACTTCTCCGAGCCGGAGTTTGACTCGGAGTTTCAGTCGCAGCACGTCCATCGAAAGCGCTTTCCGCCGCCACCGCCGCCCATGCAGGTCAACCAGCCACAGCCACACATGCTGGTCGGTCCCAATGGACCGATGGGACAGTCGCAGTACTACGGGACGATTATGCTGCCGCCGCAGTACCGCTCGGCCACGCTGGGCATCAGGCCCGGTTTCATTTCCAGCGGGACACTGCCTGGACAGCCGCCCCCTCAGCCGCCGACTCGCAACAAGGCCTATCCAGGTTAGTTGTGCACTAGTTTTTACTATTCCTTTCCTATATCCTACTTCATTCACTCACCACTACCTCTTATCCAAACTATTTGTAGGTTACTCTCAAACTTTGCCTCGTGGCGCTCACCTAATGTCTCCCACCTCCATTACTGCACTGAACAGTCCTTTCGGTAGTGTGATGATCACTCAATCAGCCTGAGATATCCAAAACTAACTCTCTGTTTTACTTTCTCTCCAGGCATTCCTGCTGGCAACCAGCAAACACCTCCTAAGCCGACGCGTTCCTTTGTCCCCAGTCCTGGGCCACCTCCTCCTCAGGCGGCAGGACTGATTGTGATACAGGGCCATCACCCGCGACCACCTCCTGCTCTGCCACCCGGTTCAATGGCGCCCTCCTCTGCTTCGGTCCACCAGCACCTGGCGCAGCAGTACCACCAGAGTAGACCCCTTCCTGATCGACCCTACTCGGTGGCCGGTCACTACCCATCGCCGGACCGAATGGGCGCTCGGCCGATACCCTATCCAGCGGGCGCCAATCCCGCCGACTTCTCCGGGTACCTGTCGTCGCCTGAACACCGACCCAGTGCGGCCATGATGGCACTGCATGCCGGACAGGCGCAGGCACGATCTTCCTTCTCCGGTTACCCCAACTCTAGGCCGTTTGACGCGGAGATGGCCGCTGGTATGGCCGCCGCTGCCGCCGCCGCAGCAGCCGGTGTCTATCCGCATCCTGCGGCGGTGTACGCCTCTAGGCCGCCACCACCTCCGGGAGTGGCGCCCATCGACGAGGAGGCTCGCGTGCGAATGCAGGAAATGGAAAGGCAGATTGCCAGTCTAACTAATGTAGTCAGCAAAGCGCTCGGTTCATCAAAGCCAGGTACGATTTGAGAAGGAAGATAGAGATTTGAAGATCTAATCATACTTGTTTGATTGCCCTACTGCAGGATCTAAGCCTCCTCCGCCTCCAAAGCCGCCATCACTGATTTCCGGCTATCGAAGCGACATCAGCTCTACTCTGAACAGCGATTCAGCCACTCAGCTGAAGCAAATTCGCCGCCGAGCTCGGGATCTGCGCAATGAAGTGCGGGCACTGAAACGATTCGCACTGCAGCAAACGAACACCACCAGGGAGTCTCTCAAGGAGACGTGCAACAAAATCAAAAGCACCCTGTCCTTTCTCTCCTCCACCTCGGACATTCAACTGCGAATGGAGCGACTGGTGGTGAGCACTGATCGTGATTCCTACAATGACGACGTCATCAGGCTGGACAAGGACCTGCTCGATTTGGAGACCAACGTCGAGGAGCTGCGCTCTAACGTCATCAATCGGCGGTGTCGGGTGAACATGTCTAATGTGGAGTCAATGGCGCTCACCCTGTCACGAGCTTCGAAAACGGTCGCCGATCTCAAAACACGCTACCCAGTGTTGGCGCAACACCTGAAGACGATCATGGCAAAGGAGCTGCAGCAGATTGAACGGGAGGAAAAGTGAGTGATAAGAAAACAGATGTTTTTGTTTTTACTAACATTTTTACTCTCAATTAATAGGTTTTTGAAAGAGGAACCCGAAAGACTAGAGCATTCATTGAAGCGTTGCAAAAAGCTGACCGGTACATTGGTCACCCTGAAAAGGTTAGTAGAAAAGCTGGTTAATTTTTAAAGACTTTTAACTCAAATTGTCAAATTTTGCCCTTGACAGACTGGCCTCTGTACAAGAGCAGCGCTCCTCAAACAACCCCAACACATGTTCCCCATCACAGCTGCTGCAGGCAGTGGAGAAGAAGGAAATCTCAATGGACGAAGGCTTTGTGGGCACTGCAGGCAGTGACGGTCTTATGAGCAGGGTAAGTGTGTGTCCGCTCCAATTGCCGATCCACCAGATCCAAACCAACAGAGTGTGCGTGTGTGTGCTTCTGACAGAGAAGGAGTTTTCCTAACTCTTTTTGAGATGACTGCTTCAAAGTAACGCACTAACCTTAACTACGAACTGTGTGCTGTGCTGTGTGTTATTTGGAGGTGTGTTATTTGGTTTTCATATGCTAATGCCTAATGTCTCCTGCATGTCCTCACCACCACTGAACACGAGTGTCTGTGTGTGTGTTTGCTTTTCACCAGCTTTTTGCCCAAGCACCTGCCGCACCTGATTGCAAAGATTTGCCTACTGCTTGTCGCTTTCACGCTTCGCTGTTACATCTGGCACACTTGCTTTTGCTTTTGCTTTGCTTTGAAACTCTTGCTTTCATTCCACTCACTATCATTTCCCGTTCCTTGGTTCTGTTTTCTTTTTGACCTAGCTCTATCTCCCTTTTCTTTCTCTCTTTCTTTTTTGACTTGAATCTCATTGTTTGTCTCCACTCTACTCTCTCTTTCGTACTACTCTACTTGTAGGCCAAACGAATGCAAGCCTGGCGTCGCAGTGCTCACTTTCGTCAGCACATTCCGAACAATTACAAAATCGAGTATCTCTTATTATTTTCTCCCGTAGTGATGTTACTTCCACTTCTTTCCACTTTCTCTTCCAAGCCCTTCCTTACCTTCTTTCTCTCTTTCCGCATGATCTCCTATACTTTCGTATTTTTGTTCTTTTGCTTCTCTAGCCTATTTGTCAGGACAGAACTTGTTTGCTTAGAGCTAGTGATCGTCTAAAGCTCCTACTGTTGAATGTTGCAGATGAAGTAGAATGTTCAGTGTTCAATGTGACTTTACTCTTTTCTTTGAGAAGTTTACTTTTCAAATCATAAAATTAAAAAACAGTACTTTGTTGAAAATACAATAAAAGCAGAAGTTTCAATAGTCAAATTTCAATGTGACAGATCAGTATTTCAGAAAAGCAGAAAAGCAGCTCTTCATGATAAGCCAGTTTTCCACCCCCTTTTATTAAGCCCTTGAAGCCTCTCCTTCAACCTCGTCCTCATCCTCAAACTTTCCCTTTGACCCTTTCTACCTTTGTGTAAAGACATCATACTAAAATTTCATATCTTCTCTTTCTACTCTCAATCTCCCTTACTTTACTCTCTTCACTCGCTCCCTATCTCTTTCTCTCTCACTCTCTCACCCTCTCAATCTGAACTAAGTTTATGTCGAGGATTTGCATCGATGCCCACCATACAAGAACCTAATATCGATGATGATGAGTCGATTGACGGAGACATTGAACCGATTGGTGGCCAGGACGGCATTGGCACGTCCGCTCATGGAGATGCCACTGGCGGACGGAAAGCAGGCACCTTTAGTGGTGGTCGAGGCGGTGGTCGGGGAGGTGCCAGTGCTGGTGAAAGTGGTGATCGTCGGACACGTCGCACTGATCCATCGGGCCCCTTCGCAAAACACTCGCTCATGACTAAGGTCCGTGAGGTTTGATCGACCCTAGATGGTCTTTTCTTCCAGAGTCTTTCAGTTTTCTCGACACACAAACACACACAGGCTCAGTCATTGTCCCGAAGAATCCACAGCCACCAAGAGTGTCGTGCTACTCTGTTTTTCTTTTTTCTCTTTTGCTGTCACAACTTTGTTACTGCTGTTTTAGTGTTTCTTCTTCAACTGTGTTCCACACACTACCTGGCACCGACTTTTGCTTATGTTCCATTTTTCTTTTTCTTTCTTTTCATTTTTTTCTCATTTCAACCCAAAACAAAACAGAGTTACGACGCCGACCTGATGGAGCCACACACAGTGATCCACGTGACGCCAGCGACGCCCTCTTCCACCGACTCCTCCAAGACATCCGCCACGGCGTCGAACATGCTGGAGAACCTGCTGGACGAGCTGCAGACCTTCTCGAAGCAGTCGAGCATGGACTCGCCCTCCTCGAGCACGGCAATACCGGCCGGCAGCCACCAGCGATCATCACTGCGAGGGGCACTGAACAGCAATGCCAAGCAGGCGCTTCTGCTAAACCAATCGGACACTGTCGTGCGCAAAGGTGACCATAGTTGTTCTAGCACTGCTAATCAAACTGCTAGCCCTAGCACTAGTACCAGTAGTAGCACCAGTAGCAGTAGCAACCTGCCTGCCTGTTCACCCCCTCCCGACAACTCAAGTAGTGTGAATGATGTGAATGAGCATGACGGAAACGAGTGCCGTAGTGTCGTTGAAGACAGCTCTGCAGCTGCCCCGGAATGCATTCCTAATGAGCAGCACATCCGCAGCACAGGGCAACAAATAGAACAACAGCAGCCGCCCCAGTCTGAACCCCTCCAGTCGGCACTCTGAATGACTTCCTCTCGTTACTTTTCATTTCATTATCATTTTATTTATTTTAATTTGTGCACTCTTCATTACTACCACCACCCTATGCCCTTTTCCTTCACCCCAGTTCAGTTGATTTCCTTTGTTTCGCACCTCAATAAACACTTGGCACCGTCTCCCTCATTGTTTTTGTTTGATTTGTTTTGTCTGTCCCCGTTTGTGTAGCGTTTTCTCCCAACTTCCACTTGACTGCTTACCTTAACTTGCTTGCAATTTCCCACTTTCTTCTCCTCCGCTTAGCTCGCTCCAAATCGTACTCCTCATTGCGTGCCAACTCAGAGCCACCAGGGACCCGGGCTCGTGGAGCGTCCATTCCAGATGGTCAGTTACAGTGCTCTCTCTTTTTTGCACTACCATTTCATCACTTGCTAATCATCTTCTTTTTTTGTTCAACATCCAATCCCACAGGCACTATCGACCTGGACAGCATAGCCATGCTGGCAGCCAAGTGCGGCAACACTGCCGCCGCCACCGCCGCACTAATGGAGAAACGTTTCGCCCAGTCACGCCAAGAGCTGCTCGAGCAGCGCCACCAGGAGCTGCTGCGAAAGCAACGCCAACTTCAGGAGCAGTACACACGCCTCCAACAGCTCAGCAGGGGGCAAATTCCACGTGGCTTCCTCAATGACCTCAAGAAGACCGGCTCGGAGAGCAACCTGGCGGCCAAGGCGGCCACCATGAGCATTGCCGCTGCATCTGCAGGTGCTGCTGGAGGAGGTGTTGGGAGTGCTGGTGCTGGTGGTGGTAACGTATCACTGGGCAACGTTCAGATGTCCAGAGTGGGCAGAGTTCCAGTCAGTTCGACGGTGCACGGATCACTGAAAAATCTGGCCAATAATCCGAACAGCGGCACAGGCAGCACAGGTGCAAAGGCAGGCAGTTCTGGTCGGCAGAATGGGTCAGCCGGTGGAACGGTAGCATCAGCAGGAGGAGGAGGACCCCAATCAAATGAAGCTGCAGTCACCAAGAAGATATTTGAAACGGAAATTCTCTAAAGATATCCGATGATGATGAAATGCGTTGTGATCAAAACACATGATTTACGTTTTTCCTTTCTTTTCTTTCCTTTCCTTTACTGCATTTACTTCTTTTTTCTTTTTTTGTGCAATAACACATTCATCATTTTGTCCACAATTCTCAGTTTCAATCTGCTCAATCTGTTTCAAGTACAAAACTAACTGTTTTTCTTTTTTTTGTTGTTTCACCAAAATAAAACTGCTAAAAAGTGTCTTATGAGTATGCAAGGCGATGACACATGAGTTTACTGATTACAGCTTTTAATCGAAGTGAACTTGAGTTGATGAAGTTTGAATAGTTTCTGACTCAAAATCAGTGCACAACCAAAAACAAGTTGTCTGCCATAGGTCTTTTAAAAGGTGTCTAACCAGTCTTCACAGCCTCTCACTTTCTCAATCTCTTTTTCAATTTCCCAAACAATGGTCAGCTGGAATCCTTGGTCAGAAACGGGCAACCTCTTTGCGGCTTTTACTGAGAATGGTCCCGACCTCAGTGGCCCCGAGAGCGTCAGCAGCAGCCGCAGCAACAGCAGCAATGATCTGGCAAGTCTTCTGAGTGGTACGTCAAGTTGGAGCAACTTTTCCAGTCTTAGAGAAGCTGAAACTCGAAATGGCTCTGCCTCCGCTGTGCCTATTGCTAATCCAACAACCGACTCTTCTTTACTCTCCTCCATCGACATTGGATCACTGTTTTGCTCCTTTCGCGATCAACACTCTGATCTGCTTTTAAACCACGACAAAAACATTATCATCAACAATAACAACAATGTCAGCCAGCCCAACTTTCAACTGCCCATTGGTTCTTCACTTCCCAAGGTTCCTCTGCTTGCTTCCGAGCCCAAACTGCCCACCGCTGACCAGGGACTTGTGGCCAAGACTGCTTCTGATAGCCCAAACGGCAAAGTCAATAGTACCGCTCAGTACACTGAACAGGTTCAAGTGCGAAGCTCGGCTCACGTGTCGTACATTGTCGGCAAGCAAGGTAAGTTGCATCATGCCTGTTTGCTACCTGCTACTGCATTCTAACATTCTCTCCTTCCACAACACAGGCACCAAGATCCGCCAATTCGCACGGAGACGGAGACGCACATCAAAACGCCTGTAAACGGAGAGGACCCGGTCTTTGAGATAAGTGGCCGTCGGCAGAATGTGGAGAAGGCAAAGCAGCGCATCTCGAGGAGGAGATTGCCTACTCGAAGTCGCTCTTTGAGCGTGCCTGCAACTACCGCGAGGGCGACAGGCGCATGCTGAACCTGTACCTGCCCTCGCGGTTCATCGGCCTGGTGGTGGGGAAGAAGGGCAGCTCCATTAAGCGCATCATGGAAATGAGCAGCACCACCATTGTCACGCCCAAGGTTAACACCATCAACATCTTCGAGATCTACGGCACGCAGTGGCAGATTCAGCGCGCAGTGGAGCTCATTAAGAAGCACATTACCAGCAACAATGACGTGGCCATCACCGAACAGGCGAACCCCTGCGAGGTCACTCTGTACATTACGCCCAAGTAAGAGACATCTGCTTTCTTCTTATCTACATTTTATATCTAACCAGCGTAAAGAAGTGCACTGCATCCACTAATCCTTCTGCTATCAACAAATCATTTTTATCTCAATCACCACTTTTCTCCCCACCACAACCCGCACGACACATTTGAACCGTCTTTACTTCACTTCTTCTTCGTCTTTTAATCTTCATGAAGATTTTACCTAATTTAATTTCACTTTTCTATATTCTGTTCAATTTTATGTATATGCACTAGAGAATCTTTTCATATATGTCAACGTGCGGATGCGTGTATCCTTCTTTATCCCTCTTTCTCTATTAGGAAACAATAACCAATTTATAAATACAGTAAACTAGGTACTAGACAAACACAAATGGAGATACACTGGAAATGATACTTTTGTTGTTGTGCAGTTGCAGCACCACCACAGCACTACACACCGGCCACTGTGCCGCCCTTTCGGTAGTCAGAGTTGGCCTCGATGGAGTTGTTGCGACTGCGAGCGATGCCCATGACCACCGCCCCTCTGACGCCCACTGGCAGCTCGGTGGTGTTGTGCTTGCGCTGTTTCATACTGCGCAGAATGGTCTCTGGAAAACAGGGCTCGTAGGTGACCTTCTCGGGGAAGAGCTGGTCGTGCACTCGACAGGAGTCGATTGCCTGTTTGATGTTGTCGCCGAACCACAGCTGACGCAGTGCAGTGTACGCCACCGAGGTGAGAATCTTTGGTCCACCGCTGGCGCCAATCACCAGGCGAATCCCTGCACAAAGTTATCGTGTTAGATGACATTTAACAAGACAAACAAAATGCGCCACTGACCGGTGTCGTCGGTGAAGATGGCCGGTGACATTGAGGAGAGTGGTCGTTTGCCTGGCTGAATGATGTTGGCAAAAGACGCCGGTAGGTCAAACTCATTCTTTGTGCCAATGTTGAAGTCGTCCATTTCGTCATTGAGAATGATGCCAGTTGAGGGGGAGAGGACTTTGCTGCCAAAACTGGGGAAAAGAGATACTTTAGTTTAAGCCATCTAAACAAACCAAAACACCTACTAGAGATTGACCGTTGAGGTGACAGTGACGGCATTTCCCTGGCCGTCCAAGACTGCAACATGAGCCGTTCCCTTGTCCATTCCGTTGTACATTTTCTGAAAAGTTAAAATGAGTTGAGAAATGAAGAGCATACAATTCACTAAACCCAACCTTTGCATCGTAGTAGCCAGAACTGCTTGGAAACGTTTTCTCATCATTAATTTCCTTTATGATGTGATTGATAAAGGCATCTGAGGTCAGGTTTTTGACCACTCCTTGCACTTTATCAAACTTGTCATCGCCCAGGTACATTCGATTTGCAAAGGCAAACTTGAAGCCTCCGTTAGGCGGTGGTAGAAGAGGTCAGCCTTACCCTGGTCAAACTTGGCCGTCGGGTAAAGGTCGGGGTACTTGTTCATCACTCGAAGGATGAAGGAGAGCAGCACACCGGCACCTGGCAGCTGAGCGGTGTGCACTTTGAGTTTGTTATCAAACTCGTAGGTGAACGCCTCTTCCTCAAGTACGTCATACTTGAGAAAGTCATCTCGCGTGATGATGCCCTTCTGTCCGGGAAACTGTGGCGCATTCACCTTGTAGATGTCTTCCAGGATCTTCTTGGAGAGCGTGTTGTAGAAGAAGTCCTTTGGATTGGTGGCGTTTGCCAGCTGAGTGAGCGTCTCAGCGAGGACGGGCTGTTTGAAGATCTCATCCACCTTGTACAGGTCCTTGGTGGCCGGGTTGACGTACACTTGGTGCATTGGCTGCCACCAACATCGATAAGATGCGGTTTTGTTCTGGTAGTGTTGCATGTCCGATAGTGCGGCCCAGGGACCGTTCTACGGCTGAAACTGATTGGTGGCGTAACTCACATTTATTTGTAGTGATCTAATTTTGACAAACTTGGATGACATCTCGCCAGTAGCCAGCACTCGAAGGCACGCCCATGCAGAAGCACGAATTCAGGTTGCGATGCCGTCTGTTGTTGCGTTGCGATGTTGTATAAACAGTACCCGAGGCGCAGACATGTAGTCGTTCACGGCGTTGTGACGTCGTTTTGGCGGGCGTGCTAGTTCCTGCCATTTTTGATTTGATTCTTGTAAAAGTTAGACAACGTGTCTCTAGCTGACCCTGCATTAGAGCCACCGCCTAAGCCCACGACCAGGAAGTCACACCCGAGCGATGAAGCATCGCGAATTGGGGGCCGTCTGCTGCATGACCTACAGGTTTTTCTGGAATTATTGCACTGATTATTTACTGTAAACTAACTAACAAACCTATTTCCGCCGGAGCGCAAGACATGTGAGCGGCTCACAGCGTACTGGTGTCTGCTCCCTATGCACAAATTCTCACTGCTTTAACTGAATTGTAAGCAGTGAGAACCAAGTGTTCTTGAGCCTGAAGTATGCAGTAAGAGACCCGGCCAGTAAACCAGCTGTGAGGTAAAAAGTCGATGATGGCGATGGCAGCATGGAGACAGCTTTTTCGGTGAATGGCGCTAAAGAGTTTGGTTAAGTTTTACGTGTGCACTACGTGTCTGCAACCTAACATACGTCTATTGTGACGAGGTCGGCAAAGGGAGGAGAGAGAGTAGCATAACAACAAGTGACTATCGCAACAATCGTTGCAAATGTAATGCACGCTTGTTCGAACCAAAGTGTACCCAAAGTGTGATAACCAAGGGAAGTAATGTGAGCCATAGTTACACTTGCCGTTTAATGATCTGCTCTGCAAGCATACCAGTGTTGTGATGTTTAAAAAGTCCGGTTGATAATGTTGATAACATTGGCACAAGACAAAAATCATGACTGTAGTGCTAGAGAGTGGCCACAGATGGTTGCAATAGGATGCGTGACACCAAACGTGCGATGATGTCTGGTGATTGACAGATGATGGTGCTGGCAGGGCAGAGGAAGAAGAGAGTAGCATCAACACACAAATGTCACACTCACATCGAACAGACAGAAGTGTTGGGTATGGTAAGCGCCGGCTTGATTGCTTGTAAACACAAGTGTAACCGAAAGTTTGTGAATATACCAAGCAGAGAATGAATTGTTTTTGTGCCAGTGCACTGGTTCACCAACTCGATTTGTCACATTTATTCAAAAAACGCACTCTTAAAAGGCTCTTTTTGCAAGCGATACCATTTGCGTCATGTGATTGTTAGAAATCAGCAGTGATACATGACCTTAATTAGTTTGATTAACAATTTTTTGACAACAAAAAAATCAACTCACTAATTAGCAGAGATTGTGGCCACAGAATGTGCTTATGCAAATAGTGATGCAGCTCGAAACAAATGATCTGTTGGCGCAATTGATGGCTCAGTGGTTTGGCAGTTTGCCGATGATGATGATGTCGTTGGCGGCGGTGCAGACGCTGCTATGTCAACATTAACACTGCATCAATGGTGCATACACTCCTCTCCAAGCACTGTATCCTTCATGGCTCTGATTTCACCTGTTGACATTACTTTCGTACACGTTTGGCTGTCCTCCTCGTCCCCCTCTCTCTTGCTCTGATCACGATTCAAATGAGCAGAGACTGTTCACCATTACCATCACCACCAGCAGCAAGTTCGATGCACCAACACTGACACACTGAAGCAAGCACTGGTGTTTCCCTGGTGTATCTCAGAGTGTGCTATCAAAGGAGAAGAGCCGTTGTGGGCATTTTCTACACAGTTGGCGGTTGTCGGGAGATGAGAGGATGAGATGACGAGTTGGAATGAGGAAGAATACTAGCCAGTGCTTAGCTGCACCAGCACCGGCACCACTTCACACCACAACAACCACCCACTTACTGAAGATGAAAGTGAAGATGCCAGGAGAAACAAAAAAGCTATTACGAAATTGTCAGCTTGAGCCGATGTAAAAATAACACTGAGGAAGACTGACTTACTGAGAGACTGTAACAGGGTATGCAGTGGCAGTCACAGTGGCTGGTGGAAGATAAGACCGAGTGCACACACCACTCACTGGAGTCACTCTATTGATTGCACCAGTAACCTGACCCAGACACCACCACCAGTCAGTCAGTCAGTCAGTCAGCCAAGTTATGGCATTTACTTCTTTTCACCCACCCCAAGCACTCATTACTTTTTGTTCACTTTTCGGTTTTTTGATTGAAACACCACTGTGACCGCTACCGTTATCGGCGTCAAAAATTAATTGCGCCATATGAAAAAAATGCACTGGATAATTGAATCAATCAACGCTGCCAGTACTCTGTACGCCGCCGACTGCCTACTGCTGCCGTCCACAATCGACCTGACGTCAATATTGAAGCCGGACCTACTGTGGGACGGATAAAGACTGTGAGAACTGACCACCTTGCGAAAGAGGGCGAACAAATTCAGCACAATTCCAGTCGTCCATTCGAAGTGAATGGATCGATTCAAATTCTGAATGACTTCAAATGCGACTATATAGACTGGGAAGGACTATATTTCAGTCTATTTGTACCTGTTTTACTGTTAAAAATCTACTTTTTTGACAACAAACGCCTCAAATGCTGATGAGGATTTGATGCCCTCAATCAGATTATCTAATTTATTTTTACTTATTTTTCTATTATTCGGTCAAGGCAAAGATGGCCACACCTGATTATGACCAGTTTGCCGAAGATCACCAGTGCCTTTTAATTGTGATCAAGCAAATCGGTAAGTGTTTTGTTGATGTTCAAAGGTGAATGTACCGACTGTTTACTGTTTACATTTGCCCCTTTAGGTCCTCAGATGAACGCCTCGCTCTTCAATCGGATATACGACAGACTATCTCAGCTATACGAGTTCAAAATTACCGATAACAAAGGCATGGGCTTTGAGAGAACGGTCCGGCTGAGGTATAAACAGTCATACTCAATTGAAAACAATGCTTGGGGCGAGTTTCAAGCGCACCGTCGACTGGTCGGCCTCATCACAATTGCCCGTTCCTTCAACGACAATGAAATCGAGTCCATCTGCGAGCTGCACAACACCATTCGGGACACCTACGCCAACACGTTGTTTGACTCAAGGTGCTTTGTTATTGGAAACTTATCAACAACAACGACTGAAAAAGTTGTATTTTTTGAATCAGAAGAGCTGTGCTGTGAACAAATTGAAGCCCGTGTCCAAGAGCTGATCACCGGCCTCTTCTGGGTGCTTGAATCAAAGCGGCTAGATCGAGCCAGTGAGAAGATGGACAAGATTCCTCTGCTGATGGCGCCATTTGAGGAGAAGGCGCTCTTTGGTCTAGACAATGACACATTTGCGTTTCGGCGCAAGTGCATGGGCCGCATGCGAAAGCACATTGCCGACCTGTCACTGCTCGCTGGTCTACCGCAAGAATCTATTACAAATTATATTTCTGCAATTGAGCAGCTGAAAGCAGTTGGTGATAAGTTGTGGCTTGCTTCCGCCTACGAAGGACTCTGTGCCGCCTCGCTAGCGCTACTCTTCCCAGACCGGTGGCATCAAATTCATCTCCTCCGTCGTCAGTTTCACTTTGAAAAGAGTCTCTTTCACGATTTGATCTCAAGATGTGATTACGAAGTGTCTCGGTCTGAAGTTTGTGAGGCGATGAGGCGAATAGCGGCAAACAGTGAAGGCGTCATTTTAAACGGCGAGGACTCAAGCAGTAAAGCTGGGGCCAACAAAAACATTCTCACCGTCGATCAGTTCTACGATCGCTATAAAGAAGCCGCATCTTACTATGCACTGGTAAAAAGCTTTCATTTTGCTTGTAAACAGTACTTCATTTTTGTCTACATTTTTAGTATCGTGGCGCATCTATTCTTGAATTTGAATGCAGTTTCAAAGCAGCTCGAACTTTAATATTCTTTGAACGCTACCTTAAGGCTTCTGATTTTATCCAGAACGCTGTGTTCATCACATTTACTCAGACAACCGATGAACAAGTATGTTTTATTTATCAAAGTTTTTTTGTATTTCACAACATTTCTTTTTGTTTAGATTGAAAGGTTACTTCAAATATCGCAGCTGTACGAGAACATCCGCTTTTACCGGAAGGCGGCATTCTACAAACGCTTTGCCGCCCTCAAGTCCGTCTCACTGCATGTGAAGTCGCCCAATTGGGAGCGATGCTACTTTCTGATGTTGCCCGCGCTGCACGGCTATGGGGTGACTCTTGATCCGACTGAATACGACCAGCGACTGGCGCGTAATGACGTCCACTGGTCGGGCATTCACGTCCAGCTGGTGCAGGAGATGATCACCACGGCGGTGAAGATGGAAAACCAGACGCTAGCCATGAGGCACCTCAGCTTTATGCTGCAGTGCCTCTTCAACCACATCAGCCCCAGTCAGCGGCAGGACTTTGCCACTAAGCTCTCCTCGCTTGCCTCCAAGTGCGGCGAGGGCTCCCCGGTGATACTGAAACTTTCCAATAGTGCCATCATACCCTCGGTGAACTTCACCAAGTTTCCAACTGTGATCTTTTTTAAAGTTGAACCCCTTGCCCCCTATCTGCGTCCAGTCAAATTAAAGTTGATATCATCGGCTGAAACGGAGCGCCTCAAAGAACTGGCCCAAAACTCAGGGCCATTCATTTACACGCCCCTTCAGCTGAACCGCCCGTTCAAGCAGCCGCCGCCGAAGGTGACCCGGGACTCGGTGAGCAAGGTGGCCTTCTACTGGGCGGAGGGCAACACCGGCAAGGTCACCATCAGCCTGCACAACTACCTGCCCATTGAGCTGAACATCTCCTCGATCATGGTCATGACTGACGGTGTGGCCTTTGAGCCGAACCACGATACCTCACTCAAAATATCCCCCCTCACCTCATTTACCAACATCGCCATGACCGGCATTCCGCGAGCTTCCGGCACGCTGGACATTCTCGGCTACAAGATTCACTCGCTGGGAATCAAGTCAGACTGCCAACTAAGTCAACTGCCAAATGCTCGAAAGTTAAAGTTGCCGGCTCGTTTCGCCGTTGAGGTGGTGCCTCGGCTGCCGCTGATGTGTGCCCAGTGCCTCGCCGACGACCTCACCGCCGAGTTGCGCTCATCAAAAGCCATATCACCCACTGAAGATGTCTTTACTGACATGCACATATCAAACTCAACCTTCATTGAACTTTATACTGGTTTGTTTCTTTTCACCGTTGACCCTACAACGCATTTTAACCATGGTTTAATTTGATAGGTCAATGCAAAACATATCAAATGAAACTGTCAAATATTAGTCGAAATGTCGACGAGCAAATTGATTTTGTGGAGGTGTGCGTCATCTTCCCTAAGAATATCAACCCTGAACTGCAAAAACTAGTCACTGTTGAGTGGGACAATGAACAACTGAACAACACTTTGCCGATTGGCCGCGAGCTGAACACCACCTTTGACATTACCATTTCTGTAAAGGGAAACTTTGTCTGCCATCTGAAGCAATCGCAACTGGTGGCAAATAATATGGAGGTTAACAGGAACAACAAGCTGACTGCCAGTAATATGTCGCTGGCGCAGAAAAAGTCGCAAGTGCTCGGCTCAACCAAACTGGCCAACTTTATCAATGAGCTGCAGACGAAGAAGTTCAACAGTGAACTGAATAATGCTAGCAACAATGTTTTAGAAGTCGATAATGAGACTGAATTTCCCGATGAAATCTTTAAAACTTCTGTAAGTTGTTTATATTTATCTATCATTTTTTCATTTTTTTCTTTTTCAGATTGTTGAATTTTGTCTTCAATTCGATTACAGCGGTGGTCCTGGCCTCAATTCAGGCTTTTGCCGTCAGACGAGCGTTCACTTTGTTCTCGAAGTGAGCCCGTCAGTCCTCCTCACCCACTGGGACGTCCTGTCCGCTGAACAGTTGAGTAGAATAGATCTGTGCTTGATTAGCCTTGTCCCTTTTTTCTAACGCCGCCCTGTCCATTTCAATTTACAGACCGGATGAGTGTTACATGGTGTTTGACGCTCTGAACGCCACCGAACACGAGCTCACTCTGCTGTACGCACAAAATAAGGAAATGCTCATTGAGTCGCGGGAGAAGTGTCGTATTCCGGTGCCAATTAAACGCTGTCCTCTCAACTGCCTCTCCGCACTCGGCGACGACGATGAGCCCCTCTCACTTCCCTTCTACGGAGGAAACGCCTCAACCCAGTGCCAAAATACTACTACTAGCAATAATAACAACTTTAATAATCTCAATCATAATAAGCAGGCGTCTCCTGCGAAGGCTCCAAGCGCCGACTTTCTCAGCTACATTTTCCCCACTGAACAGAAGCTGAAGGCCATCCTCGCGAGAATTCGCCTGCACATCAGCTCACAAATCAATCTCCAGTGGCACCTCGCCATGTCCCCTGATCTGCCTCTGTCGGAGGGACTGGTCTCCGTTGACCAGGTTCCCTACACCAATGAAATGCTCAAGGCGCTGCTCATTCCGCCCATATCAAGTGGTATGTGTGTCTTCTCAGTGTCGACATATACTGTGTATACTTACGCTAATTTACCCTCACTGTGCTTGCTTGGCGTAGAAATTCAAATCAACGAGCTGAGGCTTCGCAGCTCGCACGGTGAAATTGCCATAAAAGTGGCCGAACAGGCGACCATCCGCACTCGATTGCACAACACCTCGGAGACGTCGCTGCAGCAGCTGCGACAGTACCTGTTCTGCTACCAGGACTACCAGACGGCTGCCACCACCACCACCAGCAGCACTATGACCAAGGGGGCACAGTCGCACAGCAGTCACTACCACGGCGGCATGAACTCCAAGGTGGTCATCAGTGGCAGCGATTCGATATGCATCGACCAGGTAAGCACTGATGATGATGAGCGTCGTTAATGGGCGTGCTTTACCAGCAACAGCACATTATTAACAACCGGTAAATATGTTTACTTTCTTCCACCTTCACCAGCTACCATCCAGCGAAACGCACGAACACGAGTGTGGACTGGTCTTTCTGTACGCCGGCGTGTACAAGCTCCAGATCTGCTGTCTGCCGGAGGAGAGCTTTCAGAAGCAGAAGAGCAGCTTTGAAACTCGCAACTGGATTGAGGCGAGCAGCGCCCAGTCGCTCTTTACCTGTCTGCACACCATCGAAATAACGGTCGAGGAATGAGGGGCATAAGGAGTGATAACAAACAAATAAAAAGTGACGGTGCTGACAGGACAGGAGAGGTGTCTGACAGTGGTGGCGATGGTGATGATGGTACGGCTGCTCGCCGTGGGCACACACAGTCAATGGGTACAGGCTGGTCACGAGAGCCAGTCACTGACTGAAATTTCACTGCCCGCCCTAGATTGGGCATGATATTTCACCAGCTGGTTGGTTGCCAGGTGAGCGCCCAGTGGTGCTGGTGGTGGTGGTAGTCGTCAGATCACCTGAGTTTTCGACTCCAGTTAACTTCTCAATGGGAAAGTTATCGACTGGAGCCAGCGCCGGCGCACACAGCGCGCGCACAGACTGCTGACTCTCCAGAGAGAAAGCAGCGCTGCCAGAGAAGTGCTCTGTGCTCACCACATTCACTCTGCAAGCTTCATCTTTCTCTCTCATTTCTCGCTCTCTCTCCGTCTCAGTCTGCCTTTCTCGGCTAGTGAGGCGAGTCATTTGGTGTCTGGCCGGCCGACGCACCGATTCTTCATCTTCCGCAGCGGCATCATCATCATCATTTCCAGTCCATCATCTGTGCATTGCTTTTGTGGGTGTGGTGTCGTCGGCAAGAATATTCTGCCCTCTTCATGCTCTCAGCGGCTTCGGCCAGAAGCGGTTGAATCATTTCGCGGGACCCTCCAAACATCACACCATCCACCACCGCAAGGTAAGTAGGCATTTACTGCTGTTGTTTGGAGTTATCACTTCAACATTGACATTGTTTACCTCTCTTCTACAACTGCCACTTGATACTCTTATTACGCGCGCGCGCCAATGTCAATAGACGACGACGGTGATAGCATGGTCGCTTCCCAATATGATGATCTCTTCTATCAGGGGAAATCAAACTGCGCGATAAGGATGTACGCTTTAGGCATGCCCCCAAGTGTGGCGGGTGTTATCAAAATGTCCCAAGTCAGTTTTAGTGAGTCAGTGACACACAAATCTTGTCGATGCAACTGCATTGCACCATGTAAGAGGAGATTTATGTACTCTTACTTTTGCTGACGCATATTTTTAGGCAATCGACTTTTAGTTGACAAAATATGTGTGTGTTTACATCAGCTGAACGGAGATTTTTTAAATTCTTTCCTAGTAATCAGGCAACGCTAAATGTCACGAGTTGAGCTGTTGATAACTGCCACTAAAATTAGTCTAGACATGTTGTGAGTCACTTTTAATGAAAGCCACTTTGACCTTATCAGTCATTTGCCGAAAAGTGTTTGTTTTTGTTCTCTTCTCCGCTATCGATTACACTAAAGGAAGAAAGCATGTTCAACAAGCAAAGTGGTAGTCTGCTTCCTCAATTTCCCGAAACCGGCGTTTTCCTCTTGTTAGCTCTGATAAGTAGACACTAGTGCACTTTACAAAGCATTAGATTCTACCCAAACACTGAAGTCTGTCAGTACAAAGGGGAGGCACAGAGCTTTCATTCCATTCATCACCGAGAAAGGCTGTCATTTTGCGGTGATGAATACGCCTAATTTGCACGCTCGTTACTGGTTGTTGTCGTTGATGGTTTCGCCAAAGAGAAACACACAAACAACTTCATTGTGTTTTGTACACAGCTTTGCCTGTAATAGTACTGCTACAATCTAACATCAGTCGCAAATCGCTTTGGCGACTTTCCTATTAGAATTTCGGTTTCCTGCAGCAACTCAATCACGTCGAAGGCGCTGCTGCTGTCGCTACTGCTACCGGCTTCTGCTGATTCACCCAACGGCTGATTGCTGCTGGATGCTGCTTCTGCTACTACTTCTGCCTGACTGCCTGCTCACTTGAGAGAATTTTTATTGCCTTTTGAAACCGTTGGCAAGACTGTCTTTTGAGAAAACACACAGTAGGCTGATCAGCCAGCCACTTTCAGGCTTAGGCTCAAATCAGCTCTTTTTCGGGCTGTCTTTCTTTCTTTCTCTCGCCATTTTGCAAAGAGTACATCGTGCCACTTTGTGTCAATGGCATTGAGGCAGGTTTGCTTGCTTGCTTTCAGGTAGAGACAGCGAGAGGGCTGACGTTCACCGAACTTGTGCTACTTCTAATTAAGTAGAGTGCAGCAGTAGTGTAAAGAAGTAAAGTGTCTATGTGCCTCAAAAGTCTGAAAAACTGCACTGTGCCGATTTTAAGACTGAGACGCTTGCGTGTGTAGGTAAACAGTGTGATTCTCGGTGGATTTTACCGTTTTGATTCTAATCACACTGACTGATCACCCACTGATAGCTGTGCTCTCCCCTAGTCGACTAGCAACTAGTTTCGGTGAAGGCGATCAGTCCTCGCTGAAGGCTTCTCCTTCTTCTTAGTGCATCGGCCAGTTTTCTCACGTACTCACTTTGCACATACACTCACTCCGTTCACCGAGGAATGGTCTGCAGGCTAATTACCGGGCTGGCTGGCTTCCACCACCACTGCGGTGGGGATGCATGGCACTGATTTGGCCATTCAGTGCATTCAGCCTACATCTTCACCGACCACTTACTACTACCCGATAAGTGATGATCGCCAGTTCGACCATCACCGACCACTAGTCTGCTGTCACCCGACGACGCACAGAAGCGTGCTGCTGCTGCTTCCGACGATAAGGTCGCCGCTGTTGGACTACAACAACTTGTTAGGCAAACATATACGCTGACAGTCAGTGAGCCAGTGTGTGCCCCACATGTGGCGGCAGATGAGGAGGTTGGCTGGCAATTGCATCGCCAGGAAAGACCTGTCGTCGCCGCCGCTACCAGCTACCAATTGATTCATCGTTGCAATGCAGCAATCACCGTCTCTCTCTTTCACTTAATTTACTTATCTCTATCTCTTCTTTCCTACTCTCCTCCTTACAGATATGATGATTGAAGCCATCCTCCGACTCCTCATCAGCATTTCATTTAAATAGTCCACTTCACACATACCTCTCGCCATCTCAACTCTCTCACTCTCTAATGGATCTGCTCTGTTGCCTGCAACACTAATCTCCTCTCTTAT
This sequence comes from Tyrophagus putrescentiae, assembly GCA_024499935.1. Classification (NCBI taxonomy): domain Eukaryota; kingdom Metazoa; phylum Arthropoda; class Arachnida; order Sarcoptiformes; family Acaridae; genus Tyrophagus; species Tyrophagus putrescentiae. The sequence continues at coordinate 5,078,421 of JAMZRA010000001.1, read as the reverse complement.
CAATACTATTATTTTGTAATTTATAGTTTTGTACATTGTTTTTGTTTTGAACTTTTATACCCCTGTTTTTACTGCTCTCTTTTCTACTGTACTATACTCTCTTTTGGACCACTCTACTACTGCTTCCACTACTTTCCAGTAATCTCATCCCACCTCAACAAAACTCGACACAATGCTGGACACAATACAGGAACTCCGCCAGTGGTTCTGGACTGAGTCAATCTGGACCCCGCCAAATGCCACCTGGGCGATGTACGAGCAGAAGGGCTTCCGCTACTTCAACGACATCTACTACTCGGCCTACACGGCCTTCATTCTCGTGCTGCTACGCTTCACACTCGACAAGTAAGTGCAGTTTTTGTGTTTTGCTTATTCCGCGTTTTTTGTGTGTCAGCCAGTCAAGTGAAGTGTCCTCTCTCTCTCTCTCTCTCTCTCTCTCTCTCTCTCTCTCTCTCATTTATCTCTTCCTCTCTCTGCTCCATTTCCCCTCAAGCAGACAGTCAGTGACAGTTGCTTTACCTTTTTTATATTTCAAGTCTGACTGGCCAATTTTACATTTAGTAATAATTTGTTAGGCGACAGTTGGGCGAATTAGCGCCAAGGGCTGTCACAATGTAATTACGATCGATTGTCCAGACAGACAGAAAACACACACTCACACACAAATGCTCACGCCCTTTGATTAGTGCTGCACGGTGCACGCTTTAGTCTCTCTCTCTCTCCGCCTTGCAATTACCGGCGCCTTTGTACTGCTTTGCCTGTTTGAGTTCACCGGACCTAAATGGCCGTTGTTGGTGGTGGTGGTTCACACTAGTATAAAAACACCCTACCTAATGCGGGAAGAGAGGGAAAGGGAATTGCTTCATAGTAGCGAATTGCCAGTCATTTAATCTCATTACCCTCTTTGCAGGTATGTTTTCCAGCCGTTGGGAGTTTGGTTCGGTTTGCAGCCTGCCCGCGCTCGTCCGCCGCCTAGGAATGCCGTCCTGGAGAAGGCATTCTGGAAGAATCGCGGAAAGCTAAACGATAAGGAGGTTTGTAAAACGCTAGATTGCTTCACTTTTTTCCGTCACTAACAGCAACATTTTACTTTTTGTGTGCTCTATTGTGCAATAGCTTGCCGGTCTGGTCAAACAGCTCGACTGCACTGAGCGAGAAGTGCAGCGATGGATGCGCCTCAAGGCTGCACATGTTCGACCCACTGTTCTCTCGAAGTTCACCGAAAGTGCTTGGAGGTGCGCCTTCTACTGTGCCCTCTTCATCTACGGTGTTGTCATTCTCTGGGATGTAAGTGTTGCCCCTTTTTCGAAATGGTACTCTTGTACTAAACAACTGAAATGCTGCTTTCTCGCCATTTAGAAACCTTGGATGTGGGACTCTGTCCACTGCTTCCTCGAGTACCCGTACCACGTAAGTCTCAGCCTTTTTCACCCCTTTCAGCAAAATGCTTACCTTGTTCTGCTTTATCTCCGTTTGTACAGTATGTCTCAAATGAGGAGTGGTGGTACTACAACATCGAGTCAGCTTTCTACCTTTCACTGCTCTTTTCGCAGTTCTTCGACGTGCAGCGAAAGGACTTTTGGGTGATGTTCGTACACCACGTCGTCACCCTGTGCTTGTTGACCTTCTCTTGGGCCTGCAACTTGGTTCGCATTGGAACGCTGGTGCTCATCATTCACGACTTTGCCGATATTCCACTTGAGGTATGGTTTGCAGCATGAGAGAGAGAGAAGAGAGAGAGATGAGATGTCTTGTGGTGGCTTGAGAATCACCAACTAACTCGTGTTTTCTCTTCTGCATGGGATATGGTGTGTAGGGAGCCAAAATGATGGCTTACGTGAAGAAGCAGAAAGTGGCTGATGTCACGTTCAATGTGTTCGCCCTGTGCTGGGTTGTGTCGCGCATTGGTTTGCTGCCTTATCGCATCATCTACTTCTCTTCCTACGTCGCGCTCGGTCTGGTGCCCATGTTTTCCGCGTACTACATCTTCAATGGCCTTCTCATTGCACTGCAAACACTGCATATCATCTGGACATTCTTCATTATCAAAGTGGCAATACACGCCTGGAATAACAACGGCGTAAGTGGACAACCTGCTCCTCTAGCCCCCTGCGCGGGCAATTTGTACTTATCCTCACCCTTCTCACTTCTTTCCTTCTGCTCCCTTCTCTCCCAACGACAGATTCGCGACATTCGCTCCGACGATGAGGACGACGATGAGTGGCTGTCCTCTGGCAGCGGCAGCAGCAGCGGCAGCGCCAGCAGTGGTTCGAAGCGCAGCTCAAAGATTTTCAGCGCCGAGTACGAGCAGGCCGCCGCCGGTGGTGACCGACCGCTGAAGAAGAAGGCGTCGAATGGAGGAGTGGCGATGAACGGCAACGCCAAGAAGAACTCGGCAACTTTGAACGGAACAAAGTCGGCGGTGCACTCTAGCTAAGAATGCCAGTGCCACAGTCAACCATTTCCCACCACACCAGGCACGTAGTATGCTTCAGCTTGCGGTGCACCCTAATTCCTCTCCTAATTCTTAGATACTTAAGTGGTGTTATTGTTTTAGTGAACTTGTTCCAACTCGCCACACACTTTTGGAGTGTGGGAGAATCTTCTGCTGTATTATTTTTCCTCTGTATTATTTTCAAGGGACGCATTTTCATTGTGGAGTGAATTGATCATTTACGGTTATTCTGCTAAACCACCACCTCCACCACCACCACACACACAACATAGCCATTTTATATTTTGTATTACGATTGATATTTGATGTTCATCATCAGCACACTGATTTATACGCGCATCGATTTTACTATTTAATGTCTCGCAATTCATCCAACTATAAATAAAACCACCTTTTTCACTGCATCATCAAATATGAAGATATACACAGCTTTTCAGCAGTATCCTTTTTCTCTCTTTCACAGGCACGGTCAATGGCAAGGCGGGGACAAAAGTGGGGCAATGTTACAATAGGTTATGATCAAGTTTCTTGCTTCTGGTCATAATCACTTGATGATGATGGAGAATGCCGGAAAAACATGTCAAGGACGGGGTCCTTTCCAACATGTGCTGTAATTCAGTGTGCTTGAAATGTGAAACCACCTTCCACCGAAGTGGAGGGCAGAGCAGAGATTGTCTTCTCTACACCTAAATACTGTGGACGTTAGTGTTATGCAGACATATCACAGCACCAGTTATCAGCCTGATTGTAATCACTGGAGCAATTGCTATTGATTGAAAGAAGTGCATTGATATTATATTGATGAAGATGCTCTCTTTCCTTCTTTCTTTTCTAGTCACTTCTAGCTTTGAGGTGAAAACGCGTGGTTTTATGTGCCTGCATGAAAATGAATATCCTCTTCAAAAGTGTCTCCTTTCTGGCCATCGCCTTTGCCGTGGTGAACTGCGCCACTGTGCTCAACAGTAACAGCAGCAGCAGCAGCAGTGAACGGGTCACCGGAGACCATGCAGCACAGATGAACGTTCTAAAGAAGGTGTCCGACAGTCTTTCCCGTGCAGTCCATTTACCACAGGAGAACTGCACCACCACCACCAGCAGTGAGGAGGACTGTGAAGAGTCGACGGAGATTCCCGTCATCTGCTGGATACAGGTGGCCGGCATTTCCGTGTCCTTCTGCCTCTTCCTGGTGTGCTACATTCAGTACCGACGACTTCGTGTCCGCTCAAGGCAGTTCAAGAGTCAGCTTCTCCTGTGAAAGGCAACATTTGATACTCCTCACCGTTCTCCTCTCCTACCGACAAACTGTAACCACACTGTGATTTGCAAATAAATGCTCATTTATTGGTAGCACTGCAGCCAACACCACTGCCCCTTTAGAAGCACAGCAGAAAGATGCATACATCGGCGGCGGCGATGAGAATGGTGAAGAGGCCATAAAAGAGCAGGCCGATGAGGTAGGCTTCCACCCAGAAGTGCAACACATGAAAGTTGTATATTTCGGGATGTTTAAAGGTGAGAACGGTGCAGGTGACGCCTGCAAAAGCAAAAGCAAACAGTTGTTCAGTTGTGTTCAGACAGGTGTCAACATAGCACAAACACACAGCAGAAAATGGTGGTGACTTACTGAGGGCAATGACGCTGAAGCTGAGGATGAAGGTGAGCACGTGCAGGGTCACCTTGCGGTACTGCGGTCGGCGGGTGGTGAAGATGCGGTAGGAGGCGTCCAGGAGGGCGACTACGGTGGCGGCGAGAGCCGAGCCGAAAACGGCCTGCGTCCAGTAGAGGCGACTGGCGGAGAGGGGCTGCACAGAGCCCTCCTCTGCGTACACCGACGAGTAGTCGAGCAGGTTGAGGGAGATCAGCGTGAAGACGTTCAGGCCGAGCAGGAGGAAGAGGGTCATCTCCGTCCAGATGAGTTTGGTGCTGTTGAAGGCGGAGTCCAGCGGCTGCGGACTGTACTTCTCACTGCTCAGCGCCGGGTAGCACTTGACGATGGGGCCGATGGAGGCGTTCACGTGACAGGCGATGCCGCACTGCTCCGCTCCGGTGTCCTGAATCTCCACGCGGTAGAGGAACAGTGGCAGGTCTGTGTTGTGGTGTAGGCAGAAAAGAGTTGATTAGGTGTTTGATATTGGAAGACATCAACACACATACTTGAGCTGAGCTGGCGAATTCGCATAAAGGCGACACTGGTCAGGGGGTGGTTTCGCTCAAAGAGAAACTTCACCAGGTACAGTGAGCCCTTCTGCTTGGAGCTGTGGTTGGAGGGCTTCGCCGTCGTCACGTAGGGAATCTTGCGAATGAAGCACGACTTGAGGAAGATCAGATCCAGCTCCAGCTTGGTCAGGTGAAGGCGGTTCCGGTTCACCAGCTCCACTATGAGAATGCGCCCCTGATCTCGCTCCAGCTGGCGGCGCTTTCGCTTCTCCATGCGCATCAGCCCATCGACGATGGTGCCGCTCTCCAGGCTGGTGCTGTCCTCCCCCGAGGAGCCGTCTTCGTGCATCAGCTTCGTCTGACTGTCCTTCTCAAGGTGAAAGCAGTCGACAAAGTACAGTCGCACAATGTACAGGTAGTAGCCGGCGGTGCTGCCGCCGCCTCCGCTGCCTGCCAGCTCACCACCACCACCGCCCCCCTCCTGAACCTTGTCCAGTTCACTGTTGCGCACATCGTCATCCACCAGCAGGTGAAGTCGAGTGTAGGCCTTGCCGATGGTCATCAGAAAGATGGCGCCCACAATCAGCAGCAGATTGGTGGAGATGATGGCCAGCAGTGGTATGATCGACGGCAGGTACTTGAAAGCGATGATCAAGTCAGTGTACAGAATAAGCCAGTACATTTTTGTAGTTTTTCAATTTAATGAGAAAAATGGCGCACTCACAGTAAGATCAAGAACACGTATGACATTGCAAGTGCTGTCTGCGCTTGACCTATCTACTTTTGTGTTTGTTCAAAAATAGAACTTTTATCTGATTTTTTATTAGAAAAAGGTTTTATACTTACAAAAAATGTTTATCACAAATTGTCAATTACTCTATATGGAATGGGGCAAACGAGGCTAGAGTTTTATCAGAGGATTTTGCGCAGAAAAAAACTTGACACTTTTTCTGGCTAACCCACACTAGGGCGAGGATTGAAGAGATCAAGGCACTGGAGATGATTGTATGGCCGGGGCGTTGATTTAACTGCACACTTAGTTGACCAGTGCTGATGATTTTGGAATGCACTTTAGAATCTACTGAAGCGAAATGTGCCTTTTGAACTGCATCATAAAAGAGCGACTGTCATTTTCGATTGAGCTGATGTCGTAAATATCGCCATTCTTGATGCTTGTTACTTCACCAGGCTCTTCAGTCCGGTGACGACATTTGATGATGTAGCTGTAGACCACTTTTAAGCAGTCGAGCCGAGGTTTAGTACTTGTGAAAAGCGGTATAAGCTTTGCTTTAGATATAGTTTTCATTTTATCTGCTTCATTAGATGATAATTCTTCATTGACAGTTATGATGTTTTTGCTATTGTTGCTGTCATCACTAGTACTCAGGACAAGTGGCTGTAGGCAAAGTGGAATCGCAACCAAGTAAAAAATCACCCTTTGCTGTGGACGAAATAAAAACCAAGTGTGAGTAAGATTTTGAAACCCGGTAAACACCTTCTCTTACCATTGTGATACCTTCGTTGATGATAATTTGATTAGTGTTGATAAAAGTTGATGAGCTCTTTCCAAACAAGTACTGCTTTTCGTACTCGAGCCCATCCAAGTTGTCCAAAAGCATCAATGATTCTAGGTAAATATTTGAAATTAGTATTTTAAATACAAAAAGAAACACTTATTTACCTTCTTTAACAGGTGAAAATATGTACAACAAAATTGCTACGAATGTCAACAAACATGGAAATGTCCAAAACAATCGGAATGGCTGATGGCGTTGTGATGAAAAGCTTATGAAAAATCTACAACGCATTTTCTGTACAAACTTACCAGTTTATTGTAGCAAAAAACAATTGTCGCACACTGTGCAACGATAAAGAATAGTATAAGTCGTACGAAGAACCAGCGAAGACCAAGTGCATCCCGGCGAATACTAATCTTGCAGTGGCTTCCATTGCTTTGATACTGTTGGATTGTGAGCGAAATGGGTTCGTTCATTAGATTTCGATATTTTGTTGAATGCAGGATCATTCTGTTGTGAGAAGATGAGAATGTTGTTGGTAGTTGGTGCCCGCCACATTCGGTCAATCGTCAAATCCAACAAGTCAAAACAAGTAAACAGTGGCCAACATGTGCTCTGCTAGGATATGAGTGGAATGTTTTGAAGGGTGCGTGGGGAAACATTACGATTCATTTTCCATTTGTAAGCTCTTAATTAATGTAGGAAATTTGAAGAATAATAAAGAAAGTGACTCGGGTCAAAGGGAGTCGGCAAGTTGGCCCACAAAAGTTAGTGAGCCGCCCAAGCTCGAGATATTTTTCCAAAGTGGGCATGTGAATCGATTGTACATATCGATGTACTCGTCTGCTCACGTTTAAAAAAATTTAAAATTGTCATGCAAATTTTTTATTATTCTCATTTGAGAAGGGTAATACAATACAATACAATACAATTCAATACAAGACAAGACAAGATAATAAATAAAATGTAAATTGAATACAAGTTCCTATAAATGATCGTCATAAAAGCATGCATTGTGTTGAAGATCCGGATGTAGTTTGGGGTACAGTGATGAAATTCCCAGCAAAATTTTAGTCAAGTGATCGATTGAAGTGCTTCACATTTTGGAGAAGCAGCGAATCGGTGCATTGATCTGCACCCAGATATATTCAGGATCAGGTGTTGACTCTGGTTTTTGCTTTCTGCTAGTTTCTCTTCCTCTTGAAGCTGCTGTTGTTGTTCCTGTGTCAGCTGTTCGCCGCTGTTTGAGCCAAGTGATTCACTTGACTCATTCAAAGTAGCCAAGGTGTTTTTCGTTAGTTTCTCTTCATCTTCATCCAGCAGCTTCTCCTCAATAATCTCCTCCACTGGATAGTCATTGGAGTTGAATATTTCAAACACAACGGGCTGCTTTGGTGTGTGACTTAGTTTAAACGTTGTTGTCTTTGTGATAGTGCACCCGAGACGATCATAATACGGAAAGTTTGTAAGATTTTTGTCGGTCCGCTTAAAGTTGTTGAACGATTCATACTTTTCGACGTCTTTTGAGTTTATTTTCACCGTAAAGATGACACTGGTAGCTTTACTTTTTGAGCTAGAGAGCTCCTTCGGTTGAGTATTTTCTTCAAACACTTCGTTTAGCAACTTCTGATAGAACATGCTAATTATATTTTCTAAAGTCAGAAGGCGTGTTGAAGCGGCGTATAAACTCCCCTTGTCGGCAAATGTTGAATAAATATTCAGTTTGGAAAAATCTAGAGTAAAAACTTCTTTAGCGAATCGAATGGAATCTCCAAAGCACATCGCAATATGACTGTGTTCCAGTGTTGACTCGTCAAAAAGCTGGCACAAAAACGTGAAGGCTCCATTTAGGCTGGTGAACATTTCCGAAAGGAGGCTCATTCTTTTCAGCTGACTTTCTTTTGCCAATTCCATTGAGCTGGCTGTCTGGGAAGCGATGATTCGATCAAAATATTGAAAGGGAATTGGAATGATATCGTTGTCGTAGAGTAAATACTGGAAGACGTTGACAGCAAACTTGATGAACGATTCACGTTTGACCAGGCCATGGGTGAATCGAATTGGTATCAGCGTGTTTTTATTTGCTTTTTGTAACACTTGGAGATGTTTTTCTTTTTATTTGACGATGAAAGCGTTAGAAGACCTTTCACATGGTGAACCTTTGCCGGCGTCTTGCCGGGCATGGCTTGGTTGAAAGCCGGCGAGTGTGTATGCATCATGTGTAAGTAAATTTTGAGTTTAAAATTAAAAACTAGTTTAAAAATGACCCAAAGATGATGCAAAAGTTGGGCCGAAAGTTAAAGAGAAAATGTTAAAAGGCACAGCTGTTCAGGTCGTGTGCATCATTGTGTTGATTAGAAAACGGTTACGCTGGGAAGAGCACTTTTCGGTGTTTTGAATTTTTCTTTCCGAAAGTATTTCTCCAGAAGTATACCCCTTTGAATGACACAGGATTCAATTTCTGGTGAGCGTGACCATCTTCAACTTCTATCCAAAATCTCGAATTTGACAATTACAATCACAATTGCTCTAAAATTAGCAGTCAGTTGAAGTGGGCACCAGTTGTGTCTCCCTCAGCATTGGTCATCACCATGGCCACCTGTTGCATCACTGTGTCCGTGAATGGTGGTTAGCACACTTGTACTACGGGGAAAAGAATTTACTAGTGCGCCAGTGCTGTTGGAACAAATGCTGCTGCTGTTTTGTGTTCTTTACCTGCTCTATCAGCGTGTGTGTGTGTGTGTTTGTATTGAGCTCCTCTCGATGACAGTTGAGCACTCTCGACAGTTTACAATTTCGTAACGGCAGTACCCTGACTGCTGTCTTCAGAGACAATGGCTGAGAATACCTTCATTTTGAATCGCTACCTCAAGCGCCAGTTTGAGACTGGAAGCAGCTGTAAAAGCACTGCCACAGCAAATCAACAGCAACAGGCAGATTATGATTTAAATGCCAATGAATTCAACCAGATCAATTCGGAACTCCTTTACAAACAAAATGAACTTTTAAAGGAAAAAGATCACGAAACTCAAGTTTACTACGACGAGCCTCTCTGGACTCCCAGTTTGTTAGATGAAGTTAACCGATCTCTCAACCTTCTCTGCGAGACGGTCTATTCGGAATCGCCCAGCAGGAGTTCATTCGCCAAGCTGCCCAATTGTCTGCGGCGAAAACAGCAGTATATATGCAAGTCAAAGTATGTTGAACGCCAACAGGACACGAAACTGACTGCCGTTTATAAAAATGGTCGAAACATTGATAAAGACTATCTACCCAATGTTCTTACGGAAAAAGAACCAGTCATTAATCAATGCTTTTACAACATGAGTTTCATTGGTAATTACTAGTAGTTTTATTACTTAAACATTAGGTAACAGCATTCATTTTTTTCTAGATTCAGTCTCTTCGCATAAAAAATGCTGCCCAAATGGAGTGCCTATAAATTCTGTTCCATTTGAAAGTACACCTAGTCCAAAGAGAATATACGATCGTTTTAAAAGAAATCACATTCGACACATCGTCAAGACAACTCGAGAAAAATAAACCAAAGTCTTTTTTCTTTTAAGCGTTCAGGAAAATCGAGAAATGAGTGCAATGAAGAAAAGAACCCGAAAAAAGGCATCTTTTTCAACAACTCCTACTCGGACTCTAATCTCCACCTTTCTGTGCAACAAACGATTGAAGAGAAATCGAGTCAAAAATTTGAACATTTTATCATGAATTGTAATGGTGCCCCAAAACAACCACACCAGCAACCACTTTCAAAATTATCCCGGTTCTCTTCTGTTGATAATCTGTTTGACGGCGAGTTCAGAGACTTTGGGCTGGCAAACTACGAAAACGAGCTTAATCACGCCAAAAAGTCCTTTTTAAAAACTAACATTCTTCGAAGGCAGCGACCAGTAAACAGCTCACGAGAAGATCGTATGAGGTGGTGGCAAAGGACAAATGCCAAAAGCTCTACTACTTCATCATCTAGCAAGTCTAAAGACAGCAACTCTGAAGGGGAGTACAGCATTGACCATTCAGTGCTGTCACCAGCACACACCAACTCTACATCGGATGATTGTCGTCTTGAAGAGATATCAGCACAGTTTGAAAAAGCAGACGACAGTAGTGGCGCTTGCACTCCTCACGATGTTCCCGATTGGAATGAGCTTTGCAACAGGATATATCGATTTCGAATAAAACCTTTTAATCAGACTTTGCCATGGAATGCTTTGGAATCGAATTCCAAAAGTACTCCTCCTTCACTATTACTGCAACCGGAAAAATCTTCCAACTTTTAAATTCTACACTTGAAACAATAACACAGTCTTGTCGACAAGAACTTTTCAACCAAACCTCACCATCGATCATCAACGGCACTTCTAGTCAGTCAAAATGTGATACTGCACAAACTGGGTCATTGCTGCTGCTGGACAGTGGTACTACGCCAGTAAAACAAAGATTCAATTTGACGTTAAAGTGTTCATTGAACGTGTTGCAAAACGTATCTATGCTTTCAAAAAAACATCTTCCAATAGAGAATCTCTGGAAAAATCCATTGAGAACATCGAGCTATCGCAAATAGACGACGATGATGATGGATGGGCTCTACCAGTTAAATCAGCAGCCTTCAATTCGAGCTTACAAAACATTTCTTTGGACCTGTGCAAAGAGCAAAGCAAGGGCACCTTTTGCACTGACGCCAACTGCCCAATGCCACACTTTTCTCTAATGTTACCAAATCGATGCCAAAAGCGGCCCTGGCCACTTACTGAAGATCTATTTGTGCAGGCGCTGCAAAAGCGAGTAGAATCTCTTTTAGAACTGCCCAAAACGGATGCCCAGCAAGGGTCATTAACGACTCGAAGTGCCCAGCACTTCACTGATCAGCGCAAATGTGCGCAAGAAGTAAAGCGCTTCGGGCTGATGGCCTACTGTCGAATGCAGCGGAAAATGGACTTTGTCGACAGTGTGCTCTACCAGGAAATGGTCGAGGATGAGCACCAGTGGTCTCTCCAATCCACTTGACTTGTTTTCATTTTTATAACTTGAATTTGTGTCATTAAAAAGAGTAGATGGATGAACTAGAGAAGTTGGCTTTCAAAAACTTGTAAAACTCCTGTCAATCGGTGATTGCTTGACACAGTGCTGGTGGTCGACAGTGCTGGTTAGTACGGTGCAGTGCAATGTTTTGGCAGACGAGTTCTCTCTCTGACACCGACTGGCCACTGACTACAGCTGCGACGGCGGCGGCGGCGTTTCAATTTTTTCGTACCGTTCCACTGGCCAGTGTGTGTTTGTGTGGGTTGTTGTTGTTGTTCCGTCCAAGTGTGTGTGCTCTATTCGCGTGTCCTCACTGGCGGCACCAATGGAGGAACCCAAGCCGAAAGTACCTCCCCGGTCTTCCCTACTCAAGAAGCCTGCTGTCATTGAAAATGGATCCTCCTCTTCTCCTCCGCCCGTCAACTCTAGGCCTTCGTTGCCATCAAAGCCAAAGATACTATCTCCGAAGCCACCAACGCCATCATCATCAGAAACTAACTCAGCAGCCTCAGCCAGTGCCAAACAATCTAGTTCTCCAAAGACTGTTAAGCAAACTGCCAGTAGAGAATCACCCGTAGTGGTAGCACCATCTTTGCCTAAAACTTCAAGTGTTAAAGTGTGTAACAAGCTCAAAATAAGTGCAAGTGATTTAAATAAATTAAGGTAAAGTTACACTTCTATAACTTGCATCATACTCAATGACAAATGTGAATTTTGTGTTAGGTTTCGCACTGATTTATTTGAAGCGAAAAGTGCTGAGAACAAGGGTAACCTTCAAATCTATGATGTTCGCGAAGACCCTGAACAAATTGCCAAAATGGGCGAAATATCAGAACTTCTCGTTGCGGGTGGTTACTTTAGGGCACGAATCAAAGGACTGCATAATTTTGACAAGGTTCGTAGTGCCATTGTTGTGAAAAAAATCACCCAAACCTGGTTTTTTCTTTCAGATTATCGGTGGAATGTGCTGGGCAATACAAATGTGCAATGTTGACCTTGATATTGACATTTTCTACCAGGAAACACTGTCTATTGGACAGAAAATGTAAGACTTGACATTTTTGACTTGCATAATTATTTTTTATATCCTTCTTAGTGCTTTAACAGAAAAGATTGTCCGCGTCTTGCAGAAGATGAAGTGCCCTTTCAAGCTTGAGCCCCATCAAATACAAGGTCTTGATTGCATTCACATTTTCCCTGTCATTCAGTGGCTAGTGAAGAAATCATTTGAAACTCGCCAACAAACCTCTGACTACATTCGAGCTTACGCAGCCTGGCAATTTAACCGACACTACAACCACAAAGACTCATCAAGCGGCTCTGTGATATTTTCAGATGCGGTAATGGCCAACCAGCTGGTTGATCCCATCAAGGCTCAACTTCGTCGGCGTTTTGTTCATCCAACGCGTGAAAAGTTGCAGGAGGAGGATGTGCGCACCAGGACCACCATGCTCGAGTACGGTGTTCTGGGCACTGGCTCTAGTCAACGACTAATCACCCAGTCAGGCTCAGATGCAAGGAGCCCCACCAAGGCGAACCAGTCGCAGGTTTCGCCCAGTCAGCAGAAGCCTCGATCGGAGTCTGACAGCCAGATGGTGGAAAACTTGCTAAGCTCAATGACTGAAATGGATGAAAATGAAGCATCAAACTTTGCCAAACTTTCCTCCTCTTTGTTGGCTCAATTCTCAGCGAAAATTCAGAGGAAATTAAAAGAATTGCTGAAGGGCTTGAAAAGAAAAATGCCACTGCTTTGAGCATTGATGCGCTCTTCTTGAAGAAGGAAGCTAAGCTCAAGAATGAAATTTCCATTCGTCGAGCCGAGTTGTCTAAACTGTCGCAATCAAATATTGATAAAAAGCTTCAAACAGTCAAAGTTTGTATAAAAAATTGCAAAACATTTAACTTAAGGAATAACTTTATTTTCAATCATTTAGGAAAAACTAGAAATGATAGACGGCAAGCTGAAAGAGACTGAAGAAATGGAGAAGAATGAGAGTTCTGAAATGAAAGCTGAAAAACTGCAACTAACTGAATTGCTCAGTGCTTTACGGAAGCAAAAAACCGAGCTTAAACAGTTTTGTCGTGATGAAAAGCAACGACTTGAAGCTCAAATTGAACTACTCGACAGCAAAAAGGCTGACAATCCTGAGCTTAGCGACAAAGTCAAAGCAATTGATAAGGACTTGCAAGTACACCAGGAAAGACATGATAGTATCAAGAAGGAGCTTGCTGACGTCAATAAAAGATACGTAACGCTTCAAAGGAAGTTTGACGATGTGCCCACCAGAACTGAACTGGGACAGTATCAAAAGCGCTTTCTTGAGCTGTACAATCAACGTAAGCAAGTTGAAGTGAATATTTGACTCAAACTAATCATGACTAATTTTTCAGTGTCAAACAAACACAATGAAACAAAAAAGTTCTTCACTTTGTACAACATTTTGTCTGAAGAGCGCAGCTATCTGGAGAAAGAGTTCAACTTGATCAACTCAATTTTAGACAACTTTAAAACGTAACATTTTACATGACTTGAAAATGACCCTGAACTAATGTTATTTTCGTTTTAGAGCTTACGTTTCAAGTGCAATGGTAAAAGAGGAGTTTGTTGTAAAGTTTGAACAAATTGTCGAGTCTATCATTCAGAACAAGACTAAAGTGCAACAACGACTAGCATTAGAAAAGACAAAGAGAGACCAGCTAAATACTGAATACATCGACTTAGTTGAGCAGCAACGACTTTACTTTAAGGCAGTTAAGGAGTTCAAAGAGGTAAGTGCATTTTACTAATTTTATACATTTTGAGACTGTGTTGGTAATTTATGACCTCCTGAACAAATTAGGAATGCAAGATAAATGAGCAATTGCTTGCCCGTTTGGAGAGCAGTTCTACCTGAGCGAGACAGCCGTTATACTTCCACTCTCCGATTGACTCGGACTGAAACACATCACATAGAAAACGCGGAATGGCCAATTCCACTCATTCCTGAATTGCAAGCTATATTTTTTTTATTAGCAGTTCTTTCCCATATGTTCTTTATTCTTAATGATGAAATAAATAAGTCATGCTTTCTTGATGATTCGTAATTCTCTCCTTCCTATTCTCTCTTTTATTAGATTAGCGAGATCAGTGTTGCGTTCCATTACTGGTCGGCGTTCGGTAATCATCCTTATTACTTTTGCTGTCTTCATCACGCTGTCGCCGGGCAAAGGAGAGGAAAATCTGCTCCAGGTTCGTCTGGCAGACTGAGTAGTCCTCAATTTGCAGCGAGTGCTTTGCCCGCTCAATGGCGCCAAATATCTGGCTGCACTGCACCTCTCTGATGTCAGTGTTCTCAATACTGTAGTGCAGCAGGTTGTTGTGCCGTGCCTTCAGACTGCAATTGCTGCCGAAGCTGTCGCGCATGAAGCTCTGAACGGCATTTAGGTTCGCCTTCAGTCGGTGGATGCTGGCACTGCGCTGAATGGTGGTGCCTGACGACGATCTCCTCGTCACACTCTCGGCGTCCTCAACAGCAACAGCTGTGCCGAGGTTGTCGGTGCTGTTGTTGGTGGAAGCTACCCGAATGAGCACTGTGTAGCCATTGCCGAACTTCTTCATCAGCTGCAGTGGACTGCCGATGCAGTATATCTGTCCGTTGACCATGATGATCAGCTGATTGCACAGTGAGGAGCACTCGTCCATGCTGTGGCTGGTGAGCACAATGGAGACGCCCTCCTTGAGCTTGGTGCTGATCGCCGTCCACAGGCAACGACGGGCCACTGGGTCTACGCCTGAGCTGGGCTCGTCCAGCATGGCAATGGGTGGATTGCCCAGAAAGGAGATGGCCGTGGAGAGGCGTCTCTTGTTGCCGCCGGAGTAGGCATCAACTCGCTTGTCGAGGTGCATCTCGAAGTACAGCAGTCGGCTGAGCTCGTCAATCTGCCCGGGAATTTCGCTTTCACGGATTCCTCGCAGTCGAGAGTAGAAGGTCATCATCTCTCTGCCGGTCAGGTCTTCCAGCAGTGGAGTGTCAAACTGATTGCAGAAGCCCAGGTCCTGCTGGGCACGTCGAAGATTCTTCTTGACGTTAATGCCGTTCACGAAAATGTCTCCCCTAATTTAGGTAAAAAAAGATTGATGAAAAAAACTGAAGAAAAGTATTCGAAAAATCACTCACCCCGAAATGTTTTCATCGCCTGTGATCATCTTGAACGTTGAAGTTTTTCCAGCACCATTTACTCCTGAAACCAACCATATTAGTTCATGTTATCATACTCTGAAAGATATCAACGTACCCAGCATTCCAAAGCAGGTTCCTCGCTGTACGGTGTATGAGATTGCCCTTGACAGCGGTAAATGTGCCGTATCGTTTCTTCAGTCGACGGACAATCAGTGGGTTTGTGTCTTTGCACTGTTTCGGGTCCATTCCGTCCACTCGTTTCTTCTCTAGCTCCACATCGTCATCAGTGACGTCCAGTTCAAGTCCAGCTAACTCGTGATTTTTTCCACTTTTTATCATCTGCACAAGACTTTGAATTGACTGCTCCCAAAGACTGCTCACGTAATGAAAGAAACTGTTTTCAAGCAGAATGAGAATGGTCATGTAATTGTGGCACTGGCGACGAGGTACAGCAAATTTGATCCAATTCCTGGCTCGTTCAGAGAAAGAAAATTTGGTTCATATGGCAAACATTCGTCTTCGCATATGTCTAGTCAAATGATAAAAGTTATTGTAAATAAACAAGATTTTTGACTATTAAAAAAGTTAAAATAATTTTATTACCTTTACAGCAGGGTTTCACAATTGAAGAAGTGCTGGTGTCTTTGCACAGAAGTTGCACTAACTCCAAGCCGCAGACCTTGTTCGTTTCGTAATTTTGTATCATGTTGGAGGCTAATTTACCCAGATCGTACACAGGAATGAGCAGAGAGAAGATTGGCTTGAGAATTCTGTTTTTATCGAGCAGGTCGAGCTGCTTGAGAGAGGTAATCTGGTCGGTGAGAATGGCGGCAATGCCGAGGACGGCGGCGTAGAGGCACAAACGGGCGTAGGCAGTGGCCGGCGCGTCAAACATGAAGGACATGGCGTAGACAAAGGGCAGAATGGCGAAACCGTGAATGACAAAGCCGAGCAGGAGGTAGTATGGCTGATTTTCCTCGTAGAGGCCATTCTCCTTGTAGATGACAAAGGTGATGATGATCAGCGCCGAGGAGGCCAGGTAGATGAAGTAGTCGACGAGGAAGTAGGACATCCAGTAAAGACTGCTTCGTACACCACTCAACCCTTGAAGGTGTTTGCCCTTGTTGACACGCTCCTTGACCGCCAGAACGGCAAAGCTGCCAATTAGGAAAGCAATGGCCATGATCAGGCCTTGCATCACCTGGAACTGCGTCTGAGCGGTCAGTACTGACATCTTCAGGTTGTCTCGCGTTTGCAGCGGCAGCGGCAGATTGGTCACTGTGATGTCGAAAGGGCTGTCATTCAGTCCATAGACGTAGCGAATGTAAGCCTCATCGACATACTTCAGCGCAATGGACGGCGTGTGGAAGGCCTGGTTGTTGAAGAAGCTGGTCAGGGTAATCACATTGCTGGTGGTGTTGCGCTGCAGCACGGCGGATATCATGTACTCGTAGCTGTACACGCTGACCGGCTTGCTGAGCACGTTCTGGCCAATGACCTTCGGGTTAGTGCTGTTAATGGCCACCAGTTTGCTAGACCCACCGGGCAGGTGGGGACGACGGCGGCGGCGTAGCTGGTGGCCAGCTCTGCCACCGACTGGTCGTAGAAGTAGGTGATCTGCGGGTTGCGGAACTGAGTGAGCTCCATGTGCAGCGGGGGCGCCTCTTTCTGTCGGGGAATGGCCTTCAGTGAGAGCTGTGTCATGTTCAGTATGATGAAGGGGATCAGCAGTTGAGCGGCCGTCAGGAAGGGACTGCGCATTGCGTAGAGCAGCTTCTTCAGCAACAGGGCATATAGTTGTTGACCGAGCAAGACCAGGCCGTAGTTTTTTTTCACCGGCGACTTGCCAGACCGGGCATCGTCACCTCCTCTTTCGACCAGCTCTTGCTCTCTCTGCTCAGCGTTGTTGATCGACTCAATTTTGTCCTTTGAGTATTCGCCCACTTTGAGGAACACTTCCTCCATTGTGGTTACTGAGATGCCGTAGTTGGTTATGTCCTTATTTGCCTCCAAATCAGAGAGTAGGCTTTCAAATCGGTCCGTTTTATCGTCTGGCAGTGAGTACGTCAGCTCCAGTCCTACTGCGCTTTCCATGTTGGCACTCTCAACGTGTCTCTGAATGCGTTTCGTAATCTCCTCTGCTTCTACCTTTTCGTGACGTTTTGCAATAGTCAGACTGTATCCAGTGCCGTACTGCTTCTTGAGGAACAGTGGTGAGCCACAGCATTGGAGCTTGCCATTTGCCATTATGGCAATTCGATCACCAAGAACCTGAAACATGTGTGTTTGTATGGTTAAAAGTGTTAGGATCACAAAGTCATTTTTCTAAAAAACTCACATCAGCTTCTTCCATAAAATGCGTCGTGATCAGAATTGAGCGGTGTTCCTTTTCTGCAAATCAAATATTTAAATTATGTTTTGAATTTTAATTAAATCATTCTTTATACCTTTAAGAAGCAAATCCCAAATAAATCTTCTTGCCGACACGTCCATCCCGCTTGACGGCTCATCAAGAATAACTATTGAACTGAAAAAAAACAGTGTTAGTCAAGATATTTAGAGCATTCAAGATTTGTCACATACCTTCCAGCGCAAAGTGAAATTCCGACGCACAGTTTTCTACGTTAAAATGATAAATAAAAATATTATTTGTAATCCAGCGCATATAAACTGGTTAATATTCCTAACCTTTTCATTCCGCCTGAAAGTTTACTAGACTGCACTTTTTGCTTGTCAACTAGATCCAACTTTTCTAGCATTGTTTTAATTTCTTCTTTGATCTCCTTTGCATCCATCTCTGGGCGTTTTAGTTTGCAGTAAAACTGAAGGTGTTCTTCAACGGTAAGCTCATCAAAGAGGACATTGTACTGGATTGAGCGCAAAGTAATTATTAACAACAACAAAAGTGTCACTGATTAAGTGTCTAACCTGTGGACATATTCCCAGACTGGAGCGAATTGAGTTCATGCCAGTTCGAATGTCATATCCATTGACAATGGCTGTGCCGCTGCTAGGTTTGTACAGTCCAGTTAACATCTAAAAAGATTTGATTTCAGTTTTTAAGTTATTCATTGACAAGCCAACTATTTACCGAAATTGTTGTTGTTTTTCCTAAATGAGAACAGTAATTAATAACATGCAACTTTGTAGATAAAAATAACATACCCGCTCCATTGTGACCGAGTAGGCAGCAGATTTGTCCGTGGTAAATGTTGAGGTTCAGATTGTCCACTGAGAAACTTTTGCCATTGTAGCTTTTGCTTAGATTCATAATCCTAATGCCGGCTCGCAAATGACTGGGGTCTCGCTCTATATTCTCTGTGTGCCCTCTGATTTGATGCCATTTTTAGTGGGGAATCCATTTAGATCAACAGACTCCTTTTCGCCCCTCCAGTAGCTCAGTGTAAAGGGAAAGTACCAGGAAGACCGACGCCAAACTCTCCTGGAAACGCCTGTGTGACGTACCAGGTGACAAGCAGGTAGATGACTGAATTGATCAGTTTAAAGCCAAGAATGAGCAGAATGTTGAGGTTATCGCCAGGCAGTGCCGGCTCGGCAATGTTGCTCCAGTCAATGCCCACAGCTCTGCTCTCCTTCATTGTGATGATGTAAATACCCATGGCCATGTTTGTATTTGGCAAAAGTAGAAGGGCAATCTTCAGTGCTGCGCTTACGGTGCTGCGTGGTAATGAAAATAACTGATAAGTAAATAAACCTTCAACTTTGCTGTTAGTGGTCACGCTACCTGTACTGTGCAACAACGGTGAAAAAGGCAAAAAGGAGAAGAAAAAGATAATACCGGTGGCGATGCCTGCCAGGTTAGCCTGAGGGAGAGAGGAGAAATGGACAAGAAACAACAAACTCATTACTCATTCACTTCCGTTCATGTCAGCAGATTGTGGTAGTGTTACCGCCAGTATGCCTCACCTTGGAGAAAAAGGTGCTGATCATGAAGCACAAACAGATGTTGGAGATTTCGTAAAGAAAGAAAAAGAGAAAAAGAACAAATGGGTTGCTGAAGTTCAGTATAGCCATGTCGTGCTTTAGTTTGATGCAGAGTAGGGTCACCAGAACGGCAATGCTGGGCAGTGTCAAGAGAACTGTTTTGATGAACATTGCTGTCCAGTGATGGGCTTCATTCAGGCCATGCATCTTGCAAACTACAAACGTTTTTGTGTGTAAATTTAAATTCATTTTTTAACCGGTGCTTACTAACCTTCTTTGAGCTTCATTTCCTTTTCGATAACAACGGCCTTTGTCAGGTTAACTGATCCGTATATGAACTAAAGACCACCACTGCAGGAAAGAGGAAGCTCATTGCAAAGAGAAAAATGTCAGAGACGTAAGGGTAGAAAGGAAATCGCAGTCCTTCAAATTGAAATTGGTCATCTTTAACTGGCGCTCCTTGAAGCACTTTGGCGGCGGCAAGTGTAAGTTCATGCTGCACAAGGAGAAATCCTTCTCTAAAAGTGATAATAAGTTTTTTAGTTTTTTTAGTTCAATTTTGCTGTCAAAAGCTTACCTTTCATATCCTGGCAAACCACCGTCATTACTTTTATTTTCTCTAGGGCCTGGTGCAATCACCTCTGGCATGATATGTATTGTCTCCCATGTGTGCCTTTAGTAGTTTAAACGTTACATAGTTTTTCAATCAAATTAAAAATCACTAAACACACACCTGATATTTGAACTTAAATATTTTCTAGGAACTGATGAAAAGCGCAGTTTAAAATTAATTTGATTTTTTGTAAGCTCGACAAATTCAACTCCACAGAGAATTTGGCCCATCGTCGTCAAGTAGTATTTTTCCATTGAAGATGTGTTTTAAATGGAAGAGTAGTAAATTTTATATCTGATTCTACTAAAGCTTCAGTAAGTCTGTTGGCCGTTTCATCTACAATCTTTTTGTGTTGATCACTGCCATTACTGGTGTACATGATTGTAAATGTTTGATGTTTTGGAAAAAGACCTTTGTCTACTTTGGTCAGAGGGAAACTTTCGTAGATAGTCGCATTCGAAAATGTAGTAATTTCCACCGACCCTCGTAGAAAACTTATAATGAAAATAAGTAAACATGGCAGAAGAAGTTCCACTAAGCTGGCGATTGGGTGACGCCACTGAATTAAAAAGTTTTTCCAAAGAAGAAGTCGAAGGTGGGTGAATGTAGTCCAGACAAAGGAAGATTTGGCACCAACGGTGCTCCCCATCGTGAAACAATGAAATTGGCGAGTGTTTAGTCGCGATGATAGGCAGTGTTTTTATGTGTTGATGTAAAAGATTTTTATGTTTAGTTGGTAAATGCCATTACCAAAGTTACCAAACACTCTTAAAGAATGAACAAGTATTTTGCCTCTTTTTCCCTTTTTCATCTGACAATTAGCAGTCAGTACTGGTGTTATTATTATTGTGCAGTGGTGGTGATGATGGTGATGAGTGTACGGTGTGCTTGCTTCGCCCTGCTTGATAATGCTATAACATAGGCAACCTTATGACGTTGCCACTCCAACGGGCCTAAAACATCGCTCAATATTATCGAGCGATCTACATGTGGAACGTGTTTTCCCCCTGTACACCTTAATTTAATATACCACAAGCTTACATTACTGTTTGCCTAGTTTAGCTTGTGCACAGCGACTAACTCTTGCACTGATATCTACACATCCTCTATCATTAGTCATCTCCAGTGCAATCTGGTTTGATTAATCAAAACTTCTTTTTGTTAAAGCCAGTTGAATAGTCAATTAAAATTACTAAACAAAATGCTTCGAGTCACTGTACATTTTTTGCATGTACAGTAGAAAGTTTAAAATGTGAACCACATGACTGAATGAGCCGATGAGTTCTTCTCTACTTGAGGTTAGAAGGTTCTGGTTCAAAACTGCTGTTTTGTGTATCGGGCAAACATGCTTTAGTAAATCTCATAATTAGGTTTATCAGACTTTGACGCACACTGCACCTGCAGTGCATGACCGTTTACAAAGCTGACAGGTAGGCATATTTTCCCTTTTTTGTGGCAATGGTGGTGCAATTGCAAGTAGCACTGTTGTCAGCAATTGTCACTCACAACCAAATTACATCCTACTAACCTTGAGGTGATTGTGTCCAGACCACTGATACCACAGCACACTGGTGCCATGGTTGCGCTGATTTGAGTCTCTTTTATTACTGCCTTCCTTGGTCACTATCACCAGCTGTAGGAACATACTTTGACCATTACATTGTAACTTTTTAGGTACAAAATGAACAGTAGTGACTATACAAGTGTACTACTGTTTAGTCACAAGGGTTGTCTCAAGGGTTGAAAGGGGAATGTGCATTAAAGGAGAAAATGTTACGAACTCCACTTCATGATCTTCTCTTGAAGTCGAACTGTTTGCGTTGGATCTTCTGACTGGTTTGCTTCCTCCTCTTTTTCCAGCAGACTCTTTATCATTATTTTCTGGTGGCGGCTTGTCCACCTCTTTCATGCTCACCTCAGTGATGGTTTGGTCGACTGAGGCAATGCATTTCCCATCAGAGCATTCATGAGGGCAGCTTTGCAGTGGAACAGGAGCGCCAATCAGCCGGCACAAATAGATGACATTTGGGTTGCAATCAACTCCTACTAACTGCTGTCCACAGACTTTCTGGGGTGTCGATCTGCCCATATTGCGACAAGTGCACTTTAGATTGCGTAAACAGTCGTTTCCTATATGCAAAAATGAAAGGTGTCAATGAAGTACTCTAAAAAGATACAACAACTTTACTCGACTTGAAACTGTCATTACAGCCATTCAGTGACTTCTTTTTTGCCCGTGGACAGTCACCGATGTTAGCTGCTGCTGTTGTCGGTGAGGGGTTGCTGTTTTGAGTTGAACAGAGGTACAGTCGATCGTTGATGCATGACGATGTGCTGCCTGCCAGACGATTGAGATCACTGCCACAAAAATATGCCGGACTGTTGCCGTTGCTGCTGAAAGTACTTTGTACGGTTGGCAACTCCAGTAGCTGGTCAGTGCACTCACATCTGCTTTCACTGGAAGTGGCGATCACTTTCACTGTTGCCAAAACACTGCTGATGAGCAGGAGTAGTGTCATTAGATGGTTCGGTTCCTGATGAGTCATCTTCTATGTTGATGCTCTTCGAATGACGGCATCAGTGCATCTGTGACGCTGGCTTCTTTCGAGAGAGTGCTTGTGCTGACAGAAGCACTGCCTACTAATTCAGTTTTAATTGTTCTCTCTTTGCTTCTCACTACTACTTCATTCCTTCATCATCATCTACTGCCGAGTTATTTAGTCAATTAATTAACCAGCAATCCGCACATCAGTTCGCACTCAGCACTTGAATTGTCACATACGCTTGGTTGCCGCCTGAATAGTAGTAGTAATCGTCATCGTCGTCGTCGTCGTCGTTACCACACATCGTATTGAGCAAATCTATTACCAGGTGGTTGCATTTGTCGTTTTCTGAACGAGCTGCAAACTTGACCTGATTGTTCTGCTTGACTGAGTGCCTGTACAGAGGGACTGTGCTCACTCTCACTTTCCCGGCGAGGATGTGGTGTTTTCACAAACAAGTAAATACTACTATTTTTGTGATTTGAACAAGTTGTACAGTACTTGCGTGTATTTGAATGTTAAAAATGATGATGTTATTTGTTTTGAGCTGATGAACCGTTTCATAGCATCAGTATTTTACCTTTTTGCAAAATTAAAATGAAAGTTGAAAACATGTTTTTCAATAAATTTATTATGGGATGTCTATTTTGGCTGACAATGTTAGAGAAAATGATAGTTTTGTTTTTACAAAGAAATTTTAAGTGAGGGTTGCTGAAAAAGTTTAACCGAGAAATCCACCGCCAGCTTTCTTCATCGCTCCCTTCTTCATCGCTGCACCTGCAGCGCCTGCTTTGAAACCCTTTGCCGCAGCAAAACCCTTGCCGAATTTGCCTCCCTTTGCACCTATTTAATTTTTTTAAATTTTAACATAAAATGTTTGAAATCACTTACCACCAGCTGCTGCAAATCCTGCTTTTCCTGCCTTCTTTCCCTTCTTGAAACCGGCAGCACCTAAAGTTAAAAAGCAGAAAATTAGGCACAATTTGCTTTTAAGCACTGCTTTTCAGCCGCAACTTACCTCCTGCCTTCATGAAAGCGCCCTTTTTGGCAGCTCCACCAGCTTGATATTAAAAATAAGTATTTAAAAATAAATAATTTTGCTGCAAAAAGCATCACTCACCAGCGCCACCAGCAGCAAAAGCACCTCCAGCCTTTGAAAACTTGAATCCCTTAGCATGTCCAAACATTTTCACAAGTCCAAACTTTTTGTCAAACCCTGCTGCTGAAACTTGCCAAACTTGGCTCCTTTGAAGCCTTTTTTGAATCCTTTAGCGGCAGCCGCACCACCTGCTACTTTTCCGCCTTTCTACATTAGGTCAACAAAATAAGTTATTTTGAACATAAATTAAATAACTTACCTTAAAGCCAGCTGCTCCAGCAGCTGCTCCTGCTGCAAATCCACCCTTCTTTGCTCCTTTGGCAAATCCGGCACCTTAAGATAATAAAAACATTTTTTTCAGAAATTGCAGTTGTGCAAATTTAATGCGACTCATACCGAAGGCGCCACCCTTGGCTGCTGCTGCGCCGGCACCTCCTTTTGCCGCTTTAGCTGCGGCAATACCCCCACCGGCGACAAGTGCTCCTGCCTTCTTAGTCTCAGCAACTTGCAGATCATCATCAATGGCTGAAGTGGATGAGATGAACAGGACACAACAACAGAGAAACACAAGCGTCAAACTGTTCCGCATTTTTGTTGAGGAAAGATTAGGGGGTAGTTGAAAACAGAGGATGAGGAAGAGGAGTTAGAAACTCTGTCCAATTTGTCACACTACGAATTGTCACTGTACACAGCTCAGTCAATGTTCAAATGTTATTCGCGCTTAAAGAAAGAAATTTTTGACCGCACATTGTGTCACTAGTTTATATAGCCTAAAACAAGAGTGTCCACTTCTTGTTAACTACCAATTGTTGGTTGCTGAAAACCAAAACAAAGAAAGAGAAAGAGAAAACAGAATTGGTAAGAGGTGCCTGTACAGTAAATTGCTAAGTCAAGCTGCCGCCTGGCGTTCGGAGCATTACAGCAAGAGAACAGGCAAAGGGGAAGCAGAGAGGCAAAGCGGAAAGCATAGAGGATTGCCCAATGTGGTCTCAAGACCATCACAACGTGTGAGCAAACAAGAATAAAGTAGAGAAAGAGAGTGAAAAGTAAAAAGTGAAAGAGCGGTAAGTTATTTCAAAGTGAAACAGAAAAGCAAGAAAAATGCAAGAGACAAAAGAGAGGTAAGGGCAATCCTCATTTCCTGTCACTCATCGTTTGGATGTGTCCTTTGCAAGCAACGGCTGCCCAATTACGCCTCAACAAGTGCCCACTCGATTCGCTAATGACTTTTTACTACTCGATGCTGCTGTTGCCGCTGTTTGGTGTTCTACTACCGTCTCTACTCTCCAAACCACCCCTTTTTCTTTTTCTTTCTTTTGACTTCCCAGTTCTTGTTTCCCTCCAGCGAACACATGATCTTAACAACATTTTCCTATTTCCATTATCAGTCAGCCACTTGCAGGTAATTGTACTTTTAACTACAGCTGTTATTGTACTATTCTTACAAACTAGTCGCTTGCACTTTTTTCTTCTTTGCGTAATAATCTTTTTTCCCACTTTTGCAGCTGCAGCAGTCAACACTGCTTGAATATTGTCAACCTTTTTCAGGTAGTTGAAATATCCCCAAACAGTGAAAATCTTTCATAATCGTCTGGCTATCAGTCTGTTAAGCGACGAGCCACTGAGCTTAGTCATGGCGGAAACACTTCAACCACCAATGTCAGTGTGGCTTATACCGACGAAAAAAATAAAGTCAAGTGGCAGTGGCACGTAATCCACGCATTTCCGTTCTAAACTTTTTTAATTCTGTTTTTGACTCGTGACACTGTAGTTGGTTCTATGACATTATAATTCTGCCTTTGTTTGAACTTGAAAAGTGAGGATGATGATGCTGGAGTAAAACTAGTTCATTCAATAAGCTGGCAGTACAGTGGTAGTATACTGTCTACCTATCAAAAAAGTGTCGGCTAAAATGAAAGCTCAATTTAAATGCATCGAACAGACATTGCCACTCCATTAGTTTTCCGAAAATGCTTGAAAAGAGAAAGGAAGAGAACAACAGACGGCGGTAAACAGGCAGTGAAGGGGCAATCGGAAACGCGCAATTAGTATTGGTGCACCTGAGGTGGAGTGCAGCCTTTGCTAAAAATGTCAGCAGTCAAGATAGACAGTCAGGACAGTCAAGGGCAGCGCTCTGGTGTGCTCAACTTCTGCAGTGCTGCGTAAATGCCCACGACAGGCATTGTGTTTCATGGTGTTCACGATGTGAGGCAGTCGATAAGAACGCTCCAGTGGACTCCAGTCACTCACCAAGTCGCAATGTAATTCCCAGTGCTGCAACAGACATTCCGGACCACTGGCACCGCTGACGCCGCCGCCGCCAGCGATTACTAGAGCCACTGGTGGACGTTGTCGGCGAAACGAAAGCAGCAGCAGCAGCACCACCACCACTGTACGACTGTCTCTGTTCAATCGCTGTCAAGCACTTCTAAGGTGGACAATATTGCAAGTGGTATTTATAGATCTCACTTCCACTACACACACACCGAGCAGTGTACAGTGCCAAGGTAGAAGGGCGCCAAAAAGCTGAAAATCCGCTGCATTGCGCGTTTCAGTTTCAGCCATTCAGTCTTTCAACCTTCCTCCAACACCAGCAAAAAGCGATCACTGCTTGCTCAGAGGTGGTCGTATAAAAGATATATGCGCCTCAGACGTTGCCGACTCCGACGTTTAGATTCAATTTTCACGCCCGATCATTCAGTCAGTGATACGCAGCCAATGAGCAAACACCTCTTTTGAGAAAAACTAAAATGTAACGGATTTACAAGTGCAATTTACATATTTTTTCCTTCTTTCCACCATTTGTCAGCTGAATTTGACAAATTGCCCAGCAATTACACAGGGCTCATCTTTCCTTTCATTAAGTTTTTTCTTCATCATCAATGACAATGTTTTCAGTAAAAAGTACTCGACTACTTCTGCTCGCCATCGTACTGGCAATGACACTAGGCCTGGCGATGTGCTCTACCACAACGCCAGCGGTCACCACCACCTCTCCACCCAAAATGACACGTCAACAGAAGGTGGCGTCGGTGACTCACTCCGATAAGGACATTGCCTTCAACACTATACCCGGTGCCAGTGACCAGTACGTGCCTGAGCAGCACTCCTCCAATCGTAGCACCTCCACCTCTCAACTGCTCAACTTTGAGGCAAACAGCAACACCTCATCAGTGCTCGCCAACACCACCAATAGCCAAGCGAATGTCTTTGAGGCGACTGCTCAAGCGAACCTGTCTCACCCTGATCCGCTGCAAGTGAACGCCCAGCAGCAGAATCCCTTTCTCTCCAATGTGCCAGGTGGAATCAATCCACAAATTGCCATGATGCTTCAGAACAATCCTCGCCTGCAAATGCTAGCTCGTCAGAATCCCATTGTGGCGCAGCAAATCATGCGCAACCCTCAGCTTCTACGTGATCCACAGATTCAACGTTCGTTTTCAGTGTTTTTAACACAGTGTGGTGCCAGCAGTTGTAACGTTGATAATTTACAGTTTGAATTATTACAGGAGCCATTCAGTCGCAGATGGGCCCCGGTCAAGGTCAGTCCTTGCTGGGACGACTTGGCCAGAGCGGTCTTCTGAACAATCTGGGCCGAGCACTGAACCCACTTGGACTGCCCATTGGAATCAATCCAGCTGCTCTCAACCGCAGCAGCAGCAACAACAACTAAACAATAACCAAATGAACCGAGGAACTGGAGGACTGAATCGATTAGGGGGCCCCAATAATCAAGTGGGCAACAACTTTGGTCTGCCTCGAAGTCAGCAGCCAGTCGGTAAGTAGGCACTTGATTGATTGTCTGAAGCAATCACCTTTTCTTCCTGTCTAACAATACTGACGACATTAGTCAATCCTCATCGTGAAACACTGCCAGGCGGGTATTACGGCAACAATGGGGGCAATGGCAATTACAACAACAACAACCACAACAACAATCCCAACCTGAATGGGCACGCCAACTTGAACGAAAACGCCAACCCAGCGGTGGAGAATACGGGCGATGAGGGAGCGGGAGAGGAAGGCGTGGCTGATCCGGGTGCCGGAGAGGGAGCCGGAGAGAATGTGAGCCCCGACTACGACGGAGCCGGTGGCGCCGGAGGAGAAGGCGCCGGGGGTGAAGAGGAGAACCCTGGCGCAGGGGCCGACGACTCGCAACAGAACCCGGCAGAAGATCCCGACATTCAGCAGCTGCAAAACTTTGGCGGCCCTGTGAGCGACAACTTCCCTGAAGGACTGTTCCCGCCCGGACTGCTCACACAGGATGACATCAATGAAATTCGCAAGCAACAGGAAAAGCAAGCCAAGGAGGCGGAGGAGAAGGAGAGACAACAGCAGCAGCAACAGCAGGCTGCACAGGGCGGACAGGGCGGGGCAGACTACGAGGACAATGGCGGCGATGACAGCAATGGAGCTGGGGAGGAGGTGCCCACGGAAGGTGCTGAGGTGGCCGAAGGAGCAGGAGGAGAGGGTGGAGAAGGAGCTGCTGAAGGTGCAAATGCCGGAGAACACGGTGCAGCAGAGGATGCCGGAGTTGCTGGAGCCGCAGGTACTGATGGAAGCCATGCCAATGATGGTCAGAACAGTGCAGTGGGCGCGGTGAGTCCAGTGCAGGGCAACTCTTTTCATAACCCAAACCCTGGCTATGGCAACTCCAATGCGTACGCCCCGGTGAGCAATCAGATGCAGTCCCCACCTGCTGCCTACCAGAACAGCTACCAGCCAATTCAGCCGCCGATGATGCCTCCGGTGGTTCAGCGGGGGCCACTGCAGCCGTCAATTGAGTACGCAAACAATGGCTACCCGGCAAACAATGGCATGCTCAATCACCAGCCAATGGGTCAACTGAATCAGCTGAACAACAACCAGCTCGGCGGCTACCAGTCTGGAGGTAAGAACTTTGATAATTTGTAACTATGATCAGATTGACCAGATTTCACCAACTGTTGCAGTGCAATACGATGATCCAAATCAGCTGTACAATCAGCAACAGCATCAACAGCAGCAACAACAGCAGTACAATCCCTTTCAACTGACCACGACACCTTCGCCCATCAGCCAGCAGTATGGAGGGCCACCATCTAATCCACTGCTGCAGCATTTCAACGGACCGCCACATCCTTCGCAGTTCAACAGGGGCTACAATCGACAGCAGACTCCGCAGCAGTCACCTAGACCCTGGCAAACACCATCGCAGCCGTTCAACGGCGGACTCAACTTTGACCCTCGAAGACTACAAGGAAATCCCCGCAATTCAATGGCCAACTTTGGCGGCGCAAACGGCAACACAATTCACAGTGATGATCCTTATCGCTCTAATGTGTTCAACCAACAACGACCAGCGTTTCAGCAAAGACCACGAGGGTACATGGATTGAATAAGAGGTTACTGAAGAAGGGGAATGAACTGAAGGAATACCATTGAAACGGGCCATTTTATTGTGCTTCCTCGCTCACCTACTTCTACAGAAGCGCTGAAGCTGAAGTGAGATGACGCACTCACGCATTTGAACCACTGATGACTATTGAATCAATGAGTCTAATTGAACGGCGGTTACACCTTATTTATGTATAAAGATGTACTTTTTTTGTTCAAAGCAAACACTAAGCTCAAATAAAAATAATCAAATCGATGTGTTATCCTTTTCTAAAGGAGGTAGTGAAAAACAAGAAATTTTTCAAACTTAAAATTAGAACTTGAAACTTGGCATGTAGATTTAGCTCGTCGAACTGAGCAAAAAGTTAAAAAACACTAAGTGTTTAAGTTTTTCCAAGGGTTCCAAAATGGCGTCCGAAGATGACCAAAAATGCATTGAAATGTGTTACGCGAGCGAGAACAGCGCCCCTACCGGCATTTAGCACATTTCTGTTGCTGGCAATGAACGGCGCTATGCTTGCCTCCGTAACACATTTCACTGCATTTTTGGTCACCTTTGGACGCCATTTTGGAACCCTTGGAAAAACTTGAACACTTAGTGTTTTTAACTTTTTGCTCAGCTCGACGAGCTGAATCTACATGCCAAGTTTCAAGTTCTAATTTTAAGTTTAAAAAATCTCTTGTATTTTGCTACCTCCTTTTAAGAATTTAAGTTCGAACATCATCCTCATGCAAAGGATCCTAGCATTTATCTCTCTGATCAGCAGCAGCAACAGAAGCTGCTACTTCACTTGACAATACTCTTTCTCTCTCTCTCCCCTCTACTCAAACTATCCTCTCACTTCAAAGCTCAAACGGCGTGCTTGGCAAACTTTTTCCTCATCGATAGAGAAAGAGACTCTCTGATAAGCAACTTTAGAGACAGTCATAATACCGCCGCACAGCAGCAACAACTGCAGGGAGCGAGACCGTCTGTTGCTCTCCATCATTTTCCATTCTACGACTTTTGCTCTTTTTCTCTCGCCGCTAACGACTATCAACAACAAAGACAGGAGCAGCAGCAGCAGCACTAGCTCTCCTACTCCTCATCCCACCACTCTTCACCCTCATCCTTGCTTTTATCATCACCACCACCATCATCATCACCATCAGCAGATAGCAGAGTGTCCATTGAACTGCTGGTCCCGTGCTGTCATGGTAAGGTCAGCGTCACCAGCAGAAGCAAAAAGAAGCGGAGGAGGAGGTGATATCATCTAGCTACGTCTTTTGCGAGAACACGGCACACTTACTTACTAATGGAGAAGCATTAGCTTTCAATCATCCTAGAGTTTCCTGACGACATCAACGACCACAACCAAAACAATCACAACAACAATCACCCTTTAATTTTCGTAAACAAAAGCCGATCCTTCTTAGAACCATCACCATCATCAATCACCACTAAAATTACCATGAAATCAGTAATGCAGTCCATACGTACTGGCATAAACCTTTCGCGTCGCAACTTTTCATCTCGAGAAAGTCAGGAAAACAAAGAAAAGGACGTCGAAAACGAGGATGAAGAGGACTTTTCCGAGGCAAAGCGAGTGACGGAAATCTTTGAACACGAAGATTACAAAGAAGCCGAAGAAGGCGAAGACGTCGAGGAGCTTCGTCTGACGGTGCTGCGAAACTTTGCCTGTCCTTTTGCCGCCGAGACTACTTGCCGCTTCGAGGAGACGCCCACCGCCTGTCCTTTTGGCCACCGTGCGACGGCCCCAATTTCCGAGTCAGCACTACTGACCATTCCCGACTACGTCTGCATCTACCATCTTCTAGGACGATGTTCAAGTCGACGGAAACGAGTGCAGGTTCTTCAGGAGGGAAGCAACATCCTCCACTCTGGAAAGCGCAAGTTCAAACTGCACCTTCCCGGCTGCACCTCGGCAATTCACCTTCGCCTGACGACCCTCCTCGACCTGGAGCGCTTTGAGCTGCAGTACGCACCGGTCATTGCCGAGTACTACAACGATGAAGCGGCGGCGGAAAAGTTCTCCAAAGATCGGCGACAAAGAAGCAGCCCGTTTTGACGAAGAAGAAAGCCGAAGACGGGAACCTGGAAGGCGACGACCGCTTCACCTGTGGCATCTGTCTGGAGCGAGTGCGTTCCAGTCGCCTCAAGGAGCGCCGGCAGTTTGCTCTGCTCGAGAGTTGCGACCATGTCTTTTGCGGTCCTTGTATGCTCGCCTACCGTCGAAGCGGAAAGCAGGAAACCTCCAGTGGAGATAAGCGAAACTCCAACTCACAGGAAAACTGTCCACTGTGTCGGGTGCCCTCACGGCGACTCGCCCTCTCTGACCGTTTTCTGGCAGGTGGTTCTGAGGAGAAGCGAAAGCTTTTTGCCAGTTTCCACTGTCGGTGCTGTTTGTAGAAAGCAGAGGTGAATGGAAGTTAGGAAGTCTTTTTCGAAGAAGAGGTGTGAACACTGGCATTTGCAAAAAGATCAACTGATTACTTACTCAACTTACAACTACAGTATATTAAAATAGAGTCTACTACATTTTATTCTTATTTAAAAAAAGTGGTAGTTGATGATTCAGGGCGTGATTGGAAAAGTATTTAAAAGGATTTAAAAAGTATGTGAATAGAGAAATCGATTTCATATACAGTTTGAGTATAAAATTAAAATGTAAACGTGGAAAGCAATGAAGTAATAAGTAAAAAAATGAAGCAATAAAAACTTGACAAATGATGGAGCTGTGTTGTCATTCTTGGAGAAACATACGCGTCAACTTGAGGTTACATTCATTCAACTGAGAAGCCTCCTTCGTCTTTACTTTTAAACTGTCTTCAATTTTTTCAACTTTAGCTTTCAACACAGTCAATTTCGGTTTATACTGAGCCTTTTTTTCAATTAGCTTTTCAACTTTAGCCTTTAACATTGGTTGGCGGGAAGCTACATCCTTTAGGTGCTGAATATCTGTGTAGTGGAGGTTGTTGAAGCCGACAACTTTGTCCTTCAAAAAAGAGAAACGATTGTAATAAATGGAAAACAGACTACTTTTTTCTCTTACCGTAAACTTGTCATGTAAACTTTTTAGCTTGCACATGTAGGTAAAAAGTGTGTGAATTGGGTTAAAGTTGGACTCCACTTTAAAATCAATCTTTATTAGGATTGACATTGGAAGGGCTTGCATTGGTGGTAAGAACTCCATATAGTTTGCCATGAGCATAGATATGGCACGGAAGATGTCTTGTTTTGTAGAAGCGTAGTTCTCCGGCAATGTAAAAACACCAGATTGGTCAAATATCTTCAACATCTGATCGAGAAGCTGGTTCACTTTAGGTTGCTGAAAAACGGTGGCGGAAATGTCGATGTTGATTTCAGGAAAAGTGACCGCAATCTGCTGAGCTAAATCCCGTCTTTTTTTCTCGAGTGGATTTCTCTGCTGGTAAAACGACTGATGGTTGATTGTCCGATACATTTTGGGTTTTGGTAGTAGCAAGATTGCGCTTTGCAATTAAAAAATAACTTTAAAGAATAACACTCGCCTTGTTCAGCACCAGAGGCCTTATGCACCAAAGCAGCGATCTTGATTACAGTGTTCTAGTGACACTCACGATACACAGTGCACTGTCATCGGGTTTGAACTTTTCAGACCGATGAGGTTTCTAAACATTGATAAAGATAAAAGTTAGAAAAAGACGATTATGTTTTGACTTGACTAATTAACTTTTTGATTTCATACAAACAAGCATTTGCCGGCAATTTTTTCAAAAATGGCATTTGTGGGCACTTCGGGCCTTTCAGAGATCACAACAGGGCAGCTCTGCCCTGCTCTCTGTAAAACAAACCATGACTTTTAGTTTTGTTTTTGTCTGCTAAAGCGTTTTGACATTTCTTAATTTGTCTTTCAATTAATGTAAATCTAGATGACAATTGGCTAAACCATGGAGGCTAATCAAGGAAATGTGATCAGTTTTAAAATGTACTTTTTACAAAACGATTGGAATGATGTGCTCGCATCAAAGTAAGTGCTTTATCATTTGTTTTGCTGTAGTTTTAATAACTTGTTTTTGTCTGTTTAGCCATGGAAGTAATGAAAGCATTTGGTTGTTCGTTAAAGAGTTGAATAACTCCAAAGCTAAAGAGTACAAATTGAAAACTGTCAAAAACAATTCGCTAGTTTTAGAAGTTCCCACAGATGACTTTACAATCGTAAGCTGTTCGAACCGTTGTTTTGTAGTGGAAGATCAAAAGTCCAAAATTCAGCATCGCTTCTTGCCTCCTTTAACGTGTTATTCTTCAATCCACAATAAATCGGTATGGTATTTAGGTGCATAATAAGATTGTTTGTTGTTTAATTATATTCTGTTTTAATTTAGATAAATTCTCTTGATGTCGCTCCAAGCGGTATTGCCGTGTCGTCTAGTGATGGCGCGGCCAAAGTTTGGGACACTGTCAACGGCCAAAATAAAGTGAGTATTGAGTTTTCATTTATCAATGTTATCTAAACTCTTTTTGCTTTAAGCACAACCTTGAAGGCCACTTTCTTGATGTCAACAAGTGCAAATTTTTTCCATCTAATGAAGTGATCCTCACTGCGGGTGCTGATATGCAGATGAAGATTTGGTCAGCGATTGATGGAAAATGTCCTGTTACTTTACTTGGCCACAAAGGTGCCATCAATGATGTTGCAATTGTCGACCGTGGACGGAACATCATTTCAGTGGGAGGTGATGGTTTGGTTAAATTGTGGAGTTGTGCAAAGGCCCAATGCATCGAGAATATATTTGACATTACCACTCAAGATGATCACGGACCCAATCGATCAATTAATGTTTGCAAGATTAGATCGATCAACAGTACCAGCCTCGATATTGGTGTTCGAGAAGAGCCCATTTCTGAAGGTGCAGTGGGCACAGAGGATAAACTGTTACTTTGTGGAACTGAATCCGGATTTGTCTACTGTATTTCTGTTCACACTAAAAAAGTGGTAATTACTTTGAAATGTTATTTTTAGAGCGTTTCTAATTTACTTTATATTTATCTAGATTTTTAAAGTGAAATGTGACTCTGCTGTAAATTCTGTACAGTTTCACAAAAACCACCACTTTGTTTATGGAACTCAAAGTGGTGACTTGTTTGAGCGAGATCTACGCAAGCCAGAGCAACCCATTTCACGGTGGTGTTTTTCCAAATCACCCGTTCTCAGCATAATGTCTCTTTGCAGACCATTCAGCGGCGTGTTGGTTGGCCGACAGGACGGAACTGTGACCTTTGTGTACGACGACCAGAAGCAAGTTATCCACCTGACCGGATCTGACTGTGATCCAGTTTACGATCTTGCCTACGACTCCAAGTTCATCTACTCAGCCTGTCGTGACGGAAAGGTGCGAAAATACCTGCTCAATAACGCATTTGAGTAGAGTAGTGTGATTTCTACTTCTATACGCTTTAAGTTACATGGGGACGATTTGCCACAACTTTTTACTGTTTAACAGTTGCTTTTTACCGATATTTCGACCATTAAAAATGAGATTATTTTTGTTGTTGAACAAACACACTGCCCCAGTGAAGAGAATGGGAAACAGTTATTGTTTGAATTCAACCGAAGCTGTTGTCAGGCAGCGACCACTCTCGCTGCTGCCGACTCACGCACTCATTATCGGCCAAGGCTACCACTACGTTGTTTGCAGGCGCCACAAAACCTGAACGAAGTGAACTGCTCACCAAGTGTTCACCCTGTGTGAGCGGCCAATGCCACACTGTAAACATGCACAAACTGTTGCCGTTCAATGACGCTTGTGTGTAATTTGTAATCGTCTGATTAGTAGCCTGTGATGCCTGATGCTGAGCCATCTTCATCATCATCATCTTCCCCCTAGCACTACTGTGTACACTCTACTGTTTGCCGAACGACACTCGCATGGACTTTACTTTGCCATGATTTGGCCATTACCCACGACCACTACCTCAGAGTGCACCAGAACACTTTCAGTCACCGGTCAGTGCGAACCGTGCCACCGCCACCGCCATCCTCCTCTTTCTCAGCATGGCCAGCAACTCCGATGTGGACCTGGTGCTACGCCATCTGGGCAACTTTGGCTTGTACCAGTTCAAGGTGTACGTCCTCTCCTGTCTGCCCATCTTCATCGCCGGCGCCATCACCACTGCTCTAGTCTTCACCACTGTCGTCCCTAGTCACCGGTGCTTCGTCGAGGGCTGCGACCTGGGCTCACTGAACGACAGGGACGTGGTTGGCCTTCAGTCGTACAATGATTCATTTCTCAAGTTTACCATTCCAAAAGTGGGCAACACTGAACAGCTGGACAGCTGCCGACTCAACGGGCGACAGGATGTCACATCATTTGATTTGTGTCTGGCGCAACTGTTTGACAATAGGACGCAGAACACCTGTGATGAGTATGTTTTTGAGCAGAGTGTTTTCGAGAACACTGTCGTCACCGAGGTAAGTTTAAGGGTGATAAAAATGAAAACGGAATATGTTTTACCAGCAAAATGTCTCGTCAGTTTAATCTGGTCTGCTCATCCTCATGGATTGTTCAACTTTTGCAGTCTTTATTTTTTGTTGGCATCGTAAGTGCTCAGGTGATACTACTCCAAGTTAGTAATTAAAACTTTATTTTTCTCTCAAGTTAGTCGGTGCAATAATGAGTGGCATAATTGCTGACAGGCAAGTACAAGTTGCAGTACTTTTTGTTGATTAAATTAAAATCATTTTCAAATATTAGACATGGAAGAAAGACGGTGTTCGTTTTCCTCTGTCCCACTCTGCTATTCACGCTCTTTGCCAGTTCATTTGCGCCCAGCACCCTTGTGTACGGCCTGACGTTGATAGTGAAAGGCATCTGCGTGGCGGGCATTTACCAGTCGGCATTCGTCATTGGCATCGAATTCACCGGCGGCAGATTCCGATTCTGGTAAGAACATTAAATGGCGCAGTCAAGTGAACAAATGTTGTTAAAATGTTGCCGTTAAATTAGGTGCGGCAATATCTCAAGCATCATGTTTGCAATTGGAGCTGTCTACGCCTGCATAGCGGCGGATTACTTTCGTGAATGGAGATTCATCGAAATATCGCTCACCTTTCCTGTCATGATCATGCTCTCCTATCCATGGTTTGTTGCTGTGCACCCTTTTCAGTTACCACTGAGGTTACTTAACACTTTCTCAAATGATCAGCATTTTTCCTGAGTCTATTCGCTGGCAGCTGTCAAATGGAAAGTTTGAGTCGGCAATTGAACAAATTCTCGCTGCCGCTAGAACGAACTCAATAGTCATACCTGAAGAGCTTCTTGCATCAATTTCCAAAAAGCAGAAGGTTCGTTTTTGAATCATGTAAACTATGACATTGCTTTTACACTTGCCACTTGTTTAGCAGATCAAAGCAGTGCACACAAAGGCACTAAGCATCATCGACCTCTTCACCCGCCACCATCTAGTGCGCACCTGGACGCTGGCGCTGCTCTTCATTTGGTTCGCAAACTCGCTTACATACTACGGCCTGTGGTTTCTCTCATCGCAGATAGACAAGAACATCTTCTACTCGATGACACTGCTCTCTCTAGTGGAAATTCCGGGCATCGTCTTGACAGCGGCATTTGTGGAGAAGTTTAATCGAAGGAGCATACTAGTGGCTGTCATGTTGATTGGCGGCGTCGCCTGCACCATTGCCGCCCTCCTTTCGCCTGATTACTCGCAGCTCAAAATGTGGCTGGCAGTTCTGGGAAAGTGCACCATCTCTGGATCGTTTGCTCTCATCTACGTCTACACGGTTGAGATATTTCCCACCGTCTTGCGCATTTCAGGCCTGGGTCTTTGCTCTATGTTCGCTCGCATTGGCGGAATGACGGCGCCTTATCTCCTTCAATTGGTTAGTGCTCTGCACAAATTAGTTTTAACTCGCTGACAACGTTTGTTTCCTTTCAGACCATATTTGGCCCATCTTTTCCCTTTCTCACTATTGGCTGTGTGGCCATCGGAGCCGGTCTTATCAGCACAGTACTGCCAGAGACCAAGGGAAAGAAGCTGCCAGATACGCTGGAAGAGGTGGCAATGCTGAAGAATGGACAGTCTCCCCACAGGCAGTACGATAATCGAACTAGCTCAAGTAAATCAACGAACAACGAGGAGGAGGCCAATCTACTTGAAGACGAAACGTGACTTCCGTTTTCAGTGCACCGCGTACTTTAGACTGTTTACATTTGATTTATATTTATTATTGACCGTTCACTTCAACTGTTTTATCAACTCTGCTGATAAACTCAAACCGTGAACTTGACTGACTGAAATCAATTAATCTCAAATAATTGGAGTTTCATAGTATCATCATCATCATCATCAGCACCATCATCAGCACCATCAGCAGTAGCACTTGAACAGCCGAAAGAGCGACGCAGTTTATTGCATAGTAACGCACACAGCTTTATCAGCGGCACGGTTGGCAGACAGCGACTACATTCCACCAGCTCTAGCATCAGCATCATCGCGATTTGCTGGCTGCCATTACATAATGCGTTTGCTCAAGTGTTGAGCGTGGAAACGCCACCTTGGTCACCGAGCAACCACGCGACCGTTGTCCTTTGAACTGCGTCTAAAAAAGTGTAGTCTTTCAGTATCTGGGTTACCTTTGAAGAACCGAGACTGAGAAAAAGGAGAGTGAGTGAGTGAGTGAGAGTGACACTTCTCAAGAGGTCCCTTCCTCGACTTGATTATCTGCAGGTTGTGTCGTTAGACAGTCTGCCTTTCCATGACAACCAGCCACCGCCATCACTAGCACCATCACCAGTACCAGCCATCTCCATCGGCAGCGAGAAGGGACAGACGACTGTGTCGGCAGCACACTCCACTGGTTGACTGACTGACTACACCGCGCAAACTGATCGACGATTATTGGCGCCTGCCTGCAATGCAATGCCTTTATCGGAAGTAGTCGTGCCGTAGAACTTGCAACTTACCCAAAACTTGACACTTGCCATCTGCGTCCTAACCAGCACAACAAACTGCAACAGAAAGGCATGCTTTGCAGCAGTGCAAGCTTGTTGCACTACCAGTAAACGTAGTCCCAAATGACTAACTACTGCTTAAAAAAGCATGCAATATAGCAACATAAGTTTAGCCAACTAAACGACTGCATCTCAAACAAAACAAGGGTTTTTAATTTCTCATCAGCTCGTTGTAAAAAAATACTCAAAATAATGGCCAGTGTTGAGGTAAAGAATAACTTTAATGTTTTTGTTCTTAAAATAAACGTTGTTTTTTTCAGAGTTCCCCAAGTGTTCGTCGATCAAACTCCTACAGAGTGGCGCTTCGGAAATCAGGCATTTCCAAGGAGTACATAGAAGAACTTGATAAAATGCTCTCCACTGATGTCGAGCAAACCGGTTCAGTAAACACAGAGAGCACTGTCAACGAGAAACCCAAAACAAAATTATTCAAACGCAATTACAGAGGAGTGACCAACAAGCAAAGCAGTGCCATCAACAGTAGTGGCACCACCAACAGCAACAACAACATTTCAGCTGCGCAAACGACCCAAAATGAGCCAATTTGCATAAATTCCAGCAAAGATGCGGATACTGCAGAAGTTGGTGAGGTGTCAAATGAGACGAGGGAACAGAAAGACAAGTTCAGTCACTCTGTTGATGATTACTACCACAACGACACTTTGCCAAAGACGCCGAATAAGTCCACTTGCAAGCATTTACTGTGTTATATTTGCTGCTGCAACTACTGCGCCTTTCTTTCCTCTTCTTCACAAGAACTCAAAATTTCCTGAATAGTTCTAAGTGAATCGTTTAGGTTTTGTACAATTTTATCAACTGTTTTTTGTCACAACTGATCATCACCATCATCAATTTTTTTACCCAAAGTAACAACTCATTTGCATCCGCCAAATCATGTTCATGACTTACCAAACAAAAAAGTTTCAAATTATATAAATGTTCAAAAAGAAAACATGTTTAAAAATTGAGCGTATGTTTTAATTTGAATTTTTTTGAAAACGCACAAACGAATAAAAACGATAGTGTTAAACCACTATTAGCAAAGTTATTGAAAATTTTCTCAATCTCAGTAGACAGTTGATTTGAGTGGCTTTCTTTGCTTCGTTGCATTGCAACCTTGGTTCAGCCTGCTACATACAGATTAATTAAGCTCCACAAGTGCATTGCAAATATATAAACGAGTGGAACATTTGAATCTCCTTCCTTTCTCTTTTTTTATCTCTTTCATTCATCGTTTCGAAATCATGTGTTTGCAAACACTGCGCTGAACGACACCTGAATGGTGCGCTTCAATAGCCGGCAATTTCACATTTCCGCACGTATTTTCCCAAGTGCTAAGCACTCTGAGAGTGTGACGAATTGCAGTGATAGAAAAAGAAATGAGCTTCAGTGACCACATAACAATAAAGACATCACACTTGTTGATAGATCGTTTTAAACCTTAAAATGTACATCTTCTGAATCATCAAAATGCAGCATTTACAAAAGAAATTCAAAGTTTGCCGCTACTATATTTAAAAATGCTTTACAGTTTCAAGTAGTCGTATTTTAAAGTTATGAGTTTGAAAATATTTTCTTTTTATAAAAAAACAAAATAGGAGAAGACAATTGAAATGGCCATTCTACTGATTAATGGACAAGGTGGTACCCTCACATCTGTAGAGAAGACCAGTGGGAAAGAGTAGAATGATGAGCAAGTGAAAGTAGAAAAGAAGGAGAAAGGAGGGAAAGTAGCTGAAGATCAGTGATAAGTCCGGCTTGATGCAGTGTGATGCTAATTATTTATTGGAAGAAGACCTGCGTCACCTGAGAAAGAGAGAAAAACTGACAGGAGAAGATGAGTGCAATCACTGGCTTAGCTGAATTAGAAAAGTAATTTATGCAGTGTGGTTGATGTTTTAGGTGGGTACTCCCTAAGCCTCAGTGTGTCTCTTTGGGGCTACCTCTTCTTTCAGTTTGAGGTGAAAACGATGGCACAGAAGGATCGATCACTTTAGTTGCAACTTGCTGTTGTGCTTTATACATAGATAGACATAGACAGACGACAACCATTTGAAAATACACTGCCAGACAGTCATTTGCAAGCTGCAATCTGCCAACAAAACACTTTGATTTGTTGTTTTAAGTATTCATTTTTCATCAATTCGTGTGCGATTCCTCTTTTTCTTTCTATTTAAGTATCTTCACCCTTCCTCTGGCTCATCTCCTTATATCGCCTAATGGATGTGTTTTCCTTTCACTAAATGTTCCTGCCAAGTCTAATCACCAAAAGTGTGTTTGAGTAAGTGTGTACGGCATTTTGAAGCATCAGTTTAGCCTCAGCAACAAGCCCTCATCTGACCAGTGGTTGAATATACACTTTGTAAAAAATAAAATTTACCGTGAAAGGCAGTTTTTTGAATACATTTTACTTTACAAGTGAAGTACAGCCAAATCTAAGAAAGAAGAAGACGCACGGTTTCTTCCATTGTTCTCTTGACTTGTCTTGAATTGACAATACTAATTGCCTTCTCCTTCACCCTTCTGGAGAGTTATTACAAAAACATCCTTTCACTTGCTGTCTGTCACGCATCGAACAGAGAGCTCAGAAGCACCGTCCATCACCGAGTACAATGCAGTACAACTTTACCAGACAAATTCTTCCACTTTTAATGGTGATTCTAGTGTCAACTGGCCAGCTGACCAATGCCTTTGCTGCAGTGAATCGCCGATTCTGCAAGACCAATGACGACTGCGGTGAAAACCAGTGCTGTACGTACACGCCTATTGGCTATCAGATGTGCCTCAACTACGAACAACAGGGGGATATTTGCTTCTTTCGATCGCGAACTCCCGTAAGTAACATCCACTGAGTGCTGAGATTTATTGTATTTTTTCGTTTTGTACCGTAGACCTGTGGATGCTCTCCAGGCTTGAAGTGCGTCTCAACCACACCAATGGAACCAGGTGTCTGGAATCACGACTACGTCTGCTCCAAAGTGAGACCGTTTCAGCATTACAAACTTATGCCCTACTTAGAGGACATCAACGAGGTAGAATAAGTCTTGAAACGGACACTGGAGAACAGAAGATTTTGTAAAAGTTTTCGAAAACCATATTTATTCTTTTTTAAAAACAACAACAATTGTGATCAGAGTTCGAAATAAATCAGCGTCTTTTTGATTAAAAAGTGACGTCACAGCTTTTCGAATCAACTTGCTTGTCAATTTTTGAGTGGTTTGTTTACGTTGCAGTAAGTCACTACTTTTTTAGTTCATTAGTTCATTACCAGCATGCGCAAATCAGCTGGCAAAAGAATGGCACCGCAAGAAACAACGAGCAGTGAACAGGAAAAGCAGAATAATCCGGGTGCTGTTTCAAACAATGGCAAAGGAGAGCAGCAAGAGCCAGTGATGCCAGCGCTGGTGAGAGAGTACCTGAAGGACAAGCTCAAGTACGAGCTGGTAGGCTTCATCACCCGAGGAAGCACCTGTGCAGTCTACAAACTGGTCGACTGCAATGGGTCTTTTCTCGCGGCGAAGGTGCTCGACCGCTCTCAGCTGAAGCCCATAGTCCTCAACACTCTGCTGCCCAATGAGCTGTCCATTGTGCGGGAGATTCACCACCCTTACATCATGAGCGTGTACAATGTCTTCTCACTGCCCGGATACTCGGTGATCGTTTCGGAGTTTGCCGCCGATGGTGATCTCATTTCTTACATTGAAAATCATGCAGTTCCCAATATTGTCATGTCCAAGCAGTGGTTCTCTCAGACGGTTCAGGCGATAGTGTACCTCCACTCAAAGGGTATTATACTTGCTTTTAGTATACTTCAACTCTCTAAAACAGTATCTTTTGTTGTGCATCTAGGCATCGC
Organism: Tyrophagus putrescentiae; assembly: GCA_024499935.1. Lineage (NCBI taxonomy): Eukaryota > Metazoa > Arthropoda > Arachnida > Sarcoptiformes > Acaridae > Tyrophagus > Tyrophagus putrescentiae. Next base: position 5,036,660 of record JAMZRA010000001.1, on the reverse strand, counting down.
TCATCGAGATATAAAGGTAACTTGCATTTTTCACCAATACCTCTAAAAAGTAAAATTTTACCGATAAAAAGGCAGACAACATTTTGCTGTGCAGCAACGTCGCCAAGCTGGCCGACTTTGGCTACGCCACTCGATGTCTGGACACCAAGGGACAGGTGATTTTGAGCACCAACTTCTGCGGAACGATGGAGTACAAGGCCCCGGAGGCGATACGCTGCACCAAACCGTACAACCCAATGATGGCCGACTGCTTCAGTCTCGGAATTTTGCTCTTTGTCATGGTCACACATGAGTTTCCCTTTGGCTCGGGCAATGAGATACGCACTCGAGAGGGACTTCTGCTGCACTACGAGGACATCACTCAGAAGAAGTGGAGACCGACTGGGGTCATTCAGACTGATCTGAAGCTGTACTGCCTCCTCTGTCAGTTGCTCAATCCAGAGGTGAAGGAGCGCATCACCGCTCGCCAGGCACTTGTACAGTCCTGGCTGGTCGACTGAAAGTATAAGATTAGATGAATGAGCTAGTGAGTGGGCAACGAATGTTTTAGTAGTTGTAGAGCGCTCTTACACAGGGAAAGTAAATGCGAAAAACAGTATCACAAATGACTGGTAAGCTTACAGAGCAATAATAATTGTGGTAGGAAAAAAAGTGTGCTCAATGCGTTTTGGAAAAGGAGAAAAAATGCTTTCCATGCAGAACAAATAAATAACAGGAACACATGTATATGTACAGTAAAGAGAGCGAGAGAGAATAGATTGTGAATTGGCAAAATGAAAAAAGACAGATCGAGAAGGGAAGGAAAGAAGTCGACTGGTACGATCACAACTACTCGACAGTGGTCTGGTAAAACGTTGACTGTCGCTTCTTCAGCTCGTCAATGAGCAAAGGGTTGCCCTGCATCATGTGCTTTCGTCGCGGCGTCACCTCAGGCCTGGCTGACGGTGCCAGGGCACCTTCAGTACTGCCTGCATCAGCACTGACTGCCTGCTCATCGTCGTCATCCACACTTGACACTCTTTTTCGTTGGTCATGCTCACTGTTGTTTCTGCCCTCATCCACGGCATTCGGCAAGGGCGGCTGGCCGGCGAAACTTCGCAAGCGTGCAAAGTCAGCTTCATCATCACCAGCAGCAGCAATCTCATTCTGGCTGTGCTCGCCTTCCTGCCTTGCCTTGTAGTGGCCGTGGCTGTCGTACACTCGCTCGTAGTCGGTGTTCACGAAAAAGCCATTGGCAGTGAGGTGGGTGGGGCTAGAGTTGGCGCTGAGGCTGGTCTTCTCCTCCGGCAGTCCTCGGGAAAGCTCAAGGGGGGCAATCATGCTGATGTGTTTGTTCGTCTTCTCGCGCTTGATGAACATTTGCGAAATTCTCGATTTGGCCACTTTGTGTCGCTCGTTGGGCGACAACTCGTCCACCGCCGGCTCTAGGGACTCGCCCTCTTCGAGGATCTCCTGTTGCTGCTCCAGCCATGTTGGTTGAGACGGTTGTGCTGCGTCAACAAATAAGAATTTGGCATGCACAGGCAAATGCCACACAAGAAAACATGTGATTAGTGAGAAAGCGAGTGTACAGGCAGTGACGGCACTGCTTGTGTGCTGGGCGATTAGTCGCCGCAGTGATTAGCAGCAGCAGTCAGTCAATCACCGGTGCCTTCACATTAGTGCTCACTTACCGGATTGGTTGTTGTGGGTGACCACAGGCAGTGACGGATCGGCTCGATTGCTGATCACGGTGCCTGATGGCTGATGACTGGTGCTGGCGTTTGTGGCCCTCACCACAATTGCATCCTCGTCAGCGACGATGCTGGAAACCGAGGAGAGCTGCTGTTGGTGGTGGTGGTGTCCGTGCACTGGTCGTCCGGCGCCGGCTGTGGTGGCACTGTCGCCCTTGCCCATTGATGCGTTCATGCGAGACGAACGGCGAATGTTGGATCGACGCGGTCGGCTCTTTTCAAGTGAGACTAGAGGCTGGTGAGAGGTGATAAAGTCACGCTGAAAGGGTGACGTTTCCGGGTGCGAGGAGGAGGGCTGATCACTCGGCGGATGAGCACTGCTGTGGTGCTCTTCGTGGACTGGTTGTGGTTGCTCCTCACTGATCACTGGCTGACTAGTGGTGGGTGAGACGGCGGAGGCGGAGGCAGCATTGGAGGAAGATTCTTGAAAAGTTTTAGAAATGGGTAAGTCAGTACAGGTGGTCTGTGAGTGTCTGCCAGAGAGGGTTAGCCTGTGCATTGCATTGACAACACTGGGCGATTTGAAGGATTTGCGAAACAGAACTGATTCCTCTGACATTGACCCGTCGTAGGCGACATAGAACTTACTTTTACTGCTGCTACCGTGAAGGTTGACTTTGTTGTGCTTTGAAAAGGGACGCTTGCATCCGGTCTCTCGGGACTCACTGCCAAACAGTCGGTTCAGTAGATTGCCCATTTTAAAAAGCGGTGAACAAGACAAATAAAAGCAAAAATAAATGCTTCGGTGAATGCACTTGGATCACTTAATGATTGAAGAAAGAGTAAAGTTGGTCAGGCGAGCGGTTTTACTGTCAAAGAAGAAAACAAAAAGCAAAAGCATTTTTAGTGATTGCTACAATAAAGCGTCAAACGACAGTAAAAATAAAAAACTGCAAACTGATTCAGTATAGTGATACTGTCAGCAGCAACTACCGGAGCAAAGGAGCCGCGCCTGAGGCTGAGGGTATCTCACCAGAAGGAAGATTGGTCCTGTTGAGGCAAAGGCAGCGATGACAAATGTGGTAGGCACAGAGCAGCACTGCCTGGCCAACACAGTGTATTGCAGCTAGAGAAAGGCAATGCACAGGCTGATGCTGATGCTGCAGCGGCGGCAGCAAATACAGCAGACGGAATCAGCAGACACTGAGACATACATACTGAGCTTCCAGACAACTGTACAGTGATTTGCGATCGTCGGTAGTCGGTGTATACACACAACTAACCACACACACAGTCAGTCGCTACTAATAATAATAAAATGGTATTACCAATAAATTACTATAGATAGAGAAGGGAGATGCACTGCATGCACTGGAAACTCGGCGGCGGTGGCTGCGAAGGATGATGAAGCCTAATTGGTGCGAGCGGCAAGTGGTCGCCACCGGTAAGGCGCGCCGTCAGTTGCCTGTTCCTGTCGCTGCTGCTGTTGTTGCTGCTTTCTTCTTTTGCCCATTTCTCGATGACAACTCCAGTGGATACACACACACACAAACACTTGCCAGGCAGTGGCAGTTGTTGCTCTACTTTGGCTCCCACTGAGGCACTGTTGTTGCCGCTGTCACTGCTGGCAACAAACTGTGCCTTGAGGCCCCTCAGCGCTCACAACAAGAGTTGCTAATTGCTAATTCCGATCGAGAAAGCATTTGAGATAACAATGCTTAAGACAAAGACAGCGAGAGAGAAACATTAGACACCACACTAGTTGACACCGCACTCACACTCACTCACTTGAGAAACTTGTACTGGGCACTTCTTTTGCTGTTTCAGTTTCTATTCATACGCAGACACTCACTTTGATTGTTGTCCATCGAGCCGAAAGGAGACAGCGTCAAAACGGCACTCAAACTCAACTGACCACACACCTTTTTTTGAAGTTAATGTTCCAGAGCAAATGCGTCGCCTTCCTGTTTGTCTGGGCAGAAGTGGGCACTAAGCAGACCGGTGGTAGGGCGCCACTTCAACTCAACAGATTACCCAAAGAGTCATTAGGAAACCTGGGAGCAAGGAGAGTTCTCATTGACATGGCTGACAGGACCAAGCACAAACTGTTCAGAGAGTGGACAGTTGCATGGTGACCATTTTAGAACACACACTCACAGTCTAGTGTCACATGTTCACAGTTGTGAATAAAAAGGGCAAAATTGAACGTTTTCAGACGTTTCTCAGAGAGAATGCAGTGGTATTTAGAAATAACAACACTACAACCATCAACAATAAACACATTCTTTAATTTAAACTTTAATTTATCTGGTACTACAAAAGAATGCGACTCGTGTGAAAGTGATAAATCCTATTATTAGTCTGTTAGCTTAAATTACTACTGCTCGTTAGAGATTAGAAAGAAAAGTATGTGTGTGAGGGTGTGTGTGAGATAAACTGAGCAACTACTTACATCTAGACTAGAAGTAGTAAAGTAGGCATTTCAATGAAGTACATTGTGCTAGCACCACTTGTTGAACATTGCACAAACAACCATGTTATCCGAGAAGCTTGTACCGCTGTAAAAAACTTATAAAAGTTGCATTACTCTTGTTTTGATGAAAAAGTCACATCTTGAAGAATCATAATCAAGGATTAGATGAGATGATTCGTTAAATAACAGTGAAATTCAGCAAAAAACAACTGGTGATTGTGGTGTTGTTGTTGAAAGAACACAGTAGAGGCAACAGATCACTATATAGAATGACTAAAGTTGACTCAAAGAAGGTGATAGTGGCTGATCAACATTGTTTGGTGACACAACCACAACAAAAATAGTTGAGATTGTTTTGAAGAGAATAGCTGATTGAATGTCCTGAACTCTGAGTGAGTGAGTGAATGAGTGAGCTAGTGAACATGACAGTCAATAGCCAATGAGAGATAGAGTGAAATCGTGCTGTGGAGTCGATGGCAGACTGACAAGGAGCATGTGATATCATACAGTTGCTGGTGGTAGTGGTGGTAGTAGTTAGCAGAGTACAGCAATATCACATAGCGATAGTGAAAGGGATAGACAGCGGTGTAGTCGGTGCTGGGAGCGCAGTTGTTATGGCGACGAATGCACTGCTGCCGACTCGGGCGACGAACGCCACAAGTGCTCAGACACAAGCCTCTCTCACTTTCGCTGACACACACAAACAGTTAACGGATCAAACAGTGAACTCTGATTACAAGAGCAACAGCAGAAGACGGAGAAGAAGAAGAAGAAGAAAAGGAGACAACAACCACCGAATAGCACAATCAGAGAGGACTGACTGACTGTCTGCCGGCAGTGTTGGCCAGCAGTCGACCACCACCAGCAGCACCAGCACCACCAGCACAAATCAATCGTACGTGTGCAATGCAGTCACACTCAGCCATAGTTTCAGTGCTGCTAATTGCTGCAGCTTCGCGCCTTCAGCCGACAAACGGTGTACATGCGATGTCGCTTAGGATTCACAGAAATGCCACTTGTCCATTTGATATCAGCTATTTTTTTGTTTTTCTTTATGGTTAAAGTGTCTGCCACATATTTTGGTGGCAGGCAAAGATCAACTTCCGTCGTTCGGCAGTAAGGGAACACTGTCAGTTTACAGTTAAAACAGCAAATTGTTGCCTCGAGAAAGCCCAAATTGATTGCAGGAAACGATGTTTACAGCGTAATTGTTTGAGGGTGTTTCTGTCTGCTTCGATTGCGGCTGCCAAAACACGGAAATTCACTGGCAATGATGTGGAATGTGCATGTGTGTTTGGGTTTAGGTTTGTGCACTACCACCATCACCTTGTGCAGGCACAGTGTTTGCCGCTGCAACAGTGCATTTGTAAATCAGTAAACAGGGACCTGGAAAGCGCTTGTAGGCCAACAACAGCAGCAGCAAGCGCAATTGACGTTCTGATTAATTGCCTGCAACAGCAACTGGGAAAGTGACAGGAAGTAGAGGTACTTTGTTTTTGCTACTAAACGGTGGTATCTGTTCGAAGAAAAGAGAATTTTTGAAAACAAAAACTTCAAGTTTGTCAAGTACAGCTTTGCCATCACCAGATGGTAGCTAGGTAATGTGGCTATTTTTGAAAATAATCATAGCAGGCAAAAATAAAATATCAAAATTAAAAAATGTGCCTGAAAAATGTTGATTGATGTTGCCAGGTTGAAACTGATGTTTTTATAAAAACATGTTTAAGTAAAAGAATGCATAGATACAACGACTTTTAAATAGGTAAAAAGTGTATTTTTGCACAAGTTTTGTCATTTGATTGTTTTCATAAACTAGTGAAAATGTACATTTCACAGTACAAAAGTGTGTAAAAAATCAATGTTGACATTGAAATAACAACACTGACAGTTTTAGAGGGAATGATAAATTACTGCAATTTTAAATTCTCATTGAGTTGCTTTTTTCTCGTATTCAATCGATATTGCTACTGCAGAATTGCTAATTATGGAAAACTAAAAATAAGAAGGAAGTGTATGACTATGAAATTAAGGCAAACAGTGTCAGGAAAAACATTGAAACTATCATTTGCAGCAAAACTGTTTTCTAATAAATTGATTGTTAACTTACAAATAAAAAAATGCACTTAAAGTTGCCTTGTATGCTAAATCGTCAGTTATCAGCTTAGCCATACAAGTGCTATTTCAAAAGATTTAAATTAATGATATTGCAAGACTTTAAAGTTTTGATATCAAATATAGTGTGGAACATCAAAATAGAAACTAGTAATTGTGATTAGCAGCAATGTTAAAAGACAGACTGGAAGTAATGTCTCAATTGATTTTGCAATGATTTGAGAGAGCCAAAAACAGATTTAAAGTGTGTCTTAATGAAAATGGTCACTGGATGAGAGGTGCTATCGATAAGGCTCAGAAGTATCCTCGATGATGGCTATAGTGATAAGTGTTTATCACTCTGGCTGGCCAGCTTAACCAATTGTAGAGACACAATACTATCGCTCAGATACACATGGCTCGTACAGGCACACTCAGATTGGAGACACCTGAAAGCGTGCTCGGCAAATACAAAAGAGTGAGTAACGAAAAGAAAACGACCACAAACAGAGGAAGATAGCAACACATTAAAAAACTCCATTTTTTAACTTTTCATCATTTCCAACCTTCCAACATGGTTCGCAACACTACTTTTGGATCTAATCAAGTTTTTGACGCTAAAAAGAGTACAAAATCAAGAGTATGTTTTCTTTAAACATTTCACTGAGTGTGAAAATGACTTCAATTTTTTCTTCAATTTAGATTGAGCTTCATCTTCATTTGGAAGGTTCCATTAGAGTACAAACACTCTACGACTTGGCTAGAGCCAAAAATTACAAACTAACAGAAAACAATACTTTGGAAGAAATCAAAGAAGCGGTCACAGTCGACCATCCTGTTGATTTGGGATATTTTCTCTCCAAGATCGACCGTTACATTCCTCTGTTTGTGTAAGTGTGTTAACCTATTCAGACACTCCAACCTCATTGTTTTTGAACAGGGGAGACCTTCAAGCCATCGAGCGCATTTCCTATGAGCTCTGTGAAGACGAAGCAGCTGAGAATGTACTCTATTTTGAGACCCGCTTCTCACCGCATTTCCTCTGCAACACCAGGAAACATCCCTTTCAAGCGGATCCGCTTTCTAATGACAGCCCAACAGCGGTCACACCTGAAGACGTCGTCCGAGCGGTCAGTCGAGGTTTGAAGCGAGGTGAAACCGACTTCTCCATCAAGGCTCGCATGATTCTCTGCACCATAAAGGGCCACAGTGGCTGGAGCAGTGATGTGGTGCGAATGGCCACTGAGATGAAGGCCGAGGGCGTGGTGGCCATTGACATTGCTGGCGATGAGAGCGTCTACTCGGACGAAGAGCGGGCCGCCTTTGAGACTGCCTTCAGTCGGGGCATTCACCGCACCATCCACGCCGGGGAGCAGGGCCCGCCGACGAATGTGGCCTACGCAGTGAAAAAGTTGCACGCAGAGCGAATCGGCCACGGCTACAGTGTAGTCCAGTCGGCGGAGATCTACGAAATGTGTCGCAGCAGGGGCGTTCACTTTGAGTGCTGTCCCTACTCGAGCTTGTACACGAGTGCGGTGAAGCGAGGTGAGGGGGCGGACAAGCATCCCATAGTGATCTTCGCAGAGGATGACACCAACTTTTCGGTGAGCAAAGACGACTCTACGGTGACGCAGACGACACTGCCCATTGAGTACCAACTGTTGCAGCGAATGGGTCTCACTGAACTGCACCTGGTCAGAGCCAACTTTAATGCTGCTCGATCGTGCTTTCTGCCAGAGGAGGAGAAACGGCAGCTACTTGAACAGTTGAAGCAGGTCTACCATTTTGCCCAGTGAGTGCGCTGACTATTCAGAGAGTCTGCATTCTCTGTCGGCATTTGATGTAAAACAAATTCAACGGAAAATAAAAAAAATTCCGAGAATTTTTAGCCTTTTTCTGTTCTGTGAGTCACAGCCAATTCGGCCAGTGCGATCAAGTGTGCAATTGAGCCAACTCTGACTGGTTGTGCTACTCTCGATCGATCGATCTATTCCCCCGATCAGCTCGATTTTTTTTGTTGAATTTGCATCGGTGCATTTTGTCTTTAGTTTTAACAACTCTGGCAAAGGTGCATGCAAAGAAGGTCACCCAACAGCGGGCAACTTGACTGGCAGGTTTGACTCGGCAATCACACAAAAAGGAATTTTTTGACTGCTTGTTCTCTCTAGGTATTCTCATTTGGCCACCCAGTCTAACAATCAATTCCTCAATGACCACTACTTGGGTGTAATGATAGCAGCACAATTGCTGTACAACACACACACACCACACACACACACACACTCAATGCCATTAATGCTTTTACAGGCGTCGTTTGCTTTCACGCTTTCATTACTGCTGAACTGAAGTAAAGTGATGCTCAAAACCTCAGCAGGGGGAGTTTCATGACTACAGTAAAGACGATTAAGAATGCTTAGAGGCAGAAACAAATTACCACTGAATCTCTAAATGAATTTGATAAGTAAGACACCAATAAAGCGAGTAAGAGCCAAATGGGATGTTTGATGAGGGGGTGAAAGAAACGGCTACAGCAGCTGATGCAGATGTTATTGTCTGTCGACAGTAAATCATCGTAGTCGTCACAACTCAGCCGAAACGAAAAGTCTAAATTGGGGAAGACTGAAGAACATCTCAAATGTCTTTGCTGTGGCTGTTGAGGATGCCAATGACAAGTGGCAATTTGAATAAAGAAGCAACATCACCCTCAGAGTGTGTTCTGATTGACTCGTCTCACTCTGTGACTCAACTTTAACTAAAATCTTCAGTTTGTCGCAGTGTAGGTGCCGTCAGGTAGTTCATCATCCTCTGCCAGCAATTGCCAATTGTCTCCACTTCGGTCGTTTTTCTCTTTTCTCTCTCTCTCTCTTGTTCAGCAAAAAAGTCTTTCTCAATCAAATAGAGGTGTATAGGTGTAGCAACTAAGCAAATGGCATTCTAGCTCTCTGCACTCACTTTAAAGCCAGATTTGTAACCCGGAGAACTAGCCAGGTGAGACGAATTACTCATTGTCGTTGCTTGCGATTGATGCTTGCAAAAGAAAGAGTCTTTTCACTGGAACTGTGCTCAATTGTTTGAGTAAGTGAGTGTGTGTTTGGGGTGATTAGATTAAGTCTAGCCACGCACATACCCACAGTGCCAGAATCGAATTAAAATGATTAGTAAATGAGCACAGTGTTCAGTGTGCTCAGTGTGTGCAACATGCTCATCATCAACATCAACAGCAGCAGCACAGAGAGGATGTCAATGATGGCACTGAGCTACTAAAGCAGCTGTGTGCTGGTGTGTGAGCTGTCCTCTCCCTTCTAGGCCAATTAGCGCAATCAATCAAGCAAATTTAGCTAACCTTCTCTCTTTCTTTTTGCCACCTGTTCTCGCCACTCGTTCAATCAGCGACTGGAGTCAAGTCTGTCTGCCAGCCTGCCTGATACCAGCAACTCGGGTGCCCGTGAACAAACACAGTGTGGCAGTGTGAACCAGTTCAGGTAAAAGGGTAAAAAACAAAAGTAAAAGCTAAACTAGTCCAGCCGGTCTTCTGTAAGCTTCTATCTGTCTTTTTTAAACTTTTAAATTAGTTAAAGTGGCGATTTCTTCTAACTAGAGAGAAGAACTGATGGCCTCTTTTATGTTCTAGCCGTTTAGTTGTGTAGTCGACGCAATGCTCACTCTACTGATCTCCAAGTGTTTTGTTAATTAAACGCTGTAATAATGGCTAATTGCCATTGCTAATTACCGACAGCACCCATACAATGACTGTTTGTCAGCAAAGACTTCTAAGCAGACTGCAATTAGCAACCTTTGCTCATACTCTTTTTCAACTTGTTTTTTCCATTTTATTGTTTTCCTTTCTTTGTTACCATTTCAAAGTTTTCCTAAAAAAGTTCACAACAGCAAAAACTAAAAAACTTTTGTTGCTGTTTTTTTTAAAAACAAATTTTCTGTTTTTGTTTTAAATTGACCTGTTTTATGCTTATCAATAGCAGTTGCCAGTGCCTGTTTTATAACAGTATTAAATTTAAACATTTCTGCTGTTGCTGGTGAAACTGGTTTTCATGTTAACAACCATCTAGCATCAATTTGACTGACGAGAAGCACTAAAACGCAATCATCGCCATTTTGACCGCATTGATTTCTTTTACCCAATCGTCGTAGTAGAAGTAGTCTTACTTTCCCCTTTTATGCAAGTATCGCAATTTGCCATCATGCTCAACCTGAGCAATGTGCAGACTGATTTAGCACAAAAGCACAATTGCCAAAAAAGTATAGTATTGGCGATCATAATGGACAAAAAAAGTTTAAACATAAACACGCAAAAAAAGAAATAAAAGCACGAACTGTGTGCTAGATCTAGCTCGATGGCTTGCCAATCAAAACCACTGTTTGAGCTACAATGAGTTATTTTCTCTTTCACTTCTTTAGACGCTGAGTTCTGAGCACTCTCGTTTACATTACTTATCAACCGAGTTTTTCATTAAGTTCAGCTAGTCAATTTTTGTTTGTTAATTAGTCTGGAAAACGCCAAATGACCCTTTAGGCACTGTCGGCTAAAATTTGCACGTTAATTTTAGCTCATGAGTGTTGGATAATTTTGAACTAATATTAAAAGTAGAAAATGAAAAGTTGAATTGTTCAGTGCACAGTTATCTGTTTACTACCCTACGGGTCTTGGCCTTGAACGAGTTATCAAAAGTTAATGTATGAGCAAGTTTGAGCGCGTAATTATCACCAGCCAGCTGGCAGCTAATTAATTGACCTCAAATAGCTGCGAGTTTGGAGCTGGGCGTTTGCTGGAGAATAGATATTTAATTTGCCACACAGTCACCAGTTTGCCGGGCGCCTAATAAGAAATAACAGCAGAGGGCAGACTGTCCAATCGTGACCAAAGGCGTGATCAGGGGATAATCGAGACAGCCAAAAATAGGAAGGAGAAAAAACGTCAGACTGCTTAGATGATGATGATAATGATGATGCTTTTTGTAGTGTGGGCAAGTACCTGAATGAAAGAAGAAAGAGTAAGTGAATATCAGCAGGCACACTTCATTTTTTTGGCTGGTGGTTTTTCACTGCCCATTTGCATCGTCTGCAAGCGTTTCAGCAGTGGTGTTGCCGTTCTCTGGAGAACAATACGCTAATGGCGCCCAAGTTAGTGCCCACTACTTGCTCACTGTTTTCTCAGTTGAGCCAGGTAGCGAATGCAAACTGGTGATGTGCAATGGTAATGTTGGCCACTGAGTGGCTGGATGTTGCTTGCTGGCTGCTTCCATCAATCCTAATTATACCTTTGCTTTTCCATTGCCTTTATGAGTCATACGTGGTGCTGCTTAGATGATGATGAAAGTTGAGGGTGCTTTTTGGCGGCAGTCGTCATTTGCAAACTTTTTCTGCCAACCACCAGACACTGGCAAAACTAGTTGTCACTAACGACGTTTGGCTCAATCTCAGCTAAATCTGTTATAAGAATAGAACAGCAATTTTGCTCTAAAAAGGCGTTTTAGCAGTCGCTGACAAGTGAAGCGAAGCTGCCACACACTGTTACCACTTTCAGTAGGCCGAACAAAAAAAGGTAACATCAGCAAAACAGCTGAACAGTAAGTTTTCAACTGTTGAAACTGCTTTTACTAACGATCAGTAATCAACTAAAGAAGTTTCTGATTTGCAAGAAACCCAATTTTACAATAGATTATAAAACTTTATTATAGTCGCATTTGGCTAGCAGATCTCAGCAGTCCATTTTTTTGGCAAAGATTCCTGCACGCAGTCATTACCGCAAAGTGGCTTTTTGAGCTATGTTTTTAAAATATAGTTTGGCCATTTTACAAAAAATTAAAGCTTTGCAAAAGGAGTGAAAGAAAATGCTAAAAAGCTCTTCGATTTCGCAAAGTGTGGTCAAGAACGTATTCTCTCTGGTATCATTTTCTGGTGCAGTGGCCGACGACGATTTGTTAGCGTGCAGGCAAATCGGCAGGGTAGTCATTCGAGTGGAGGGCAGCTCAACTAAATAAGTCAGGTCATCATGCACTTTAGTCTCTTTCGTTCGACCAAGTGTCGGGTTGTAGTGCAATGACTGCTGATTCGGAGCACTACTCCACAGTTCACACTTTTCAGCACAGTCTGCTGGTTCAGCTTGACAGAACAGAATGAAAATGAATGGCCATCAGAGAGGAGAAAGAAAGAGAGAAAAAGAGTCGATTCGACACTGCTGGTGACGTTCTATCAGGCAGCGTCAGTTTTGCATTTTTTTGCCTTTTCTTCCTTTACACCAGTGCCGACGGTCCGCCAATTATTCTGCAAAGAGAAAAGGACTGTTGTGTGCTGAATAAAGCAAGCAAAGTGAAGATACGAGAGAGAGTGGTCGTGGCCTGTCTGACTGCGCTTGCGTTTGCCGTCAAGCAAAGGGAACCGCTGCTGCTTCATTTCCAGGAGCTGCTGCCTTCTTCTGGCGGGTTTCCTTTCTCCCTCTCTCTCACCTTCTCTGTCTCTCGTTTCTCTCTTCTACCGCTTCCAAGCAACAAGTTCCACCACTGTGACCATCGATTAGTCTGCTCTTTCTCTTTTTCTCTCGGGTTGTGGCACTCTCTTCGGTGTATTGGGCTGCAATCGTCTCAATTTGCTGGTGGCCACTGTTCGGTTCGCTTCGGTGTGTTTGCTCGCAGCACGATCAACATCAACTCAAACCCAATAAATCTTTGCTTATTATTGGTGTTTTAGTGTTTGACCTGCAACACTCTCTTTTTTTCTCTGCTCACTTTTCTAGTGTACATTGACACTTTTATTCTTTTTAGTGCATTTCCGATCCCTTCGAATATCTCAAAATGGTAAGTTGAATACACAATTTTCGTACAGTTGTGCATTTGTATTTAAAATTTTCCAACATACGTTTAAGTCCACCTATTAAATTTAATGATTTACTTGAGTTGGCATTGTTTCACTTCGTGACTGCAATCATACTTTTTTCTCAATGCAGCAATCTTTTCAGCAATTCTTGTTTGCTGTTAATAAAAAAAATATTTAAAAATTGTTAAACTTTGACCAACCAGGTAACAGAACCATAAGTGACCAACCGAGATAAAGAGAAACCTTTAAAACCCTGAGTTACAGCAGTCATTTCTGATTTGATTCGCTTGATTTGCACATTAAAGGCGATGACAAAGACATGATAAAAATAGAAAATGGTGGTGTGATTTAAATTATCGAGTAAGTAAAGTTGCATTATGCAATGACTCTTTCTGTTCAACTTCATCGATCAACGACCACCAAGTGTGTTCCGTGAACTTTCCACTGTCTGTCTGTCTATAGACAGTCTGCCTGAGCAATTAACTCCTTGATCATGTTAATCAACAATGTGCACTCACTGCAATGACACACACTGGCACTAAAGGTTTTCAGATTACGATCATCAGCCTATACGATGGTCATAATAATTAACTATTCTCACTGACCACTCTCGGAAATCACTGACCATCAACAGCCAGCTGCTATTTTCTGCCTGTCGTTTCGTGACTTTCAATTAGCTGCTCTTACTATGAGAATATACCATTTGCACGTGACAACTGTTCCATGCAGCTGTGTGAGTATGATGTGCAATGCATCATCCTCTATGAACTCGAGGCTCTTAAGGCCACGGTGTTCTCTCCCCTTATTCACCAATTTTTCAAGTAGTTCTTCTTTGTTTTGCTGAGCATTTTAATAAGACGTAGTGTAGCAAAGGTACTTTCGACCAGATGGTGCTATGAAATTAGCCAATCAACACTGTACAGTGTTTTCAGTTTTCGACTTTGTTAGTGTCGTTTTCTGAGGGCTCTCTCATTCAGTCATTGCAATTAGTGTACGTTGTGTTCATTCTGTCCATTTGCCACTTTCAGCTCTGTTGCGCTATACCCACGGTAACGGTGCCCGAAAAAGAGAGAGTGAAGACACAGGTACACGGCTGATTCTGGGGCAAAAATTGTGTAGGAAAATGTGCCCCGGTTGAGGACTGACTGGTTCAGTTCTCACTTTCTCAGTGTGTCCCACCTAACTGTTGGCTCCTCGGTGCCCCACTGCACTGCAACACTTAATCGATACCTGTCTGCAACACTGTGTGTGTGTATGTGTGTGTGTTTGCGTGATCAAGATACCTCTTCTTCTTTGTTGCTAGAGCTTTGTCGCCGTCTACTGCGCCGGTTTTGTGTCATTTGTACTTCTCTCTTTCTCCTCTCCACAATCAGCGACTAGCAGTCCCTATTAATTGGGTCTCCTTTCCTCTCCGCTTTTCAACTGACAATCAACCGCATTTTTAACTAGCGACAGCCTTTTGTCAGGCTATCAACCTCCTTCGCTGTTGAGTGACCAGAACACTGCACTGACAATGCCAGACGTTGTAATGATTGCCTTTAGTTCCTTGTTTGACAATTTTGCCACAACCCTTTCATTTCCCTTGTCTTTTCATTTTTCGACTGATTCTCCCAATTTAATTAATCAATTAACTAATGATTGTTTTTAATAATACAGCGTGAATGTCTTTCTATTCATCTGGGTCAAGCTGGCGTCCAGATGGGCAATGCCTGCTGGGAGTTGTACTGTCTCGAGCATGGAATTCAACCTGAGTAAGCTTTAAAAACGTATTGTTTCATCATCTAATCAGATAACATTTGGACTTACATTTTCCAGTGGACAGATGCCATCTGACAAGACTATCGGCACTGGTGATGACTCCTTCAACACCTTCTTCAGCGAGACTGGCTCTGGCAAGCACGTCCCTCGTGCAGTCTTTGTCGACCTGGAGCCGACCGTTGTTGACGAGGTGCGAACTGGAACTTACCGACAGCTGTTTCACCCCGAGCAGCTGATCACCGGCAAGGAAGATGCTGCCAACAACTACGCTCGTGGTCACTACACCATTGGAAAGGAGATTGTTGACTTGGTAAGTTGCAAGATTGGTAAACAATTATCTAAAGTAACACTTTTTCTTTGAATTAGGTGATGGACCGCATCAGAAAGCTAGCCGATAAGTGCTCTGGCCTGCAAGGATTCTTGATCTTCCACTCTTTTGGTGGAGGCACCGGAAGTGGCTTTACCAGCCTGCTGATGGAACGCCTTTCAGTGGATTATGGCAAAAAGTCTAAACTGGAGTTTTCCATTTACCCTGCTCCTCAAGTAATTTTATAAACTAAAAAGAAAAAAGGAAACCATTACTTACTTACCTTTTTTTTCCACAGGTGTCCACTGCAGTAGTTGAGCCGTACAACTCGGTGTTGACCACCCACACCACACTGGAGCACTCTGACTGTGCCTTTATGGTGGACAACGAGGCCATCTACGACATCTGCCGTCGCAATCTGGACATTGAGCGTCCCACCTACACTAACTTGAACCGTCTGATTGGCCAGATTGTCTCTTCGATCACCGCTTCTCTGCGTTTCGATGGTGCCCTCAACGTGGACCTGACCGAGTTCCAAACCAATTTGGTCCCGTATCCGCGCATTCACTTTCCGCTTGCCACCTATGCTCCAGGTAAATGGACACTACCATTCACCCCATTTGTTTATCAGTGATTTTTACATCTAGTCATTTCGACTGAGAAGGCATATCACGAACAGTTGACTGTCGGTGAGATCACCAACTATTGCTTTGAGCCTCAGAACCAGATGGTAAGCGGAACTAACATTAGTTGTAAACTCGAATTAATTTTTTTATAGGTGAAATGTGACCCTCGCCACGGAAAATATATGGCTGTTTGTCTGCTCTACCGGTATAATTCTAAAAAATCAATTTTTGAAAACTAACTCAATTTTTAACTGCAGTGGTGATGTGGTACCAAAAGACGTAAACGCTGCTATTGCTGCCATCAAAACCAAGCGATCGATTCAGGTAAATATCACTAGATGAAAACAAAGGCTTTCATGTATCTCAAAAAATGCTTTTTGTAAAGTATTGCACTTAGAAACTTGATTGTGGTTTAAAACAATTGTATAAAACCACAATCAAGCTTTAAAGTGCAATACCTTGTGAAGAACTATTTTTTGTTGATATGTGAAAAAACTACATTGTTTGTTAAAAACTAAAACTAACGAACGACGCCCCCTTTTTCACCACTCCTTTTACACCTCTAAAATTAATCATCTTGGCAACTGGGCGTTGGTGAGCGTATTTTGTGGATTGGTGCCCAACTGGTTTTAAGGTAATTATCCATTCCTGAACTCAATTTTTAGCTAATTTAACTCGTTTCTCATTTTCTTTATCTAGGTCGGTATCAACTACCAGCCACCGACGGTCGTTCCTGGTGGAGACCTAGCCAAGGTGCAACGTGCCGTATGCATGTTGTCGAACACGACAGCAATTTGTAATTGAAAGGAGATCTGGTTAAGGTGCAATCAATTTGTACTCATTTTTTGTTATTTCATAGCTGAGGCTTGGGCTCGTCTGAACCACAAATATGATTTGATGTACTCGAAACGAGCCTTTGTTCACTGGTACGTTGGTGAGGGCATGGAGGAGGGCGAGTTCAGCGAGGCTCGTGAGGATCTCGCCGCTTTGGAGAAGGACTATGAAGAGGTGGCCATTGAGAGCACTGGTAAATCCTAAGTATATTCTTTTGTTACAATCAAATGCTAACAATTTTACAATTAACAGAAGCTGATGCTGACGCTGGAGATGAGTACTAAAAACTCTTAAAACTGAATACCTATGCACTCACTAATGCACTTTATTGGACTCAATTGCGTTCTACTTATAACAACCACCACTACTGCACTGATAACTCACTGATTTGATATTGAATAATTTGAAACATAAAATTCTTATTCAACCTGTTAACTTTTCGATTCGTAGCCCAATGTGAAGCGCACTCAGCAGACGGCGCCAGAGTTTACGAGTGGCAATGACATGCAGCACTGGTGTCCAGTCAACAGTGCACTGCTACATTGTAATTGTAGGCAATTCAAGAGGGGGGAATCGCTGCTGTTGTTGCAGCAAAAGTACTGTGCTTTTCTTTTCTTTGCGTCAAATTGACTGTCGTCTTTGCCTGGAAAACTGTTTATGTGAGATCGTCAAAAGAGGGGACACCACTATCACCACTACTTTTACGTGCTTCACAGTAGTGCGCACTAAAGCAAACACACGTCGCAGCAGCAGTGCACTTTTTTCAGCGGATATTCAACTCGAAGAAGGCGTCACTAGTGCTGGCACCATATCCGTTCACCACTTTATTGCATGTCAAAGTTCGTTCATTTCTAGTCATGTCATATCATTTGCTTGGTAAACCAGGCATCATCACCTCTATAACCACCATTAGTACCAAAAGTGCCAAAATCAATCGCTTGCAGGATATACAAAAAAAATTCGAATAGAAAAGAAATGCACGCGCATGTTCAGTGGGTCAGTAAATGGCGCGACGAGTTGGGTAAAGAGTGGCAATTGATCACAGTGCCGGCGAGGAGGGAGAAACAAAATGAAAAAAGAGAAAGAGAGAGAGAAGAGAGAGAGAGAGAGAGCATAGTAAGAAAGAGTCAGATCCTGAGCAGTGATCTCCCAGCCGTGAGATTCACTTCATTCAGCTGAAGAGTCTTACTGGGTGAAGGTCCTACGTTCTCTTGTGCACAGCGTTCAAAGGCAGACAGGCAGAGAGGCTCTGCTACCACCGACGCCAGTGTGTGTACTGCCACTACCTCGCCACCACTGGCACTGCTGCTGATGACTGACTGCGGTCAGAGCACTGCCACTACCATGCACTAACTGATACTGAGCACAGAGAGAAGGTATAAAAGGACGCCCGACCAGCGCCAGCAGACCGGCCAGATGGAGTTGATGATGCCCATACGGTTGGATGATGCTGCTGCTGTGTGCTGGCGCTTGGGGGCGGTGGTCATCACTGCCGCCACCATCGCTGACTGTCGGTAGATGGTGGTGTTGATAATGATAATGATGATTCGCTTTTGTGGCACTTTGGTGGTCGGTCACTGCAATCGACAGCAGCAGCAGTCTTTTCTCTCCTGACAGCTTCATCGAGTGTAAGTGTAGCAAGCAGACAGTGAAGGCTGTCGATGCACCTACGACAACACAACCAGATTGGCAACTGCAGAAAGCAATATTGCAGACAGAAGAGGCATCACCAACAACACCAGCACCACCACCACCAGCAGCACTACTACAGCCACCCCCAGCATCAACATTACTAGCAACAGCAGAAGAGTCAACCACGCTACACTAGTCGCTTCTGACTAAAAGATAACGTTGTTCGAAAATGACAATCCTGCCGTGGCTGCAACCTCAAACTAAGCAAGTGCAAGTCAACGTCTGCCCCCCAATGACTCTTCGCTGACTGTTGCTGTTCATCATCATCATCACCACTGCTGCCGCCACCATTTCTGTCTGCCCTTTGAGGACTTTCTCAGCAACATCCGAGCACACTCACTCACTCACTCACTCTTGAGCAGGCTTTATCTGGCAGTCAGAAGAATGGCGATGAGCAAAAGGTGAACCGTAATGAACAGCGAAGAACAAGTGCGCCAAGTGGTGGTGGTGCTAGCAGGGCTGCTGAAATGGCATTAGGTGCAGGGAAGAGAGCGCCGGTCGGCGGTGTGCGGTGTTTGCGAAGAAACGGATTAGATATTGTTGCCAACGACGATCTCCAAGAAGACAGTGAAGGCGCTTTAACAGTCGGCACTCACAGGCAGGCGAGTGCAGGGCGTCAACGAACACTGGGCGACACTGAGGCAACGGCAGATACATCGAAAGTAGTGTGCAGATGGCTGCCTGCCTCACTTGCCTTCCTGTCATGCTTGTTTTTCTCAGTTTGTCTGGTTGGCCATGTCTCTCTGTCTCTGTTTATGTGAGCCTCGGTGCCATGGCCGATTGAGTGCTGACTGAATGAGAGAGTAAGACAGAAGAAGAACGAAGGAAGAAAATAGGCTTTTCCAATAGGCATTACTTCTTAGGCCGATTATTAGTGCTGTATAATAATATGAAATGACAATATGATGTCATTAGAAGATATTGTTTGTCTATTATATAGATAGCAGACTGGTGATGCTAGTGCTAA
This sequence comes from Tyrophagus putrescentiae, assembly GCA_024499935.1. Taxonomy (NCBI): domain Eukaryota; kingdom Metazoa; phylum Arthropoda; class Arachnida; order Sarcoptiformes; family Acaridae; genus Tyrophagus; species Tyrophagus putrescentiae. The sequence continues at coordinate 5,017,408 of JAMZRA010000001.1, read as the reverse complement.
GACAGTTAATAGTCCTGCTAATATGGAGAAACATTGGACAATTTTAAATTTACTTTTAGGTAAAAGTTGCAAAGATGAGTTAAAAACTGAGATAAAAATTTTAAAATTAAAACATTTAAATGCTGCTAAGGTGTGTTTTCAGCCAACAAGTGGCAACTTGAAGCAGTTTTGCATCGTCACTTCCTGTACAGCCGTTCTACGAGGTCTATGTCATTGATTTTTGTGGCTATTTGTATACGCCACTACTGCTAATAATTTAACTACAATGACTAAAACTTTAGTTTATTTGTACCACTTTTTCCTCTCGGTGATGTCGCTTTTGTTGTACAAATTGTTTGTAAAGTTAATGTTGCATGTTTTAAAGTGAAAGTGCAATTTTGTGTGTGTTTGTAGAGGGCAAACGCAGTTTACTCATACTCAATTGATGGGAAAGGAAAATCCTTTGCGTGGTGGTCTGTACAGCAAGTGTCAACTTTCTTTCTGTTATCGAAATACGCATACTTCGATTGTCGCCCATTTCTGATCACACAATGTGGCGCCAAGTGTTCGTGTGCGTGTGTGATGCAGGGCAGCAGCAGCACTGCATCATCATCACCCTCCACAACAACGGCACTGGCACTTCTGGTTCTTCGATCTTTCGGCGGAACAGTTAGCGTCGCAATAGGCAAAAGGCAGACCCCTGCCTTGTGCCTTGCTGTCTGCGTTGTAGAAATGCGGCTGTCCTCAAGCTTTGGGCATTATAGTCGTACCGTCATTATCGCCATCTTGTATGTTGTGTACTCATTTACTGATGGCAATCCTGTTCGGATGCGCCTAATCTAAACTGCATCGCTTTCTTTTCCTTTCAGTAACTGCCTAAATGTCAACAAGAACACTTTGGGCCATCGTTTTTCTTCCACTTTTCAGCAGTGCACTTCATCTTTTCCTGCCCCCTCTGCTGTTGTTGGCCTTATTATCAGCATCTCCAGTAGCAGCCGAGCATTTGCTCTCTCAGTGCATCATCTTGCGGTCAGAGATAGGAGAACCGAGGGAAAGGGAAGCAGTTGTCTGGGTGGCCAGGCGGAAGTCAGTGCGGCCAGTTTCTAGCAAGAAACAACTGGTGCTGATGCAGGTTTAGCAAAATCCAAAGAAAGTGTAGGGCACGGGTTTTCCAGCATCACTGGTGGGCCACGTTTCAGTGCACTAAAGTGGCCATACGTAGTAGTACAATAGTAGTAGGCAAAAGGCTGCCTCTCTTTGCTTTCTCTCTTTCTGTTTCTAAACTGCCTTTCACTGACGCCTATCACACAAACAGTTGAGCATTGGCTCCACATGAACGCGACACTAGACACTAGGGGGACAAACCAAAATTCAAAAGCATCGCACAGAACATTTTTCTTTTTTTCTTTTCTTTTCACTGTACTGAACGTGAGCTAGCTAGAAGAGTCGGCAGTGACGGAGACGATGGTGGTGGTAGTGGTGACGGTAGCGAAAAGATTGGCTGTGCACAGCTCTCATGATCACTTCTCGGCCGCTTTTTCTTCTTCTTCAGCAGCTGCTCTCGTCTCTCTGATGATCTTGCACGCCATCCTTCCTCCGAATTGAGCATATTAGCTGTTTAGCTTTAGCCCCTGCACACATTGGCAATTGGTAAAGTGTTGAGTAGTAGTACTGGAAGCGAGAAAGAGCAACTAAGAGAAGCTTCAGCTGACGAGGGGACAGTCACCACCACCACAACAGTGCACTTTTGAAGAGCTCACATTCTCTCCTGCCTCACCGTTTGTGGCCGCATCCTCAACATTCTCATTCACATAGGCTGGCAGACAGACAGTACCACCGACGCCGTTGTAAGGCATTTGCTGTCTTTTTGAAAAGTCGTTCTCTTTGCATTTCCCCTACTCACTAGCCATCTTTCTTGTTCTCAATATCACCTTGGCCTTGTCTGTCAGGCAATCTGCACTTGCTCACTTCTATTCTGGTTCATCGTCATTGCCACAAAAGTTCGAAGTATTCCAGGTAAGCTAAGTGCGCTCACACAAAAATTTACCGTTTAAACTGCCACGCCTGATGATGTTCAGAACTGTTCGAGCATCCGGTGCTTTTAACGGAATCAAACATCAGTGACACCGCTGAGAGCGTTTCACCAGGAACATACCGGCCACCAGTGAGCAGATTTTCAGCACCAAACTGTGCCAGGCATCTAGGCACTGGGGAGCTGTTTAGCAGCAGCCAATTGAATCATGAATTTCATTTGTAAAAGCTGTTCACTTGCAGACAAACACACACACATAGGCAGGCAATAGAGAAAGATAGAGAAAGAGGGAAATGAGGAGGCAAGTGGTATTAGTTCGGCAACCACAGGCAACGGGCAGTGGCACTGGCACGCACTATTGACTGGTTTGTATTATTTTTTTGTCTGCTTCTGCAACTGTGTCTGCTGCCATGCTCTCGCTCTTTCGCTCACACTTCAGCTGAGCGATGTTCACTCTCTTCAGCAACAGCAGAAAAAGACTTACGGTCTACACGGCAGTATTGTCTGCTTACGAACTTGACTAAACTGACGACACTAATTGTGTTATTTTGTTGCCTCTTTGCTTCATATTAGCCCGCGCCTGCCTCTCTGACTACTACTGCTGCTGGCAATTGCAACTGCTGTCGGGGAGCAGTCATCGGTGGCAGTGCTCTTCAGTGCTTCAGTACCAGAGTGAGCCGTCCGTCGATTGTCGTCGAACGTCGTCGTCGCCGTCGTCGTCGTCGACTACGATCTTCCGAGACCAAGATTCACTATTACGGCACCATCTCCTGTCTAAACCGTGAAACAGCAACAGCAGCGGCCACTTATTCAAAGTGCCTGACAGTGTCCTACTGCCGGACGTAGCCGCAACAGCAGCAGCAAAAGCAGCGGCAGCACACACATTCACTCACCGACACATTTGCCAGATAGATTGAACGACAGGAGCACTCGGTCAGTGCCTGCCAATGTGAATCACATTATGTGATTCGCCAATGTGTTTATGTGCGACAACATAACTGGCGCTTATCCGCACACATCGCTCATACATCCATTGCAGTAAAGGTGCATAACAGTTTCTAATTTCAGCAGCTATCCAGCCTTCCAGGTCCAAGGGTGAAGATCGACCCAAACTCTACACCATCACCACACTCATCACCACATTTGGTGCGCCTGTTCACCCAAATCCAAACCAGGTTCTGCAGAAAAAAGAAGGGCAGTCCTAACGCCTCAACTGGCCCGTGCAGACTACACACACACAAACGGCACAGTGGTGAGAGCGTCGGTCGAGAACGACAACGACGGCCAAAACTGTGAAGCAGCCGCTGCCTCGTCAGTTTGTGTACATATTCTCTAGTGAGAGCACTGCTCCTCGAACTCTCTCAACCAGATTGCAGCTGATTCGATGCACACAGGCAGCAGCAGCAGCCCTGGCTGCTCTACTCTACCACTGACAGATCGCCTTGCTAATAGATGGCCAATCTATTCGCCACTTCGTTGCCATGTTCCACAACAGTGCGGCCACTGAAATAGCAGCAGCCAATGCAGTTGCAGTCGACAGCAACCGTCTTGGTCGCTTGACTTGTACTCCTCGTGGAGACCTCATCTCGTTTGGTGCAGTCTCTCGTTCTTTCTCCCTTTGATCTGTGATCACCTCTACTTGTCCGCTTCCGGCGCCACAGCAGCAGTAGTCAGTCAGTCATTTTTCCGACATTAAAGTGCTCAGCTGCACTGTTTTGGCAGCAAAACAACGGCAAGTCGTATATTTCGTTGACACTGAGCATATTTTTTTACCTCGTGAGTGAAGCAAACCTCATCCTCATCGTGTTCACATGCTCACTCAATGCCAGCACCAGCCATGTCCTCAGTGTGCTCATTGTGCAGTCGTTGATCGAACGAGCACCATTACAACATCGCATCAGCAGCAGCAACAGCAACAGTAACTACTCGCTTCCAACTCTCCATTATTCTCAGAATTATTTCAACGTCATCAAAGGTAAGTGTCTAATGTGGTGTTATGAGTGTGTCTGTGTATTTGAATGTTTGCTTTTTGTTGTCTTCATACGACGTTCGAAGGGAGAAAGAGGAGAAAGTATGTGGTTGGTAGTTCTGAAAGTGTGCTCTTACAGTAGTGTGTTTCCAGCTGAATGAGAGTTGGAATGAAATAAGACAAAACAATGGTAATTTGCCACTCGATCCAGAGAGTGAGAAAGCCTGTGCCTGTCGTTTCGGTTGCTCTCCGGTAGTGGTTCTCTCTCACTCTCCCCCTTCTTCTCTTCCGCTTAGAAGCAGCAGCAGCAGCTTCGCCTGAAAGCTCTCCGCTGCGAGTTTCACTCCTTCCTTCGAATTGATTGTAGAGCCTGCCTGTATGCCTGCGTGAATGCGTGTGATTGCCGTTGCCACACACACACACCATCGGAGCACATCTTGTTTGCTAGCCACAGCTTTGTTTCGCTCACTCACCCCCTCCTCTGCATCCTCTCCTCTGATGTTCCAGTCCTCTGTGCCTCTTAACCTTCTGCACAAGTGGACATCAAAGGTAGTAGGTGATTGTGCAGAGTGAGTGAAGCACTTGCGGTGCCTAGAGTGCCCTACAGACAACTGCTGATGTTCTCGATAACCCTTTTAATAATCGCATATCATCTTCAGTGAGAGAATTGATTCAGTCCGCCAGTCAACTGACTGATTTAAAGAGGGGGATAGGCCAACTTAAGGCTACTAGTCTCAAGTAGTCTTAAACACACACACTGAAATGCGGCAAAAGTATGTGTTTCTCTGCACTGGCAATGCCTTTGGCGTCTCTGGCGTCGTCACTCACGTTCGGTGGCTCCCTGAGAAGGGCACCCACTTTGGTCGCTCTTTGGGGCTGATGATGATGCTGCTGCTCAATACTGCCGTTCCTTGCATTACTGTCTGTGTGTATGTGCTTTTTGACGGTGACTGAGACTGGCAGTGAACTGCTGCTGCTCTCCGAGAGAAGAAGTGTGTAAGCTCACTTGACTGGTGCAAACGCCGCCGAAATACGATGCATATCCAGAGTAGAAGAGAGCACAAAGGAAGAAAGTGACTGAGCACCGAGACATACAGACACACAGAGAGAACGAACGAACGAAAGAAAGAAAGAGCGGCTGAGGCACTGACACTGCTGCCGGCCTCTCTCATTTTCAGCCACTGCCGTTTCTGCAGTGTTTCTGCCCTGCCAGGCAAAACTACTGCTGGCGCTTGACACATCTTGGCTCAATAAGTGAACTCAATTTTGCCTTCAAATTTTTATTATAGCTGCTCAGGAGGCTTGCGATGCGACTTCTCAATGGCTGTCTCATTCTCTGCTTTGCCTTTGCCTTTTGCACACTTGCTGTGTGTTGCTACCGGCGGACAGCATCAGTGTCAGCAGCTTCACTATCACACACGCACAAAAGGGGCAGCCAAACAAGAATAGACACGGCAAGGAATACCGCAACGCATACGCTAGATGTGCTTAAAACGGTGGTGATTTGCATACCAGTCACTGCTGAAACTGGTTCCGTGCTGAGGCGGTTTGCTTCCCTGCCCTTCTCTGATCCCGAGTCAAATTCTGTTGAGTTATTGGGTGTGAGCTCAAAAACTGATCACTTCCTGACACAGGGCTCAGTTCCGGTGTGTCAAAACAGCCAGCCGCAGGGGTGCTCACTCCATCTCACCTCTGACCTAATAATAGTCAGATACCTGAATCAATGTCCTCTAAGTGCCCCCAGCTCAGCAGTCAGTACTGCCATTTTGTTCTGGTTGTGGGCTGCAAAAAAAGTGCAGTTTTGATTTATTTAGTTTAGTTTAGTGCAGCATTTAACTGAACACCAGCAGCGGCAGCATCAAGCTTTGTCGTTGTCGTCGACGTCGTCTCTGTTGTCGACGTTTTCTGGCTGGCAGTGGCAACGAGCCATGGGCAGCCTTTTGCTGCCACTGCTGCCATTAGGCATTCGGCCCCTTCTGACAATCTCCGACTATCCCTGTACTGCTGCTGCAGCAGTGTGCTCGAGTTGTACGTTGGTTGGTGCGCTCAAGACGCCACTCCGGACACGGATACATTGTGTGAGTGCCTGTTTGGAGCTGCCACTAAGAGTGCCTCAATCTGACTGGTGCCTAAACACTGGTGTTGCCAGTGCTGTTGTTTTTTGTGATTTGATTGCGTGGTGGTTTTACTCTAATGATTTGTTTTAGAACGTATTGAATCCTGCATAAGCAGAGGATTGACGTGACTTTAACTAGCCTGGTCATTGTCTGCATCTCTTTAGCACCGTAGCTTATTACAATTACTGATTCCATTGACCAACTTAAAACACTGTGAGCGAATGATGCAGGCCAAGCCTGGCCTCAAAATTTGTCTGCAGCGACAGCACCCTGCACTGGCAGTGCCAGTTTAGCACCACCAATTGCACCTCTGTCGCCGTTGAGTTTGTTTTGCTGGCAATCCAATAAAGATCAAATTCGTGGTGGCTGCGGCGGCGGTGGTGGTGGTGATGGTGGGCCAATAAGTTGCTTCAGCTAGCTGCTTCTATCTCTCTCACTTTGTCTCTCCTTCACCGTATTGGCCGAATGTGTTTGCCTCGCTACCACCAGCAGAAAGCAGCAGCCAAGAAGCGGTAGATGGAAAGGGAAGGCAAGCGAGCACTACTCTTCGACTGTGTCGGCCAGTGTACCAGTCACACCAGCAATGCACACACACACACACACACAGTGCCTCTGTGCACACTGCCATTACGATTAGATCACTGAGGACTCACACACACACGCCAAGTGAGGTGAGAATGGAGGACCCAGGCTACGGTGGTCTGGCGGCACAAGGAGGGGCACCTCTTCCTTCTTCCTTCACGCTCACTTAGCTGCTGAAGTGTGCTGGACTGTCTGTCTACATCGACCTGTCTGTCTCAGTGCCCAGCCAACGGGCTAGGTGAGAACACATGGCCCAGTGGTCCAGTGATCACTGGCGCAAGGTCGAATGTTAGCAAGTGATCTTCACAGGTAGCAGCAGCAGTTGCTATGAAATAATTAAGTTAAACAAGCCGACGATGTCACCAGAGCTCTGGCAGAGGTTTGCAGGCAGTGCACAGCTGCTCTGTCACACAGGAAAACAGACAAAGTAGTGGTGGTGATGGTGGTGATGGAGGTGGGTGGTGGTTTGCGACAGCACGCATGTGCCGACTGTGTGTAGTATTTTAATTTGAATGGCGGCCATTTAAATGGCGTTCGTCCTGCCCTGATGCAGTGTGCTCGTCACTGGGCTTGTAACAACACAGGCACTACTACTCCTACTAACTTGTGCTGTGCGCTTAAAGCTACTTATTGTCCTGATCAGCCGTCACAGGCACTGAGTAGTACTGAGGAGCACATAGCGACACAGTCGACAGTACTTTTCAGCGTAGAGGAACAGGGGGAACTGTGCGCCAGGACGTGTGCTGATCTTGGTCTCGGTGTTGGCTGCTGCTGCTGCTGATTCTCGGGCAAATCGACTAGTTGGTCCAGAGAGAGAGTCATTGCCCACACAGCCCATTGGTCACTACCATCAGCAATGCTGCTGCTGGCTCATTGCACACAGTGCTGTCTAGCAGTTACAGCAGAAGCAGCCTGTGAGCAGGACAGAGGCTGTGGTCCACATACTGGTGGCTGAGGAAGGCGCTCAGTGTCTGCGCCTATTGGCCGTTATTGTGCCGCTCTGGTGACTTGTCACTTTGTTAACTCGCCGCTGTCGAAGAGGAGACGACTGCAGCAAACGCAGAAGAAAAAAGAGGCAGCAGCGACAGAAACAGCAGCTTCGTTTGTATCTTGCACTACGGCAAGTAGATGGCATTTGATATAGTCGAAAGTGATTCCAAATGTGTGCTTGAGAATAATCGAGCCGAGGAGGGGTGGGGGAGGAAGTGAGAGAGCGAGAGAGAGGGGCACAGACAAAGGCACCGAGCAAAGTGGTGAACACTGGGGAAGAGAGAGAGAGAAAAAGCGAGTAGAGACAGTAAAAGACAGCAAAGGAGGCAGTGGAAGCAGCAAGGAAGGCACTGGATGGCAGGCATAATTGAAAAAATTAGTTGCTCAGTGCACGCAAACAGGCATAGAGAACGAGAGACTGTGGAAGGCTGTGTAGCCAACACAGACCAGGCGATGATGGTGGCCAGTGCACTCACTTGGCGCCATCGTCTCAGCTGACTCCTCCTTGCAATGTTTCCCAGCAGTACCTGCACCACCGGCATTAGCATCAGCATCAGTCCCTGTCCCTATGCCAACACAAGGGTCGCACATTCTTTAATTATGGGCCAATTGATGGGTAGCCAATGATAATCGGTTCACTTACTATTTTTAAATAATGTTCTGTCAATAATTACCCGTTTTAGAGAATACGGAGAGGGGAACAGTGCGACAAACAGTTCAATGCGTGTGCGTATGTAAACGACCTTCGGCTGCTAGATCCAAATGTCTGATGATTAAATGAACTCAAAAAGACTAGCCTCGTCTTCTTTCTTTTTTGCCCTTTTGTGTAACAGTGACTAAATTTTTTTGTGTCGCACTTTGTGGCACCACGAACCGTCCGTCGCCGTTGTGTGGGCGCCATTCAGTCGGAAGTCGATCTGTGCTCTTTTCAGCCACTGTCTCTCACCAGGAAGGTGCCTCTCCGAATAGTAGAGATCAATGGCTCCCAGCCAATGGCTCCCTCACTTTTTCTCACTTTTTCCACCAGAGAAAGATGTTTGTTTGAAAGGGAGCAAAAACCTACTGCCAGCCACTATCGACTGCACCGAAACACTGCAGCCGGAAACAGAGGCCTAAAAGTGCCAAACAGTTAGTAGTTAGCGCATGCACTTTTGATCTTTGTCTATATTGTGCTTTATGGGACCAAACGGAAGGCTAGGTCGTGTTTTGATGTAACTGAAAAAAGTTGATGTCTAGCCGTGTGTTTCATTTGAGGGTACTTTAGTTATTCACTTTCAACTGGACACTTTTCTCACCGCAGCACTTTCACCCTATGATGCTATAGCAAAACGTTTGTCAACATGTTTTTATGTTTCTAGTTGTTGTTCAGCTTTTTTTCCTAGCTAATTTGGCATTACACATTTGCATGTTTGTTTGCTCATTAAGATGGCGCAACATTGACATGTACAGGACATTCAGGATTGAACGGTCAGCGCTAAAAAAGTGAAAAGTCTCTCACACTTTTTCCAAAGAATTTTTGAGGATTTGGCTCGCTGTTCACCACCGTCGACCACTGGGCGCTAGTTTGCTTTCGCAAAATCTGCTCTTTGACTGAGCCTTTTTTGTTCGCTTCAGAGAGTGCTTACTTTGGCACAAAAAGAAGGTTTTCCATTTAGTCTATCGTTGCACAAAACCAGCAGCATCCCCCTCCTCCGGAGTCAGCATTCTGGTTCGGCCATAGTGTTCTGAAGCTGACCGCAAGCAGCTCGATTGAGAAGTGGTGTTCAGCTCAGGCAATGGACGGTAGTAATTGACGCCAAGAAGGGCAGCAGTGCCTGGCGAGCTGGCCACTTGGTGGTGGCACTGTTCTGGTCTCAGCAGCAGCAGCAGCTCCCGCTAATGCCCCTCTCTCTATCTTTCAGTGAAGCATTGAGGCAGTCATTTGCCTTCTGCCTGTTGGCGATTAGTTAGCATTACCATTGCCCACAACAACAACACTCGTCAATCGTCAGCGCGACAATCGGGTCTAATCTGCTAGCACTCCCTCCCTCCCCTCTTTCTCTCTCCTTTATCGGTTTGCTCACTATCACTGGTCATTATCGGCAGTGACTGCAGCAGCACAGACAAGTCGGTGCTCTTGGCTCAGTGGATGACGCTACTGCTTCTACATCGGCGTCCTAACAAACAACACAACACCACTACTCTCCGGCAGCCAATTGGCTTTGTTCGAATGGTGCCCTTTCTCTCTCGAGCTGCTGGTAACTCAACCCGGTACTTCTTACAGCACCGGTTAATGCAGGGAACAAAGCTATTATTGCAGCAGGCGTTAAAGTGTGCAGGGAACAGTGCACAGTAAAGGTGTTGCACTGCACTTTGGTCAATCCCTTGCCTCCCATTTTTTGGTCATTTGATTAAGAAATTAGCAAACACACACACACTTGATGCTCAGTCGGCCTTGGTTGGCCAGCTGAATGCACTGAAATCAGCAGCAATCTGGTGCACTTCAGCACTAGTTCTTTTCTCAAATTAACTCGTTCTGCAGTGTCGTGCTGGCCATCAGCTGAGCCATCTGGCCATAGCATCTAGCAGTGCGACTCGTCCACTATCTACTAAGCAGACACTGCCGATGACTGCTCACCCCCCCCCCTTCCTTTGCAATCAGCAGTGCAATGCCTCGATGTAGCCTCCATTCTTCCTCGTGCTCTTCACCAGATTTCTCCATTCTTTGCCCCTCTGTGTTTCTCTCTCCATTTTACTCATTCTCGGCGAGCTCACTCGCCACCACTGACCTCGGCTCGTCAAGCGGACGGCTAGCTTTGACTTTGATCGCCTCTGCGACTGCTGCTGCTGCTGCTGCTGTTGCAGAAACTGCTTCCCTCTTCCTCGCTGACTCTACCGCTGTTTGCCGCTACACACTCTTGGTGGCACCTCTCATCGCCATGTTCAGCTTCCATCAGCAACAGCAGCAGCAGGACAACCTCGTCAGCGAGTGAGTGTAGCAGCAGCTCCTTTAATTTGAGTAATATTTCCCATTATAATCGGTGCTCCATAATGCTGTCTCATTAGCAGTGTGCCGTGTGTGAGCGCCTGTGTTTCGGTGCCTTGTTTCAAACATTTGCAACAGAGCGGCAGCGGCAGTGGCAGCAGCTCTACCTGACTCACATAGCGACAGTGGAAGAGAGAGAGAGAGAGAGTATATCGTCTGCTGGTGCTCAGTACTCAGTGGCCCCATCCTCGTGCAAGCTAATCTGGCAATACAACTAGCCTCTCTCGCCAAACATTGCTGATCACACGCAGAGACAGCCGGTCAGCCACTGCTATTGCTCGGTCCACAATCGCGGGTTCACTTTGTGCCCACACTACTCACTTTGTGGTCACTTTGTCCAACACTCGTTCACTGCAATCTCTCGCCTCTTTCTACTGTGTGCTACAGCTTTTGATTGTGTCATCATTTGAGTTTCAGTGCTGTGAGCACCGTTTTTGTGTGTGCCATGTTGACCTTGCATCGAGCCACTGCAAAACGAGTCGACTTGAGTCTTCTTTTTACCAGCACTTGACTACACTTGGTGAGTGCCATTCTTTCATTTTTCTCCTTCATTTGAATCCAATGTATGTGTGTGTTTGTCTTAGCCTCTGTTTCTCTTTCGATCCTCACTGACTGCTGAGCTGTTGTTTGTTGCACTAACTCTTCGATTTCACCGTGGTATATAGTTTTTGCTTTTTTGTTGTACATTGACAGTTTCAGCAGCGGTGAATTTCACTTGGGTACGTAACCGCTGCCGCCGCCGCCGCTGCCGTTGTCGTCGCGATTTCGGTAACCGTTAAATGGCAGCAGTGCTCCACTCAGGCGACCACTGACGAGCCACCTTGTAAAGTTGTCAGTTGCAACGAGTTGTGTCATTGCGAGTGCCGCTGTGCGCCTTTACTCCCTCCTCGCTCAGCGCAGTTCATTGTGTGATAATTTGCCAAGGCAGACAGAGGGAAGGAGAGAGAGGTAACTTCTTGGCATGCCGGCCAAGAGCTACTTCGGCTGCTGCTGGCCACCTCGGTGTTTGTTGTTGTGATGCCATTGGCCGCTTACTCTGCCTCCAGTAGCACCATCGACCGCTGCTGCTGCCCAACACTCACCCGACCGACTTGTCTGCCGCCTCTGCAGCCGCCGGTAAATGTCGCCGAGTTTTTCCGCAAGCATATATTCGCATTCTGTCCTGAGGAGAGAGAGCGAGAGAAAGAGCTCGAACACAGTTCCGAGTGAAACCAGTTAGCACAGCGCCAAGTAACAAAACACTTGTCTGGAGTAGGTAGTAGCCTGGAAGTGCTTGTGGGGCTGTTGGTGAACGGCAATGGCCGCCGCCAGAGCCATTACCATTTACCTTTTCAAAGTAATCAAGGCAATCAGTTGCTGTGCATCTCAGACGTGTGCCTACTGTCATCATCATAGGCTGCAAAGCGCCCAAGTCCCACTGTTCGGTGGTGGTGGAGGTTGTGGAGAACAATCTACAGAGGAGCCCAGAGTTGAGTGAGAGAGAGCAGTAGTGGGAGCAGAAGCAGCAGCAGCACTTGCACTTGCACTGAAGTATGGTACTTTATGGCTCACTGAGTCGCCATGTGTCTGCCAACGGAGCAGACACAGTCTCAGCAACTGAGCAGTGTTTTACTACAGTGAATATAACACACACACTTTTGTGCCTCTTTGCTTCTTTTGCTTCTCACCCTCACTGTCTTCTTTTGCCTATCCGGTACTGCTGCCACTGCTGCCATTTCGGGTACTACTTGGGTACATTGGCGTTCCTTCCTTCTCCCGTCAGGCTCATTTGTTCCATTCGATCAGACTGTGTGTGCGAGTTCTTTCACTGGAAGCTCTTGTCCGCTGGATCGGTGGCACTGTGAGGCGTCCAAATGGGAGAGCGAGAGAGGCCGCAGTGTCGCTGTCGCTGTCGTCGTCGCTAGCACCAGCTAGTCGCCGTCGTTTAGTTCGGGAACGAGTAGAAGTGCTCAAACTTGAATTCAGTGGAAAATGCGCCTCTGCAGAAGACGGCACTGGATAGATGAGGCTGTCGTCGTCGTTCCTTGCTGCATTCTAGTTCGCGCTGAGAATTGCCTTCTCTTGGCCAGTTGCTATGCTACTGACAGTTAGTTTCATTTTTTTGCCACGATTCGCAGGCAGTAGATGCCATGTTTGCTGACCAGATTCTTTACACATACACAAACACGCACACTATGAGGATGTGGCAGACTGCCATGGCATAAAGTGAAAAAGTGAGGGAGGTGCAATGTGCCCTCCATGTAACCTACACTGCTCAGTCAAAAGATGTGGGCGTTTTAGTGCTGCAGTGCTGCATTTCCGATGTGCCTGTGAGTTGGAGTGTGCACTTTGCACCGTAGCTGAGCAGTGCACCGTTGTGCCGTTTCTCTAAGCTCGAGCACTGTCACTGGTTGCATTGCCGCATCATTTCCCACCCAACTCGACGTACTTCAATCATAGGCCAAGCAAACCAATCGGTGTGTGCAATATCAATATCAGCATCTCCCAATTGTACCTGCGTTAAAAGGTAGCACAACCACTGCCCGAGTTGCAGTAGTGTCCAATTGAGTGGAATGAAAGCTAGAGTGGATGATGTTCGCTTCCGTCCGTTTTCTGCCACAGTGCCCGAGAGTGCGTCTTGGCAATGAACATCACCAAAGCAGTGTGTTCCCAGTGGCTCCCGGTGGCGCCTAGTGGCTGTGTGGACTGGTGTGGATTCCGATTCTCTCCGCGAACATGTGACAGTGTGGCAGTGTGCGCATGGCCGTCTGGAACAGACGAAATGGTGTCTGTCTGCCTGTCTGTGCCTGCCTGTCGCCGTCTGTCGGTGACGTCAGTGGGAGCACTGTGTGCTGAGAGTCTGTCTGACACTGCCTGGACGCCTTCACCACCACCACCACCACCACCACCACCGATGGCTCCCACTTGGCAGCCGTATCGTAGCTGAGCTACTCTTCCCTCCGTGCTTGACTCCGTCCTGTACACAAAAGCATTCCTTGGGCTCGCCTGCAGCCATCTGTGAATGCCTAACGCAGGGGAAAATGGACTCCGGTGGTGGTGCACTGTCTGTGCAGTGGTAGAGCGGCGGCAGTGCGCACTTTGCTTTCCGCTTTCTTCGCTTGCTTCAAGTCAATTTGATTTGCCGCCAGAATGATCCCAACAGCAGCAGTCACACCAACTGCTGCTGCTGCTGTCCATCGGTGGCACAAATGAGCTGCACTCTATTCTGCTCTATTTGTCCTAGTTGCCTCAGCTCTCATTCTCCGTCAAATGACGTGTCAGCTAGTGCCACTTTTATTGCTCCAATTCTGAGTCACAGCTGCATCAATAGGTTCCGGTGATTCAGCAGCGCCAGCAGTCACTTTGCGAGTTCAGGTAAGAAATTCTGCCATCGTGGACAGTTGAATGTTGTCCAGTGAAGTGAAGTGTGTGTGTGTGCTAGTGAATTATTGATAAAGGCTCGACCTAATTGAATGATTCGATTAGTTTGACTAGTGCCGACTCTTCCGATTTGGTTCTTAAGCAAATGTTGTTCCCAACACTACGTATTACACATATTACAGACTGTGTAGTATTTGCACGTCAGTGCTCTACCACAACATTTCCTGGCTATATATAGCCACTGACACGGCTGTTGGTGTGTGGCGAGCGAGAGATGATGATGGTCCCAGAACGGGCACAAAGAATAGACACACAGGGGAAGGGGGCAAGTGATAAAAAGAAGTTAGCATGGAGAGAAACAACTGGAAGAGAGGACAGACGACGAGGAGGAGGACGATGATGATTTGGGCCTGCAGGCCTCCTGTACTCCTTCTCATTCTTATCGTTTCGCCTTTTCTTAGCTCCTTCTTTGCCCTTCGCAGCCTGCTGGGCTTGGCCGTTGTGGCACTTTAACTCTCCCCCAAACTCAGTGGCAGATTAGACCCTCGTCAGTGACGGTGGTGTTGGTGGTGGTGCAACGTCTGCTGCTCCGCCGCTCTCAGCCTCCCTCCCTTCCTCCATCCTTCTTTTCACTCTCATTTAGGCGCTCAATTGTCGACATAATTGGCTGCCATGTACGGCCGTAGCAGTGCGAGGGGAGCACACACACAGCTTATTCGTTGCGTTGATAACCGACCGCAGCAGCCAAATGGTGCGTGCGTGCAGTACAACAACCGCAGCCATCGGCGGCACTGTACTCTGGTCCATTTGCTTACCTTCCAAATACTGTGCACCTCCCGCACAGCACAGCACAGCCAGATCGGTTCAGTTTCCGTACATCAAACCTCTCTCGATTCACCCGAAGTGATATCAGGGCCATCAGGGCAGCGGCTGTCCACTGATGGCTCCCTCCTGTTTGCTCACCTTGATCTGATAAGACTGTGGACCAGGCGGTAAACACACTTCCCACACTCGGTCAGAGGACCAGATCATGTGCAGTCAGCAGCAGCAGTAATCCTCAGGTGCACCAGGCAGGGTTTCCATGGGTCGACCAGTGGATCGCCCATCAACTGTCCACTCACACTGTGACTATCACTCTCCCTTCCCCCTCTGCAGTGTGCGATTTAATTCTTGTTCGGCACTCTGTGGAGTCCGAGTCAGTCTGTGCTGCTGTGATCGCTCTGCATTCGCCGACGATCGCCCTTTTGGCTCACACAGAAAGTCAACTGCTGTTGTTGTAACGCTTCCAAGCTCACAGAAGCAGTCAGCTTTCTCCGTCGACTGGTTGTGAAGAGCACAGAGAAAGGTTGCCTGCAGCTTTTCCCCCACTGGAAGCTGCTGGCTGCAGCCAGACCTTTTCTTTCTTCTCTTTCTCTTCTTTTTTTCCACTCTGTTGACACGTCCTCTGCGAATGAGTACTCGTGACTGTCTTGTTTTGCGTCTGCTTCTGCTTCGGCTGCTTTTGCTACTGCTGCTGTTGTGACGATCACAAAGAGGCTGCCCTGGCTGGCCCTAGCCCAAGTGACCTTCTACCTGTCCACTCTTCCACCCGTTTCCAGTCCGTTCCAAAGTGTCAGGCCAGAGGTGCCCAGTTGCGCAGTGGATACCCGCCATCGCCAGCGTAATCACTGCCGTCCACACTACGTGGATTCCTTTGTGTACACTCTCTCTCTGTTGCCTGTCTTCATCGACCGTCTCTCAACCGTCGTCTGTGACCACAATACCTTTGCAATACTTCTAAACATCATCCCCACCTGAATTCTCCTTTTCCTTACCTATTCTACGCAAGTCTTGCCACCAAATACTCAATACCTCTTTTTTCTACGTGTTTACCTATTTTTACCATTTCCATTTTCTTCAACTTGTTTACAATTTTACGCCAATTGTATCTGCACTCAAACATCAGTATCCAACCACTTTTGTGCTCATCAAAATGGTATTTATGATTCACTATAGCCTATTTCTATATCACTCCACCTTCCTCTGCTCACTGCCGCCATTGTGCCCATTAAGAGGCAGTCTAATTGATGATAGTTATTTTGACTGTGAATTAGCTTTCATCTCCAGTACATTCGTCGCCGTTGACTGATCGTTTCGTGAAAAAGCAGTTTCTATTTGTCGAACCGGTATTAGTGCTCACATTTATAGCAAGCAGCTCAGCAACTTATCTGTGTTTTAATTCGTTTGCAGTTAACTTTGATTTCAGCCAGTAAACCAACTGTCAAATATATAAACTTCAAAATCAGCATCAGCCTCATTCTTTGAAAGACATTTATCCTCAATTCATACTATTCTAGTTCCTAGCTTTTGTACCCAGCACTTGAAACTCTGTGAGCTAAGGTGCTGTTACACTTTGGCCAGTTGGTCGACATCATTGGAGTGACTCGCTCATTCATTTAATCATTATTTTCTTTTTGTGTTTTAGACAACCTTGTCTTGTCCTTTTTCAAACTCGTCGCTACAACGAGGAAAAATTTAATCTTTTGACGCCTCACTTTGTTTGGTTTCCCATGGGCAGTGCTCGCCATTGCCTAGCACGCACAAGAGTATCAGTGTCGCTGGCACTTTATTAAATGCCTTGTCTGCTTCTCTTTAAATGCCTGTGCTTGTGATCTCTATCGACAGGCGCTCTCTTCTGTCACCTCCACTGCACTCCAGCACAACTACAGCTATCTTTCCTGGCCATGCCTGTTGGGAAGCTTGCAATAGTCTACACTTTTTTGGCTACTTGCACTTCAAACTCTGGTCAGTTAGCATTGATCTAGGTGCCACCTTCACTTGTGCAAGTAGATGTGTTACTCACTCTTACTCGGCGTACCTATCTTGTTTTGAGAGAAGGATCTGATGTGTTGAATCCTTAGCGAACTGCCAGTACTACGATTAAATCAACGGCAACTTGATTAGCTTCGACAATCTTATCAATTCAGCCTTTTAAACAGCCGCAGTGTGTGCCCAAGAGAAGTGCCCTGTGCCAGTGGGTGCCGAATTCGCTGTGTAAACTGCAATGAACGCTTATTGAAAAGCTGTGTGTTTATCTTATTTGATTGAATAAGAACTTAACTGCTGAATTTTTACAACTGAATTTTATAATCAACCAAAAACCACGCCAGCACAGCAGCAGCGGCACAGCAGTCAGAAGGTCATTTCCGTTTGCTCTGCTGTGTTCGACTCCAACGCCGCACTTTCCGATGCTATGTGCTGAATGTTCGTATCACTTGCTTTTTGTGTGTCACATTATTTGTCGCCTGAAGTAGCGGTGTTTGCTTGCGTCGCCAGCTTGTCGATAGCTTGTTTTGCTTGAGCGCGATTTGCAGCTAGTGATTGCAGATAGATATTTGAACATCTCTCTTTCTGGAGGTGCATTCAAATGCTACTGCTGCTGCTGCTTGCGACCTATGCCTCTTGAGCACGACACCATCGCCATCGTCATCAGCATCACCACCACCACCGCCACCACCACCATCACCACCATCCACCTGAGCTTGGCTGGTGGTGGCATCAGGAGCACACCGCGGCGGCGGTGGTGATGGTGGATGGATGTGTCGAGGAAAGCTAGCTAGCTCGCCGTAGCTGACGGCTCCAGCCAACTGCACTCTGGATGACTGGTTGCGGCGCTCTCTGCTCACAACATCACTACTACTCCATTACTCTTCTTGCAGGAGCAGCAGCAGTTCTCCACCGCCAATACTACTTGCTCTCCTTTCCCTCTGCCATTATTCACTACTTTTGGCTCTGTGCAGTGTGAGACTGTGGCCACCACCACCACCATCACCACTACTATGACATAGACGCTATTTTCCTATCTCTAAAGATGGTTATATATTGTATATACATTTGGTATATGTTATGTGCCTCTGCACTTGATATACGCGTGAATCCATCGATGGATCCATCTATCGTATGGCGTCTGCATCTCTTATTTATATCTTCGTACGTGTGACTGCGGAGCAAGTGAGTTGTATGTGTTGTGAGTGTCCTGTGTGAGTGTCTTTTTCTTGTTGTTGATCCTCGCTGCTGCTGCTGCTGTCTCTCTCCCTACCGTGCCGCATTGTTTGCCTTCGATGCCATCGCACAATCTGTCTCTGCTCCTGCTACTTTTTCTTTTCTTTCACTTCGTCTCTGCTGCTTATGTTGCTGATATTCTAGTGAGTCAGGATCAGCTGCATCAGCAGCAGCAGCAGAAGAAGATGGGAGCAGCCCAGGATTGAGTCGGATTGAACCGCCTGATTTTGCTTGTTTGAAGAGTTGATGCTGTGTGATATCGATTGTGGCTTGCGTTTTGCAGCTCCACTGCCCAATTTGCCGTTGTACCACCGTTTACTAACTCGCCTCTCTCTCTCTCTTTTACCTTCCCTTGCAGTGGACTTGTGAGCTGAGCGACTCAACTTCAAGAGCCGCCAGCTAACACGCCCGCAAGAAAACAACGGCCTATTAATGTTGTCTCCGGTGATGTTCGCAGCAATGGACAACCTCCAACAGCCACCGGCTCCGCCAACGTCATCAAACTCGGCGCCGGGTACACATCCCTCGATTTTAGACCCCAGAAAGCAGGAGCTACTCGAGGCGCGGTTCATGGGATCTAATCAGCGGATGGCGGCTGCTGGATTCAACAACCAAACGCAGACTTCACAGCAGCACTACCTGCATCACTCCCTAACGCCTCACCCTACACTCCCACCTCATCCACATCACTCGCACTCACCTCAATCGATGGTTCAGCATCAGCTGCAGTCCTCATCCTCAACGAGCTCGAACCCCTCTTCCTCGAGTCCTAGCATTCCACCGAACGGCTCACCGTTTTCGTCCATGCTAAGCCAGCAGCAAGCACCACCGCCGTCGTCGTCGTCCTTGCAGCAGCCTCAGCAATCGCCACAGCCACTGCAGCCCGTCCAAAACCAAGGCTCTACCAGCCTGCAGGGGGCGATGATGCAGACCACCAACTCTGTCCCGACTCCTCCAGGCTCCTCCTCCTTTGCGAGTGCCTCCAACAACAATAGCCTGAACAATCTCCCAAACACCAACAACAATTCCGCCGGCTCGACGCAGTCTTCTTGTCACTACTCAGCTCATTCCTCTTCACATAATCAGGACTCAAATCTGTCGACCACCTCGGCGGGCAGTCACTGTTCAGACAAGCAGGAGCCTCCAGTTCATTGTGATACTCTTCATGCTCATACGCCGGAGAAACGGGCGCTGTCGCAAGCTGATCCGACTACGCCTACAGGAGCGAATGGTGCCCTTGCAAACAGTGCTTCCACTGGCTCACAGCGAAAACGACGGAAAAAGGATGAGCCACCTCCTCCTTCTCAAGAGCGAGCCAATTCAGTTGGCTCGAAGCGAGGGGAGAAAAAAGTGACTGATTACTTTAAGGTAAACTATACTAAGCACAATCTCGTTATACCGCCTACATTTGCTAACTTATTTGGTACTCTTTTTCCCAACACTTTTAGAACTCGAGTCCTAGTCGATACAATGCAGCTGGCGCCAAGTCGCCGACGTCCAGTTCACTCCCATATTACATGTACCAGCAGCAGCAGGCAGTCTCATCGGCGGCGTCACTTCCTTCCAGTACCACGACGGCATCCGCCTCCACTGCCCCTGACCACGGTGCTGCCTCCCTGCTTCACCACCATCAACTGTCGAATTCATTTGCCACCCCTCAGAGCAGGTCTTCCACACTGCAGCACACCATGAACTCGATCGCCACTACCAGTAACAGCTACTCTTCCAGTAAGAGTACTGCATCCATCAGCACTCAGACTGACCTAACAATGAACAAACTGAGCAATCAGGACGAGCATTATGCGGCTGAACTCGAATCTCGTGATTCAAAGATTGACGAAATAACACGATCAATGGAAGAGCTGCGACGCCAGCTGAAGGCGTACAGGGATGAGAACGACAAACAAAGCGATCGCCTTAATAAATGCATTGACGTGACCAAACAATTGCTAATCGAGAAGAGTTTGATGGAGAAGAAGGCTGCCCGACAAAAATGTATGCAAAATCGACTCCGGCTGGGACAGTTTGTCACTCAACGTCAAGGTATTAGTTAAGTAGAACAATTGTTTGGGTGTTCTTATTGATTTCCTTTTTGCATCTTTTAGGTGCCGTATTTGCGGAAAATTGGGTGGACGGATCGGCCTTTACCGAGCTAATTAAAAAGCAAGAGCAAATATCAACTGCCCGCGAAGAGATTGAACGACAGCGCAAGATGCTAATCAAGAAGAGACCTTCTCTGGCGGTGAGCAAAACCAAGCCGTCCTTCCCCAATGGCGACTCAAATGGAGAGTTTGTCAAGCCTGAGTCGCCAAAGGAGATGAACTGGCACGAATATTACGAGCAAGATGAGATTCTCAAGCTACGATCTCAGGCCCTTAAGAAGGAGGACGCCGACTTGCAACTTGAGCTTGAAAAGTTGGAGCGTGAACGCAACTTGCACATTCGCGAGTTGAAGCGCATTCACAATGAAGACCAGTCTCGCTTTAACAACCATGTGACTCTGAATGAGCGGTACCTGCTCTTGATGTTACTTGGAAAAGGCAAGTTTAACAAAATGCTCACATTTTAACCCGAAACTAACAATTACCCTCTGTTTTCTGCTTAGGTGGTTTCTCCGAAGTGCACAAAGCATTTGATCTCAAAGATCAGCGCTATGTCGCATGTAAGATTCACCAGTTGAACAAGGACTGGAAGGACGACAAGAAGGCCAACTACATTAAACACGCTCTGCGCGAGTACAACATTCACAAGCAGCTGGACCACCCGAGAGTCGTTCGCCTGTATGACGTCTTTGAGATTGATGCCAACTCTTTCTGCACTGTACTCGAGTACTGTGATGGCCACGACTTGGACTTTTACTTGAAGCAACACAAAAGCATTCCGGAGCGTGAAGCTCGCTCCATCATCATGCAAGTGGCGCATGCACTCAAGTATTTGAATGAGATCAAGCCGCCCATCATTCACTATGATCTTAAGCCTGGTATGTTCTTCTTTTCTAATTTAACTCTCGATTTTTATACTAACTGCTTGCTAACTTGAAAAAACTTTCAGGTAACATCCTTCTCAGCTCGGGAACAACCTCTGGGGAAATAAAGATTACCGATTTCGGCCTTTCCAAAATAATGGATGAAGACAACTACTCTGCAGACAGTGGAATGGATCTGACAAGTCAAGGTGCCGGAACGTACTGGTATCTCCCGCCAGAGTGCTTTGTTGTTGGAAAGAATCCACCGAAAATTTCTTCTAAAGTTGATGTGAGTAAACCAAAGGAGTGCATTATTGGCATACGACTTAATCTTTTGCTTTGAAATTAGGTATGGAGTGTTGGCGTGATTTTCTACCAGTGCCTTTATGGCAAAAAACCTTTTGGTCACAACCAATCACAAGCTACCATTCTGGAGGAGAATACCATTTTAAAAGCAACGGAAGTTGACTTTCCTTCCAAACCACCAATCAGTCAAGAAGCTAAGGTATTTTTTCTATTTTAATTGGAATCATCTTATGCTAACTTTACCGTCCTTTTCAGCATTTTGTTCGACGCTGTTTACAGTATAAAAAGGAGAATCGCATTGATGTGATTTCTCTTTCAAACGACGAATACCTGAAACCCAAAACGAAACACGGCAGTACTTTGGACCCAAAAGGTCTCAGCAGCTTGTGATCACTCTCTTCAGCCGTTTTAAATTCAAATCAATCTGTCACCTAGCCAACTCTAAAGATGGCTGTTCCCCTCCAAGTCAGTTCCTTCCGCCAGGTATCATTTCTATCAAATACATTTCGTCCGACTTTACCATTTCAGCACGAATATAACTTGCCTTTTTAGAAACAAAATTTTAATCATTTCCTGCTTCATTTGCTACACACACACATTCACTCGTTACTTCTTTCTTTGACCCACACGTGATAAATACTCTTCGTGGGCATCTTCGATTTTTCAATTCAATTTCACAAACAACAAAACACATTTCATGTTCATACTTTGTACAGATAAAAATTACTTGTTTACCCCCACAATGTGCTATTATTCTTGCTGTTTACTAGTTGTGTTCGGCCAGGAAGAAGCGCTCCATTTCTCACTCCAGTGATCCACTACACACACTCTCTGAAAGCATATACTGTGTTAGGTGTACTACTACTACTGAATAGAACCGACGCTGGCCGCCATGTACAGACCATGAAACAGACCAACTGACAGTCATACAGACAGATAACGAACTCTAGCCTAAAATCACTGAGATGGATCGATGTGATTGCTAAGCACAGCACTCGTTGACAGCATCTAACATTGCCCGCATCCTCCAATCGATGATATTGTCATGCCTCGCACATGTCTCTCTTTTATTACTCTGAAAGTGTAAAATGTAAAATATTTTCTTACTCGCCCACTCACACCACTTCAATTCTGTTTACGCCCATCAAAAAAAGACGTTAAATTACCAGACTATTCAACGATTAGATATTCTTCTTATTCTCATTATTGTTGTCTTTCTCTCTCTCTCTCTCTCTCTCTCTCTCTCTCTCTCTCTCTCTCTCTCTCTCTCTTCTCTCTCTTGATACTTCACTCTCATACTCATTCTCACCACCTTCATTACATTGTTGATAACTGTCACTTTTTGATTGAACAAAATATATAAAAATAAAAACTTTACGAATCAATTGCATGATTCTGCCTGCAACAAAGTGGCCTAAAAAGGTCATTTCGAGGATAACAATTTATTAGTATAGGTTTTCTAAATGTAATACTTGAAAATCTACAAAAACAATTCCAAACAGACAGTAATCACTTTTTTAAGCTTTGTTTGAATGCTGCTATCTTCTCCTTGATTGTCGCCTTGTTATCTGTTGAAAGGAAACGAGTTAATCTCAATCAATGAGGAATCACTTTTGAATTGACCACTTACCCGTTTGGTACTCCTTGATTTGCCCCACAGTGATCTGCTTGATCTCATCAGCGGACAGGTTGACGCCATACTCTCGGTCAATTCGCTGCTGCATCTCCACGGCGAGAATGCTCTCCATGCCGACGTCGCCCAGAGTGAGGTTGTCCGGCAGCGAGCTCATGTCAATGCCGATGCCCTGCCAGATGTGGTTCTTGGCGCTGGCCGCCCCCGCGGACTGCTGTGCCCCCTCCAGGCGGACAATGGTGGAGACGATGGCGTGCGGCAGGTTGAGGAAGCGGTCGAGCACCTCCATGCAGCTGGGAATGCGCTGAGTATCGATGACCATGCCGATGCTGGTCAGGTCAATGTGGTCGTTCTGCGCCCACAGGCCCACGTCGCCGATCGGTCCGTACTGAATGGCCTGGCCGGGCAGACCGTCGCGCTTGCGGTCCTCGCAGATGTGCTCCATCACCGAGTTGGCGTAGCCGTAGTTGTTCTGCCCCACAAAGCCGCGACCGGAGCTCTGCGAGGAGAAGGCGACAAAGTAGTCCAGTCGGGGACAGCTCTTGCGCGTCACCGTGTCCAGGAAGCCCAGGGCGTCCATCTTCGGGGCGCAGACCTTCTTGAAGGCCGCCGCCGTCTGGTCCTCGATGAAGGCATCGCTCAGAACGGTGGCAAAGTGGAAGATGCCGCCCACTGGGCCCAGTTCTGCCGACTCGTTGATCAGCTTCTCTGCGCCTGCCATTGACGACGGATCAGAAGTGGAAATCTTCACTTGGACGTCGTCTCTGTTCTTCAGCGCATTCGCCACTCGCCTCACAAAAACGTACTGGTAGTCGTTCTTGACGCCACTGCGAGAGACCACACCAGTTTCTTTGCACCTCGAGTGACCATCCAGTAGGCCACCTCCAGGCCGAGACCGCCCAAACCGCCCACCAGGATGTAGGACTTTTTGGCGTCAAACCAGCACTTTGAAATGGCTTGAATCTTCACTTGTTGTGCCTCTTCATCGCGAATTTGGACGATCACCTTGCCAATAGTCTTATTGGAGTTCAGGGCATTAAACGCCTGATCAATGGAGCTTCGGCGGAAAACATTTCGCGGCACTGGTTTGATGTATTCTGAAAAGGGGGAAAAGATGTTAAAAACGTTGTGTCGCTAGACTTTCTAAACCTCTTACTTTTGGCTTCCTTGAACCAGGCGGAAAAATTCTTGATCAGCTTAGGGATGATCACTTCAAATGAGTCTTCCGAGATAAGTGAAGAAATGCTAAAGTACTGCGTGTTGCGGCGAATGGCGGCAGCATTGGGCGATGAATCAGGACTGTCTACTTCAATGTACCGTCCGTAGTTGGAGACAATTGGACAGCTGGTGGATAACTTTTCACTGGAGGCGGAGTCAAAGACCACATCCACTCCATTGGCTCCAGTCAGGGTGAGAATTTCATCGACAAAGTTGGCCTCGTTGGGATTGAAGATGTTCTCCTCGGGAATGCCGTATCGCTCGATGAGGAATTGCCGCTTCTCCTCAGTAGTGGCAGTTGCCAGAATGCGGCAGTCCATCTTTTGGCATATCTGAATTGCCACCAGACCGTTGGCGCTGGTCGCAGGGTGGATGAGAATTGTTTCACCTGAAAAGATGAAAAACTTGTTAAAGATTGAGTTAAAGTGATGAAGCATTCATTACCTTCTTCAATCTGAGCGCGGTTCACCAGACTGTACCATGCAAGGAAGAGAGAGTTTATCGTGGCGGCTCCGTCTTCCATGCTCCAATTGTCGGGAATCTCCACCAGAACCTGTGGGTTGATGTCGATGGAGGTGGCAATCGCCTTGCTGCATGCAATGCCCATCACTCGTTTGCCATTGTCAGTACGTCGGCCAGCAAACTCAGTGCCAATTGCTCGATCGACGTAGTCAGTTCCGAGAGAGCCTACAGAAGAATTAAATGTGTTAGAAAATGTTTCTTTTTCTTCACCATTTTTGTCTTACCCGTTCCAAGCAAAAAGTCCTTGTAGTCAAGACCGGAAAAGTTGATCGTCACATTAACCTGATTAGGCTTGATGCTGCCCAGGGCCATCAGCTCGAACCACTTTAGACTGGAGAGATCGCCTTTCTTCACCACGTCAATGTACGCCTCAGTTGTCTCCGTTTTGTCGTAATCGCGCTCCAAATTGAGCAGACGGTAGGTGCCCCACTGGTGATCACGAAGCACATTCATCTGCAGGTCCTTCTGAAGGATCTCCTTGTAAGGCGACACTGTGAAGTCAATCGGTCTGGGCAGTTTGGTGCCGCTAAAGATGCACCGGAATCGATCGCCACCGGGCTCTTGCTTCAGACAGTTCATCAGACCGAGGGCGCCGTTCAGAGTGCTGTCATCGGAGACCATCCACACGTTCTGACTCTTGGGTTTGTTCTTGTACTCTGTGAAAGCGTTCTTCAGCTTGTCCACCCAGTTGGTGAACTCGCCAAATTGCACCTCAACTATGGCCTGTTTGGTGGGCTCCATTTCGGCGAAAGCCTTTCTGAGCAGCAAACAGGTTGAAGTGATGGAGTCAGTCTTTTTGGAGATCAAGTTGAAGCCGGCATTCACTGCGCTGCTCTCAAAGTCGGCAATACGCTGAACCAGTGACGGCGTCGACTGAGATGATCCTGATGTATTAGCAAATGTGTCAGAAGATTCATAATGAGTTTTTTAGAAAAGTACTGACCAGTAATGTGATTGAGCAACGACTCTGCCTTGCACAGCTTTGATCGGAAGACTGCAAAGAGAAAGCCACCTTCTTTGACGTTGCTGGCCAGATCTTTGGCAAAGGTCTTCAAGTTCATCTTGGCCAGCTCAGGCGAGTCCTTGTATACTAGTAGGTCGGCTGGTGCCTCGATAGTGGGCAGTGTAGAGCTGGAGACGGTGTCCCAGTCCAGCAGCTGGTAGCCGGCGTTCTGGACTTCCTTGGGCAGTGCTTTGGTGTCCTTTGTGACGAGCACACAATCCACCACGAGTGGGTAGTGGAAGAAGTAGCCCATGTGCTGAAGAAGGTCCTTTACGATGCTGCCAGTGCTGTAGTTTGCCTCAATGACGTTCATGTTTCGCAGGCAGTTTTCATTGACCACATCTACAAACAGACGAAGGTAACTGTTAGTTGATAGCCGATTGTGGTACCTAGAGATCATACCTAGTGATGAGCGCATCATCCGCCCGTTCTTGGTCACCAAATTGAGCAAGTCTTTGCTAAAGTCCAGCTTGTTCTCCGCCACAATCTTGCGCACCAGATCGCCGCTGATGTTCTGCCCGGTTGGATTGCCATTCTCATCGACCACTGACTTGTACATCTCGGCGAGCAGCTTCAGCAGCACCTCATTGTCGGCGTGCGGTCGGTGCAGGATGGCCGAAATGGAGGCACCCTTTGCACTGTCGCCCTTCTGCAGCAGTGCAGCCAGTCGGTCGGCCACCAGATTGCAGGAGTAGATGTACGACTGAAGTTCTCTGGCGTCCACGTCCTCAATGGCGCCCGCCTCAGTGAACGGAACAAACTCGTACTTTTCCATTTTCACGTCTCGCATTACGTTCTTTAGTGGAATGTTGGCAAACTTGAGGCCCTTCATCTCGATGCCTCGAGAGACGACGCACTTCAGTCCAGCATCGGTAATGACGGGAATGTTGGCTGTAAAAAGCAGATTTAGGTAATGAACTGCTAAACAGACAAAGGTGCCTAGAAGCGTTTTTACCTGGCGTCGTTCCCCAGAGGACTCGTGGATCGCACTTGAGACTGGGCAAACTCTGAGCGACATGAATGGACCGTGCAGTGGTGTGTGTAGCGTACAACTGAATCATCGATTCAACAAAAGTGACCCAGTTGTTCTCCCACTTCACCTGAGCTCGAGAACGGTCAAAACCGTCAAACTCCACCTCTTGGATTTGCTTAAAGTTAGGTCCGTAGTCGAATCCGCGCACATTGGTCTCTGTGTAGAACTCATTCATGTTCAGCTTGTGTCCCTTCCTGAAAACGTAAACAAAGACAACTGTTATAAAAATGATGTTTGTTATGTCAACAACGGCTTACCATTCATCGCTTTCAATGCTAAAGTTGTCAATCAAGTTCTGGTAGTTGAGCGGCAGTTTGTCCTCTTCAGGGCAATAAACTCGACCAGAGGCGGCCACATTGCCGCCGTCAAGCACCACAAACTCACCCGTTGGATCGAGCAGGCGGACGCTTAGCTTGACTTCGTTCTCCGACATTGGCGTCAGGCGTTTGAACTCGACGTTCTCAAAGACTACCGGAAAGTGGTACCAGAGGAGGCCTCGAGAGGAGGCCAGACGACGCCACACCATGAGCAGGTAGGCGCTGGCAGGGAGGACGCACTTCCCGTCAAAGGCGTGATCCTTCAAGAACTGGTCATCAGGGTTGGCGAGGGAGAACTTTTGCACGTAGTCAGAAGCGGTGGCTCGGCAGTGATACTCAGGATAGGTCTTCACCAGGTAGCTTTGTTGTGATCCCAGCGGACCAGCGAACCGATGGACTGCGTGTTCCGGGGCACTGGCCACTGAACGGTCGGGTAAAGCGGTGCCAGGTTGAGGTTGACGCCCAGCTGGTACAGCTGACCGAGGGCGTTCAGGTACATGTCCAGATTGGTGGCGTTGCCGTTGCGCTTCAGCAGACCAACGTAGCTGGCCGCCGGCATGCTGCGCTTGAAGATGGCAGAGAAGAGCGCGTGGGGCGCCAGCTCGATGATGATCGCCTCCTTGGGGATGAGCTTGCTGGCGTCGTGGAACAGCACCGGATTGATGAGGTTGTTCACGAAGTACTGCGGAGAGGCGGTGGCCGCCCGGGCCGAACTCGCCTCCGACTGCGCCACCGAGGTGGAGATCCACTTGGCGCTGCGTGCCTTCGGCTGCGGAATGACGCCCTGCAGCGCCTCGGTCATTTGTTGCGCCGCCGGCTGCAGCAGCGGCGAGTGGAAGGGAATGTTGGCGCACTGCACCTCTCGGGCAAAGATCTTGTCGGCGGACAGCTGGTCGACGCAGGCGTTCACCTTGTCGTAGCTGCCCGAAATGGTCACCGAGTCGGCGGAGTTGTGGCAGGCGGCGTAGACGCCCTCTGGACAGCGCTTGACGGTGTCCTCCCAAGAGAGACCCACGGCGGCCATCATGCCGTGCTCAATGTTCGCATCGCTGATGGCCTTGCCTCGCCAGTATGAGGTAATGATGGCCTGCTCCAGTGTGAGGCAGCCGTCCGCGTAAGCGCAGGCAATCTCGCCGAAGGAGTGGCCAATGATGTAATCGGGCTCAATGCCCAGTGCCTTGAAGACGTCGGCCAGGGCGATCTGCATTGAGGTGATGGCCACAAAGTGGTGGATCTTTTCCTCCAGAGCTTTTGGGTCCTCTGACAACAGAATGTACTTCAGGTCAATGTTGACCTTGCTCAGGTGGTCGGCACACAGTTGTATGGCATTGGCAAAGAGGTCAATGCCCATCAAGGATTTTGCCATCGCTGACCACTGACTGCCCATTCCAGAGAAGAAGTAGCAGATTGGTCGTTTGTTGTTGTCCACCTTGGAGACCTTCTTGCTGTACGTCAGCTTGCCCGAATCGGAGTCCTTCTTGATGAGCACCGATCCGCGGTAAGGAAAACCAGAGGAGTAGATGCTCGGCTCGTAGTTGACCGTTTCGCCAATCAGTGCGAGGAACTCGCGAGTGACTCGGTCCGGGTTCTTCTCCATAAACTCAAACATGTGGTTCACCGCCTCCTCAGTGCGGCCATTGATGTTCACCAGTCGAGGAATCTGATCGGCAATCAGCCTGCTCTCTGCAGTGATCTCCTTCTTGTTCGGTTTCAGCAGTGCGTGCGCATTGACGCCACCAATGCCGAACGAGTTTACACCTGGCAATTACAAAGTTAAACAGATAGGAAAAACAATGTTTTAGCTGTTGTAGCTTACCGACTATTCCTGGTTCGTAGTTTCGGTTTGCGGTAACTGGCTCCAGCGGTGGCACCATCTCTGCGATGTCTGCCTTGAGGACAGTCATGTTGAGATTGGCCGGTATCTTCTTGTTCTCATAGACGATGCACAGCTTGGAGAGTGATGCCACACCGGAGGCTCCCTCGCCGTGGCCGATGTTACTCTTTAGCAGACCAACGGGCAGAACACCCTTGCGACCCTTACAGTACGCCTCCATGATGGCTCGTGCCTCTTGAGGGTCTCCGGCCTTTGTTCCCGTGCCGTGTCCTTCAAAGTAGTTCACATCGAGCGGATCCACGCCTGCTTCAGTGTAGGTCTTCACCATGAGATCGTACTGGCTGAGAAGAAAAAAGACAGAAGTTGTGTTAAAAACTTGTAAACAAAATGTAAACAAACAATGCTCTTACCTGTCAGTTGATGGAAAGAACATGCCAGAGATTTTGTAGCCGTCAATGTTCGTCTTGGCGTGCAGCACCGTCGCGTAGATGCGCTTCGAGTCGGGCTTCTTCTGCAGAAAGATGCTGGCCACTGTTTCACCGCGGACGTAACCGTTGGCATTCTGGTCCCAGACTTTTGAGCGACCATCAGGGGCGCCGATGCTGTTTGCCTGGTAGATGTGATTGGTGAAGGGGTTCAAGTTGATGCTCACACCGGCGACAATGGCCTGGTCGCACTTGCCCAGACGCATGTCAGTGACGGCAATGTCCAGGCAGACCATCGAGGAGGCACAGGCGACGTCGATGGACATGGAAGGACCGTGGAAGTCAAAGACAAAGGATACTCGGTTCGAGTAGAAGGCTTTTGAGCCTCCCTGGAACCACAGCAGTGATTCGACCTTGGACGCCTGCACGTCTCGCTGCACCTCATGCGGCACACCGTCGGGCATTGCCACCGAGGTGTAGCCCACGTAGACGCCAGTGTTGCTGCCACGCAGTGACTGGGGATTGATGCCCGCATCGACGATCGCCTCCCAGGTGGTTTCCAGCAGTATCCGCCCGTGGGGGTCAACCTCATCGGCCACCTTTGGAACGACGCCGAAGAAGGAGGCGTCGAACTTGTCCACTTCCTTCAGTTTGCCCATTCGAGGACTCATGCCGTAGACAGCTGTGCAGATTAACAGATGCAGATTGATAAACAAATGCTTGTTTCAGTAACTTCAACTTACGTGTTGGCCATCGTCGATCATCACCGGTGATCATGTCGACATTGTTGAAGAGGTTGTCTCGAAACTCATCCAGTGAATCGGACTCCGGGTACCTGCCGCCGATGCCACTGATTACAATGTCATCCTTGATGATGCTCAGAGGAAAGACGTTCCGCGACATTCGTCGGTTTTCCATGATTGGCGGCGATGGTGGTCGTGGTGGTGATGGTCGTCGTCGTTGCTAGAGGTGCTCGAGGTGTTAACTGAACAGTGCCCAGTGCAGGTATGAACGCTGAATCCCTAGCTGCCGATGGTGTTATGTGTGTTGCCGCAGAACTGAAGAGGAAGAGGAAGAGAAAACCTGAACTACTTCACAGCACGTTTTAAGTAGACTGTGTCATTCACAGGAGGCTGCTGATGAAAGGGGAGGAAAGGAAGGGAATTGAAGAACACCACACACTTTGAGCGCACATACACCTCAAATAAGTGAAAAAACTAGAATATAAACTTTGCAACTAGATACTTGGTTAGACACTATAAATGGACATCAATAGTACTAGCACACATACAGACATAAATCACTACCACCAAAGGATGTGTTTTACTGGCTACCTTGTTTGCAACAATATATAAATTTCCTCGATCCTCTGTTCGATCTACCTTTAAATCTACCTCTAAATCCTAACCACGCACTTTGCTGAAGGTACCACGGACTGGCGGCCTGCTACACTTAGGTAACCTTGTAGAATGCCACCCAACTTCCGTTTTAAACCCTTGAATTACGTTAACGCCTTTTTACGCCAATCACCGTTTCTTCTTCTTCTCTTCTTTTTCTTGTTTTGCAGCCTCTTTTTTTGACCTCATAATGCGGTACAAATATTTTCCTTTTTTTCAAAAAGGACGTCGACTTCAGTCGAACAGCTCAAGAAATAATCTGATGACTAGTGCTGCTGAGGCACCTTAGAACACCCGACCATGCAGTCCGGGCAAACAGTGGCGGAGTAGTAGTAGTAGTAGTAGTAGTAACGCAATTACCATGTATCACATTGTACATTTTCTACGAATCGACCAGATACTCTTGATTATCTTTTTTCTTTATCTACTGACGTCAGTCGTGAGCAAATGGGCACCGGTGCATGGAGGTTTATGTCAGTTTAGAGGGTGGTAAAAAATAGTTGCAAAAAAGTGCAGATGGTTCGGCACTTGTATGCTTTATTGTTACAACGTTATCACGTAGAGGCTAGTGGTGTGTAGCTGCTGAAGTATTGACATAATGTGGCTAGCGTACGTCAACTACAGACCATTGTCCTGCTGAATCATGCTGGCACCGTATTCACCAAACATCATGCAGGGAACCTGCAAAAGAGGAAAGAAGGGAAAAACGCAAATTCATTGAAAATTTTAAAAATGTTTTCACATCACTACTCACATTAGTGTTGCCATTGGTGATGGTCGGGTAAATGGAGCCATCAACCACTCGCAGTCTGTTCACCCCTCGAACGCGCATTCTCGGGTCGACCACCGAGTCGGTGCCGTTGCCCATTTTGCAAGTTCCTACTTGGTGTCCAACAGTCGAAGTGACCGCCCTAGCGTAGCACTCCAGATAGGAGTCACACTGCCAGATGGGTCCACTGGAGCAGAGTGTGCACCCGGGAATGGGCTGCTGGTAGAGGCGGAGCAGTCGGGTGAAGGGTGGCTGGTGGGCCATTTGCAACGCCCTTCTGGTCACCTCGACCATGGAGGCAATGTCGTACGGGTCAGTGAGGTACCGAGTGTTCAGCAGTGGGGCGTCGTGCGGATCGGTCGAGTTGAGCGTCAGTCTGCCTTCTGAGTGGGGGCGGTAGTGAAAGCAGAGAATGCCCATTCGATTGCGCTGGCCGACGTGATCGCGGTAGTAATTGCGCCAGCCTTCCCTCTCCTCAGGTCGATATCCGGCCACCAGCGACTCCAGATCATTTCCCACTGGGTCAACGTTGAAGTCAATTTGAATGTCTGGCCAGTCGGTTTCGTTGTTGTAGGGTGTGTTGAGGTACATGAACACCAGTGGAAACTGCGACAGTGGTCCGGCTGAGTTGACAAAATACCGGTACATGTTCTCCAGTGTCCAGTCGATTCCAGAAGTGATCAGGTTCATATCGAGCACTTCAAAATCGTACTGCACGTAGACGTGATCTTTCAGATTGTAGCCCACTGGCAAGTCGACTTGTGTCTGTATGCCCAACTGGTTTAAATGGTCTCGAGGGCCAATGCCGGACAGAATTAAAATTTGAGGAGTGTTTATTGATCCTGCCAATATTTCAAAGATGGTTAAATTGTTGTAAACAAAACTAAGCAGTCTTACCCCCGCTAAGAATGACTTCCCGATTGGCGTACACCTGGTAAACCGTTTGATTGTACTCGTACTCAACTCCAATTGCCGTCAGGTTGCCGTCAGCGTCCCGTGTACTGTTGAAGAGTACTCGACGGACTAGTGCTCGTGTGAGTACCTGCAAGTTAGGTCGGCCATTGTTAGCCTCCAGGAAGGCACTGGCTGTAGTTGATCGAGTCGCATTGAGGAAGATGGTTTGCTGAAAAAAATTGATGCCCAGTTGCATTGGACCATTTTGGTCAGCTTCTGGATAACCCCAGCTTTCCACCACCTGCTTGAGCATGGTTATCACTGGGTCGGGGTTTTTGGGTGTCCGCACGACCACTGGTCCCTGGGTAGAATGATAGGCCGGATTGGCGTTCACAATGTTTGCGTCAGTGTTGTTCTCTGAACGCAAAAAGTACGGCAGCACTTCATTGTAGGAGAAACCAGTGGCGCCGTAGTTGTTTGCCCAGTTGTCAAAATCGCGACGATTGCCACGACTGTACACCATAAAGTTCATGTTGTGTGAGCCGCCGACGATTCTGCCGCGCGGAATGACCACCTGGGCGCCATTCAAAGCATTGCCTGCATTGGGATACTGTGAAGTGGTTCGGTAGCCCCAGTCTATTTCAGAGCCAACCTGCTGTCGGGCATGGCTGGGAGCATCAGAGGTGATCAGCTGAGGGCCACCCGCTTCAAGCACCAGCACTGTGACGTTCGGATTTTCAGTCAATCTTCCGGCGACAATTGAGCCTGACGTGCCTGAGCCGACGACGATAAAGTCGTAGTTCTGGTTAATCGGTCTAGTGGTGGTGATGCTGTTGTGGCGAATGGTTCGCTGCAGAATGATAATGGAGACGGCTAGTAGTTGGGCACTTAAGTTGGGCAGTGGCGGCAGCGGAGCTAGTGTTGACTCCATTTTTTTTCTAGCAAACGGTAAACCTTTTGTGCTAGCTGTCAATTTCAGCCAACACCGAGTCAGGCAGCGGTGCCTGCAGGCTTGTTTTAAAAGACCCAGTGGCTACAATTTAGATTTTTTATAAATCAAGCCCGCATTGAGACTTTTTTCGAAATGCGCCCTCATTGCACAAGTTTTATTTTTTATCAAATGCCAGGGTTATCATAGCAAAAGTGCACTGATTTTTCATTGGTTTAAAAAATAGTGCCTTTCAACAAATTAAAATCGTGATTGACAACGTCTAATAAGAGAACGTCCAACGTAGCGACACTCATGTCCGCGTCGGCAGTCCCGGTTAGTTCGACAGTTTCCAATTCCTCGTCCACTGTCTCGAGTGGCCCGCACTGCTCGATAGAGAGGCTGTTCCTCACTGGAGTTGTTTTCGTCCGGTTCCACAGCCGCTTTTACTTCTTCATTTTCGTTTTCCTCTTGTGCGACTGCCACCTTGGAAAAAGCATTAAATTAGTTTAAGTTTAAGCAGCCTTCTGTTAGTTTACCTTAGTGAAAAGTGCCAAAACCAAGAGGCACAGGGCAGAAGCCAAAAAGAGTTTGCAGAAGTTCATTGTTATAAAAACTTGTGAAAATATCACCTTAAACTAAAAAACTTTTATTGAACTCTTTATATACCAATTTTTATAAGCAAGGAAGAGGATGTTTCCATGTCAGGAAGAGTTCACCATTTATATGATAAGAATACTTTACTGAATTTGTGTTAACTCTTTTGCTTCCGCAAAATATTTTGCTTTATTACTGTTATGTTGCAACGACAAATACTATTTTAAAATGTGATTAAAACCGCTACACATGAACGCTGGCTCCATCGACGAGCAGACTGGCGCCAGTGACAAAGGACGCTTCTGGTGAGGCGAGATACCCAATGGCGTTGACCACGTCCTCTGTCGTTCCAATGCGTCCAGTGGGTTAGTTTGTTCGAGGTGCTTCAGCACACCATCTAGTATTTCACCAGCACCAGTGGCAGCCTGGAAGTTTGTTCGCACTGCAGTTGGACTGTTGGGAAACAAACAATTTTAAACTAACTTTTAATTTCTGACAGTTATTTAAAACTTACTTGACGGTGTTTACTCTAGAGTATGCAATAAACCATTTTAGTGTTTAAGTAAGAACAAGTTTTTCAAACAATTTAGTTACCTAATGCCTTTGGGGCCAAGTTCAAGGGCTATGCAGCGAGCAAATGAATCGACTAGAAATGTGTTTGTTAGTAAACCCGACTCAAGTGATACAATTTCAATTTACTTACCAGCTGCTTTAGCTATGCAGTACGGCATAAAGTGGGCATTCTGTTTTAAAAATGAGTAAATTGAGAAAATGAAAAGATTTTTCAGATACTCACTGGTTTAGTGGAAAGTGTTGACGATATCATCACAATATTTCCCTTGGTCTTTTCCAAATGCGGCACTGCCAACTGTGTGATCAATACAACTGATCGCAGATCAAGCTTGATCATGTGCTCCAGTGTGCTCATCAGTTTGGGGTCGTAGATACTGCCAAATGCACCTCCTCCAGCGTTGTTTACTGTTTTAAACGATTATTAGAGTTTTATTGATCTAATGTTCATCTTTTTGAATGTCCTAAAATGTACCTAGAATGTCTAGTTTTCCAAAGTGATTGACGGTGCTTTCCACAATGCGGCGGCAGTCTTCGTCCTTGGTGACGTCTGCTTGAATTTGCAGTGCCTTGTATTCTGCGTGGTTTAGAAAAATAATAAATTAATGCACATTTGTCATCCTAATTAGGCAAAACGAAGGAAAGTTGCTTACTGTTTGGTGACAAACTGTTGCACTCGGCTGCAGTGCGTGAAATGTTATCCTGGTTTCTTCCATTGACAACGACTTGAGCACCACATGATGCAAAATACTAGTAGAAACACAAAATGGTGAAAAATGTTTGGTTACAAAAACACTACTCACTTTGACAGTGGCGGCTCCAATTCCTCCTGAACTTCCGGTTACTTTTTGCAAATTTAGTAGTGTCAAACAATTGTCATTACAATGAATCATCACTGCACATACCTAGAACCACCTTTCCGTTGAAATCTTTAGGAGAAGACATGTCAGTGAGACTGCTTGCAGAGGTTATTTGAATAGCTGGGTAAATGGGCACTGTGGGACCTTTGCTGTTGGCCGGCTGAGCTACAGTGGACTGAATCACCTCAACCGCTGAGCGCTCGTGGCAGGAGATGAATGAGCAAAACGATTTGACACCGGGCATTTTTTTACTAATTGTTGGCTGTCTGTTTGGTTTTGATCTTTGGTTAGATAAACTGTAAGTGTGCTTACTTGCTTTAGGATGGCCAGGGGTGACCACCTATCTGCACTTTCAATCGGTGCTCATACCTTTTGTGTACACAGTCCTTGTGTCAAAGTTATTGAAAGCAGTCAAGTTGAGCTAGTGCTTCAGTGTTGCTTGAAAGTATTGCAATTTCCCAGTAACAGCTTTACATGGTTATCTTAACTAGATGATGGCACAGCAACTTGAAGTTGACCGTCAACTTTTACTTTCTTCACTTGTTCTTCGTTTGACTTATCAACTTGTTTCAAATTGTCAACGTTGCCAATTTTAACGACGAATTGCAAGTCGTAAGTTGGCAGTTAGCTTTCAGGCAGTCAGTGGAACGATGGCCACCTATTGTTTTCTTGGAACAGTTGTTAAACCGAACACACAGTATTTACCATTCTCTGTTGCAATTGTTATCGATTGAACTCAGCTACACTAAAAGCAGTCACTTCTACACTCTTACATTGCACAGAATACTTTTTCTTTATCACTTCACAGAGTGTTTGCAATTACTTTTGCTAAAGATTGTACGTGTATGTTTTTTAGGTTTGAAACCAAGTCATATTAATAAAGCAGTTGGGTATTTATAGTTTATTTCTGTTTATCGTGAAAAATTATGTTGTTAGGTTTGTTAAAAAAGTGTAAAAACTCATTATCATTTATGCTGGTCGTCGTTCTCCTCGCTGCTGCCATGGCTCACAAACGAATCGATTTTTATGTTCAAAACAATGGTTGCCTTGTCGATAACAATAAGTTTTTGTAAATTGAATACTAACGGTTCAGCTTGAATTTGATAGACAGCACTAAATTATTACGAAATTTCAGTTATTTGAAATAATTGATTGATGGCTACTAGTTGTGTTTTATTTGACGTAACATTTAAATGTTTTATAATTTTACTTAAAGAAAAAATAACTCTTTTGAAGAGTTGACAAGTTTAAAAAAATCAAATGTACTTTGATAATTACATTTCATTACTTAGAAATGAGCAAATTTTTTTTGCAACACAATTTTGTTATTGTTTTTCCCCAAAAAAAGGCAGGTGCTAACTACGGCTGTTATGTCCAACTTAACCTTGAGACACCTTTTGCATAGCGTTTAGTGATCAATGCATTGCCATAGCTGCAACCTAATGATAATTAAAAGAGTTGCACTTTCAAAAAGGGAGAGAAAGAACCGAAGCTAGAAGCGGAAAAAGTGCAAACCTGTTTCCGCCAAGGTCTCTGCGTTTTGAGCAATAGGCTAGCTACTTGCTGGCTGGCACACAGACACAGACTCACGCTCTCGCCCACTATCTGTCAACTGGTCGGTGTTCTCCCCTCCTATCCTGTGAAAGAGCATTTTCTACTCGAAGATTGTTACAACACAGCAGAGAGTGTACTCGTATGTTTGAATAGATTGATTGAACACGGCAGAAAAGTCTAGACTAGCAGTACCACCAGCAACAACATCGGCCGGATGACATTCAATAATTCAGAGGAAAAAAGGTACAAAGCATTCCAGCTACTCTGGCCGCTTGTTTTGCCACAA
The DNA here is from genome assembly GCA_024499935.1 of Tyrophagus putrescentiae. Taxonomy (NCBI): domain Eukaryota; kingdom Metazoa; phylum Arthropoda; class Arachnida; order Sarcoptiformes; family Acaridae; genus Tyrophagus; species Tyrophagus putrescentiae. Next base: position 4,980,202 of record JAMZRA010000001.1, on the reverse strand, counting down.
CACTGAGATTGGAGTGAAGACTTGAAGTGAAGCCAGTAGGCAGCAGTAATTTAATAAAAATAACAAAGATAGCTGTCTTGGACGACTTTTTGGTAATAAAACTTTCTTTTTTCTTTAAATACATTTTTGCGTGTAGCGAATGCAGTATGAAGATAACGGAGATTTAGCAGGAAGGCGCAGTTCGGTGGCAGCTGTCGTGCTGGCAGTGCACCAGTGCACCATCCTCAGTCAGTCAGTACAGTGGTATTGATCAGACAAGTGCGACAAGTATTCAGTCGGTGTTGAAAGGCACAACCATGAACCAGAAGAAGCGACGAAGAAGAGTGTAGACGTAGTGAAAAGTGATGGTGCAGTTGTCCTCCGCTGCACTGTGATTAGTGCTAACGGCAGCCACTGTCGTACCAGAGGCGCGCGCTCGCCGCCCGTTCGTTTTGTGGTGAATGGTAGTGCTGGTGGTGGTGCAACCAGGCTGCAGCTACCTTTCCCCTGCTTCGCCTCATTCGAAATCTACAGCTTCCACCGGCTGCGCTTGAGTGACTGTCAAGTTGAGCCTCACTTTCACTTTCACTCTCTCCCTCTCATCTTTGACTTTAAATTTCCGATCCGCTTGTTTGGTCAATCTACCTCAATCACGGTAATTTGGAATTTAGTTATCAACATTAACTAGTGCTAATTCAAACGTCTGAATTTGTTGTCACCCACTGACAAACTCTAATTTAGATGGCAACCGAATTTAACTTTATCAACAAGGTGGTGCTGATCACTGGCTCGTCTGGGGGTTTGGGCTCCTTTATGGTACTTTGCAATATCCAACGGCTTATATTTCTCTAGTTTTCACATCTTGACTCAAAATTTTTAGGCCAAAGAGTTTGCCAAGCGAAACGCCAATGTTGTTGTCACCGGACGCAACTCCGAAGCCGTGAATAAGATCGCTGCCGAGTGCACTTCACTTTCGCCCAGCGGTGCCGAGGCCTTTCCCTTTGTGGCCGATGTGACCAAATCGGATAGTCTTAAAGGCCTTGTGGATGCCATCATTGGAAAGTTTGGCCACCTGGACGTCCTGGTCAACAATGCTGGAGGTAGGCTAAAATGAACTGCTTGAATATTAGTGACAATTAGATTAATCCTGCTTGTCAAGGTGGTGCATTCAGTTCGATTTATGATCCTAAGCTGGTCGAGACCCTGGACCATATGCTCAATCTCGATCTGAAGTCAGTTGTAGCCCTCACCCAGCTGGCCGTACCTCACCTCGAGAAAGTGAATGGAGTCATCGTGAACATTTCTTCGATTCTTGGCCAGCGCCCGGTAATTGAATGCTCCCTTTTTGTTGCCAATTTCTTAATAATTGCCATTTATTCAGAATCAACATTTTATGCCGTACTGTGTGGCCAAGGTAATTTGTCTAATCTGAAACTTTAAAAAATACATTTAAAATGTTTCAATTTGTTTTGCAGTCGGCCGTTGACATGTTCTCGCAGTGCATTGCACTTGAGCTGGGACCGAAAGGCGTGCGGTAAGTGAACCGACTCTAGATAAAGTTGCAAACCTTTGACTAAAATGCTACAATTATTGCTTTTCAGAGTGAACTGTGTTAGGTAAAGCATGTTGTTTTGACCATTCTCTCAATGTACTTTTAAACTGACTATTTCCTTTTCAATTTATAGCCCAACTGCTATTCGAACCAACTTCCAGGCTGCCAGTGGAGCCGGCGACACACTGGCCGGAGTGCTGAAGCATCTCGAGGAGACGATCCCCTTGCGAAGAATTACTACAGGTTTGTACCGGATTCGCTTAATCAGTATCTTTTTATCTTTCAATTCTCTTTTACAGTTGAGGACGTGGCCAATGCTGTCCTGTTTCTCGCTTCTGACAAGAGCGCCTTTATCACTGGCTCCAATGTCGTCGTCGATGGAGGAAACTCGATTCTCTAAGTTGCAGCAGCAATCTGCATTTTTGTTAGCAATTGAATGAAGTAGCAGCCGCCAGGCCACTGGTGACGTGGCTTTGCTCACGCAAAGGTCGAAACCTTTGTAAATGCTTTATAAGCTGCTCCCTTTACCATAAAAAGTCAGTCTGGACTACTTCTTGCTTGTAAATTTCTCCGCCGCCACGCTAAGCTTGCAAGTTGTTAATTTTTTCAAACATTTAAAGTAGTGTGTCAGCAGATTTACTGAATAAAGATTTACTGAACAACACAAGTACTTTTTCATTTTTTTGCTATAATGATTTTTTTTCAAACCGATGCAACTTTAAGCCTAAACAAATGATAAGCTTAGCAGCAATCGTGATAAGGCTTTCTCAAACCAAAAGCCAAAATCAGTCCTTTCAAATGACAAGCAGACTCTTTTTATGTTTCTGCGCATGCTTCTGAGCATCAAGGCGTGCTTGCCCCTCCATTCCACTCAAATTTTTGTTTTGAGTCTTTAAAATTGTTGAATGCCAAAGTTTGATCTACCTTATTATTGATTTGACATCAAACTTGATCAGTTTTGAAAACTAGTTCAAAATGGAAAAGTATCGAGGACGATTTCAGGCAAGTGTATCTTTAATGTCAATGTCGCCATTTAACTGATCTTCTTTTTCAGGTGGATAAACTCAAAGCTCTTTTCACCAAGTTCAGCTCAAAGCCAACGCCGACAAGGGCGTATTTACTGACTGACAAGTCTGCTGATGGCAAGCAATTTGTGCCAAAATTAATCAAAACCAACTGGCAGTATCGTGACACTGTTCAAATTAAAACTGTGGCTTTTCAAAAGACCTATCTGTGCACTAGTGATTTCAAGTTTCTGGATATTGGTTTACCAGAAGAGCTGTCCAGCGAGTATGAATTTTGATTTGCATCCCCTTTTTAACTGTTTTTTCTTCTAGTATTACATTGCAAGCATTCAGTCAAGATGGTGATAAGCAGGTCGTTTTAAAGTCAAAAACTGATCCCAAAAGTGGAAAGCCAGAACAGTTTATTGTCGTGTACGACAAGAAGAAAGCTCTAAAGACGATTGATGTCAAGTCGCTTAATGATCAGCTGACCATAATTGAGAGTGCTACTTACTCAAACTTTGTACTTGACAATGACTTGCAGCTTTTAGCTGTGGTTGAAGTAGAAAAGGCAAAATCTAAAGGCAAAAAGGATTCTCCTGGCTCCAAAGATTACGATCTTGACTCTCATGAGTACAAACAATCTTGGGGCGAAAAGTTGAGCACCATATTTCACAGTTCAATTGCTTTGATTGATTTGAAAACTGAAAAACTAACGCTAATTGAAAAAACGGGATTGTCTTTGATTGAGCCTTTCTTTTTTAAATCTGCCGAAAAAGCTCACATCTCTGTGGGCTGTATTGGACTTCAAGAGCTTCCCTACAAATTGGGATTAATTTACTGCAACAATCGTACTAGCTTTCTGCTCGGCAGTAGCATTTCTTCTGATCTTCCTGATGGACCAATTGAGCCGGAAGTTTTGTATGGAAGTTCAGGAAACTTGTTTCTTTCTAGCCCACGAGTTTATTTTGACCCAGTGAACGGTTATGACTGCAAAGCAATCTTTTTAGAACGCGATGCTGGCGGTGCTCACAACAAGTCCGCTCGTTTGCAGCAGTTTTGCTTTGAATCGCGTAAAATTCAAACCATTCTTGACAATAAGCAAAAACGTGAATTGATCAACAACAAAACCGAATACTCAGACTATGGACCACTGTTTCTAGACAAAATGGCAACCAACTGCTTCACAATGGATGGCAAATATGTGTTGCTAGATTCTGAAACACCCGTTTTCACTAAACCTTACGCAGTCGATTTGAAAGAAAAGCAATTGAAACTGATCAAATTTCCCGAGGGATTCTGCCAAATATTAGAGGTGAAAAATGACTGGGTCATTGCCCTTGGCTCATCAATCAACAGCACTCCCAATTTATATTTGTCTAACATTGCCAATTCTACCGATTTGACGAACCTCACTTGGTTGCCCATTGAAGACCCAGCTTCTAAAAAGCTTCCAAATATTACCTATGAGACGTTTGCTTTTCCTGCTCGAGACTACCAAGACAAGCTGGTCACTGGCATTTTTATTAGTCCAACTGATTTGAGGGATAGCCGTGAGGGGAGTTGTGTCGTTACGGGTCATGGAGGGCCCCATGCCCAGCTATCGGCCGGTTATTACCAGTCAGTTGCCCTCTACGCCGAGCTGGGCTTGAAAGTATGCCTGATCAACTATGTCGGTTCAACAGGCGTTGATGAAGATTATGTAAACGCCCTTTTAGGAAAAGTAGGCACGAACGATGTGGATGACATATACGACTCTATTCAGTATGTGATTGCTAATAAGAACGTCGACAAGGAAAAGTTGATCCTCAGTGGCGGCTCCCACGGAGGCTTCTTGGTGACCAGCATCTCCGGCCAGCATCCCGAACTTGACTTTTTGGCATGTATTGCTCGCAACCCGGTGATTGATGTTGCTTCAATGTCTGCCATCAGTGATATTCCCGACTGGACAGTGTGCGAAGCGGATGGTGACTGCAACTTGAAGCCACTGGCACAGATGTACGGCCGCACGCCTGAAGAGATGGCCAACATGTACCAGGTTTCGCCGATTGCACACGTTCAAAAGGTTAAAGTGCCTACTCTGTTGCTACTTGGCAAGGAGGACCTTCGCGTGCCGTACTCTCAGGGCCTCCTTTACCACCGAATTCTAAAAGCCCGTGGAGTGGAAACGCGCTGTTTAATCTACGATGACGTTCATAGTTTGGCCAAAATTGACGTTGAGTACGATTGCTTTTTGAACATGGCCAAGTTTATGGAAAAGTTTATTTATTATAGATCGTAACCAAGTTTTAGAATTTTGTTTTCGAATAACGTTGTATTCTGAGCACTTTATGTACCGGCTAAAAGCTGCAATAAATACATTTTAAAGTCATACTTCAAAGCCCACTTTTACTATTGTCACCATGGACGTAATCTTACTTGAGACTATTTTCGGAATCATTTCCCTGTTAGCTATCATTTGCTTTTTCAACAATTGCGGGCGTAAAAATAAACAAATAGAAACACCACCTATCGCCAAACAAGATCAAGGTTCGTATGATATAAAAAATACTCAAGATATTTTTGACATTTGTATCAATGTGCAATTTTTTCGGTAGCTCATATGAACTTTGTTTTGTAATTAACGATTATCTATTTCAGATTTAAAACATATGGAAGAAAGCTTATATCAAGATGGTTACGCCTTCTACAAACAATTAGCGCAAAATTTTTCACAAATTGAATCAGTTTCCGACTACTTTGAAGATGAGGAAGTCGGAGTTAGTGGCGATACTGTTTTTCCAGTCGTCTTTGACTTGGTTAATGATAATTCTGATTAGAAATATTTTCATGTATGTTGTTTTTAATAGCACAAGGTAAATTAATTAAACCAAAAATGTGTTGTGAGAATGAACATCAGTAGAGAAGCTTTATTATATTATCACATACAGTAGAGAGAGAAAGAGAAGAGAGACAAACTAGAAAGGGAGAGCGAGTGAGAAAGAAAAGAGAGAACAGTTCAGTTGAGAACAGCAACAGAAAACATCAACAAGAATAATAACAGATAAAGGAAATAATGGAACAATTAGAAATGATCCTAACAAGAATGACAGATTGGTAGTGTTGCTCGATGGCAAACACTTGCGACCACGTCGTGCAACGTTGAGAGTAGAGCACGTGAGAGAGAAAGAGAGAGAGAGAGAGGGATTAACAAATGCTCGAGAGAGAGAGAGAGAGAGAGAGAGAGAGAGAGAGAGAGAGAGAGAGAGAGGAGAGAGAGAGGAAGAAGAGAGAGAGAGAGAAGGAAGAGAGAGAGGAGAAAAGAAATAACAAAGCTCGACGAATGCTCCAATGGTCGACAGAGGATGGAAGCGGAAAAGAGGTGAGTGAGAGAGTGAGAAAGCGGAAGAACATTGCAATGGGAAGTGAATAAATAAAGAGGGAGGGTGTAAATAAATATCAGTGAGGGCTCTGTAGTAAAATATAGTAGTCGAAATGGCTTGTCGAACGCACATCATCATCCATGGGTCGATTTGTACTCTGGTTGCGGTGTCTCACTGGCCATCGTCTGACATTGCTCGACCTACTCGCCGAGGCATCAGACTGGCAGGCGAACTTTGTTAGTTAGATTCGTAATCACATTTAAATCATTTTCTCAAATGACTGTTCTCAAGAGAAACGGTAGTTGGGCAAGAAAAAAAGAGGAAAGATGGAAGTGAAATCTTGTACTCGAGAAAACAAAAGACGGAGCCTACAAAAGGAAAGAGAAAAGATGAAAAAGTGTTGAGAAGACTGTTGCACTGCCTGTAATGTTTCTGGTGCGATGACCCGTTCTGAAATTGCTTATAATAGTAGTAGTAGTAACAATATATCAATGTTTTCATTGTGAAAAAGACAACGGTGTATAAACATATGAAAGAGATGTTCAACAGGAGGAGGGAGGGAGGGGAATCATTAAAGAGAGAATCGCTTGTTTTGCTTTGCATAGTCCAAGTGTCATCCAGTATGGCGTGCACTTTCGATCACTGATCACCTAGAGTTTGTTAGAGACAGAGGACACTGTCTGTTTTCTCGACTTGCGTTTTGAGACACACACTCACGCATTTCGATTCATGTGAAGATGAGAGCGAACAAGAGAAAGAAAGCCAAAGCCTTTCCTTTCGTGAGGCAAAGTGAAAGATGAGAGTGACCGCAGTTGAGAGCGGCACTTGTGAGATGCGAATGAAAATGGAGTCATAGAAAAAGTGGTCGAATGGCGGTGATTTGAAGGAGATAAAGTGACGGTACAGTGACAGTTGCTGGGGATGATGATGATTTGGGTGAGCGTAATGAAAGAAAAAGCAGTGTGGAATGGCGCCCTGCATCAGTGGAGAACGTCCTGGCGCCAGTTGCTCCTCTTGCCGCCTCTACTACTGCTGCTGCTGCTGAGCCTGCTGGCCCACCGAATGAGCAGAGGGCATGGTGGCACCTGTGAACTGGTGATTATGCGGAATATTTAGATTGCTCTTGCTGTCCAGGGGCACATCGTCCAACTCTGTCTTGATCACCACTCGAACGCCATTGTTGGACACTACGCTGGCAATGGTCGGACTTGCAAAGGGAACCTGTCGTGACAGGGAAGCTGCCGCTTGCTGTTGCTGCTGCTGTTGTTGTTGGTTGTTATTAGAATTGGCATTATTATTGGTGGCACTACTGCTGGTGCTCGCTTGGTTGCCGCTGCCTCGCTGGTTTGCCTGTTGCGATTGATGAGTTTTTGTGTGAGCCGTCAGATTGCCTGATTTAGAGCAAAAACGTTAGTTTGTATTGCACAGTTTGTACAAACAGCTTGAGCTAACCTCGATTGGCAAAGCCTTTGCCACAGATTTCACACTTGAATGGTTTAACGCCTTTAAAAGTTAAAAAGGAGAGCAGTTAGAAAAAGTACACAAAAAAGTGCGTTTACCTGTATGAACGCTCATATGACGTTTCACAGTTGATTTCTAAGGAATATAACACACAAAATAATTTTCAGTATAGGAAAATGCAAACGAAAAATACCTGAGAAAACTTTTTGCCACAAATGGTACAGGAAAATGGCTTTTCGCCAGTGTGTATTCGCATGTGAATTTTAATTCGCTCTTTATCAGCAAATCTCTTATTGCAAATCTAAAGAAATTAACATGAGTTAGCCAAGGTCAACTGCTATCCAATCAACAATGTTTTCCCATACCTGACAAGGAAATGGTCTTTCTCCGGTGTGAGATCTCATGTGTCTAGTGAGTGAGGTTTTTTGCGAGAATCGATTATTGCACAGGTGACAGGAAAAAGGCTTTTCACCCGAGTGCGATCTTAAATGCAATTGGTAAACGTTCTTTGAGGCCAAATTCTTTCCACAAAGCACACACTTGAACGGTTTTGCAGGGTCCTCCGAAATGATCGGCGGTGGATGGATGTTTTTTCCTGCACAGCAAAGCAAAGAGTACAGAAATTAAAAAGGGTCATTTATAATTCAGTTTGTGCCTACCTGCAATAGACACACTGCTTAAAGTGTTTGCACTCTTTGAGCCACCTTTGGAGGCGCTCTTTGAGGGCGCTTTTGTGGATTTAGTAGCCAGCGGAGGGGGCGCAGCTGATGTGCTCGGGAGTGAAAGGTTGGAGATGATGGTGCCAGCTGTTGAGGGTTGCGAGTGGCCAGTGGAGGCAGCAGCGACGGCAGCAAACTGCTGCACCGAGGGCTGCTGTACAAAGTGACCCAGTGCGGCCTGTGAGATGGTGAGGTGTTGCGACCGAGGCACTCCACCAGCACCAGCACCCCCGGCAGCAGCCAGTGCAGCCTGAGTGATGGCACTGGTCACCACGGGTATGGGCACAAAGTTGGCCACAGGGCGTGACGCCTGCGACCCGGGAATGTGGTTGCCGCCGCCCAGTGGAACCGACGAGAGAATGATGCCATGGGTGGGCAGATGCTGTCCGGGCACCATTCCACCACCGGGACCGTTGTTGAGCGTCGGCAGAGCAGTGGCTGCCAGCGCTGCCATCTGACCTTGGTGAATGCCGCCTGGCAGTGCAAACTTGGGGTTCAGCGAAATGAGCGTAGCAGCCGGGGCGGCAGTGGGCGTCACTGCGGGACTGCCAGTGCCACTGGACTCGTTGCTCTCCGATGAGGGCACGGAATGTAGCATGATTTTCTGCGTCACCGTCTTTACTGCCTGTGCTGGCTGCTGCTGCTGTTGTTGGTGTGCCTGCAGTGATCGACCCTGTTGAATGGTTGCCGGTTCAAGTGACAAAATGGAGTAGTTCATGTTTGGATCATGAAGCAGGCGAAGGTTGCCGGTCGCCGCCGCTGCAGCGTTGAAAAAGATCTGCCCCTGAGAGGAAACGACGCTGGCCGCCGAGGAGACCACCTGCTGAATGCGACCGCTGTACTGAGATCCACTTTGAATTGAGCTGCTCACGCCTGAGGTTGGGTAGCAGGAGACGTTGTTGCCGCTGATGCTGGCCACTGCCAAACTGCTGTTAGCTCCTGAAGCAACAGACAGGCTCGAGGGTGGCGGTGCAAATTGACCCGTTTGCTGCAGTAGAATGTTCCCTTTAGGGTAGGTTTGTTCAGCACCTGACAAACAAATAAAAATAGACAAATTGTTAGCAACTCAAATTAGAAAAAAATTCTTTTAAAAAGCATACTTTCACTGCTAGGAACAAAAGATTTGATGGAAACATTCTGCAAATTGGACACCGAGGTCGGTGAGGTGATGACGAGATTGCCTGCTGCTGTTTGCTGCTGCTGATGTTGCTGCTGTGATTGCATTTGCTGCTGAGATTGAAGGGATTGAGCTTGATTGAAGGAAGCCAGATTGGACGAAAGGAGCATTGTCTGAACAATGTTCGGGTTCACTGATGTGCTCGAACTGGGAGGTGGTGCAGCAGTCGCTGAAACTGCTGATACTATGGGTGGCTGCTGGCTGGAGAGGGCAGGAGGAGGAGGAGGAAGGACACTGCTCGCAGTGACGGAAGACTTTGAGGCAAAGAGCAGCGTAGAGGCAGTGGGGGCACTATGCGGATTATGTTGACTCACACTGGTGTTTACTGCAGTTGCTGTTTCTACTGGGTTGCCGCCGTAGCGAAGCTTCTTCGGAGGCAACGGTGAAAAGGAGGTGGCTGAAACGTTTACTTGAGCTTGTGATGACGACTGCTGCTGCTGCTGCAGTGTTGGCAGTAAAGTCGGCGCATTTGGATCGGTTATCACACCAACAGAGCGGAGGCCACTTTGGTTGGCGGAAGTTGGCTGCGGCAGTCCTGCCATTGTCACTGTTGGCACATTGCTTGCCAGGGAAATGCAAATCTGCTGCTGCGGCGGCTGCTGTTGTTGCGTGCCTGACGCCGGAAATGTACCTGAGCTAGAGGGCGGTAGTGGCGCAGGTGGTGGGCGTGCCTGCTGAGAAGGTGAAAGGACGTCATCATGGGCTGCCTGTGATTGCTGCTGCTTGAGCAATTGCTGTTGCTGTTGCTGTTGCTGTTGCTGTTGAGATGGCACCTGTTGCATTTGTTGCAGTGCTGCAAAAGATTACCAAAAATGATCTGAATTATCACAAACAACCAACTGATTAAAGTCTTACAGTTATCGCCAGTCGACTGTTGGTGGCCACTGCCTGAGGCGTTCGGGTCATTGAGCAAAAGTCGAGACTGCTGTTGAACAGGTTGAGTCTGCACTTCGTATTGCATCTGCTCAACACTAGGCAGTGGCTTGGCAGCTTCAGTAGAGTAGTGTGTCACGGTGTTTGGCTGGCTCACACCTGGTTCACATTTGACGTACACAAAACAGCTTTGCTGCTGTTGCTGCTGGCCCAAAGATGACGAGGGACCCGATTGAGAAGAACTAATCGACTGCTGCTCAAATTGACTCAGAATTTGGCCACCACCACTGCTGCTGTTGCCATTGCCTGACTCACTAGTGGGCATACTACTGCCTACGTTTCCATTCGAATGACTACTGACGCCATTGTTAGAGCTTGAGGTGGAGGTGTGAATGGTTTCAGTTGAGGATGACATGTAGTGCTGTGATGCAGTCCTCTGATGGCCAGTGCTCATGGACAGTGGCTGCTGTTGCTGGGGTGCGTTCGATGTGGACGACGAGGATGGCGGATGTGGCAGAGAAGGAATTTGCCCTTCAGCATGATGAAGTGGCACTTGGTGGTGAAGGTACGACTGAGCACTCTGTGGGCCACCGTCTGTTGATGACTGCAGCATGTACGTCTCTGCTGAGGTGCTCTGGTAGCTGCCCAAGTCTGGCTTGATTTCAGAACTGGTCGAAACCGAAGTAGACTGTGGGGTAGATGTCATCTGTTTTGGTGAACAGAATAAAATAATCTCTACTGGTCATTTTGAACCAGACAAAAACAAAAGATTTACCGTATCGACAGAGACTGTATTTGAGCTTTGAGACGATAGCTGTTGTTGTTGCTGCTGTTGAAGAGGTGCACTAGAGCTGCTCATGTCGTCCATTGACGATGAAGAAGTTGACATCAACTGAGACTGACCATACTGATCCAGTGAAGGCGTAGCTGGCGCTGCGTAGAAAACAGTGGCCGAACGAGTTAGTTGAACCGCCATTTTAGAATTAGAATAGTTGAAGGCAACAAGTGGCTGAATTGTTCCTCCTCCTTCTCCTCCTTTATGAAAAGTAAAAAGAATTCTCTAAATCAAGTTTACTTTGTGTACGCAACTGTACACAGCCTAGAGGACTGGGTCACTATCTGTCTATCTAGCTGTTCCCATTACTACCAACAGACAGTAGACAGCGGTGGTAGTGGCAATGGGGAGGCGCAATGACAGTAAATGAGCTGCGATTCCACTGCTGAACAGCGACAGCAGTGATGGCTGTGCTGGTGCGAAAGAGAGCCTATGTTTCGGTGTCTCGGTCATGATCGTGTACAGTATTTTGTGGGGCACACACAAACACACAGAGAGAGGTTTATACAGCACGATGCGGCGGTAGCCTTCAACACGGCCAGCCAACCTGATACTGAGAGAGGGAGGGAGGGTGAACATTGCCTCGATAGAATCTTATCAAGCACAGTAAAACAGTGCTCGCCGATTGAGTGCATGAGATACCGTTCATCAATGCACACTGGTGGAGAGCTGGTGCTCGCCAACTGTCACTCGACCACTTTTATGATGCTGCTCTATCTACCTTCCTATCAGTTCTTTTTTCAGGCAAACGACACCCTTGCGATTGTGCTGAGGATGACTTCTAATCGGAGAGACTGACTGACTACGTGCACGAGTTCGAGGGTTTACAAAGTGCAGCACTAAGCTTAATTGTAGCTTTCTCTCTTTCTGCGGTGGCCTTTCACTTTTCTCTATTGAATTACCATTGGCCACCATGGAGTGGTGCTGAGAGTGATGTGGCTGCTGCTGCTGCTGTGGCTGTTGTTGTTGTTGTTGTTGCTGAAGAGGCATCGTTTGTCCGTGATTTAGATTTATTTGCTGGTTAGCAATTGGTCGATGGTGCTGTTGGGCTGTCGAATGTTGTGCCTGTGCTCGGCCAGACGTTGGCGTGGATGGCTGCTGCTGTGGCTGTTGCTGTTGCAAAGGCGGGAGATGATGAGAGTGGTAGAGACTGCTTGGGTCATTGGAAACCATCTGACTATCCACTTGGCCGCCTGATTGCTGCTGATGCTGTTGTTGCTGTTGCTGGTTAGTCATTGCCGCTTCGATGTTGCTGCCGCTGAAAGCATGCTGCTGTTGCATTTGCGCTTCATCTGAGTAACCTAAAAGTATTGCGTCATAAAGAGAAGGTCAAATAAATCATTTTCACTTTTTAATTGCTTGTGCTTACAAGGGTAATTGCTCGGAAGCGTCATTTCCAGTACATTAGATTGCCCTTCATTTGACCCCGAGGAAGGAACTAACTGGGGATTGTGCTGCTGTTGCTGTGCGGCCAGTTCCTGGCCTGACATCATCGTCTGACCAGGACCACCGTTGCCATTGCTGCCAGCCATCACACTGCTCGAGTTGGTGGTATTCATCATTGTCCGGCATCTGCTTTCATGTAGCAATTAGTTATCATGAGCAATACTGAGAACAAAAGTGTGCACTCACTTGTAGATGTCATGTACTGCTGGACAGTGGAACTGTGTCCACCTGAGGACACCTGATTGTCCATATTGCACGAAGTGGTAGGCACTGAATTGGCGTTGCTGCTGTTGCTGTTGATGATGTTCTGTGGTGGTCTTTCATTCAGTAGAAGACCGCCTATGTTGTCCTTCAGCTCTTCACTGATTGGATTGTTGTTGGTGTCATTAGGCACTTGAACTACCTCACCAGAGTGAACAACGGTATTGTGCTGGGCAGCACCGTTGCCGTTCAATCGAAAGTGCCCAAAGTTAGGTGCGTTTTCCTGTTGTTGCTGTTGGCTTTGTACATGGTGTTGCGTCTCAAGCTGCTGATTGAGCTGTTGTTGCGTCAATGAGTCCACATTCGACGATTCCTGTTTTATATTCGGGTGCAAGAAGGACAAACAAAAAGAAAAAGAGAAAGGAACAATTTAATAGAGGGTCAGAGAGAAAGTGAAGGTGATCATGTGCGTTTGTGTGTGTGTGTGCTTTGTTTGTTTACTTGTGGCAGGGCTGACTGCAGTGGCGCAGGAGTGGAGAAGTAGTCAACCACCTTGGTTGTGGTTGTCGTCGGCGCACCGGACGTTTCTTGCATCGCAGACAGAGTGGTCGTCGTCGTCGTGTCGAGCATTGAGGAGCCAAAAAGCATGTACTCATTAGTCGGCAGACTGCTGTCACTGCTCACGTCTACGAGGGTGCCACCGCCGCCGACGCTGCTGCTGCTGTTTGCTGACGGTAAAATGAAGACACTGCCGTCGACCGCCCCTCCTATTGGGTGCTGGCTTTCCTGCGAGGAAAACGATGGCAAAATCTGCTGCTGTTGCTGCTGATGCTGCTCTGGATGCTGGTGCTGAAGACCAAAGTCGAGAATAGAAGTGTTGACGGAGAGGGAGAGAAGGGAGGGATCGGCTGATTCGGTGCTGGTGTCAGGCAGAAGTGCTGAGGGCATATGAGTGCCGACGTCCACACCGCCTCCACTGTCACTCGTCACCTGGTGGTGGTGCTGGTGTCCACTGGGCAGACTGCCGGTGTGGATGTTTGCTGCTCCACTGCTCGGTCCTGGCTGCAGCTCGGCGGCGCTGATCGTCGAATTGGAGTTGCCGTCAAACAGGTAGTCTCGATAGGTGAACTGACTGCCGAATATGCGCTCCTCACTGATTAGGTTCTTGCTGCTGATGTTCTCCGAGCTTGAATCACCACCCTCAAGTGCTACTTCTTCTTCTTCTTCTTCCTGATGTTGGTGGTGATACCTTTGCTGCAGTTGTTGCTGTTGTCCTAGTGCGCCTTTTTCCGTTTCCTCTTGCTGCTGCTGCTGTGCTTGTCGTCTGTCTTCGAAGCTAATCTCATTTGATTGCTCGCCCAGTGGGTTAGACATAGGTTACCAGCAGGTCCTGTGGGCTGCGTGGGAACTTGGCTGTCAATGCTGCGAAGGCAATTTAGGTAACTAAAACGTTTTCAAAAGGGTGCGATGTTTTGGTGCTGTAGATGACGGCAAGCCCACATTTCCGTTGACGTCGTTGGGTGTTCTAGGAACGTGCTGGCGTAGTTGGTCGACAAAAGGTTGACTTTCACCTATTAAAGGGAAAGCTAGAGAGAAAAAGTGTGAGATGGAAAGAGAGAGAAAAAGTAAGCGATGATAAACAGCGTGACCGGCTAAGGGGCAATCAGCAGAAGTTAGATTGCGCCAAGAAGAAGAGGACAAACACAAAGCAAAAAGATGGAGAGTACTGCACAGAGAAAGTAAAAGGGCATTGAAGTGACTCCGCAGAGACTGCGACAGTCACTCAGCATGTCTACCAATGGATATAATTGCTTAGGTTAATTAATTAATTAGCATGCAACGAGTGAATGGACAACGACAGACGCCAACAAAGACAGCATAGCAAAGCGAGTGGCAGCAACAAACTAAGGAGCAGACAGTGCAGGGAAATCAGAGAGGGGGCGAAAGGAGAAGTACAACAAGAACGCTATTATCGAGTCAGAGAGATAACAGTTTCGTAATCACTGGCTGCAAGAGAACACAGTCATTGAGAGAGAGAGAGAGAGAGAGAGATTGTCGTAGGACTAGTCAGTCGACAAAAAAGGGAGAACAGCACTCGTGCCAGAGAAGAGGACGCCTTGTGTTCATCACTCGTGTTGTTTGTTGTTTGTCACCATGCGACTTTGGATGAAGAGGCAAAAACAAGAAAAAGAAACTCTTTTTTTAGATCACAAACGAGACAAAAGATGACTTTGCCACCAAATGCGCTGGGGATGCAGGCATACCATTGTTGGAAGGCATACTTTTGACCTTAGCAAGTGTCATCTGATTACCCAACAATTACCTGACAGAGAGAGAAGTAGATGAGAAGAAGTCTGATTACCGTTTCTGCTGAAGTTTCTGGTTCTTCTGCCGGCCATTTCACTGTCCTCTGTCACCTTTGACAAACTAAACCGACACAAACAGACAGAAAAACTGGTTCACTAAATTGGTTGACTGGTTTCGATGCCGGTGAATAGCAGCAACAGCAGCTGCTGCAAAGTCAAATAATAAAACAATAAAATAGAAAGACGACAGACAGTGTCTGTGTGAGAGTGAGCAGAGAAGTCATTCGCTGGCTCGTCAGCTGGTTGTAGGTTAGTGGTGCTGGTGGGCGCACTTTAGAGGGCGGAAAGGAGGCCACAGTCTGTCGGTGTGTGCTTCGCTGACAGTAGGCCACTGGCACAGCCACTGCCGAGAGCACCTTTAGCCGCAGTGCCCCTCCATTGACCAGCTTGATCACAACCTGCCGGTGGTTTCTCAGAAGAATTGGTTTCTAATAAGAAATGCCTGGCAATGTCTGGTTACCAGAGCAACCAGGACTGGTTGGCTAGCAGCCTGCCTGCCTGCCTGCCAGAGCAGGTCTAAACTTTCCGGTGCGACGCACTCTCCTTTCCTCAATTGCTCTGAACGGCGGTGGGCACAGTGATATTGCTGCTATTGCCGCTCTTGTTAGCACTGATCGGTTCTTCCTTTCTCTTTTGCTTCTTTGCTTACATTACCACATGCCTCTCCTTAGGAGAAGCATTTGAAGCAGCAGTCTTCACCCTGCTCAATCTCGACCTAGTGTTCAGGTTTAGGTTTGCTGTCCCTCAGCAGTTTCCCCTAATAGTGCATTGTGTAAACTACTCCCCACTACTACTCCTATCTATTTTTATTATTCTACCCAATCATCTCTTACAGCTTGTTTGTTTGTGTAATTGATTAGCTGATCGGTGTGTGTGTGTGTGTGTGTGTGTGTGTATGTGCTTGCCTAGCATGATCGAGTGAGTGAACTTGGAGGGCTGCTTTGAAGTGCTTCCCGTTTCCTGAAGGGCACCCTATTCTCTAACTGTTATGCTGATGCAAGATTTACCAATAAATCATAGATTCTCACTTTCTCTCTGTTTGATCCAAAGTCAGCAATTGCTGATCAGAAAGTGGCAAATTGTACTTTGTCAAGAGTGAATTTGGTAAATTACCTAAATGAAAGTCTTTTTCACACTGAAATTGCAGCAACTCGCCCACACAAAGCATAATTTGACCTGAATTGCTACCTAATAATGGTGACTGAAAAGTTCACTTTGCCTCTGACTTTGGTTGACTAGGTGAAAACAGTTTGAGGGCACCAAAAAGCAAGCCAGTGCTTGGTGCTGCCTGTCGACAGTTGCAAACTACAAGACAGGTGCTATCGATTTAAGTTTGTGGACTAGAATATTATAGAGAAGTCTAATGCTTTGCTATTTTGAAGGCAAAAGTTTGGTGCTGGATTTTTAATAGTGGAAGTAGTATTTTGCAGTTGTATTCATTTGTATTCATTAAAATTTAAATATAGACGGCATATGCAAATTAAGTGGGAAAACATGCAAATTAATTACAACTGAAAGAGAGTGAGGACAAGCACAAAAAATAATTGTAAAAAATTACCGTAGCTCGTTGCAAAATTGGCGAATGGTAGAAAATGACAATAAAATATAAGCTTTATGCTGTTGTTAGCTGAGATTAGACGTTGAGTTTGAGAACAATTTGAAAGATTTCACTAGTTGTCTCAAATGTTCAGAGAAGGAAGGAGTTGTATAGATCAGTGGTGAAGTGGTAACAGATTAGTAGTCGTGGGATGTGGTGACACTCACTAGCAATGCGATCACAATACACAGGTAGTATCACTTGATTGCCGGGTGAGCCTTTTTCTACCAATAAATATAATTATATAACAGTTATTTGACAATGACAACAAAAGCAGACAAAAACGACGAAAAAAGATTGATGAAAACGATAAGAAGAGAATAGTGAAGGAAGAGAATAACAAGAACAGAAGGAGGAGGAGGAAAAGAAGAACCAAACAAAACGATGTAGATCACGCTGACAAAATAGAAGAACTGGCGAAACTGAAGAGGAGAGAGAGTGGGGGAGACAAGATGAGAGTGCGAGCGAACTATTGAGAATCACAGATAGGTAGTAGTTGTGGTTGCTGAAAGTACTGCAAAAAGTGAAGCAAACAGAACATCACGAGAGAATGATGTTGGTGAAGGTGCTGAGGAAAGGGGTAGTCGGCTGGTGAACTGCTGCCTGCTGTGGTCATCAGTGAACAGTTGATGAGGCGAGTGCAGTTTCAGGCACCTCATAGCTTGGAAATGCTTGCCATTGGCAGGCAAAGTGAAGTCAACAAACAAAGTGGTCGATAGTGTTTGTCTTCGAGTTGAGGATGCTGCTGCTGCTGTTGCGGCTGATGCTGGCTCAATGTGTCTTCGATGATCATTCGAGCACTGCCATCGTGCCAGTATCGCGCGATACAGCCACCGAGGTTCAGGCGCTGCTTATCTGGTGGACAAAAGAAACACTGATTAGTATTAATAGTAAGAGTAATAGTCTCGCGTCCGAGAGTGCTTCTCTGCTTTAGCAAGTGAACAGCAATCGGCATCACAGTGCCATCGTACATCACTGATTGTGGCCACTGATCTACCGATCCCCACTGATAGCTGTAATACCTACCAAATGAATATCCTTCGCTTATATCCGCCCTTTCCATCATCTGTACTTCTATTTTTGTTCAGTAAACGAATTGATTTTTTGTAGATAATTTGCACTTGAGGAGACTAAATGAGAGCAGGAGAATGTAGGGTTAAGAAGTGGCGACAGTAGTGTAATGTTAAGATGAAGTTTTTTCTGTTTTTGTTTGGAATGAAGTCAGTTGCTGAAATGACTAGAAATGACTGTGAAAAAGCAGATTCGGTAAAAAGGAAACAGGAAATGCGAGTAAAACTTACCAAAATAGACTAATCGATGATAGTCAGATTTGATGATGATGTACCCGTTTTAACAATGCAGAGAAATCGTAGTAGTTTTGTCAAGAACAGCAAACACTACGTAAGTGAGAACAAGAAAAGGGAAAGAGAAGAGAAACGGTTAGATTCAAAGAGGGTCAAACTGAGAACGGGGCACGGGGGAAAGAGGGTGACAAATTGCGGTAATAGAAAAGTAGAAAACGTGTATATCTCTGCAGGTTGTTGACTATCGATCACACACACCACACACACTCACACACTCACACCAAATACACCAAAGTGAGCGTGTTAAATCAATAAATCAAGTGTTTTCTTTTTTCCCTTCTCAAGAACAGTCGTTTAATTAATCAAGTGAAAAAGAAGAAAATGAATGACGAAAAGGAGCTTTATGAGATTGTTCTAAACTTTGGTCTGTCTGCCCAAGGGGAAAGAAAATGAAAGAGAAGTGATGTGAAGGGAGGGGAGGGGAAAAAGAGAGAGTGGGGGGACAAATGGCTCAAGTGTGAGAAAAGTCTACATGGGGCAGGCAATCAGTCAGTAATAAAGGCAGTGAGGAAAAAAGTGCCCATTACAATGATTACTAATTGCTAATTAGTGAACGTAAGATCGATACATCACTGCATTTGAGTAGAGTCAATGATTTCCGAAGAGCAGCTACGGCTGGGCCAGGGCAAAAGCAGCCAGTCTAATGCAAGATAGGACAAAGCAAGGTTTGTCCATTCAATGAAGCGAAGAACGCTTGTAGTTGCATTGAACTCAATTCCTGTTCTTGAGCATATTCTTCCTTGCATCACCAGTAATCACAGTAGCAGGCACCTACATAATCGCCCCAGCCTGAAACCATCCAAAGTGATCATAATTTGGTTATGCTGGTGCAGGCGATGAACCGAATCAATAGTACGCTTAATTAACGTTGCTTAAAAATGGCAAGTGCTTTCTCTGATCGCATTGCGTGATCAGACAGCACAAACACAAACAGCAACCCAGCAGTAGTTTGCTTTGCAAACTTCTTTTGGTATATTTCACCAAATATAGCCATTTATGGGTGCTGAAAGTGGAAGTGAAAGAAAAAACAGTGCCAATCAAAATGTGAAACTTGAAAAGGAAGACTTTTTAGTCGACGCTCTCTGAGGGCAACTGTCAGTGAACAGCCCAAACTGAGCAGAGCAGAAGCAGTGAGCGGGAAGCTAAAAACAAATTTAAATTGGAATAGAGTATGCGAATATATAAAAATATATTTTCATGAAGAGGCAAATTCTCTCAATTTAAAATTGGCAGAATTGTACGGCAGTGGAATAGAGTGGGAGCGAGATGAAGAGAAAGGCTGGTTCACCTTGCTCAAATACGACAAGCCACTGAGCGGCAGCAATGCTGAGAGCACAGGCCCTCGCTGTAATGAGGCGCTCAAAATGAACAAGGGAGAGAGGGAGCTAGCTAGATAGCGAGTGCTCAGCAAAGTCAATTCGCAATTATGACAAACATGAGCAATTAAATGGCTGATAGCTGGAAAAGGGGCACTATAATTAAGGTTCTTGGTGGACAAAAAAGTCAAATTGAAACGATACGTTCGGGCGTCATGAGCGTAGAAGCGGCAGTTTGCGGCAAAAAACAGGTCTGCCAGAACAAAAAATGCTGATCTGTGGCTCCGTAATTAATGGCGCAGATAACATTATGCTAACGATATATCGATTCGAGGTGGTGGTGGTGTGCTGCTTCAGCGTTGAAGCCAGGCAAGGTAGTCAGCTAGTTAGCAAGACAGTGCTAGTCAGCTGGCTTGTGCCGCAGACTGAAGTTGCCAATTGCAGGAAGGCACACAGGTCGATTGAAGAGGGTCGAAGAATTGGAAACGGAAGAGAAAGCGAAGTAGAGGAAGTGAAAGGCGATCACCGCAAATTGTACGGCAGTTGTTGATGATGCTGGTGGTGGTGCTGATGTTGATGCTGGTGGTGGTGGTGTCCACTGGAGGTGAGCCATTGTGGGCATTAGAGTGCCCCGTGTTTGGTGGCCAGTCGTTGGCAGTGGTTGCCGTTGACGTTCTCCATTGCCTCTCTGTCAGTGTGTGTATGTGTGCTCATCGTGCACTGTCGCGTCGCTAATCGAAAGGCTCGAGGGCGACTCTTTCGGGAACTGTTAATTTCAACCAGGATACACTCTCACTCACAACATACACACAACACAACACAGCCATTCAGTCAGTCAGTCAGTCAGTGAATGTCAAAAGGATATATTTGGCGCAAACTTGGCAGTCACTGTCGTAGCTCTCTCTCCCTTCCACCGAGCAGTACAATGTAATCACCAACAAGAGAAGGATCGACGCGACTGTCCTTTTCGATGCCTTCTTCCTTGTTCTACTTTTTAACTAAAATGTACAGTAAAGTATATAAATGTAAGTGGCCAAAGAAAGAGCTGTTATAATTAACGGTAATTTTCATCATTCACCCGAATTCAGCTGGAAAAGCGGGACTGATGAGAAATGCTTTTGGAAACAACAAAAAAGAAGTGCACGTGTGAGAGTGCAGTGTGGTTTGTCAGTGGATCAATGACTGGTATGAGATATCAGACCAGTCAACAGTCAACATCAACGAGTACCGTTCTCGTGGTGAACACAGCGCATACCACTGTACGAGAGGCAATTGAGACAAGAGGAGTGTGCAGTGGAGAGCAGTGCAGTGGCACCTACACACCTGTACCTAGGCTGTGCACGTCGCTGATCCTCTACCTCGCCAGAAGACGGACCTGGATTCTCCAGTTCAGCTTCAGCTGGGAGAGCAAGAGTGAGAGAGTGAGAGAGTTTGTTTGTTCGCCATTGACACCAAGCACAAGTGTACAGCAGCCCCATCAGCTGAGCACACTGTGTGGCAAGATTAGCAGACAAGTGGTCACCGTCAGCGTCACCGTCGTCGACGCGGAGTGTCGGCTGCCGTCTTCGAGTACAGAGTAGCAGTGTAAACGTAGGCAGTGTGCCCCCTTGCACCACTATACCAGTGTGTATCTATCGATAGAGTCACTCATTCAGTGAGCCACACTCAGTCAGTAGGTGTACGTGTCGACTTGTGAGCACAGTATATGCTCACTGTATGTGCTGGATTGCTACTCCTCCTGCTGCGGCTGCTTCTGCTGTTGTCTTCCTCTCCGCAAAGGTCAATAACTATTTGAATGGGACTGAGTAGATGTGTCAGTCCGGCAGTGAGACACCCGTACCGAAACTACTCACTACTATCCACGCCGCTACACACTAACACACATGGAATCGGTCAATGGACAGCAGGGAAAGAGGAGGAAGAGTGCACTCTACTTTCACTGAACCTGGACGATCGGCGTTTTTGCGCGCGCAAATCTTGCTTTGTGGTAGAAGCCATTCTCTGAAGAAGCCCAGTGACAAGCCCATTCACCACAAGCACCACCACCGCCATTACCATCAAGATCAACATCAGCAGCCTTCAGCAGTCCTTCTGTTCATCGAATGTTTGTTGTTGTCCTGTGTAATTGCGCGCCAAAGATGCTCTTTCTCCGAGTTGATGGGACGACTGAGAATGGCAGCTCATCGTCGTCGTCTTTGGCGGCTCACTAAGAAGCTGAAGAAGAAGAGTGCTGCTGCCAATTGCCATCAGGGTTATTGTTTTGTTGTTGTTCCGACTGCGGCTGCTGATGTTGATGATGATGCAGCTGATGCAGCTGATGCTGCCTCGCTGCACTGCTGATATTTGCGGCGTCTCTGTGCATTCGCTTCCTTCGCTTTTCCCCTCTCCTTTTGGCGCCCATCTCACTTGCCTTTCCCCGCAGTAGCTTCTTTCCTTTATTTTCGTTTTTGCTCTAGCTGCTGCAGCTGATGTCTGTCGGAGCAAAGGTGCCGTCAGTAGCATGACAAATGCTGGTTCAAACTAGCTGCACTCTTTGCATGCGCCAGTGCAAGTGCTGGTGATGGTGGTGATGATGATGATGCCGACTAGTGATAGAACAGTTGATGGTAAACATCACACAGAAAAAGAAGAATCACAAATGAAAGGTGCCAGGGTGCCAACTTTCATGAGAAACAAAGAAAAAAGGCGACAGGCTGCCCGAGAAGAAACCACCTTCCTCTCTGGAAAGAGCAGTCCTGGTGATAAAGGCACCTGTCTGATTACGGGAAGATGGTGGTACCAGAACAGGTAGAAAGATAGAGTACGATTGAGTGCTGCTGCTGCTGGTGATGGCGATGGGCACTGGCGCAACTGGATTGGGAGAACTACAGAGAGAAAGCATAGCATAGCAGAGCAGTTGAGCACGCCTTGAGGCAAGAGAGCTTGCCGTACAAAAGGCACCAGCACTGACAGCAGCAGCCAGAGTGAGCGGTGTCTGTGTCTGCCTGCCACCAAAACTCTCTGTGCTCCGTACTCTGAGCTCCAGCGATGCTGCTATCGTGGTCGATTTTGTCGTCACGTCATCGGCAGCAGCAGCGGCAACGACAGTCAGCCACAAGTCCGTCAGCACCGCCAATAAAGTCAATTCAATTAGGCAGCTAATTCACTGGCAGGGCAAGAGCAGCAAGAGCGACTGCTGTTATGGTTTGCCGCTGCCACTGCCGTTGCCACTGCGGCCTATCTTGATTGCGATGGAGATGGAGATGTGAGACTTTTATTAGGGTGCTCACACTGTCTGTCTGCCTGCCGTACACCGAGTCACTGATGGTGATACCGATGGACATGGACAGATTGCCACCAGGACACCGGGACAGACTAGGGGCAAATAGCGCACCTGAGTTTCCCTCAGGTGAGCTGCCGTTAGAATGAGCTAGAGCACCGGATGTGCCTGCACAGGAACAAAGACTGTGATCACTTCCGCAGTCATGGCATCTACCATACAGTTACCAGGAACACAATGTGCTACAAAACTAACAGCTGACTTGGCAAACTATCGCTCAAAATAGAACTGTAGTAGAGTAGAGTAAGCATGCAAGGGCCTGAATCCAATCAATAAACTAATCGCTACAATCACTTCTATTCTTTTTAGGACTCGGAGCTTACATTTGTCTAAATTGGCGAGCCTAGATGCTGAAAAGTGCTGAATTTTTCCTCTTTTTCTAGTTTGTCAGTCAGTGACAAAGTGTCATATTCAGTCGATCAGCAATGAAAACGGGCCAAAAAGAGAATAGAAAACGTTGTCTGTTGTTGTGGCTATAAACTGCACTGACAAATGATCGACTGAGAGTCCACACTTTCTTCAGGGTTACTCGCCGAAAGAGAGAGGAGACGCGTCGCTAGTGATGAAGGCCGATGTTGCAGTTGAACGCACAATGAAACAATTTGAATGTCACTTGGCTGCCGCATTTCGCTTCACCTCGACGATGGTTCACTTCAGATAAGAGTAAAAACAACACGTCAGTGGCAAGCAGCAGTATCCACACACTGCCGGGGTCGTCGAAGGCAGCTGACAGCACAATGGAAACAATGCTCTTGGGAGCTACTACCGCTCCGCTGGCGAGTACTGCTCAACAGAGGCACTTACTGATGATGATGAAGATGCGGCCAATGAAGACGGGATAATCAAGTCAACAGTATAGCTGAACAGGGAGGATGAGGATACCCTCTGGCACACTGACACTGGGTCACACAAGGCACTTGTGTCACTGAAGACTCTTTCTTCTCTTCTTTTTGGATGGCTGAGGGGTGATAGTGGTAGCTGTGGTAGTTGTTGAAGAAATTGTTCACTGTGTCTTTTAGAGGGTATCGGCAAAAGATTGAGATAAGGACAGGCTGTACGTCTGTGTCCACTGAGGTGACACCCCAGTGACACCCTTCAAAAACGGCCAACTTGTCAATTGCCCACTAGCTAATTGGCGGCACAGCAGTAAATGAAACTGGCTTTAAAAAGATGCTGTGGCCTTGTAGCATCAGTGACGACAGTGCACCCACCAAGTGCTGGACGACGCCTCAGATGAACAGATAACAGAGGAGAGAATGGTGGTAATGGTGATGGTGGTGATGGTGGTGATGGCCTGTCTGTCTGCCTCACTGACTTGCTGGGCAGGGGCGTAGTGACCGGTGGCGTCAGAGTGACGCTGAAGCTCTCTGGGCGCCGGTCATTGACGAGGGCATAGTCGAGGGCAGACAGAGATGACAAGGGACACAGTCGAAGTTGTCAGAAGAAAAGTAGCTGAAGAAGAAGAAGGTAGTGAATGCAATGATAAAAGAGGAGACCTCGGTGACAGAGGCAGCATCACCGTCAACAACAACAAACGCTAACCTAATCACACTCCATCACTATCATTGTCGGCCGTTACTTCACAGCTCCTTCTCCTACGGCTGCTGCTGCTGCTGCTTCACTCTCGCGGCAATGGTCACCACTGATTCTGGTGGAGCTGCTGCTGCGGCTGGCGAAAGGCAGGAGAGAGAGTGTGTGTTTGTACAGTAGTGCCTGCTGATGATGATGCTGCTGCTGCTGATGGCGCCAAGCGAGCCCCACTGACTGCTGCCACTACCAGCACTGGTACGACACAGGCTGTGCTTTGCTGTACCAGCAGCTCCCTTTCTGTGGTAGTGCCAGTGCTAGTGTCTGTAGTAGTGGTCGTGGCGGTGGTGGTGATGGCTCCCAGCACAGACTTCCACAGACGGCGACAGCACTGTACGGACACTGGCGCTAACACTAACACAGATCGGCATGCTGGGCACGAACTGAAGCTGCTGCTCTGGCGGCTGCAGCTGATGGAAGCCCTCTCTCTCTCTCTCCCTCTCTCTCTCTCTCTTCTCTCTCTCTCTCTCTTCTCTCTCTCTCTCTCTCTCTTTCTCTCTCTCTCTGCTCTCTCTCTCCTCCTCTCTCTCCTTTCTCTCCCTTCTCTTTTCGCTGGTGCTAAAGTCCTGTGGGCCTTTAAGGTCAGCCCCTCTGTCTACTCCAATTTAGCTCCCCTTGCCTCAGCACAATGAAGCAAGCTCGAATGCCATGTAGTCTTGCCACAGGAAAGTGATGAATGCTCTCTCTCTGTCACTGCCATTATGCTACCAGCGATATCTTCCACTATTTGAAGCACGGACATGCACACATTTGGTGTGTGGTGGTGCTTGAGGGATTAAGGAGCCTAGCTTGTCGAGCTGACATTGAACGAGCAAAACTTGGCCGTCAGCATTGAACGTGTTGTGCGCGTTTCCGTCTCAATTTGGTAGCGCTTGGGTTGTAACGATGAAGTAGATAATTTGGCTCGGTCCTAGTTGACTTTGCTGTCTTCTGCCGTACAGCACCGTACAGCAAAAAACTGCAGTACTGTCTACTACTGATGATCACATTGTCTTTGTTGGAAGTGTCTTTTGCCTTCAGAGGATGGCAGCAAACATGCCCACAAACACACTGCAAACAGCTTCAAACTGACAGAGAGACAGGCGGCAGGCAGGTTGGCCAAATTGACAATTGAAACAATTGAGCCTGTTTCCTCGATACCTTGCGCCAAGTGCACTCTTCTTCTTTGCTAACACCGATACAAAGACACGCAACCGGCTAGCCTAGCACTGGCACTGGCAGCAACTGCAATTGCAGTGGCAGTAGCAAACACCATTCGATGATTAGTGGATGGTGCACCCAGAGTGTTTCGTTTCATTGGCGGGAAATGGCAACTCTATGTGTGTGTGTGTGATGCAGCAACAATGTGAGTATGTGAGTGTGTTTGCCTACCATCGAACTTCGTTCAATCATTCGTTGTGGTGGTGGTGGTAAAAGTCAGAATAGAAGTCAGAAGAGTGCAGAGGAGAGTACCAATTTGTAAGTCTGTCAGCCTTTTTTCGTTGAGGCACCACCACCACCAGCAATTTGGCGGCATCAAGTGCGCCGCTTCAAGTGTACAACTTTGAAAGTAGCCCTGTCTTTGACGAGCAACAGCTTCTCAACAGCTTTGCGGTGTCTTTAAGCGGCAGAAGCAGAAACAGCACTGTCTATCTGTCTGTCTGTTTTTTCCACACAGTGCCTCCCTGCAACGGGACTTTGCGTAGACTTGACACGCCACGTAAATCAGTCAGTCAGTAGAAGTGCAGCAAAAGGCAGTTGATCGAGCAAGGTGTGCCAATGATGTGTGTGTGCTTTGCACTGGCAGCAGTAATCCATGCGCTCGATTAATCGGGAACCACCAAACCTGCTCCGGCAGTGTCGCCCTCTCGCTCTCTCGAACAGTCGTACAAGGGGACTCAAAGGATTCAAACTGTTTTTCTGAAGTTTAGACAGAGAAAGAATATCAAGTAGAAACCTTCTCTAACTTTGCAAAGTAGCAGGTTATTTTGTCTTTCTTTTAAAGTTAAAGCTTAAGCTAAAAAAGTGTAAAACTGTCCGCTGATTTAATTACCCCAAAAATGGCGTCTTCAAATTAACAACCCTCTCTCCCTCTCTAGATAGATGCACCGAAAGTGAACGCAAATGATTACACCAGTTGCCGACACTGTAGATCTGGAAGTATTATATTGTATACTTGCGCTTATGATGTAAAAAAGTTAATGTCTCATTTTCTTCTTCTCATCAAGGCCAACTACTTCTCTCCCTCTGAGCTCAGACTGGCTGCCGCCGCCACTTCAGCCGACTTTGCCTAAACTCGATCCTGCGGCGACAGTGCTCGGTCCTCCGACCAACCAGACTTGCTGGAAGCGGTCTTGTGGACTAATCCACAACGACACAATAGCCTAGAAATTGTCACCAAGTTGCTGCGGGCCAATTGAGATATTTAAATTTATAATTGCCATTTAACTGCACACACAAAGTTGCTCCCAAACACTGTCTTTCCCCTTGGCAGCCGGCAATTTATCGACTCATTGACTAACTGACTGACTGATTTCTCCCCCTTCCAGACGCTGTCCCCCTTTTCCTTCGTCAATCGGAGACAAATAACTGTAGTACGCACCACTTACTTTCTCACTTTGCTTGCCTGCCTGCTGTCTACAAGGAATGAATGAAAAGTAGTGCTCTTGCCTCACTTTAAGAGTGCTTGTCGCAGCCACTTTCAGATTGGCCACAGTGGCTTGTCAGATGAAGCACAAACAAAAAGATACTGCATCAATTTCCTCGTAGAAACAGCAACGGCCCCGAGCAAACAGGAAATTATCATGTTTTCACACTTTTTTTCTGGACTCTTTTATTTGTGCTCCAACTAGTGCGACGAGTGTGGAGAAGAGAGAATGTGTCACACAACAGCGAGTTTGGCTGACAGTTGCGCAGCGGTTTTACAGACAGAAGAGGCATCGGTCGTATGCGTAGTGAAAGGGTGACGTGGACTGACTAGGCCAGAGGCGCGGGCTGATCAGCTTCGACTCGAAACAGCTAGTGCACAGGTCAAGATCATTTTGCCAAGGGTCGGCGATGAGCAGTGAGTTGGCGCAGATGTCCAGCTGTTGGTGCTCGGGACAGTGCACATCATCAGGGGTCACCCTAATGGGCACGTTCCCACAGTGAGGACACCGGTTCAGGAGATTCAGTAAGCACTTGTTTCGAGAAGGGTTGTCCGAGGAGAAGTCAGCTCCAAAGGAAGAGCGAATCCCGGTGAAGGCGTTTTTGGCCTGCTCTGCACCAGCTTGTTCACCTGATCGAGCACCGTTTTGTACACCTTATTGAGAGGCATTTGTAGGTTAATTTTGTACAGTGAAACCATCTGTTCGCCGGTGAAAAGTGCGGTCAGTCGTGAGGCAGTGCCGTCTTTCAAGTCGCCCTTCAGTAAGAAGGAGAGCACTTCTTCGGTGGTGAGCTTTCGCAAGCACTGGTCTAGCTGGCTACGCAATTTCCGCACTCTTTGGAGGGTACTGTCATCAATGAGATTGGTCTCCGGTGACATGAGGGAGAGCTCCTCAAAGCGACAGACGATGAAGCGAACTGTCTTTAGAAGACGCAACAAGTGTTTGGGTTCACGGTCGGAGGCATTCAAAACGCTGTTGAGATCCTCATATTCGTTCAGTATAAACTGCAGCAGCTGTTTCAGTGAAGCTTCAAAATTGGTTTTATGGAAGAGGTGATATCGAATGAGTAGAGGCAGTCGGTGAGATTAGAAGATATGTTTGAATAGGAGGCAAGGCTTTCCTGGACAAAGTTGCAGGCAAACTCTGCGTCTTCCTTTGCGCAGAAGATAAGCTCGACATTCTTTAGAACGCTACTCTGTGAGCTGAAGGTGTTGATGTTACCAACAAAAGCCACTATTGTTTGGTTTTGGGAAAAGGCAATATCGTAGACGGAAGAGTTGCGGTTAAAGGCGAAACAGTTAAACTTAATTTGAGATTGAAGAAGCAGTCTGCCCGAAGAAAGGCTGCTTTCAGCAAAGTCTATCATCCAAACATAAGGCGTATTGTACTGTGTGGCACAGTAGTTTCCGCTGTAGTTGTAGATGGCAAGTAGTTCAGTGTTATCTTCCAAAAGATACTTTTGAGCGGATTTGAGTTTAAAATCTGCAGTAACGTTCACTCGAATGACCCTTTGCACCTTGTGGAAGACAATTTCAGTGGAGCCATTTTGGAGTTGAGTAAAGCAAAAATTGTAGCAGGGCAGGTAATCGGCTTCATCCCACAAACTGACACTTCTGCTAAGAGTATCTTCTTTAGCCAAGTCAAAAAGAACCGCTTTTCCGCATGCTGCTTCGACGAGAAGCCAGTTGTCGCCAATGATCTGCAGGGTTACAATTTCCTGCAAACCAGAGGGAACTATTTGTTCAATCTTTGCATCGCATTTCGGTGTACCATCTTCTTCACTGCTAGATATACTAATATTCCAAAAGACAATATCACCAGTTTTAGTTGCAGTACAGAGTGCATACTCGGCACAATCATTGCGAAGGAGATTGGCCGAATCAAAGCAGAAGCAAGTGATAGACAGAGAATTAAGCCGTTGACAGTGCTCAGAAAAACTAATTTTTTCCTGTTCCAAACTGTTCCACTTGTTTTCGGTGTAGTAGGTGTTGAGGTGTTGCGATAAGTTGCAAATACACTTCCATGGTTGAGAGTTATACTGCAGGTAAAGCTGAAAGACGTAGTCGGCAGTGATTGCACCAAGCACATTGTAACTCCTGAATGGACTTGATGGGGAGAAGTCAAAGTAAATAAACTCTGAGCGTGCCATCCTTGGATTCGGTTTCATATAGCCTTGCCGGTAGCTTTGCTCGGTATTTTCTAAATGGCCCACGTTAAACTGAAATCGTGTTCAGGATAAATTGTGACGACAGAGAACTTTAGGTTATCTTCGCACCATTGCCTGCGATTAATGGTGCTCTCGTTGATAGCATAGTGGATGTTAAATTGAAATATCAGCAGCCTATCGCAGACATTTAAGCCGACTAGTTGATTTGACTTTGACCATTTCAAGCAGTTCCAACTTGGCAGATTAGTGGAATAGGAAAATCGCTGCAAAACCTGCAGTGGCTTCAAGCTGGCAGACTTGGTGTCGACTTCCATCTTCATTCTGCAACTACAAATTCAAAGTTAGCAACGGCAAAGTCAAATTGGGCAAAACTTACTCGGAAAGTTCACGACTGGAACCAGTGCTGAATCATCTGTTGTCAGGCGATTGTTTACAACGTTCATATGATGGGGCAATGCTCGGCGCAGTTACGAGATGACGCCACAATGACCACAATTGACCTGGTGGCCGAAAGCTGCGGTCCAGGGCACTGAGGAGGGTGAGCAGTGCAGGACAGCATGTGCCGGGGGAAAGTGCCTGTTTCGCCCTCCGGCCAGTTCCCAATGCGACTGCAGTGATTGCAGCACTGTCCATGTGCAGTGAACAGGCACAGAATACACAAACACAGTGTCACACGCGGTGTCTGACCACGCGGTTTTAGGAGGTCTACTTCCGTTGGGGGGAAAATTTAACCCGACACCGACTGCACCATCGGTCATTGGGATGCCTCAAAAGCCCATCAGAAGCAGTCTGGCACTTCTGGCAGGTCTCAGTTTTGAGTTTACCAATGCATTTCCCAACAAGCTCTCCCACAGGCGGCAGTGCGCCAAAAAGGTCGCTGTATCTCCGAAACCGGACCTGGCAGAACATGGGTTCTATAGCGAATTTGACTCAGTACGTCCTGCAACGCTCTCTTATCAGCGCATAGTGCAGATAATAAAATCCGCATCTTTTTTGCATCATCCCAGCGCCTCTTCACAAAGCATGTTGCCCTGATCACTTCTGCAACAAAATATCCAGGTGAAGAAGCAGTCCCAAACAGTAGCTCCTCCTCGAGCTTCTCCGTAGTTTTGGTCGCTGCCGCTGAAGCGCTGGCAGTGACATTGCCACACCGAATTAGTCTGTAGGATATACAAATCGACGGGGGCAGACAGACGAGGAGAGCAGTCCCCCGGGCACTGCAGCCGCCGCTTCAGCGCTCACTGTAACGTCCACTGTACAGTGACCTCCAGAGGGCCGCTCTCCCCACTTGTGACCGCCCATTTTGCAGGCTTTAAAAACAACCAGCGTTTGCCGGCCGACACCAGGTGCAACGTGCTCGCCTGGCTGTGCTCCTCACCCTGGAAGAGGAGCACAGGCGAGGGGCAACGTTGTGGAGCTCACTCGCCGGGGAATAGACGGAGGGAGGCCACCTACCAGGCAAAAATCGCTATACCGCTTACACGCTCTACCCCAGGACACATTGCCACACTCACACAGTGTGCTTGCTTGCCTTCTCGTACTGACTTCCGCCTGCTCGCCTGCTCAGTGCGTAACCGTGTGTCCATTCACTTTGGTCTGGTTACCATCGTCCGTCGGATCGTCCAGTGCTCCTTCTCGCCATATTGTCCAACGATGTCTTCCACCAAATGGGCTTCCAAGAACGGCGCACCAGCTCCTTCCCTGTCTCCAGCACCTGTGGCTACGACGACTACGACTGGCAGTCTGAGCAGCAATGATTGGCCCTCCTTGAGCGAAGTGAATGAAGTCTCGGTCTCCAATGGCTCGGTCGACGACGAGGACGCCTCCTCCAAGGAGAACTGTGACACCGCCACTGCACCCAACAGCGCAAACAACGCTCAACTCCCCTCAGATGGGAACTTGAAGAACAAAAAGAAAGGTACGTGCTCTTCCTCCAGGTATAAACAACCCGCCTCGAACTCTTAACCATTTGTGATAGATGATGAAAACAGGAATTACCGACTGTACTAATTTTGATGATAACTCTCCATGGGTGCTTTTATGCTTTCTGATCTCACTCACAATGCCGTTTCACTGCCAGAGTCATAAACTCATCCTTTGCTTAGGCTGTATACGTGTTGACTAATACACATTTTGTTTTGTTTCGCACCTGGTGAAGGAGGCAAAAAATGGGTGCCTTTAGAAATCGGACCTCCGCCAAACAGCAGCAGCAGCAAGTTGAGAGGCAAAACTGTCAACCGCAGCAACAGCGAGTACTACGTCACCAACGAGCTGCTAAATGGCAGTGGCACCAACGGATATGGCGAAGAGACCTACAAGTCCTCCAAGTACGGATCAACATCAGTACCACGGCCTCAACGCTCTACTCGCCCGAAGAGGATAGTTGGTCCTGGTGGTGAAACGCTGGAGCGCTACGCTAAGGTTCCATTAGCCTATCCTGAGCCTACTTCGACTGTTAGCCACGCTGCTGTGAAGACAGGAGTCCCGACGACGCTCTCCGTGGCCACTTCAACTGTTGCTCATGACACTGCTGACCTGGCGGGCAAAAAGGCCGTTCCAGCAGCCATCTCTCCCGTCTCCCCAACTGGCTCTCAAGCAGCGGCAGCAATGGGAACTGCCGCCGTCCCTGCAGTCCCCTACATCCGCCGCAACACTGGACCTCGCGGGGGCCGAGGAGGAGGAGGTAGTGGAGGCGGAGGCAGTGGTCGTGGAATACTGTCGACGCGCTCGCTGAACCGCAGCCGCTCCACCACCGGAGTGGACGCCTTTGCACCTGTGACCTTGGTGAACGCCGGCACGACGCTGCCAGCAGCAGTGAGCAGTGCCGCCGCAGCTGTTACATCGCCCATCAGCACCATTCAATGTGAGGAGTTTGCTTTTAACTTTGGTTATTTTTACTATGGGACTTATTCTGCAGCTGGAGCAGATGCTTTGACGATCGCCGCTACCGCTACCACCGCTTCAAATGTCGCCACGCAGACGTTTATGCAGCCGCCGTACTACTACAGTGTGCCACAGTACGACGCGGAGAGGCTGAAGGAGATGCTGCGCACGCAGATTGAGTACTACTTCAGCGAGGAGAACCTTCAGCGGGACTTTTTCCTCAGGAGGAAAATGGACGAAGGCGGCTTTCTGCCCATCTCACTCATCGCCTCCTTCCACCGGGTGCAGGCGCTCACCCAGGACGTGTCGCTGGTCGTCGAGGCACTCAGCAACTCCACCACTGTGGAAATCGTCGATGGAGTCAAACTGCGAACACGTCACGATCCCGACAAGTGGCCACTTGTAAGTTGTGCAGTTAGAGGCCATCTGTGTGTTTCAGGTGCACAGGTGTTCCCACAACCAGCAACCAGTAGTTGTAACCGCCAATTTTTTCCCCATGTTTTTTCAGTTGGACAATCTAAGTGCGGTCAATGCAATAAACCCACCCGTGTCGCCTAGCAATTTTCAGCTAGCAGCCGAAGAGTCAAGAAATGACAAGGCAACGTCACCCGCAACCGAAGATCGCTCTACTTCTCCCCTTACCGACGAGAACATTGCCTCTGATGCCTCCACAAGTGCAAATACCCCTGTAAATAAGGCCACCGCTACCTCTGATGACGCTAGCGGTGACACTGAACTTGCTCAAGCCCCTCAGCCATCCACCACCACCAGCAGCAGCCCACAGCAGTCGGCGGCTGAACCAACAAATTCAACTGTGAAAGATAATTCAAAAAACGATAGCACCTCTGCTGCAGTGAAGGGAGCTCCTGCAGCAGTGGAGAACACCAAGTCAGTGGTCAGCACGGCCACCACCACCACCTCAACCGCCACCTCTAAGACTGTCTCTCAAAGTACTTCTTCCTCCTCCGCCGCCCCTTCTGAGAAGAGTACTTCAAGCAATTCTTGTGATACCAATGCGAATAGCGGTTCGTTTTAGTTTTAGTGGCATGTTTTATTTATTACTTTATATATTTACTAAAGTTTTACCATCCCCGCCCCCTCTATTCTAATTGAAATAGTGAATAGCCAAAAGCAAACCGGTAGCGACGGCTCGACGGCTGTCAACACTACCGACGAGTTGCCAAAAGAGGATGCCAGTTCTGCTGCTGCTGGCAAAACCTTTGCCAGTGTGCTCGGCGAAACAACGCCGACTACTCCTTCTTCTCCTACTCCTCCTCTTTCAGCAGTGGCAGAGAACTGGCAGCCGGTGCGCAACAAAAAGAGCAAACAGCAGCAGGGGGGCAGCCGTGCCAAGAGTTTAGACACCAAAGCGGGGGCAACGCCGCCTTCCACCACCGTCACCACCTCCTCCCCCTCCTCCTCTTCCTCCTCCTCTGGCCAGTCGAAGTTGTCCACCATTGCAGCCTCTCCCTCCGTCGTTTCCACCAAAGAGGAGCTGCCCTTTCTCATGGACGAGGAGCTCACCGATCAGCAGTTGGTGGGTCGGAAGAAGGCCTTCACCGACCACGACGACTTTGACGGCAGTGAATTTGCCGATGACTACGAAATCAGCGACCATGATTTGAGCAAAATTATCATCGTCATGCAGACGCCGCGCAAGGGCGTCGAGCCGGTCAACGATCGCACCGGCGACTGGACGACGCGCGTCAAAGTGACTCAGGAGATGTCGCAGATCATCAACGACGGCCTCTTCTACTACGAACAGGATCTGTGGACGCGTTTTGGCGACTCGGGGACGAAGCAGCACAAGACGCTGGGCCTCATTTCGCAGGAGGACTTTGAGATCTACTCGGGATCGCCCAAGAAGGATGCCCCTGCGACGCCACCGCCTCCACCACCACCAACCTATGTGGAGGAGGAGATTGAACTGGACGAAACGTACTTATCAGGTTAGTGTGACTGAAATCGTAAAGGGTAAAGATTCAAAGTACTAACGCTTATGTTCACTGCCAATGTTCCCAGGTTCGCCGCACGCCTCGGCAATTCCGCTCGAAACGCCTCGGAAGACGGCGCAATCGAAGACGCCCATGCGGCGATCACCTCAGACCAACCCTCGCTTCTACCCGGCCCCCGAGCCGAACCACGCTCCTCCGGCGGGCACTCCGAGAAAGCAGAAGACCAGGCATTCGTCGAACCCGCCCATTGAGCCGCACATTGGCTGGCTGATGGACTCTCGAGAGCATGCCATTTCCACCGAATCGTCGTCGTTCACTGATCGTCAAACGCTCGCCCCTCAATCCTCGTCAATCTCGACTAGTCTCGGTTCCACTCCTCAATCACTGCCAAAGTTCGAGCACCCATCGCACTCTCTTCTAAAGGACAATGGCTTCACTCAGTTCGTCTACAGCAAGTACCGATTGAGGTGTCTAAAGGAACGCAGACGTCTTGGTATGTGTGCACTCTGGAAAGAGTCGTTCTAATGAAAGCCTAACTACAAATGTGTAATCTTCAATTTGCAGGCATTGGACAAAGTCAGGAGATGGTTACCCTGTTCCGATTTTGGTCGTTTTTTCTTCGTGATCACTTTAACCGTAAAATGTACGATGAGTTTCGTCGTTTTGCAAATGAAGACGCTTCGCATGGTTTCCGATATGGCCTTGAGTGTCTCTTTAGATTTTACTCGTACGGTCTGGAGAAGCATTTTCGCCTGAATCTGTTCAAGGACTTTCAGGAAGAAGTGATACGGGACACTGATAATGGTAAGTTTGCTTTCTCTGGTATGCAACACACACACCCCCATTTTGCTTTCTTTTGTGGCTCGTGATTGTCTCTGATCACGTGCTGCGAAAGCTGAATGGTAAAGTATGAAGCCTATTTAAATTCAATCTTTGACTGTCATCTTGTATCAATGGTTGGCCGCAATTCGCTTATATTATTCTTTCACACATTTTTAGGTCAACTTTATGGGCTGGAAAAGTTTTGGGCATTCCGCAAGTACTACAAAAACTGGTCAAATATACAGCAACACGTGGATGCTGATCTTTTAGCTAAAATCAACAAGTACAGAACAGTAGATGATTTCAGACTAGATGTAAGTGGTTTTACCCCTGATTCAGCGAAAGCTTTATCGTTAATGCCTCTTGTTTTGTTCAATTTTTTTACTCCAGTACTCGGCAGACAACTCAAACCGCAACTGAACTTCTCTTAAACTGTGACCCGACCTCTCAACTGGCAAACAACAAAAAATGATCCTCCATCTTTCAGCTTTCAGCACCAACCTCTCTCTCTCTCTCTTTCTCCCGTTCTCTTTCCGAGCCATCATCAGTGGAATCATCATCAGAGTTATTTGGCTGCAAGACTGCAAAGACCCCTCAAATCACCACGTCTCCAGACTGAACCACACTTTGCGCCATTAACCCGACTATGCTTCTGCGACACACACACACTCCTCCTCTTCAGTCCCACCACCCCACAGTCGTCCCCTGTTCAGTGGTATACCTGTTTGTATGCCACTTGCAAACTCGAAATGCATGTGATGCTCGCTCTAATCGTTTCTCTCTCTCTCCCCACTTTCACCCGCAGTAGGGTTTGTACATTATGCCCTGCTGTGCCTCAACTGTTTTTTCGATTTTATCTTTATCTTTCACAATTTATTCTCCTGTATAGAACAGTTTTTTCTTCTCTTCTTCCTTTTCCTCCTCACTCGTATCAATCGTTTATAAACTGCAATCGTTACCTTCACCTGTACACTTTTTTTATTTTCAACAATTCTTGTAACACACACAGACACACTGTCAACTTTGTTGCACGTTGCGCTTTTTGATACATCTTTTAACTCTTTTCTCTATCTCTCTCTCTCTCCCTTATCCTCTGCTGTATTGTGTTTGGCACACCGGGGGATGGAGTGGTTTGTGTGCATGGTGTGTATGTGTGTGTGTGTGTGTGAATGTGTATGTGTGCTGCCCATGTCCTCGAAGCTAACTTTATCAGCCCCTCCCCCGCTCAGGAAGACCCCGCTCTAAGCAACAGTCCTTCCTCACTTTCAATCACGCCCTCTCCGTTTCTCTCTCTTTCTCACTCTCTTTCCGTTACCGCGCTTCTTTTC
Organism: Tyrophagus putrescentiae; assembly: GCA_024499935.1. NCBI lineage: Eukaryota > Metazoa > Arthropoda > Arachnida > Sarcoptiformes > Acaridae > Tyrophagus > Tyrophagus putrescentiae. Next base: position 4,944,262 of record JAMZRA010000001.1, on the reverse strand, counting down.
CTGTTGTACACCTTCACATCGTACCCAATTGCCTTCAATTGTATTGCTGCAATCAATACTGATGTAGTGATGTATCTTTATTTCTTTACTTATCGTTTTTTTCTCTTATACTAAAACTGTTCGATTATATGCTTTTTTAATATTTTTTGTATAGAAATGCCCTATATACTATTGATCTTTTACTGCAATTAAAGCAATTATTTTCTTGTTCAGCTGTGTTCTCCTGAAGCTCAGTGTTCTTTGCTCTACCTGCTTTCTGCGAACTATTGAGGCTCTGGGGTTTGTTGTTAATTGATTTGAACTGCTGTTAAGAGGGTGACTGTGTGTGTGGTTTGCCTTTCACTTGCGTCACTTGTTTACAACATGGAATACCAGTGAACAGGTGCCTGTTCTGCATATCGCAATCGTAGTTAAGCGTTTGACCTTCTATGACCTTCCAATCTCGGCAGTAAATCAGCGCTGCTGCCAACAACTCCAGTACAGTCATACTTCACCAGTGAATGAATTCGTAGTTTGATTTTGAACTTTTTACTTTTTGAGTAGTTAGATACATTTTTAATCACATATGGTGCACACTTGTTTCTAAAACGAACTAAACACTTGATTCTATTTTGCATGAATGGACCCTCAATGTTCAAAACATCTGTCGCCGTTTGCACACTGGTCTTCTTCTTCTTCTTTCTCCTCTGCCGCTTCAATACCAGTTTGCTGTTTCTTGGAAAGAACTGAACAATTCACCCTCACCAACATGTATAAAAGTACTGCTGCAGTTCAAAGTCAAGTCGACATCGTCGTCAAACTGCAGACTGCTCTTCAGTACATACACACAGTAATCATAACTGAATCCCTTTCTTCTCCAGGCCTAACACAGTTGACACAAGATGACTAAACTACTGCTGAGCTCGCTTTTTCTGGTGGTGGTGATGAGCCTTTTGGTAGTTGAAAGCCACGGCGCCTGCACGTGCAATGTGCGCAGCAATGGCGAGTACTGCGGCACTGAGCTGAACCGCATCAACGGCAACCAGGACTGCGCCCGAGACCAGTACCTCTGCGGCAATTCCAATCGAAACAAGGCGGCCGTAGTCGTGAAGAAGTGCCGAGCTGGTTTCGAGTGCGATGTCAGCAGAAACGGCTACGGCAACTCCTGTCTCATGGACATTGACTGTCACTGTCCGAGCAGTCTCAGCGCCAATGGCCGAAACCGATACTGCGGAAATCGCTTGACAGGGCGAGACTGTAGCGCAAATGTGGTACGTTTTACTGTTACATTGCCAGATTCAGCAGTGAAAACTCACAGGCAAACTCTTAACTTCTTCTTCTTTTCCTTCAGGTGTTTACTTGCGGCGCCAGTTATCCTAATCCAGTGGACGCCTGTCCTAATGGCTGCAGAGATGGTCGGTGCGTTTGAGCAAAAAGAAAAGTACATTCCTTCACTTTCACTCAATAACAACTGTTGCATTGTAATTTTATCTTGTTGTTTTTTCATCACCAAACTTGTAATGTCTCTTTTGAAAAGCACAACCAAACTGGAAGTAAAACTTAGTAATATTAATTAAATCATCAATTCACTGGATAATCATAGTGAACTGGCATGGCCACCAAATCGCATTCTCAAAGCCCTCTGTCTCTGATGCATGTCCAATTTCTATTTAGGTGGAAATACTTGTTTACCATTTTAAAAATACTCCTTCCTTTAAAGTGGTATAATTAACTATAAATGGCTGACATTAATTAATGAAGGTCATCTGTGGTGGTGGTGACAGTGTCTTTTCGCCTGCTGCACTCAGATGTACCTTGTGTGTGTGGTTGTGGTGTTCATGTTTGATCGATAGTTCTGTCATTCAATGAGCTGATGTGCATTGAAGCACATCAGCTCTTGCCACTTTCACCACTCTTGTTCACTCATCATTATCACACCCTAACTTTTCTTCTTCTTCCTCATTTCAACCCTTTTTATTATTCTTCCCTTTCTTTGCTCATCAGCCTGTCGCTAATCGATTGCACCACTGGCTAAACTTGATGATAATTTCTGGTCATTCGTAGAAGAGACGTCGTTGTGGCTACTGAAAACACTTTCACTAGCACTTTAGCAACATTTTAACTGGAAACAAATCTTTTGTTTATCAAATCTTTTTCAATGGCCAATTTCTTCGTAACAGTTCTGGTGCTGTTCATCGTGGCATTCCTGCACTGCGTTCATTTTGGAGAGGCCAAGTGCCTGTGCAGTGTCACCAAGAATGGCGAGTACTGTGGAGTTGAGCTGAATGAGCTCAACAGTGAAAATGAATGCCCAAAGAAGATCTTCTTTTGCGGAGACTCAAATCGTGATCAGGAGGCTATAATGCTAGTTGGTAAGTGACCCAATAAAGTTGACTGCATTTCAAATCTGACTACCAATCGTACAAATTGCTCTACAGACTGCCCAGAAGGACGAGAGTGCGACGTCAAAACCTTTTGTAAGTCATATAAAAGAAGTAGTTTTTGATGTATCTTTTGTCACTGACTAATCGTTTTCCTTGGTCAGTGAGAAACGCCTGCCTCAAGGACGTCGAATGCAAATGCCCGAAAAACTTGATGACTGGCAAGCTGTACTGCGGAGACCTGCTACAGGGCGCCAACTGTCACCCTAATGTAACCTTCTCCTGTCCCTACTTGTCCATGGTAAGAGCGTCATAGTTCCCTGAGGTCACTGTCTAAAGTAATTGAAATATTTGTTTGTTTTCAAATAGCTTTTCCTCCCAACTCCAAAGGACGCGTGCCTGTTTGGCTGCAAAGACGGCGCCTGTCTCCCGGCGACCGAAACCACACAATAGTATTTCGCATCACCTTGACAACCCCAAAGAATGCTCCATTGTTATCTAACAATAAAAACAAAACTAATTGAGGCATCCCGGATGTGCAGTTAGTTTATCAGCTCAGTCTAATCGAACACTTGAGGACCAAGGACTGAGGGCGCTGTCATCATTACAAGTACCAATTTTATTAAAGCTCCTTCTTTAATTGGTTAAACAGGTGTGGATAAACTTGAGATTTTAAAAGAAGATACACTCCACAAGTACGTCAGTTACATGTTATGTACATCAGTGGTGTAGATTAGCCAATCAGCTTCTTGATAAGCTCCTGGTAGGTACGCACGAATTGCACCAGCCAGTCAATCATCACCACGTGCATGTCCACGTCGCTTTTCTGCAGAATGTTCAAGTGTTTGCCCTCGGTGATTGCCTTCTCATTCTCCTCACTGTACACCGAGAGAAGCTGCGTTTTCAGTGTCAGCGAATCGGCTATCGTCTTGCTCAGCTCATTGAGAACACGCAGCTCGTTGAAAAGGTCGGTGCTGGTATTTCGGTGGTTGAGGATGGTGGTCATGAGGGCGTCCACGTCAGTCAGCTCATTGACGATTTTATCGAACTTTCCCTTGAGCAGCGCCGTGGCGATGTTGATGGCCTCGGAGACGTAGGTTGGCTTGAACTGCGACACGCCTGCCTCGTGGCCTAGAATCTCAAAGGCGATCTGATTGAGCGCTTCGCTGTAGCTGTCAGCCATGATTCGAGCGTACTCGAGGTACACCTTGTCCAGAACATGGTAGCTGATGAGTGTGGTCAGCACTGAGGACACCTCGGCTCGGGCCTTGTTCAGTGCTGCCTTCTCCGTCTTGATCTCCTCGATCAACCGGGTAAACTCGGCTTTGTCAAGTTTGACGGTGTTCACCTCAAAGTCCTGGTATATTTTGCCTACTTTGGTGTAAATCTGACCGATCTCAACTAGGTACTTGTCGCCAATGTGCGTCGGACTGCTGCTGCTGGCTGAAGGAGGTTAAAAATGTAAGCAATGTCAGGGCTACCAAAAAGAAGAAAAAGGGGAAGTTTATCTTACCAAAACCTAGAAAAACAAACAATTGTCAAATAAGCTCAAGATATTTTAAGATTTACCAAAACTTACCAGATGCAACAAATAGACTAAAAATAAAGAACACCTTCATGATGATTGAAATTGTGTGCGTTTCTTGCAAAGTCCAAAGTTTAATACTAAATCACCAACCTTAATAATCAACAAATAGCAACCTTTTTATTAGCTGTCAAACCCTCCAATCTAGCGTATCTACCTTTATCACATAAAACAGCACCTCAATGGCTTCTGTACAAGAGAAACAGTCCTCCATCTCTGGTGCAACATCTCCCGCTGGGTATCTCCTCCTCTGAGACCATTGCTACTGTGACCATAGCTGAAGATGCCCTGCCTGCCTCGTACCCTAACTGACGAGGATGGATCAGCACTCTAAACTGCGCCTTCTGGTTCAGTGCACCAACTGTACATCTGTAGTCACCACAGTCTTGACCTACTGCATACCATACATTTTCTCATCATATTATCGCAGCAAAGTTAATCTGAAGTGCCTTCCCTTCCCGCGAGGGTCACTGGCGGTTAGTTAATTTTGCAACAACACTGGAGTGACATGGCGATTTATTGCATGGTTAAAAAAATATAATGAGTAATTTAAAATGGTGTACATTGCAATATTACTGAGAGACAACAAGTGAAGAATCTTCTGTAGATTGGCGGTTCGTCTGTGATATCTTTGGAATTTTGTATTTTCTCCCCCATTCTTGTTGAGTTTCAAAATCGTGCAGTGGACCGGTGATACTCGATTGTCGACTGACAACGCGTCCAGCTGCCTTTAGTTTCGCTGTATCCAAAGTTGATGATTGCACTTTTGATGAAAAATTGGGAAGAACTCGTTTCATGGTAGATCCAGAAGTGAAATTAGTGGCAGTAGGTGGTTTTAGTTGTTGTACTGGATGATTGCTTTTATTCGTAGAAATTTTGCTAATTTTGTAATTTTGTAATGTAAGTTCCTTTCGGATTTGAGGACTACCACTTTTTGCGCTCAAAGTTGAGTTGAAAGTTGCAGAAGTTTTTAGCGAATTGTTCGGTTCTGACGTTGTTGACTTTGTTTTTTGAGTTTTTACAACGTTTTCGCATCTTATTCTTTGAGGGTTGATACTATCATTTCGTGCAATCGAACTTTTCTTTGGGAATTGTTGGGTTCTGCCAGATCCAGAATCACTGTCCGAGCTGTGAGTTGATCCGTTCGAGTTTTGGTCACCGCTAATAGTTTTCGCTTGGTTGTTGACTTTTGAATTTTTCAATCTAGCCGGCAATCGGTTACTGGTGACATTTGCTAGTTCTGGAGGAACATAGAAATTTTTAATTTCAAAACCAAAAGCAGTCAAAAAATTAGCCGGTGGTGTGAGATTGAGTTTGACGGCGTCTTTTGTCCTCAATTTGCCTTTAATGATTTCCTTTGCCTTTTCTTCGTTGTATTTAGGCATGCGTTTAAAAAAGTCAATTTGAACCATTCTAGATATATGATGAGCAGATCCATTGGTATGTGAAGAGGTGGAAGGCAGCGAAGAGGATGGATTAAGTATCTGAGTAGTGGCAGTGGCTGATTGTGTTGATATTTGATTGTCAACGTTTGTAAGGCGTTCACCACTTCGAGGCTTTTCTTTATATCTTTCTCTGTCACGTCGACGCTAAAATAAATATGTAAAATGATTATTAAACAAGTGTTTGAAATATTAAAAGCGAGAACACACCTGAAACCAAGCAATGACGACCGATTCGCACGTTCTACTAGTGTAAACCAGTTCTTCACGTTCTTTATAATTAACATAGTGATCAGCAAGATTAAACAACTCTTCAAACGATTTTTCAGTCTCTTCATCTTCTAATAAATAACCGGTCAAATTCCTGTTTGTTTGTTTCACATACGCAGCCGGCCTACGGTTCGGAGGTAACAAAGTCTCCAATCTGTTCTGCTTCTTTTGCTGATTCAATGTGGCCCCGAGATTCAAATGACGTTTTCGCAGGTGGTAGAAGATTGTGTTCATGGAGCTAAATGTAAGTCCGCAATTGTTGTAAGTGCATTCATATACAGGCTTCACGCTAGTGTGTCGTTGACGATGAATGGTCGTAATAAAATTGTTCCTGTGTAGTTCCTCAATGAAATTTCTATATGTCATATTTTCGTCAGAATTTTTTTCACGATTTCTACGGCTCTCTTCATATTCTTCTTTGTCAATCAGAGCAACTTCTTTTATTAAACAATCATAACATTGACAATCTTCTTCATCGGCTTCTTCCACTTCACCACAATCAGCAAATTGCCCTTCACCATAATCATCCTCTGTCTTGATGGGAATTTGTTGGTTGTTGCTAAAATTAAATTGAAAAGAAGAAATTGGAGTGATTCCTGCATCTTCTTCTTTCTTTACAAAAGGTGAAAAGGCTGTATTTGCACTGCTAGTAAAGGGCTCCGAGTGTTCACCATCATTGGTCGGCTCTTCAAAGGCAGGTTCATCTGGTCTTTTGGAAAGTCGTCCACCTTTGGTCACGAAGCCAAGGCTTCGCATCTGGATGGCGCGCGGCTGCATTTTTCCTTTAAGAATGATAAAATCAGTAGGACATTAATAAAAACACGAAACACAAAAGCAAAGTTTTGGGAATGTTGAAAGTTGAATAAGTACGGTCCCCAAGAGTGTCAATGGCACCCGGAAAGATGGGCTCTGGTCAGGCAAGACAGTAGTCCTCATGGAGTGGACTTGTGCAATACCCAAGCACGCTTTGATCGGCGACAGCTTTCCGACCAGAAGAGCGTAGTGGTAGAACAACAACAAATGCTCTCCTGCAGCACTGGCAGGAAGCAGGCTGCTGCTCACCCTCAAGCTCCGCCCACAGCAAAGTGTGCGTTTCTGTACGTTTTTGCCGCCAGAAAGTAATTCGTGTTGTCTGGTAAAAAACGTTTGACTTCCTGTTGAAAATATAAACAAAATGAACGATTTGATAGTTGGTGGGTGTTGATGCTAGCATGTGGTGATGATCCTTTGATGGTTCGTGCCATGACAAGCGTCTGTGAACAGTGGGTGACTGTGATCTTTCGTAGCTTTCACTGTACCAAAAGGACGGCGTTTATCCTTTCGGTTGCTCTCCCTAAACTGTTACAGGAAAAATATTCAAAGTGAAGATTGATAAATACCTCAACAAGTTCCAATTTATACAAAATAATTTAAAAAAGTATTTCTCGCTGCAACAGTTACTTGTCTGAGGAATTTCATTTATGTTATGAGCAGATGAAATACTGAGGTCATGAAGAATCAGAGAACCCGCTAGTTGAGAAGCGTAAACTAAAATTAGGGGGCAATTTATCAAGATAGTATTGTTTACAGTAGTTAGAATAGTAGAAGTTACTATGGCCTTGATGTACAACACCCAAAGTAGGAAAAAGATAAAACAAACAAAAATCAAGACATTCACATACATTCGATGATTTGTCATTACAATATTAAACTTCTGTATCTATCGTATGATTTCTTACCCATTTGGTTTTAGCTGTTTATCAAGTAATTTGCAGCGATAAAATAGCAGGCAATATTTATTCTTCTACTCAAATAAATTTTTTATTGATCCTTTGTTTATTTTATTAGAAATGCGACTAGCTAAACCAGATGTAAGATGTAAGGCATGCCGCATGCTGCTGCAGCTGGTTCAGCTAGCCGCTTTATTAATAGCACTCGATAAACAGTAAAAATGACCTTTAACCCTGTCAAATACGATTGTTTAAAATTTATCTTTTGAAAATTAGAAAGTTTAGGCGTAGTTTCATACGATGTAGTTTTAAAAAATTATTACTTTTGAGGGTACAAAAAGTGTGCTAAAAAATTAATAAAAGTTAAATATTAAATATGTTTAAATGGTAATTTTTATTTTGACAAAATTAGAGTATTCGAATAGGGAAAGGTAAAAAGTAAGCAAACTGAAATGGACATCAATAAAGCAACTTCATATGTTATTTCGAGCGCATGTTTCTTATTTGCTCAATGTAGTTGTTGTTAGCAGAAATTCGCGTATTTTTTGAGCATTTTTTGTGATATTTGAAATCATTGACATACTCTTTGCATGTTGTACAATGAATGCACTGATACAGACCTTTTTGATGAGCTTTTCCATAGTGTCTGTCAATTCCGCTTATAGTTTTAAAAACTTTTGCACAATTTTCACCTTTGCAATGCAACTTTCCAGCATGATGATTTTTTAAGTGAAGCATGAGAGGCCCACTATAAGGAAAAATTGTAATACGAGGTTAAATAAAATAGTTTGGCAAGCCAAAGTAGTGGCGGGCGGCTGTGTATCTGTTGTCTGTCAGTTAGTTTAGGCTGATTTTACAAATTATATTTTACCGTCAATCTCTGACGTGACTTGGCCAGTGTCAACGTCCGTCTCCTCGGGTCCCGCTCGCTTCGCTCGCGAGACCCTCGTCGACGGACGTTGACACTGGCCAAGTCACGTCAGACCTCGCGGTCGTTAGCTGTGCACCGCTACAATATTAAAACTGTTTTACCCATCGATCTTTGACGTAACTTGCACAGCTAAAACATTTGAGTCATTTTGCCGTCAATCTCTGACGTGACTTGACCACTGTCAACTTCCGTCTCCTCGGGCCCTGCTCGCTTCGCTCGCAGGTCCCTCGTCGACGGAAGTTGACAGTGGTCAAGTTACATCAGACCTCGCGGCCTTGATGCGTGCACTGCTGAGGAACGCATATACGATCACTGTGTTAGGCTAACATTTTATCTGTAAACAAAACATTTGGTGATATCATTCTGATATCGTCCTACTTAGTCATAGGTCAAAGCATGGTCGCAGTAAAAGACATTCAAGTTGGTCAAACTTTCTGCTGGTGCCAGCAGATGGCGTCTGTAGAAAAAACTTTGGACCCCCTTTTCTAGGGTCAATTTTGGTCCTACAGCTCCCATCTTTGAACTCGACATATAACTTTGTACTAAGTCTCTCTGTTCCAAATTTCACGTTTCTACGATGTCTGGAACATAGCTAGAATTGAAAGTGTTAGGGACAGACAGACAGACAGACGGACAGACTGGCAAAGTAATAAGCGGGCTTTTGCCCTACCGGGCCGCCCGCCAAAAGAAATTCTTACCGATTGCTAAAAGATCTTTTGTAGCAATCACGGCTGAGACACCGGAACTTCTTGATGCCATGAGACTTCTCCAAATGATCTTCCAATTTCTCTTTATTAGAAGTAGAAAACTTGCAGTATTTTTCTAATGCACTGATATATTCGTTGCAGTGGAGTTCAAGTACATAGACGCAGGAGTCGTATTCACTGACATGCCCTTTTTTGCCGTTTTCTAGAATTTTGCGAGTAAACGTTACTTTATTCGGTCGACTCGGTTTCTCCACAATGATGGCAGCTGTTTGCTCACGATGTCCCTCGGCTGGCGCTTGAACTGCTGTAACAGCTTGTTTGATGTTAATTTTGTCACTCGGGACATTGATGGAGTCATATGGGCGTGATGAAGCCATAAATTTCATGACACGATTCATAGTTTCGTTGTGACGTTTTTGTTCAATTTTAGAAATTTCGTTTGTATATGCGAAAATCTGATTTTGTGTAAAAGAATACAATTGCTCATTGTTTTCTTGGTTTTTAAATTGGCGATTTTCTTTGCATGATGCAACGGTTGTATTCTTATTTGGTGTTGCCGGATACATTTGTGAAGCATGAAAGAGAACTGTATTTACAGAAAACACAAAACAAAGTTAGAGAAATGTGGATTTTAGCTGACGACTGAGTTAACCACTGACTGAACACGAAAGAATAAGTTTGAATAGTGAACTGATTTTTATAGCTGTCTGGAGGACGCACCCAAAACGTACGTTTTTAGTCAAATTGAGAAAGATTGCCAAAAGAAACGACCGTGCTTTGACAAGAAGAATTTACAAAATTTATATACAGAAGAATAGAGTAAAGAAAGGAAAGTGTGGATTAGATAAACTGTTTACTATCAAATGACTGGTAAGGTAGGAGATAAAATGATAAAAGAATCATACAGAAACGATAGAAAATTGTGTGCTGCGCACACTCAGATAACCATCGATGAGTCTCCTCATTCACGCGCATGCTCTCTCGTTTTCGAAGTTTCTAGCATCTCTGTTTCAGTATACAGGCAAAACTCAACATATGGACAAAATCTGTCCATGCGGTGTTTGTCGACAGATGCGAACGTGCCGCAAAAACGCTCACTGTTGAGCATGGTGGCGCTGTTGGCGTCCATACTTGCTAGCGCGTCCATAGGTTGAGTTTTGCCTGTATAAACTACACGTACACCGTTGTCCAACAGAGCGTGTGCCGATACACACGTACACTGCTGTCCACTCTTTCAATGCTCATCACTGTCGAGCACCTCACCATTTTTATTATAAAAAAGCTGCGTCTCACCATTCAAAATGTCGACTCCACACACCGACCGTCGACCACCGATCACGCTTCACTCCAAAAGCGGCACCGATTGCCGATCTGTTTCTCTTCTCAATTTCTTCAACTCAATTTCTTCACCGCTGCTGCCCTCAGAGACTCTCTCGTCGAGCTCGAACGCTCTACACACTGATTTTGTCATTTGTCTCTTTTGCTCTCGTTTTTTCTCAATAAACGGCCTCGGCCACATAAAAATTAAACTAAAACTCTGGGAACCAAAAATGTTACAAGTAAAAAACTGCTAATTTATGTAGGTGGCCAGGGGGTTCTTGTTTTGCGGGACGGCCCAAGGCTACGCTAGCTGAAAGAGGGGAGCAAAGGGGGCTCCGGCGAAAGATGCGGGGAAGAAAATGAGACAGAGAAGAGCTTAAATTTTTAACTTTTTTAAACGTGAACTGTAGACGAGGGTAAAGCTAAGATGAAGCTCTTCTTCTCCAGAAAGATGCAGTAGGAAGGAAAGTAGGGGACAAACGAGCGCTGTCCTAGGCCAGGCTAGAGGTGAACTTGACGGCTGCTGGACAAGGACTGACTGCTGGTTGGCTTTCACCTCGTTGATATACCGATCGTAGCAGAGGCTTCTTTTCGGCGTCTTTGAGGGGGAAGCTTTCAGATCTTTCCAGCAGATACGGCGGCACTTGGTTGACTGTGCTTTTTCTGCTTAGACTGTCCAATTGTGGGTTTCCATAGCGGAAAGTCTCCATCACGTTGCAGGATCAGGCCACAAAGAGGGTGGGGAACAGGGGTCGTTTGGGGCATCTAAATCGTAGTGTCAGCACAGGAACAGAGCTCAGGTCGTAGTAGTGCCAGCTCAGGAGAATGAAGCAGAGGAGAGCAAAAGAGGGTAAAAGGAATTAAGCTAGTGATAAGAGAGTGTCTGGTGTGAGTGAGTGTACATTGGCACAACGGCGGTGTTTGTGTTGATGAAGCAGCTTTCGAATGATTAGCGCAAATGGTGAGAGCAACAGCGACGCAGAAGCACAGCGTAGGCAAGGAGCAAGGTCACTCGAAAAGCAACGCAGGCAATTTCTTTCAGAGGGGCAGATAACGGTACTTTGGCGCCACTTTCTCGATAACAGCAACTCAATCTGGATCGTAAAAGAGTGTAGCAAGAATAACTTATCTCACCGGGAGGAGGATCCTTCCTCTCTGACGATTGAGTCACAAAGCTCGCGCAAAATCGACCCACAGATGAGGTTCTTCTGGCACAGCATGTCTGTATGCTACAGTTATTCAAAATGTGAAAAATGAATCTACACGTCAGAGGGCTAGCCCAAATGGACGTTGATGGCAGCTCAGCAGGGCGCTATGAGACATCGGCTTTGGCAGCTCCGGCAGCGAGTTCACAAAGCCTTGATCGTCAGTGCCCGCCGCCGAGTGGAAGGGATCTGGCCAGAAACCCACTTGCTCATGTTTGATGCAGTGCTATCGAGTGGGTGACACGGAGATTGCCGAGTTGAGGCGTGGGGTCACCAGGCGAGGGCAGTAGGGGTCGGGTTAGGTGCACAGTGGGACGCCGGAGCAGCGTTGAGCTTGCTCTCTGCGCCTCTCGCTTCCAGTTTGTGGTCCCAAAAGAGTGACAGTGGGTTGCGAGAGCAGAGCTGGCACAGGGGGAGCCCACTGGACTGTTCGGGGACAGTCACCAGCTGAAGACAGTGGCGTCACGTTGATGTCACGGTGGGGCCACTGGGAGGCTTCGGTTCAGGTAGGCATCGGTTGGTCAGATGAACGTCCGTTGTGTTGGAAAACGTAGCCTTGCGAAGCACGTTCGACTGCCCTCGTAGACCAAAGATGCTGCCCAGTGAGTTCAGAGAGGTAGAGCACCTTCGGCGATCTGGCGCTGGGCCTCCGTGGTGTCAGTCGGACATGGTCAACCGAGTTAAGTAAATTGCCATGCGTCCCCCAAAGAGATGTCAATATGGCGCGAGAGATGGTGAAAGATTTGTGTGGGTGAGAGACGACTTTCGTTAGGACACAGGATGAAGAGTGATGATGAAGTAAAGGGCACCGCACTTCAACAGCTTATTGGGCTTGTCAGCAAAGCTGCTCGCAGTACGTCAGAATAGAATTAGGTGAGTAAAAAACAACACACACGTCGAAAAACGTTGGCCAGTTTGTAAAGAGATCTCAGCCAACTATCAGGGCCAGATGAAAAATGGCAGCGGGTCCCGCAAAACCATCCACTTCCGAGAAGTGCTCCTGTAAAGACGTGCCACGGAATGGAGAATCAGCGAAGACTTCGGTTAGGACCACCAGTGGAGACCGGGTGAAAGGGTGCACTCTTTTGCTAGCCTAAACACAGCTGTGCAGCCGATTGGCTCACGTGCACAGCCCATATCAGGTAAGGTATTGGAAAGGGTGGGCAGCCGTGTCAAACAACACGCAGTGAAGATCGTCCAGGTGAAGTAGATCGGAGAAGGCGACGAGGCAGAAAAGCGGCAGTGAGAGGAGATGCACGTAGAGCAGAGCTTCATCGGAGTACTTGCCGAACCGGCGAACCAGTGACTCCTGGTAGATGCCGATGCCCGCGGAGAGGAGCAGCGAAAGACTGAGGAAGGCAATGCCTAGTGGCTGAGATCCAGTGGCGTGTCCCGGTGTGTCCATCTTTTCAGCCATCACCACCTCCGCTTGCTCCTCGACGGCCCGCCGAACCCGGTAGTCCTCATATGTGCAGAGGATCAGACCCAGTGTGATGACCACAGCTGCGCAGTACTTGCCAGGTGGAGGGCGATGATGCAGAAAGAGTACGCCCAGAAAGAGGTTGGCAATGAGGCTGGACGATTTGAAGATCATGTTCAGCGGAATGGGAATGCCCTGGTTTAGCGAGGCGCTGTTGCTCAGAATGGAGCCCAGATTGAGCAGGACCAGAGGAAAGTAATGATGGACGGCGATCACAGGAGGTGGTGAGTTGAGCAGGCCAAATGGTAAGCCGCGAAGTTTAATGAGGCAAATGGTAATGGTGGTCACGTGTTGCACAAGCGCAATGAAGTTGGCTGAGTTGGGTAAGATTCTACAAACAAAAAAGCAGCGTTTTGTTGATGATGACGCTTTCACAAGAAACAGACGCTGTACTACTCACCGAAGTAGCTGCTCCATAAAGACCATGTTGATGAAGCAGAAGAAGGTGCTCGCAAATATCAGCTGGAGCTTGAACCACTTTTTACTTTTAGCTCGATTCATCGTTAAGCTAGGCAAGTACTCGTCATCATCATCATCATCATCATCAGTTGTGCTGTCGCTCATCAATATCTTCTCCATGTGACCTTTACTGTTACAGTCACTCACTGCCTCTACCATGGTAGTTGAAAAACAACAAAACAGAACAAAAAAGCCGTTGCAATTGTGACACGTGTTGTTGTGTAAAGCTAGCTTGAGTATTGCTGGGTGATGAAAAACAACTCTCGTTTAGTCAGCTTTAAAACTGCTGATATAATTTCGGTAATTTAAAATTAAAATATTCAGAAAACACAGGGCTTCAAGTTTTTGCCCAAATGAAACGGTGAGCATGTTGAGTATAATTTGTGGCATGCAAGAGCAGCTAAAGTTAATTAGAGCATTATAGTTTTGGTTTGCAAGCAATTGAGCGCAATTCCAGTCAACCTTACAGCTAAATGTTGAATGTTAATTTCGGTTTCGGTTGCTCGAAAAATAGCCTTGTGGAAAGAAAGAAAAAGCGAGCAGACAAAAAGGTGGATAGGGTATTGAAATGCTTTCTCTTTTGCCAGATGAGTTATAAATACAAAAATAAATACAATATAAGAAAGGAATACATGGCAATAAAAATTTGGTTTATTTTCCCAAACTTCGAACTTTGACCACTTGTACAACTCCGTTCATAGGGGCCTGCTCGCTGTCGGGTCCTCGCGAGGAAATGACAGTGGGAAGTGACACAGACCTCGCGGCCTTTACGGACGGAGGAAAACTGCATTACGACACTGTGTTGGTAAACACTTTATCTGGTAAAAAACAACACTCGATATCGCTTACTGCTGGGAAATTCGGGAATTCAAGTTAAATTTCTGAAACGGGCTCAAGTTTTTGCCAAAAAACGGTTTTTTTTGGGGGAATTTGGTTACAATTTTGGCTGCAAAAACTTTAAAGTTATTCGAATTTAGTTTTGGTTTGCAAGCAATTGAGCGCAATTCCAGTCAACCTTACAGCTAAATGTTGAATGTTAATTTCGGTTTCGGTTGCTCGAAAAATAGCCTTGTGGAAAGAAAGAAAAAGCGAGCAGACAAAAAGGTGGATAGGGTATTGAAATGCTTTCTCTTTTGCCAGATGAGTTATAAATACAAAAATAAATACAATATAAGAAAGGAATACATATATGATTACATAAAGAATTTACGTAAGGAATTGTCGAAACGGTGAGAATGAGTTTGAAATCATATAAAAAGTACGTTTGCGTTTACATTAAATGTTATCGTCCAAATACCATAGAGTTGTGACAAGGAAACAAAGTAGGATGATGAATCTACGCAGATGAATGCCTACAACACTAGTTGTGGTTATAAAAGTGGGCGGAATTTGGGCCGCCATTGGTGGACGCATGGCCCAGGCTGTTTTCGTATGGTCGATTACTGGCAGAGGTAGATGAAGTGCCAGTGCCAACTCCATTCGCCATTGAGTGGTGGTGATTCAAAGCTGCGGCCGAATTGCCGCTGTTTCTTCGAGTGAGCGGGGCATGTCGACCATTGATGTTGCTTCCATTGGATGCAGAGTGCTGCTGCTGGTGCTGTTCGTACTGCGCAGATGCTCCTATCAGTTGCTGGTACGAGGCGGAGTGGCGAAGAGCACCCGTAGGCACTTGCCCAGTCGTCACAAGGTGGTTCAGTTGGTTGAGAATGGCTGGATTTGTCAGATTATCCAACGGATGGCCTCCTGGCACCTGACCATGAAGGTGACTGCCCAAAGGTGTCACCTGCTGAGGCGGTTGATGATGCACCCCAGCGGAGGCGTAGAGTGAGGCAGATAAGGAGGCTGAGAGATTGATTTCTCCCTGACGAGATCGTGAAGTACTTGCATTAGTGGCGTGGTTCGAGTTGAGAACAAAGGGTTGATTATACGGAGCTTGTTGGCCGTGTTGGCTGAAATGATTATTCGCCGCTAGAATGTTGGCCATTGAAGTGTTTGCATTTTGAAGTGTCGTCGTGGACAGTGGCTGGTGAGATGAGCTAGAGTAGATCATGGAGCTTGCAGTGGTCGTCGTCGGAGCGAGAGGTGTCACAGAGTTGAGAGAAGATATCAAAGTCGGAGTGGCGCTAGGTTTACTGTTTAGTATTGAAGTAAAAGTGGTCGGGTGGCTCGTTGGCATGGAACACGAGGACTGCGAGTCCAGTTCGGAAGATGAAAGGCTGGGAGTGGTAACCAGAGAGCCAATGCCCGAGGTGGCCGTGAGCGCTCTCGATCTCCCTAAAGCTTCACCATTCACACCGTTTAACGTCAGTTCAGCCGCTTGAGATCGTTTGGAAATGATTGAAGTACTACTAGTTATCTCCACACCTTTAAGTTCCTTGTTCAGTGTCATGAGACAGTTTAGCTCTTTCGACAGAGACTCTATACTTCTCTCAGTCTGCGAGTTTTCCTGAATCAGCGAGTTCAACTGGCGCATCAGCGCTGCAATGTCACGATTTTCCTCTCGACTGAGCAGAAAATTGGTAGTGTTGACTGTTTGAAACTCAATAAGTTCTTCAATTGTTCTAGGAACGAACAAGTTCGCCATTTGAGGGGGCGGTCTGGCTTCATTGAGAGCGGCGATTCGCGGTGAAATGCGTTGACTCGCCACAGGTGGCTCCTTAGTAGTAGCACCGGTCTTGACAGGAATGTGAATGTTGAGGCCACTATGTTCCATTGCGCTTCGGCCAGATGGGCTGTGAATAAACACGAAAGAGAGTGAATTTTAATAATAAATCTTAAAAACAAAAAAAAGCCAAAAATAACCTCATGAAAGACGATCGGTAGGAGTGTGGAGGTGACAAAACCGAACTCATGGTGGAGTCGTCATTCACACTGGGGGACATTACTCGAGAGTCATGGTGATTAACCACAAATGGTGGTGCCGCTTTCAGGGCTCCCCTGTGAGGTCGTAATGGACTCGACATTGTGTTACTATCACTCTCTCCTACAAACACTGCATCTGTTTCCATGTTCTCCACATCAGGCTTCAAATCAGCAGTTTGGGGGGCACTATTTGCAAATAAAAATTTGAAAAAAATAAAAAATAATGGTGGGGGCTAAAGGAAGACAGATTTTTGGAGAATCTGCATTGACTTGACTATTGTGAGGAAGCCTTCATTGGGTGTTTAGCAAAAATACTTGGGCATCACTGAAACACTTCAATGTCTAACTCCGCTTGTTTTCCAATCGTCAAGAAACTCAGACGAGGAAAAAGTAACTTACCTTATTTTCATTTTGCTTTTGGCAGGCGATCTAGAGGCCGATGTTCTCCGTGCACGAGCAGACGCCGGAACAGGCGGATCAGTGAATGCGTCTTTTGCCAGCGGCTTTCCTTTAATACTTGCTGTGGTTTGCTGGGGCAACTCCTTCTTAACTGGACTTCGCCTTCCACTTGGAATAATGATTGGCTTCGACTCATCACTGACTGATTTCTTTCTACTACTCGAAGACGACGTGGTCCTTGATCGAGCGACGGCCTTGGGTTTCTTTTCAGTAGTTGACTTTTTGTTAAAAGTCATTTTTGCACTTTTCTTTTTAAACTCAAAATCATTATCCGAATCGTCTTCAGATTTGTACTTTGACTTTTCGTCGTCGGACGCGTCAGTGGGACACTTTTCGTCGGAAGATTCATCGGAGCTTCCAGAAATTACATACTTATTAGAGGTAATTTTCTTTGATGAGCGGTTTGAGTTAACAGAACTAGACGCATTAGCAGATTTCTTTGGCTTTGACGATTTTTGAGATTTCTTTGAACGTTTACTGTATTCCGACGTTTCATCATCACTACCGTCTGATTTTAAGACAGACATTGACTTTGAATCGCTGCTAGCAGGTGGCTTTGTGCTGCTGGTGTAGCCTAAAGAACTTGCCGATGAATTGTGCGAAAGATCTTTCTTTGATGAAGGAACATTTGTTCTGCTTTGCTTAGCTGACTTCGACGCTTTGCCCTTATCGCTAAAGATATCAGATTTTGTTCTGCCGTTGGAGCTGCTTTTATCGATCGAGGAAGAGTGTAAACTTTCATTGCTAGTGTTGTTGCTGCTGCTGATTGCGCTATCATTTGGCTGTTTGGCTTTCTTACTTGTGGCTGCTGTTGTTTTAGGAAACACCATAGAGTCACGTATCGTTTCAGCGATTATCTGCTGTGGTTTTTTGAAGGCCTTTTTGACTTTACTTTTCTCAACTTCTTCCTCGGAATGCGATGAACAAGAAGAATTCGGCCTAGAGTCATCCGATGAGGAGCGAGAAGAGTTCGACTTTCTACTCCTGTGCGACACTCGTGAGCGATTAGATGAAGAAGAGGAGGAGGAGGATGAGCTAGAGTCTGAATCTGAATTGTCACTAGAGTCATCAGACGAGGATTTGTCCGACGACGATGTCGAATCAGAGTGATGACGCTTTCGCGGTGGCTGATTTACC
Source organism: Tyrophagus putrescentiae (assembly GCA_024499935.1). NCBI lineage: Eukaryota > Metazoa > Arthropoda > Arachnida > Sarcoptiformes > Acaridae > Tyrophagus > Tyrophagus putrescentiae. Next base: position 4,926,336 of record JAMZRA010000001.1, on the reverse strand, counting down.
GACGATGTCGATGGCGAAACGATGCGATGTTTTGCACTAATGTCAAATGGTGACAGTGTGTTGTCCATTTTGGAAAGCTTACTTGTTGAAATGCTGTGCTTAGCTGAAGGTGAATCGTTTTCTAATTTGTGCTTATTACTCTTACGATGAAGACTTTCGAGTTTATGTGAAGAAGATTTATAAGCAGAATGCTCACTTGAGAAGCTTAAAGGTAAGTTTCCGGGCAATGAAGCTGTGGAGCCGTTTGTAAACGGGCTAAAACTGCTGCTAGAGTCTAATGCACTTGCTGACTTTTTTGAAACTGACTTTGTATTATTGCGCGAGTCTTTCGATGAAGACTTTGGTTCTCGATCAGCTTTCGATGAAGTGGCAGAGCGACTACTGGACGATTTTTTCTTTGTAGATGCTGGAGAAGGTGGAGCACTAGAGGTAGTCGATGATGAGGAGGAAAGGTTGAGGGAAGAGGATTTATGAGCAAGTTGGTCTTTCAGTTTAATCTTGGGCATTATACGATATGAATATGTCATATTAGACGAATTGGCTCGGTTTTTCGCAACATGTTCCTGTTCGGTTAAACAGTGTGCTTAGTAATAATTAAATACTTTGAGTTTAGAAAAGCCTTACTTGCTTATGCAAATGTGATGAGCAGTATGCCACAAAATAGGTTGTTCCAGGATCAGATGGGTCGTTTTTAGACTTGACAGTCTCCTCGACAAGAAGGCCTTCAGCTTGTCCACTATTTAAAAAACAAAAAAGTGAATATAACTTCAGAAATAAAAACCTGTGTACTCACCATGTGACATGAAAGGAAGTTTTGCAACTCGGATGACTACAAGTCACACAAGCGCCGTAAGAGGCGTCACTTGCCGTTTTACATAAAATGCACGGTTTTTTGAAAATCTCAGGGTGTATTCCATCAAGAATAATCGGTTCCATCAAAGTCTTGTCGCCAAATGTGATTTCCGGCAAGAAGAGGCCGCATATTACATGAGCCCACTTTTTGTTGCCTGTCGGTTTGAAGCCTCCAAAAGTCGAAGGGCATAGCTCGCATTTCTGTGGACATAGCAAGTTAGTGGTGAAAAGAACATTGTTGAAAAGAAAACTTACCGGTTGAGAAACTGAAAACTCACAGAGACGACAAATCCAGTCTCCGCTGGGGATCTCGACGACGCCATAGCAAGCTAGTTTTCACAAATTCACAAAAATCAGATTAACAAAACTTGAAGTGGACAAACCAATTGAGATTTAGATTTACCCTGGTGAAAGCCGTGTCCACAAGGTCCGTCACAGTAGATCAACGAGTTCTCATCGCTGATTTGCTCTTCACCACAAACAATGCAGCCGCCGATCATTTCTTTTACATTCATCTTGGCAAAGATGAACAGAGTTGAAAGAAGTCATTTGTAGGCGATTAAAATGGACCAAAGGAATTCGGCCCTAACACTACAAGGTAGTTTTTACTATGAATCATTGGCGTCACTAGGATGACTGCTGCAAAAGTTGAAAGCGGTGATCGTCAGTGCACCGGCTAATGTCCACCGGCAGACACACAGTGCACTCAAATGTCAAACTCAAATGGAGCACAACACAACAACACAAACACGGAAAGAGAGAGAGAGAGAGAGACAGCGGTGTATCGAGGTTTTACATCGGCGCCGTACTTCTTTTGCACTGCATTCGGCACTGATGAATAGACAAGGAATTGAGTGAAGGAACTGGTGGTGGTGGTGATGGTGGTGGTGGTGGTGGTGATGGTGGCCACAGGGCAGGAGCGGCGACAGGCAAAGGGAAAGAGAGAGAGGGAGAGTGTGTGTGTGTGGTGTCGGTAGTGGTAGTAGGTGATCGGCCTCGCCGCCAGAACAGGTCTTGAGAAGACGCGCAAGAAGAAGAATGAAAGAAAGCAAAGTTGTGCTGCTGCTGCCGAAGAAAGTGAATGGGGCAGGGTAGGGGTGCCGTCCACTGCTCTGGTCAACACTGGCGCCCGCCACCACTGCCAGCGAAGTGGAGTCGCATCGCTTGCTGGTGCTGCTAGCGGAATGGGCGAACAGTACTCTCTCTCTCTCGCTCCCTCCCCACTGTAGTGAAGTGCCCGGGTGTTGCACAACCGTTCTGGTCCGAATTTCGGATCACTCCGAATGCTCAGCGGCGAGCAGATCGGCCGATAGGCAGATTCGGTGTTAGATGCTGAGGCAGAGAGTGGGCGGAGCTACAAGCACGGCCGAGAAAGCACTTGATTGCAGTCACATGCGCTGATAGGCACCGCCCACAAACGGCAATCAGCACCCGATCCCTAGCCCTCGACGACAGTACTTCCATCAGACGGAAAAAGTGACAACTACCGAGTGTAGGTTCAAATGCAAATTCTTTTACTCAAAAATATTTACACTGAATCAAAGCGTTGCTAAAATCTCCTTGTACTGCTTCAAATTGGGAGAAAATGGCAATTCTAGTTGACTTAGACGTTGAAGGACATTGCTTTTGTACAAGTAGAGGTAGTAATCGTGTTTCGAAATGGCAGAATCACTTGATGCTGCTTGTTGTTGACTAGTGAATTGTTGATGACTGGTGCTAGCTAACCTCGCTAGCAAGGTGTTCTGATAATTGCAAAACTAAATGATGAATCGGAAGCGCTGGAGATGTCTGAACTGTAATCAGTACTGCTTCGCGCTTGATGATACTGTCTCAACTTTGAAAGTACCGACTGTAATTCGGAGAGGTTGAAGTGAATTCGCTCCCAGTAGAGCAAACGGTCAGTAAAGAATAATTGCACATGTTGTACGTAAGTTATATCGTTTCCAGAACTGCTAATAAAAGCGGATAATGTTTTGTCCAATAGCTTCCATGCTCTTTTTAGCCGATGGTTCACTTTGTAGTCCACAAAATCGACCAACATTTGAAGGCGCTCAACCACAGTAAGACCGCTAACTTGGGGCTGTTCTTTCACCAGGCGAAGTGTGTAACGACTGTCGGGGCAAAGGCGGACAATATTTTGCAAGGCGTTGATTCGGATCTTGTAGTCATGAGGTATGTCGGGAAACCTGGCGAGAAACTCTACAATGTAGATGTGTGCATTCATGTTGTCGGGATTACTCATTGCGTATCGTTCAAGTAGTTCCAGTGCCTCAATCAGTTCGTTGTCATTATCGTACAGCTGAAGAAGCATCAACACGCCAATGTCCAAGTTCATCTCCACGTTTCGGTTGTTGCTGACCAGTCGATTCAGGTTGTCTTTGATCCGATTTGATAAATGCTCCAAAACTGAGCTCATATAAGAGTTGCTGTTGATACTGGATTGGACTGAGAATGTGGCAATGTTTCGAGGATCATTTTGAGTTTTCCACTCGATGAACTCGAGATACTCCTCATAAAGCTGATACGTTTGACGCAGCATCGTCTGTGCCTTTGTCCAGTTTACACGACGAATTCTTTTCTCCATGTCGTTGCGCAAATCAACGAGATACGGCTTTTCAGACAGTAATACCTGATCGTTTTTGAGAATGTAAACTGCCAGTTCGAGAAGAAATTCATACTTTTGGTTGTCCAAAAGTAACAGAAAGTTTTTTATGAAATTGCGCAGTTCGGGAGTGTTTAAGCGGCGAACGTCTTCAGCGTAAAGAAAGACAAAGAAGTGCTTCATTAGCATGAAACCAGCAATTCGGGTGTCGCCAATCAGCAGTTTGGTGGTCAGTTCTCTGAAGGTGTTCCATTTTTGACGAGCAAACAAATCGCGAGCAACCTCAAGCACAAGGTCTTTCCGATTGAGCATAAACACGGGCCTTTTCAGGCTCACTGCATACACTTTTTTTGCTTTTGACCTGTTATCTGGTTCATCTTCAACATCAGCAGATGCAAAACTATCGTTAATGGTCATCACCGATTTATCATTTTCTGAATCCATCATCTTGGGAAACAACAGAAGTTTGAGGTAGGAAGAAGTTTGAAAGAGCAAAACATTGCAGCATGAGAATCTTTCCGCAATCAAAACATTGAGTCAAGACTGGAGTTACCTCATCGATGATTAGCGTCGACGTGCATTTGAACTTGCATCTTTTGCATCAAATTTCTTATTTTTGCAAACAAATTATCCGATTCTAGAAGAAAGCATGTTCCAATTGGACGAAAACGAAATGGGAGCTTACAGTCAGGACGACCAGCAAAAGCAGAGTAAGCAGCAACTCTTAAAAAACATACTAGTCTTTGGCGCCCTGGTTGTTGGACTAAGGTTTGTTCGGTCTCTGTTGGCAAACGAGTAAAACCAAACATTCATTGTGCAAATCATCGTGTCACAAACTTAGGAAATAAAAATTATTTGTATTCTGTAGTGTTTCTTTAATAAACTTGAGCAATAAAATAAAATAAAACAAGCTTTCACTGATTCCTCAAAGTACAAATGGAATAACCGCCTTAACTTGTGGCGAGAATTTGTCTCCGAATTTGGCACGGTACCAGCGATGAGTGACAAGAGAAGCGACTAGTTGGTTGGCAATCACGAAAAGAACAAGGATTAACCAGCTGAAGTTTAAGGAGCTAGTGTAGGGCGTCAATTGGTACATGGACAGGTAAATGAGAATTTCCGCCAGATAGTGTGGGCAGGTTATCAGCCGAAAAAGACCAGCTCTTGGAATGTGATAGTTGTGCTGAGAATGTTCTTCTGAGAATGGCTTATCAGTTCGTAATCGGGCCAGTATGACGTGACTATTATACTGAATGTACGAAGCAAAAATAAAGAGCGAAAAGAATAACCAACTGCTTAGTCCTGGAAATTCATTGGAAGACTGACTGTTTTTTATGCTGCTATAGGTGACGTATCCAAGAGAAGAATAAAAGAGGTAGCCGGTAAGGTAGTGAACAAAGTTGATGGAGTTGTCTGAAAATAAACAAATGTTTTTATAAATACTGTTTAGATAGTCTTTCACAAGTTTACCTGAGTATATCGACACAAAGTTGGTTTCGTAGATCCGGCGACAACTTTGCATCAGTTGAGTAGCCAACAGAAGGTGACCAACAGAAAAGTTGCGGAAAAATTCAGTTTTACTGGCGAGGAGATTGAATACGACTAGACACCAAACAACCAACAAGTAGATGTAAAAGTGTCGGAACCACGATTTAGGCACTTCGAGTTTCTTCAGCACTGAATTGATGCCGTCGCAGAGCACCACCCAGGCGCTACTTTCTTTTGTTGATGACTCTTTAGTTGGCTTGGTTAACTTTGGTTCTTTTCCAAACTTGCCGAAAAGCAGAAGAGTCCGCATAAACTGCGGTACAACTGGTGAGTCGATGTACAGTGCAATCAACCCATCAACGAGGATGCCAAGTGTCATAACCGTCCAGAACAGGTCAAAGGTGATCCACTGGAGAAACTGGTCCCAGATGGGCAACATGATGGACAGCAAGTCCAAATTACCAATGTAAACATCAAACTTCTGTTTTGTTTTGTCAAACAGCGAACTTGCAAAGCGCATGTCAGCTGCTGACAGTCAGCAGAGTCATTCCCGTTTTCGCGCGCCGAGAAAACAACTTGTGCAGATTGTAAAAATCAATCAAATTCAAGCTTTATTCAGTAAAATGCTTGTTTGAGGTATTTATATTTTATTTAAAGACTGTCCAAGACATCTACCAGAGGTAATACAAAAGTCTTTGATTGCGCCTTTAAATCCACTGTCCCCTTGGGCGTCTGCTCTATTATCTTTGTGCACTTGTCGGACTCTTCCCTGTAATTGGTGAATTTAGATTTTCGTAAATAAAACACTTGTAAAGAAACTTACGTGTAATCAGTACATAGTAACGAAAGAATGTCCACGGTGTAGCCATCAATGAGAGTCTCAAATTCGGCAATGTCCTCGGCGGCGCAGTTTGTGCCCAGCACTGCCAAGCAGTTCTGTTTAAACTTGTAGTAATTGCTGCATGGGATGAGATTTAGTCATTGAAAAAGTCAGCTCTCAAACTCTGCTTACCAGCACATGAGCGGAATCTTCGTACTGGAGTCATTGTGGTGGCGGGCAATGGCCTGGAAGTCTGCACTCATCTGCCACATTGCACTGTCCAGTTTGCCCTTGTTCTTCGTCACACACTTACTGGCCATCCGAATGAAGACGCCCTTTCGCTTGCCACTTGAGCAGTAGCCCCGGTTCGTCTTGGTCACTCCGTACGACAGCACAGACACTGATTGCTTGCTCTCCTTGTGCAGACACTTTGATGCGTACTGCTTCACACAGCTTTCCAGGCGTTTCAATTCTCTGACAATGAAAACATTGCATTGTTTGGGGCAAATACTGAGTACCCTGACCACTTACTTGCATCGTTTGTTCATCTCTGAGATGCTCTTTGGAAAGACAAAGGTGTCATCGCCAACCATGTACAGCTTTTCATTGCACTTGTCAAACACTGACTTGTTGCACTCATTCTTTGCTTCTGCTGACAGCGCAGCAAAAGCGCAGAGCAGACACAGTGTCGCCAAATTGATCCGCATGATCTGATGTTAGCCAATCAGTTGAATGATGTTTTGCAGTCACAATATTGAAGTTCGATTTTTCAGAGTTCAAACCTTTATATACCTGACCTTCTTCAAGGCTCGTTGATGATCATCGGAAGAAAAGTGTTAATTAGATGCACAGTGATGAAGAAGGAGTTGCGAGCACGTGAGAGGCGCAATCCAATTTGTGGCGCAATATCGAGCACTTTGCTTCTTCAAGGGTACTGATATGAAGTGAATGGAGGTCGTAAACTTGGATACTTTTCCGTGAACCGTACTTTCTCTGTTTACAGCGGAACATCAAATTGAACTAAAACTGTACTTGGCATGAACTTGAATACAAGAAGGATAATTGCACTTGTTGCGCCAGGCAAAACATTGAAAGAAATCAGAGAATCATTGACGGAATTTCAGTCATCAGCAGTGTCCGATTCACTGTCGTGAGAGCTACAAATTACCTACCTTCAGGCGAATCTGATAATCTTGTTGTGATCAGAGAGCGTGTTAATCTAAACTCATTGTGCAATCAATCGTGTTTGTGTGTGTGGTTATAATTTAATTTTTGTTCAAATTTAGTTTATGTTAGCAGCAACAGTAGCAGTGTCAGAGAGATAAAGAGGAAGAGGCAATGAATGTACATTGTGCTGTACTGTGAAGCGTAGTCAGGTGGCAAGAGGCACCAGTGCCTTTCTCTCTCACTCGACCATAATGGCCACCTTGGCGGCAGTCCGTCGCTTCTCCATCGTCTCAGTCCAGTCGACCGTCTTGATCTTGGCAATGGCGCGCACGAGAACGTCCTTGGCCTTGCCGGAGAGCGTCTGCAGCATGTTCATCACAAAGTCTACCGACACAGACAGCTCGTCGCTGTGCCAGCAGTCGTAGTCGGTGACCAGCGCCACCGAGGCGTACAGCAGACCTAGCTCAGAGGCGAGCTGCACCTCCGGCACCAGTGTCATGTTCACCAGGTCGGCGCCCCACGACTGGTACAGCTTGCTCTCGGCCAGCGTCGAAAAGCGCGGCCCCTCGATGGCGACCGCCGTCACCGCCGGGTGCACCGGGTAGCCCGCCTCGGTGGCCGACTCGAGGAGGATCTGCTGCAGTTGCGGCTCGAATGGACGCGGCTGGGGAATGTGCGCCACCCGGTAGAAGGATCGACCGCCGCGAATGTTCGTCCGGTCGATGTACTGGTCGACGATGGCCAGGTGCCCGGGGGCGATTTCCTCCTTCAGCGATCCGCAGGCTGTGGTGGCGAGCACGTGCGTCACCCCCAGCTCACGAAAGGTCCACAGATTGGCGCGGTAGTTGACGTTGGAGGGGCTGACGTCGTGCTTGCGCCCGTGTCGACCGAGAATGAACACCTCGATGCCGTCAATCTTGCCGTGCACCACCTCGGGGTCACTGGGCGAGCCATAGGGAGTCTGGGGAACGGGCAGCATCTCTCGGTCCTGGAGAATGCTGGCGTCCTGGTCCAGACCAGTGCCACCAATGATGCCAATTTTGATGGTGCTTGCTGCCATTGTTGTCTCGGATGGAGCTGCAAAACGTTGAAAGAGGATGAGAGAAAGAAAAGTTGAACAGTGCCAATTACCGATGAGAATGGAGTAAAATGGTGTGCGATGTGTGTGCTAGTAAAACAGAGCCGAGTGAATGCCTAAATCACTTGCCCTCACATGCAGAGTACTCAAGTGTCACTTTTGCAGCGTCTTTTATCGACTTTGCAGTTATATCACCACCAGCTAATCACACCAATGATAAGGCACTGACAGCAGTATCAAAGTTGATTGTTTTAGGTGTGAGTGTGAGTGTGTGTGAGCGTGGAAAACAGCCAGTGCTTCGTCACTTGTTCGCTTACTTGCTCTGCAGCGCTAATCAGCTGTGAAGGCATGTGCTTGCTAGCTAGGCCCACCACTCTCCCCACTCTGACCCGAGTAAACTTTAGTTAGTAGTGAATACAACTTTCAATGAAGTTACACAAAAGGGCAGTTACACACTAGTCAATGGTAAAGTAATGGCAAGTTCATGCAGATCATCAGCTGGCAGCACAGGAATCATCGCGACACGGATAGTAGAACATCTGCTTGAATGGACACTGGTAGTAGAGGAAAGCGACGTAGTCCACGGCAAAGATGCCATTGTGTGAGGTGCCATCGGTGATCACCTCAAAGAAGAACATTACGTCCCCCTCAAAGGGATCCACTGGAATGGTCAGGATGATCCACAGTTGATCGAGGCGGTTACTCGGCTGGGCAGGGTACCAGTCGTTCTCGTACTCGTACACTCGCTGGTCAGTGGCGCCACGCTGAATGATGGCCATCTTGATGATGCCCTCGCCAAAGGTCAGAAACTTAACGGTCAAACAGGTCTAGGGAGTATGGCGTAAGTGAAAAGTAAAACTCACTTGGACAATTTTGTGCAGTAATCCAAAATCACTTACCCTTCTCAAGGCATGGGCCGGGTAGTAGCGACTGAAAAGTCGAGCTCCTGATGCGATGGTCACGTTGACGTCCTTCAAATCGAGCAGCATCATACCGGAAGTGGACATGTGTGCGAACTCGTTCACCTGTTTAAATGGCAGCAGATTGGGCTGCCATTCATAACCACAATTTTGATTTTGAAAACTGCAGATAAAGTTAGCAGTGGTCGACAGAAGGAGCGACAGAAAGATGAAAAACGGTACCAAAATCGTCAACGCTCTTTTTGCCCTTGGGCAACTCACAACTGGTAATGTCATACTTGTAGAAAATGATGATCGATTTTATCAAAAAGTTGGATTAAATATGCATTTGAACAAAAGTTCTTGTCGCTAAGCTTTCTGATCTTGTCCTTTGCATACTGCTACTGTGTCTGCATCGAATTTCAACAGCCAACACAAATGCATCGTTCACTGATTGTTTGGTAAACTTTTGATCGGTGTCGGCCGACTCCTTCCGGCGAGTACTACTGCACTTTAATTCCAAATATGGTTTTAATAATGCTTTAACCTTACAATTTTTACCAAAATCAAAACCTAGACATTTAATAATTTTGTTTGCAGCATGAAAGCAATATCATTTTTCTAATCACAGTTTCAAAACAAGGAAATGAAAAGCTCTCTTTTATTACATTTTTTAAACAATTCATATACAGAAAAGTAAAATACGTCAATTGATGTTTAAAATGAAAAAATGTTTTAAAATTGATTCCCTTTCTGTATTCTCTAAAGAATTGTACACTTCTTACGCTTACCGCCTGTAGCGGTGGCAGCCCTGACGTTAGCAGGCTATATAAGGCAGCTCAGCGCGACAGCTGTTTGTGTCCTGTGGGAAGGAGAGAAGGTTAGCACTCCCCTGGATGAGGACGGAATGTGTGGACACACATGCCCGACTGTTGTTCCAGCCACAATAGTCACCATTTTTTTGGCATTCAGTGAATAATGTCTTTATTAGGTTAATGAAGGAAAAAAGTTGGTTTATAACACTCAATCTTATGTAGGGAATATGTATTAACGGTTAGATAGAAAATTTGGAAAATGGTATTTATTTCTAGCTAGTAAACAATCGGGGCTTATCTAGTACACATTGAAATAATTAAGATGATGACAAATTACCCGAAGCCAAAAAACGTGTGTATGTGTGGACAAAATAATTGAATGTGTAAAAGTGAGACTTTTTTATCTATTGGATTTTCAGCTTCTGTGCAGTGGAAAGCTGAAATGTGGTAATACAGTGGAAAGAATCTGATGTTATTTGTTTAGTATTCGCCATTCTCAAAGTGTTGCTCATCAGCCTGTTCAGCTTCCACTTCGTGCTGCACTACCTGCTGGTGCTGCTCCTCGGAAACGCCGTCATGCTCTTCATTGTTAATGACAATACTGTGTTCGCCCGCCATCTCAACCACCTCCTCCTCGTTGCCCTCCTGCTTCATCTCAATCATAATTGGGGTTGCTTGGAAATCGCCCGAATCGGCATTGGTGGAAATGATGAACTGCTCGCCAGTGTCCGAAGTGACCATCGAGCCGTTGATAAACTGCGCCACATTGCCATCGTGCACCATTTCCTCTTCGACCTCCTCTGACTGGATGTAGATGGTAGTCGCGCCTTCCTCCTCTTTCATGTACAGTATTTGAGGGGCTGAATCCTTCTTTGCATTTCGCCGAGCAGTGCGCCGAGGAGTGCTAGCCGCGGCCTCTTCCTGCTCATACTGTTCCTCATCATCGTCCTCTTCATCGCCCTCACTGTGCATGTCTTCAGGAAGGTCTTCACCGTCCACAAAGAGGTCAGGGTGGCATCGCTGTCGGTGACGGTTGACATGGCTACTCTTGACGAATCGTTTGTTGCAATTCGGATAGGTGCACTCGTAGTTTTTCTCGCCAGTGTGAGTCTTTCGGTGGTTTGTGACGTAAGCCATTGTGACTGCCTTGTAGTTGCAGTTGGGCCAGTCACAGCTGTACGGTTTGATGTCAGCATGGCCCATAATGTGCTTCTTCAAGTGACAGTGCTGTAGGAATCGTTTGTTGCAGCCAGGCCACTCACAAACGTGCTTCTTCGCGTTCTCGTGGATCGCCCGCTTATGGTCAGTCAGTGCACCTTTGAGACGGAAAGTCCAGTCACAGCCTGGAAAGTCGCACTTGAACGGCTTCTCGCCAGTGTGGGTCAACATGTGAGACTTTAGTCCTGGTTTTTGACTGATAATAAAAACGGTTATAAAGGCAAATCAAAAACAACAAAGGTTAGTAGACTCACCTAAAAGCAGAGTTGCAGCCGGGCCAGGTGCAAATGTACGGTCGTTCTCCGGTGTGAGAGCGCAAGTGTAACTTTAGTTGGTGTGTTTGAGAAAAGCGCATAGTACAGGAGGGCCAAGTGCAGACGTAGGGCTTTTCGCCGGTATGGGTCTTTTTGTGATCCCACAAATTGGACCGATACTTTGCAATGTAGCCGCAGCCCTCAAATGGGCAGGGAAACCGCCGCAAACTAGGATCTTCATCTTTTGGTGGATTTACCCGTCCTTTCTTTGCTTTATAAGTTGGCGTGTACTCCGAGGGAAACTCCGGGTCTCCCATGTTGACATCATTTTCCTGATTATTATTCGGGTCGCTCTCATCCACAACGGCAATAGCTAATTCAGCGTCTTTTGCAATCGTTTCACTATCGACCGTTGAAATTTCAATGTTTTCCTCACCTGGCACTGTTTGCCAGGCAGTGATCGTATCCCCCTCCTGAACCAAAGTGTATGTTGTTTCAGCTTCTTGGGGCTCAGAGCTGGTTGCATTGTCGGGAGACTCGTGCTCGTTTTCATCCGCATTTACCGTATTGGACACAATGGGAGTGGTGATTGTGTCGTAAACAAACTCTGATTTGATATTGGGAACAACATTTCGCCTTGACCTCGTCGATGCCATCACTCTTGTATGCTTGGACCGTTGGATTCCCGGTAAATCTTTTGAAATTAGAAATTGAAACGTACTGAATCAGTGGACGCCCGCGTCTAATCCAAAGAATACATACATACCGATGTTTGTTGTTGTTTGCCGCACTGTGAACGTCCTTTTTGGGCTTTCAAACGCTGCAAACTCGATGTTTTGCACTGTTTGGTTCAGATTTTCTTCCAGTCCCAGTTCTGGTACTTGTTCTGCGTTCCAAAATGGTTGTTTGGCTTCTGAAAAGGTGTGTTTTCGCCCAAGTTTTGTTGGCGATGTAAAATCGTGTGTGCTCCTTTCGTAGAGGACAGAAAATGGCTGACCGTATTTTGCCTTGAAACGGAGGCGGGGCTTATAAAAGTTTGTGCAGCGTGTTTTGAGCTGACGAGCACTACTGAAGCCCCGCCTTCACTGCATCACGTTGGCCACAATTGCGCCATCTTAACATGCTGCAATCAATTCATAGTCGTTGCGTATCACATTTAGGCGCGAACGCTCCAAATGGTTTCTAGTGTTACTAATTTCAAAACTTAAAAAGTTTTAAAATCATAATTTAGTCATTAGCACTATTGACATGAAACGCAACTAGGTTTCATCCGGTATTCTCACAATTAAGACCAACAATGAGCTTAATTGGTACGCTTTCATTGTGCCATTGGCCCATTGCACAGAGTTGTATTCTCATCAAGCAATATAAAGGGACAATTTAGAGGAGACAGATTGCTGTCAGGTGTATTGTAATGAGTTCACAATGTGACAATGAATGGAGGGCGAACATTTCACGGTCACTTTGCCGGATGGAAGAGGACGCACGAGGAGTCAGAAGTCTTTGGTGCAAAAGGGGTCATCCGACCGACCGACAGACCATTCACCATTCACCATTCACCATTCTCAACTCAGCACAACTGCAACACTGCAGCAGCATAATTACTCAAGTTGACCGCGCAACCTTCTTCACTTAATTATCACCGCCAACTGACCGTGGCCACCAGTACCGCCATCAGCAGCAGCAGCACGTTAAGCTGTAAACGAGTTCGAGTAAATAATTCAGTATGCGCAGCCAGGGCGCCGTTGTCTTCTGTTTGCTAATGAAGCGACCGTGACCAGTGAGGATACACACAAACAGACAGACAATTGCCCCCGAGGGTTGCCCGCAAAGCAGGCATCATCATCATCACTACCACCACCAGCGACTATGGGTGCAAAGTTTCATTATTGCGCTGCGTTGGCTAGCGCGATGACCGAGGATGGCCAAGCTGTTTCCCTTCTCCAACATTACCAATCTCCTCGTCAGCTTCATCACCTTCTCCAATATCATCTACAACAAACAGGAGCACTACGATCGACTGGTAAGTGATCCACAAAATTTCGGGGGTTCCCAATCACCTATTTATTTACTCTCACCCCTAACGCACTTGTAGACTGCCCGAAACCAATGGAACACGTACTACGACTACATCATCGTCGGTGGCGGCACTGCTGGCTCGGTTCTCGCCTCTCGTCTCTCTGAAGATGAGTCGCTGACGGTGCTCCTGCTGGAGGCAGGTGGCTCAGAGACGGTCTCATCGAACACCCCCGGAATGCAGGACACACTGCCCGGGTCGCTGATGGACTGGAAGATCAACTCAGTGCCGCAGAACCACTCCTGCCAGGGGATGAATGATCAGCGGTGTCTGCTGCCAGCGGGCCGAGTCATCGGTGGCACTTCGTCCATCAATCGAATGTACTACCTTCGCGGCAACCCACAGGTACGGTTGTGGATTTCAGCAAAGGGGCGAGGTCTTTGCCAGTGAGCACTGATCAGTGCCTTGTTAGTTTATATTGCTCAGATGGGGCAACAAAAACTCTGCTGATAAGACTTAGCTTTCATGCAAACCGAATGCGCCGATCAGTGCGCACTGGCAAAGACCTCGCCCTTTTACTGAAGTTCACAAATGCTTATCCACCGTACACACAGGACTACGACACCTGGGAGCAAAAATACGGTACGCCCCGTTTGTTCAAATAATCTCAGTTGTACTAAAAGCTCATTGTGAACCTTAGGCTTGAAATCGTGGGGGTGGAAGGACACATTTCCCTACATCATCCGCAATGAAAACCAAACCGATCCGGATCGCGCCAAATCAGGCTATTTTGGCGTGAGTGGGCCGATGCCGTTGGAAAAATCTGCCGAGTACCAGCATCTGCTTGAATCCTTCATCTTCACCTCTAAACTGTCGGGCTATCGAATGGCTGATCTGAATGCCGGCGTACCAGTTGGCACTTCCATTCTGCAGACGACCACACTCAAGGGAAAGCGAGTCTCGGCAGCGTCCGCTTTCCTTGAGCCTCATCTACGTCGACGCAATCTGCACATTCTCTCCAACACGCTCGTTTTTCAGATTCTTTTCGATCAGCAGCAGGCAATCGGCGTTCGCTTTTACCGTAACTGGAAGTCCTACACCGTTTATGCCAAGCGGGAGATCATACTATCGGCAGGTGCTATCAACACGCCCAAACTGCTACTTCTCTCTGGAATTGGCCCGCGAGAGGAGCTCCTTCGGCACGGCATCCCCGAGGTGGCAAACCTGCCAGTGGGCGAGAACTTGCACGACCATGTGGGCTCACTGGGGATGCACTTTACCGTTGACCTGCCCTCTGAAGTGACGCCCAGCAGCACCGTCACCAAGCAAACGCTGAAGCAGTACTTTCAAACGGGCAAAGGACCACTGGCTGAGGCGCGAGTGGCGGCGACCATGTTCAAATCGCAGTCCACTCTTGCACCACTTTCCGAGGGTGGATCGACCACAAACCACATGCGCCAGGATTACGAGTCGGGATACTACGAGTCGCCCGATTTGATGCTCCTCACCTACCAGCACAGTCTGGGAAGCAAAGAGCTGACGGCGGAGCAGGCTGAACAGCGAAGTAACCTGCGACAAAACGTCTGGAACCGCTACTACCGACCACACAAAGGTCGCACCCAGTTCACCATTATGCCGGTGCTGCTGAAACCGTTGTCTCGAGGAACGGTCCGACTGAACTCGGCCAATCCGCTGGACCCTCCGCTGGTCAACCCCAACTACCTGGCGCACCCACTCGACCGTGACCGCCTGTTGGAGGCAATGTACGAGGCGCTGCGACATGTACAATCGCGCCCCTTTAGAGCATTCAACACTGAAATGTTTCACACAATCATTCCCGGCTGTGAGGACGAGGCGCCCTTTCAAGTGCAAGACCCTGTAGTGTTGGTCGGTTCTGCCACAGCGGAAGTGCAGCCCGAAAGTGTGGCACAAGTTCCCGAGACGAATCTACCTCAGCCCCAGACTTCCTGGCCGATGAATCCTGTCCTGAGCTACACGTCGTCTACCACTTCTTTGGCACCGCAGCAGAACGGCTCAACGGCAAACAAATTCGTTTCTTCGTTTCTCACCAAAATTCTCTTTGACTCGAGTAAGAAGGAGCACACTGGCAGTGGCGGTGTGGGCAGCTTCTTTGGCCTGAGAACGAGAAAGCAACGTTCAACGTGGAACAACAACAACTACAATTCTGACTATGAGCGATACTGGATGCAGGATTCAGGAAAGATGGGCGCCACCACGTTAAATTCTCGCTACCAAACGAACATGATTGATGGCTTCTCCTCGGTGGCGGTGTCCACAGCGGCCGACTATGTGAATGTCGATGAGAACGAAGAAATAGAGACCGTCTGGAGTAATCACAAGTTCAGAAATCGAAATGGCTCGTACAGTCTTCGGCCACTGCACCACCACCACAATCACCACCACCATCCGCACATTAGCAGCCATCCAAACATTGTGACCATTGGCACGAGAAGAACGACGACTCCCCGGACTACGACGACGACAACGAGCACAACAACAACCACCACGACCACCACCACAACAAGCACTACAACGACGATGCGGCCACGAACTACTCGGCGAAGTACGACAAGGCGAATGAGCACCACGAGAAGGCCACCGCTGACAGCTGCCCCCTACAGCTATGACTTGGCGCTCCTTCCTGAGACGGCAGTCGTGGAAACGGCCACCAATGTTCGACGGCGACCGCTGATGCCAGTGGTGATCATTGACCGAAATCCACTGGGCGGAGCTGGGGAGTTGCTGCACACTCGGTACGGCACCACGAGCACCTCTGCACCGCCGGTGCCTCCACCACCACCTCCTCCTCCCTCTTTTTTGCCGGTGATCGCCTCACCTGCGACCATTCTGCACAGCTCCATCACCTCACCACCACCACCGCCCAAACTGCCCACCTCAGCGCCGCCTCTGTCGGACAGTTACCTGCGCTGCATGGCCCGCCAGCTGACGGCGCCCATGGGCGACTACGTGGGCACCGCTCGCATGGGCGGAGACGATGACGCCGGCAGAGTGGTGGACAGCAAGTTTCGTGTCGTTGGCGGCATTGAAGGGCTGCGCATCGCCGACGCCTCAGTCGTGCCGGAGATCGTCTCAGGCGGCCTCGCCCCGGTAGCCATGATGATCGGCGAACGGGCTGCCGACTTTATAAAGCAGGACCTGAGGCGCTCTGCCAGCAGGAAGTAGTGTGTGCTGTGAAATAGCTCATTCTTCAAACACGTTTGCTAGGCAATTAATTTACGTCCTTTTGTTGCTGACCAGATTAATGCTGATACAGCTGTACATAGAGTTTTTGTTCGAAGAAGTTAAAATAAAGTTTGGCGTTTGATGAAATCTAATTTTCGAAAAACCAAGCTGATTGCTTGTTTATATGCAACTGACGTTGTTTTCTGCTGTTTATTATACTTTTAGTGTTGCTATTTTTGATATCTAATTTTCAGATCAAAATGATCTATTTTTCCGTCTTTGTGTTTTTGCTGATGGTAGTCAATGTTTTTGCTTTCTGGAAACCAAAGTGTGCCACAAAGAGTCTTGACTTTGACCAGATGGTTGGCAAGTGGAAGTATGCAACTGGCCAGAATGAAGCACCTTCAGAGCTGAAAAACTCTGATAACGAAATTATGCTGAACGTTGAAAAGGATGGTTCAAACGGCATCAAGTTTGCTCCCATTAAAATGGGTGGTTTTGACGATCGATTTGATGATGATGTTGTTGATGAAATCACTTACACGCAGCAAGATCCAAAGCAGCCTGCTAAACTGTCGGCTGTGCTGAAGCTGGGAAATGGCGAAAAAATCATGAGAAACTGATTATTGTTGAATTGAATCCCCTAAAGTATATGCTCACCTATTCGCCTTTAATGAAGTCTTGGGGTCTATTTGTGCGCCCAAATGCCCGAAAATTGATCTCTCGTGAGCTCAAAAAGCTGGCCGGTAAAATAAAGTGCTTTGGTGGAAAGATTGGAAACTTTTTTAAAAAGATCAAGAAAAGTAGCTCACAACACGGACGCAAGTACGAGCAATATTACTTTTAGAAGTTAGTTTTACAATGCGTTGGGCAACACTTGGGCAGCAGAGCCAATTTTTCATTGTATCAGATTTTACCTAAAATTGATATATTGCCACCAAACTGCTCTCCTTTAATTGAATATATTAAAATTAGCGTTTTATAACCTTTTGATTGGAAGTGCTACTACCTCAATGCTGCCATGTTCAAGTTCACCTTCATCAGCAGAAACATAATCAGTGGTAATTGCAGTGAATACACTGCGCTGCACACTGTTCAATGTCAAACGACGCTGATTGTTAGCTGACATTGTCATGCGGCAGTATATCTACTCGTCACTGGCAGTAGTGGCCACTACTGTAGCCTCTAAGGTCGCAGGTTGCTGTTGTTGTGAGCTTACTGTTTTTTCATTGACGGGTTTCTCGCTTTAGCTATCTGTGTACATTTTTCCTGCACACAAGAACAGAGACCTTGGAACCTCTGACTAACTAGAGCGAGCTGAATCGATTCCGGCACTGAGAAGGCGCTGACCTGTCAGCCACTCACTTCAAAACCACACATGAATCCGCTTTGCTGTGGGTGTACAATGAACGCCTGCAAAAGAAACCGTTAAAACTTGTTTTGCATCGTCTGCTGCTGCTGCTGTTCCAACATGGCTGCTGACTGAAATGGCGTAGGAAAGGGCAGAACAACAAAAGAGATACTTTCAGTGTCATAGTTGGACACGGTCACTTCACATATACACACACATTCCCTCACTCACTCACGTACTCACATGTGCAGACAGAGTCTTTCCAAATGTTTGGCGCCCTATCACTCTCTCACTGTGATGGTAGTCATTGGCAGTTTCCCTTTCGTCGTCCACCATGAATGTCGCCTGCAACGACGTTATTTGGCTCATTTTGCAGCGCATTCCTCTCAACGAGCTGCTCACCTGTCGACTGGTCTGCGTCCGCTGGAACAGCATCATCCAAAAGCTATGCCAATCGAAGAAGGCACTGCTTCTTTGTTCACACAACAGTGATGAGTTTCAAATACAGTCAGTTCGAGCATTCAATGCATCTTCAATTGACGAAAAAGAAGAAGAAAAGGAACAACTGGTAGAGACGCTTTTCATTAGGCAAGTTAATGAAGACGACAGTGATGACAATTGTGGACATGTACCCGTTTTATGTCCCAATGTCTCAAAGTTGATAGTGATCGATGATTTTTACCAGCCTAAGTTATGCCAGACGCCGCACTTTGTCTCCTCTTGGGCTGACACTTTGACCAGCCTAACACTGCACGGTCTGTCCTTTTCAAACCAAAATCTGGCCGAATCCATCAACACACTGCCCTGGCTCACTGAGCTACACCTTCTCTACATTTACGACCGTTTGGATCTTACGAAAGTGCAAATTTTTCCACAGCTAACCAGTTTATCAGTGGTCCGTTACTACGGCGACATTGAGTGGGTACTCAGCAGACTAGGAAGTCATTGCACTCGCCTCGTTCTTGACAAAGTTCTCCTCACCTCTGATCAACTGAACAGTGTTGTGAAGACAAATGGTTCGTTTTGCAGCCATCTGCAGCACCTCAGCATTGGCCCACTCTGTGTTACTGAACAGGCCGATCTAGAGCCAACTTTGGCAACTATTTGCCGATCGTTCAAAGCGATACAGTACCTGTACGTTGATTTCGCTTTTCAGGTCAGTGCATTGTCTATTACATATTTATACACTGGTAATATTTCTTTCTTGAACCACAATTATCTTGTTCCCTTGTGTTTACTAACCTTGCAACGTGTGTTTCCGTTCAGCTTCCAGTTGAGGAAATCATCTTTAATCTTGCACAACTGCCACAGTTAAACGCACTCAAGCTGACAATCGATTGTGAAGTGCTAGATGAAAATGACCCGGTTCGGCACCACCGGCGAAGTGGCGGCAGACAGCTTCGATCAGTGACGCGGCTGCATTTAAATTTGCTCCACTCCCCCGCCAGTATCGATCAGATGGCGAGCACACTGGCGCTGATATTCCCCGCACTGCAGCAAGTCAAAGTGCGCAGTGATCAGCGCACGCTTATCAGTCAGCTGGAGCGTATTTGGCCAGTCTGCTGCTCGGCTGTACCACTGCCAAGCCTCCACTTGAGCAGTCCCCAGTGAGAGAAAACCATTGTTGCACAATCAATTACACAGTCTACCTTTTTATGTGTATCAATAATTCATAGCCATTTTTATCATAAAAATTTTAAACTTATCATTGCGTTTATTTTTGTAAAATGAGTTAATTTACCTGAGTTTTGGTTGCGTTTTGCTACACCCATTTGCGTTGGCACGCAATAAAGCAATTGTCAGCATGCATTCCAAATCAATTATTAATTGCTATTCAATTTGCGCATTTTTTAATTATTCATTGTTTAGAAAGTTAGCGACAGAGTAGTACGATAATTGACTAATCAGGAACAGTATAAGACCACAGGTCGCTGGGCAATGTCGGGCACATTTTCTCGCTTTGAGATTCAGTCGACGAGCAGCCCTCTCAGCGCTTGACATGCTCCTGGTTGAGAACGAAAGATTCGGTTCATCGTCACAGCACTGACACGAGGAATGGCTGAAGCGAATCTTTTACGTTCTTAACAAGTAGCACTGTCATTTTAGCAACTTTCCGGCGACAGATAAATTGAATATGGATCAAATTTTTTCCTCAAGGTATGTTTGTGTTCGTAGTGCGTAAAAGTAATTTATTTACTATCGATTTTTTAATAAAGTACTTTTTATTGTTTTCTCTATTGTTCTACCGCAAAAACGTTTTTTGCCTGTTTTGACAGAATTTTTCCAACTACTGCAATAGATGTGTACAAGTTTGCACTTTAGAAATAGCAAAAGGTCATCGCCATCGCCGGAATGGAGAGTGAGAAATGAGATGAGTCCATCATTGATGGTGATGATGCCAACTTATCTCTCTGTTAAATAAATCAGTTTGTTTGCGCCTGGGTTTGGCAGCAGGACGGCACCCGGAGTCTTTTCCGTCTGCTCTTCAAAGGTGCGCCAACTAGAACACAGCCAAGCTACAACTGGTGCTGCTGTTGCACCCTAATTCACAGTCTCAATCGGGCGGCACGATTCTGATGCTCACAGGCCTGCAAAAGTAAACAAAATTGAACAAATGATCGAAGAAACATAATGATAATGCTCTGATGTCTACTACCGTCTTTGTAAGTGTTTGATTACATGACCGATTGTCTCTTAAATTGTCTGTCGGTTGCCAAGGACACGACCACACAGCGGCTAGCAGTGGTCAGAGAGGAGAGGCACTGACAAATTCAGGTTCTTTAAGAGGGATGCTTTCATTGGCTTCAGAGAGTGGCAATCTACTAACACGTAATGTGCTTTTTCTATCCATCGAAAGCGAAAGCATCTGTTGTGAAGACAAATCAAGTTTTTTGTTAGATTGGTATCTACAATCGCTTTTCAGTCAAAAAAGTAATCAATCTTTCAGGTGGCGGTGGTGTTTCTCATCGGGAACGCAACCGAATTGCAATATAAAAGCACTGCCGACTGGGCATCGACAGCTTTACTTGCATCTTTGTGAGTTTCAGTAAGCACACCAAAGATGCTCCGTTTTTTGCTGCTCGCTGGAGCACTGCTGTTGGCCTCAGTTGCCCAGTGCGACGTTACCGAATCAACTCGACCATCACTAACTAATGCCAGCCGAATTCTCGACTCGATCAACAAAGACTTGGAGGAGATCAAGCGAACTCTGGCTCAGGCGCAGGAGAATCGAAGCCGACCACTGACTGGTGAACCGTTGAGCATTGCCAAAACACCACAACTTTCAGGGCACTATCTAACTCTTGAGCAGAGAACACAGACCGACCATGGGTTTCGTGTGCAGCTCCAACTGACGATGACAGCATCTACAAGTACAGTATTCCCTACCTCAACCAGAGTCTTGGTCTTCTCGACTTTTCTCAGTTTCGCGGCAAGCCCCTTCTGCTGGTCAATGTAGCCACCTTCTGTGAGTCCACTATTGAGTATCCGCTGTACAACCAGCTCAAGGACAAGTTTGGCGATAAGTTGATTATTGTGGCTTTCCCTTCTAATCAGTTCGACAACGTAGGTTTCTGATACTTTCATTTAATGCAAACTAACATTTTTAAAACTTTGCAGCAAGAACCCACTTCTGATGCTGAGGAAATCTTTAACGCCATCAAGTACGTCCGTCCAGGCAAAGGTTTGTGCAAAAATTAATACAGTTTTCTTCAAATTCTTTAACTCTAAACAAACCTTTTCCAACCGCAGGATTTGTGCCGAAATTCCCTCTGACCAAACGAATTGATGTCAATGGCGAGAACCGTCATCCAATCTACTCTTTCCTAAAGGTAAGCAAAACGAAACAAAACAATCCTGCTCATTTACTTAAACTTGCCTATAATTATCTTAGCGGTGCTGCCCATCGACTCGAACTCGATTTAGCGCCAAGGAAGAGCTGCTTCTCTACAAGCCTAAAAACTCGCGTGACATTCGTTGGAACTTTGAAAAGTTTTTGATATCTCCTCGAACTGGCTACCCTGTGAAGCGATACGATCAGAAATTCCTTCCTGACCGCTTGATTCCCGATATAGAGGCACTCATTGAGGAAGCTAAACGCGTCTAAAGAGTTTTGTCAATGTTTATTCTATATCTTTGACAAATCATTTCAGTAATTAAATCAATCCAAACCCAATGCTTGTAATAACTAAAAATTTTTAATAAAATACAATGCCACTTCTTTCCAAAGTTAAGGCTGAATTCGAATCAATCGAGTAATACAAATGTACATGTAAAGAGAAGAATGTATAGTGAAGATAGATAAAGAGAAGCTGTATGCTGACATGTTCAATGATAAAATGTGAAAATAAATAGTAAAGAAAAAAGGGACTTGAGATTTAATAAATAGTAATAAAAACAGTCCAGCCCGAAAGAAGGTAGTGGGTTCGTAAGGGGTGTTTTCATCATTTAAGACGGGGATTATGTGTAGATGGAGTAAGGTTTAGTGTAAAGTGTTTCTTGCACTCAGCTCTAACAACCAGGCGATGACACCTGTGAGCTCATCTGTTGATGCACCCGAGTAAAGTTGATGGTAGATACGAGAGATGATAGAGAAGACGAAGTGGACGATGAGGAGATGGTGGTTGATGAAGAGAACTGAAAGTTCTGGCACGGTTCGGAGCTGAAAATCTGGTCCATCTTTGTGTCAAAACAAGAAATGGCCTTGGTGCTGGCACTGCTCGCTTCAACTCGGGCGCAAGTGTTCAGGCGTTCAACTGACACTGAACGAATTTTACTACAAGCACCAGTTGAACTGCTGTGCATTACAGCAGTAGTGGTGGTGGTGACATTTGGTGAAGTTAAAATGGACGAAGGAAGCAGCTTAGTGAACATCAACTTGGAGGTTTCAGAGCTAGAGGAGCCAAAGTGACAGAAGGAGTCGTCAATGGACAGGTAGATCTTTTTGTTTGGAGTCGAAGGAGGTGAGGTTTCTCCACTGTTGTTCACTGACACGGTCCCATTGGATGCCTCCACAACGATGGGCACTTGAATAGGTGCAGAGTGATCCTTCATCAAGTTATTGTTAGAGTCATTTCGATTAGAACCGGAAAAACGGACCAGTCTCTGAGCCGATTCTTGCTGCGAGTCTCCAGGCTGTGAGCCATTAGCGGCCTTTACGGTGGACATGGCACTTTCAGAGGTGTACTTCTTCAGAGCACTCAAGTTGGATGCTGAACTGGACGCGACTACAGCAATGAGTTTTTGGTGGTCTGAACTGGGGAAGGTATCAGAAGACAGTCGTTTGTGACTTTTGTAGAAAGAGTTGAGATTGCTAAAGCTGATGTTGCTCGTCTGGTCAGTTGGCTGCTGCTCCGTAATCTCCGTCTCCTGCACATTGACCATCGCAGTCTGAGCCAGTGTGTCCACCACCTCCACGTTCTCTTTGTCACTTTCATAGGACAGAGGCTGATTTGAAATGTCCATCTCCACGTTATTGGAAGTGTTCACATGACCAGATTGAGTATCACAGCAAGAATTTTGATCTACATCGTTTCGTTGTTGAGCTTTGACAGAGAGTAACAGAGGCTGCTCAAGTCCAAGAAAATCTACTTTATCAAGTGTAGGGACTGAAATGTTTGAAGCACATTTCTCTGTAAAGCTCGCGTCAAACTTGACTTCTTCCTTGTTACTCTCGCCATCACAAGCGACGCCGTTGTTGGTCAGAACCACCACTTCTTCGCAACTAGTAGTAATTATCTCCAATTTCAGATCATCATTTGATATCCATTCATGTTCCAGACATTCATCGCATGTCATTCGCTCACTGAAAACAAAAAATGTTCAAAATATAACCAAATCAAAAGTAAACAAAGCTTACCAAGGATCGCGAATTAGACAACGACGAATAAAGTCTTTAGCCTGTTCTGACACATTTTCAAATAGTGAATCTGGAAACTCTAGTGCCCCACTTGTGATATTAGAGTATGTTTCCTGCTTTTCGTTGCCACCAAATGGAGAGTGCCCTGAAAGGAGCACATAGGCGACAATGCCAATACACCAAATGTCCGAAGCCAGTGAGATAGGATCGTACTGCAAAATTTCCGGCGCTGAAATGCAATTTTAGCCAAATTAGAATTTGAATGAGTGCCAGCAACTGGAAACCACCTACCCATATAATCAGTGGTGCCCATAATTTCTCGTATTTCAGCTGACTCGGAAATGTATCGAGAAATGCCAAAGTCGCATAGCTTCACATTACCATCTGGCAGTGGATTAGTTAGCAAAATATTTTGAGGCTGAAAATGGAAAAAGACAAGATAAGTTAATGCAAATTATTTTTTAATTTAATTAACCACCAACGAGCAAATTAAATCATAGTCAAGTTTATTAAATTGAAAAAATTGACGTTACAGTTAATTAATGAGTCAATGAAACAAAGCAAACGCCAACGCAATTGCTGTTGAATACTTCTTTTCAAAGAAAGCACTTGTTTGTTGCTCATTTTAAGTAATCCATAAATCGAGCCTCATCAGTTCACTGAACTTGGACTAACAATATCGGCAAAAGCAAGCCGGGCAAAATATTCTAAAAAATGACATTTATGGAGGCAAGCGATGCGGCAAGGATTTCCTTCTTTTACGACTTTTCTGAGACACTACCGGTAACAAAAATAATGCAATCTCTGCCAAAAAAGGACAGAAGAAAAAGCATCGATCAATAGTCTGCTTTCATTGACACTTCTAGTAGCATCTTCAAAAAAGCGGTTGCAAATCTAGCATAGAATACAACAAAAATGCCAGCAAAGATAATTCTACCCCAAAAATGCTCATGCAGTTCATTCTATTTTCAGTCAAACAGAATGCGGCTGCAAACAAACACATTCGCACACAAATACGCCGCGCTTTTGCTATTTGTTCTCAAGAAACTCGAGTGTATTCAGAGGATGCCACATGCCGAGTGTTTGTTTGGTAGGCAGTCGGCACAAAAGGGCCGATTTTTATCCAAAGATGCCTGCCATTCACACACACGCAGTTGGCATCCGTGCACTACTTCCGCGTTTGACTACTCTCCTCAAAGAAACAGTATTCATTTGTGCCTATTCTTAAACAAACAAATAAATATAGAGATTTGCAGTCGATTTAAATCACACAAAGCATTAATGATGCAAATAAAGTAGTACACTCTGCCTAATAGGAAGGGACTGACATTGACCGTGATTGCTGCAGTAGGGTTAACAACGGATTGACTTACCTTCAGATCAAGATGGGCAATCTTGTGCGTGTGTAGAAAGCGGACTCCTTCGACAATTTGACGCAACAGTCTCCGGCAAATTTTCTCTTCAATGCGCTCATCTTCGTCCAGTATTTGCTGCAACTCGCCACCTTTTGCTCTGTGCAAACAAACAAACAAAAGTGTTATTGAATGCCTAATTTAGTCTAGTCAAGCAGTTCTTACAGTTCAAGCACGAGGATGTACTCGGTCGGTGTTTCAAACACTTCGTGCACATCAATGACTCGATTGCAGTGTTCAGACGTTAGGAGGACACGAATCTCATGAAGAATCTCGCTGGTGACATCGCCACAGCGTGGTCGCCGTCGTTTGATGCTCTTGGCAGCGTAGTGAATGCCCGTCTCCTTGTGACAGATTCGACGAACTTGGGCGAATTTTCCTCTGAAAAGATAAAAGAAAAAATGATAAAACAAAGATTAGTACAACACAAATAATGATTCTAAAGGTAGGAAGTAAATTCCAGGCATCGTTTGATGGCTCGTTTGTCTGGGCTGCGCTTCAATTTTAATAGCAATGACTGGGGCGAATTGATTATATGAACATGAGCAGACAAAACAGTCCTAACGGTGCGACTGCTAGAAGAAATAGATAACGAGACGAAACACATACAGAGACTGCACTCCTCAATCCTCCTTTAATGATCAGCATTATTGTCACAGAGAAAGGGCACACTATCTGCACACGCAGTCTGTAGAGCGGCCATTTAACGGTCATTAATCGCTGGGCAAGCGCACATCAGCAGGTGATCAGTTAGGCAACCATTAAGCAGACAGAATGTGACTGGTTCAAAGGAAAACAAAAGTGGAGAACAGTGGAGAGGCAGGGAGAACAATAAAACATCAACACCAGTGCTCTGAGGGCACACTTGACATTGACATTGAAGACGGTGCGCAGTGATGGAGATGGCGTAAAGAAACAGAAGGAAAAACGGCAACAAGTGCAGAGCAACAGGTAAATGGATGTCTACAGGGAGGCATAACAGTTGGATATCGGAAGGAAACCTTTATACCTTTTCTCAGTATTACAGCTTTACCAACCGCAAAGCTAGCAGTATTGTTGTGCAGACCGTAACATAATGCAACGAGGAACTGAACAAGGTCTAAAAATGTGAACATGTTGCAGTCTGCAATCTCATCACACTCTTGTCAAGCACGGGGTGGAGGATGATGGCACGTCATGTTAAATAAAGTTGTATCAAAAGTGAAGTGTCAAGTGCATAGCATCATCAGTCGATGAGAAGCTCGTTTACTAGATAATTCTCTCGACTGGAGAGTGTTCAAACACAAAGTGATAACTGAGAAATGGAGAAAGTTCAAAAGTAAATGGCAATTCTCACTGGCACACACATGTGTTCCAGCAGTATTCTGGCGTTGGGCAATTAGCTCGATAATGAAGTACATTGACAAGTACTTTGGTGGAACGTATTTGCATCTTGTTGGCCCATCATCGGTTAGTCATGCACGCGCAATTGGACATGCACACAGGCAAACACACACCACACAGGCACATTCGAATGGCCATAGAGCACACAATACAGCAGCAGCAGCAGCAGCAAAAAAGTTGCGCGCAACATCGTTAGGGCACATGGTCACTCGGCAATTAGCATCGCGCCAAATAAAGTCATCATCACACTTAGTCTACAGATGATGTGCATTGTGCCCGCTTCGAGCACATCGAACATCTTCAATGGTGCCCATTGTGCCGAGACACACCAGCACACAAACACACACACACATCGGCAGCCACAAACACAGCAGCCACGAGACCAAGTCGAATTGCTAATGAACGACCGAAGACAGAAGACAACACAAGACGACGGACTAATCAATTGCCTCCACGGGATAGCAATCACTCAAGCCAATCGATCACAGACGTCAAAGGTGCAAATGCAAACAATTCGCGAGCAATCAAGATGCAAATTAATTTCAATAAAACTTTAGAATGCTTTGGCAATAAAAGTCCTGTGTTCAAACAAATAAAAAGAAAATGATTGCACAAAAAAGAAACCGGGAATTAATTACCAAAAGACAAAATTAAAAACAACAATCTAGCATGACAAATTACAGTTTGCCAGATTTACCTGAAAAGTGCCCGTCATTTCAGTAGGTAGGGTCTTCCTGGTAATTAAAACAGTGCTCAGATGTTGTCCTAGTCCACTTGAGCACAGTATCAGAGTGAGTACAGTTCAATGGTTCACATGTGGTTCTCAAGAAAACAAATATGTAGTTCACTCTTCGGCAGACACTGTCTGATCGACGCCTGACTAACACTCACACACTCACACACACTGATGGACACGTGTAGGTGGCTCAATTTAGAGGCTAAATGCTGCTGCTGTGGAATGGCTGGAACATGCATAGCAGCACACAGCCACCACCGATGCCGACCAGTGACTAAACACAAGGCAACAACATCTGCTTGAGCGCACATTTAGCAACACTTTGTTTGACAGCGTTCACTCTACTGTGTGCAAATTAATCAGCCGAAACTAAGCAGCACACCCGATCCCGATACACTCACATCCGCGTGGCTCCACCACATCGGCTCCACTTCAATCGAACTGGCCATTTATATTTACACTACTTCTTTGCCGTGAAAGACGTGCACAGGCGCTTTTCGGGGCTAAGGTTGCCGCTGTTTATTGTGCAGTGTGCTCGCAATGTGCAGTCACCGAGTGATAATGAATTGGCCTACAGATGAGCAGAAATGATTCGTGACATACATCGAGAAGCATGACAACAGCAAGAAGGAGGTGGAGGAGGAGTAACAGAGTGAGCGCCAACAAAAAGATCAAAAGGTCAGCAGAATAAAGGATAGATTACATCAAGGGAAAGAGTTTGTCTGTGTGCACGTGTGTCTGCTTTTGTGTGCAGGTGCAAAAGGAAAGAAGAGAGAGAGCACGCAGTTCAAGTTCGTCACCGTATTCATCTAAACTGTAGATATTGAAAAAGGTGAACAATTTCAAATACAATAAAAAACAAACTACACAGATATATTGGTCAAGTAGACCGAGGGGAAAGAAGGAAAGAGGGAAAGAGACGATCGACCAACGTAATGATGAGCAGTTTTGATTTACAGGAAAAAAAGCACGTGCACCTTTTGAGTGAGAGAGTAAGCAGGCAGCCACCAGCTGAGTGACTGACTGACACTTGGAGGGCAAAAATGAATCTCAATTCACAGGGAGATCATTTCACGTATAATTAACACTTGCTTAGCTCAAAGCAAGTGGCGTCTGACTCAAACTCACCCACCACCACCATCATCATCAGCGACCACATTGCGGCAAGCGAGACACAATTGCGGCATGTTACATTAGACGCATTATTCAAATCAATCGATATGAAGAGCGCAAGAGTGCAGTGCAGCGTCTGGAGTGTGAGTGGGTGCAAATGAAATGAGCGACAGCGTAAGTAACTGCCGTCTCCGTTAGTGCATACATACAAAGTCCTGAAATAGCAAAATACAGTCAGGCAAACATAAAGACATTGAACATGGTCACTGAAGGCAAGTGCACACAGTTCAAAGCAAAATGAGTGATTCAGAGACAGACGCCTCAGTCATTCCCTAGTTTAGATGCTTGAGCAAACAAATTTTTGCAGCATCGCAAACAAAAGTGCAAGCAGCGAAAAGAGAGCAAAACTGCTTTCAGAGTACTTAGAGCATTTGGAGAAAGTGGCAGTTCAATCAATAATTGTCATTAATTGGACAGTCTGCAGTGATGGTCAGCTGTTGGTAATTGTGGCTGCCTCGAAACGACAAATTACCTGTGCATAATTAGAACAGCACAGCACTGCTAAAGGCGATGGGAAAATGTCGGTAAGTGAAGGCAACCACAATGGCAGTGGCAATCGCAATAAACTGAATAGTAATGAACAATGCGAGTGCATATGCTGGCACAATAGTGATACAGTACCAGAAAATCAGATTGGTCCTATTATCGAATACTTGCTAAAAGTCATGGCTGTCGCCGATCAAGACAGTTGAAGAAGTAGGCCATTGAAAAATAACTAAATAAACTGGTAAAGGGAAAGCACTTTAGCAAATATTCAGCTACTGATGAGCCAACAGTTGAACTGCTCAAAAATTAGCAACGATAAGGTGTTCACTTTTAGTTGAATCACGATGGCACTGATTGCCTTGAAATCGATAGAACATTGAGTACATTTGATCGAAATCAAACTAACCTACATTTCGATACAATAAAGGCGATCAATGGAGCGATAGCAGCAGGCTCTGATGAAACTGTGCAGACGGGGCAGAGAAACAAAGAAACAATGACAACTTTCCACCTACAAGGCAAATGTCAATATCAACAACAACCAAACTTGGCCCATCGATAACGGCATGGCTTATAAAGGTGAACAGGTGGGCTTTCCTTGCTCACTGTTCACCAAATCTAGCCGTGCAGTTGAACGCATCAGTGATCAGGTGATGTCGCCAGATGAAGAAAAAGAGGTACCTTCGGATTCAAAAGGTGCAATAGAGAATGACCAAAGACCTATTAACTGTTTGTCAGTCAATTGGAGGACTAGTGAAACAATTGCGTGACGATCGGTGTATTCGGTTACCGAGGAAACAGAAGGGAAGGAAAGAGACAAAGTGTGAAATGAAGATGTGCTCAGATGATAAAGCAACAAAAGACAAAGCAGCGCAGGCTGCCTGCTGAAGGCGCCGAGTGACAGAGACACAATCATTTGCAAGCAGAGACAGTTTTGGCAGGCGGAAATATGACAGAGTGAGAGAGAGGACAGAGAGGCAGCATTCAAGAAGATAAACATACACACAAACAGACAAACAAAAGCACTGCCTGACAGTGCCACTGAAGAAGACAAGTGAGAGGCATTGAGAAGGGGAGAAAGACAGTGAGCACAATTGGATGATGGACCAGTTGTTATTGTTGGAAAGCTCAAGCTACCTGGACCAAATTACTGACAGCATCAACAGGAGTCGCACAACATTGTTCCGGTGCACTTTGACAAATTAATTAAACATACGGAAAGGGAGCGAGAGAAACTACCAACAGACAACTTTGCAGGCTGAGGCACGTTTCAAAGTGTCGTAATGAGGCAATAACGGGCTAATTAGAAATCGAAACCACTAACACAAGTAGTCCCCGCCGCCGACACATACGTCAACACGCAGCCAAAAGCACTTTCAAAAGCCGCAAAAACGCATGACCACTGAAACTGTACAACCTGACAGCGAATAGCCCAGCAAGCAATTACAAAACAAAGTATTATCAACGATAGCGCACAATGGGCAGCAATTTGACAAATTGGCCGCGACAAACTAATGGCGGGTGAAAAGAGACGACTGAGAAGGGAAAGCGAGAGTTGATAAAAACAATCGAAGCAGCAGCTGTGTGATTGAAGCGTAATTCACAGACACATTTGAAAGGGGATAATCATTTTGCCAGATATTTAGCCACTGTAAACTGTAAACTGCCGCTCAGCAGTAGATGTGAGATGGTGCTGCCCCGTTCCCGGCAATACGGCGCAATTTCGCCAAATGTGCCACACAGCCACTGATTTACTTTAATGGCAGCCTTTCCTTCTTTTCCTTCACCTGCATCCTCATCATCAGCCTGAGCCGTACTTCGGTGGGCAAATTGTCTTTCTCGTAGACTGTCTCTGTCCATCTGTCCTCTTTTAATACCGCTAATGAAGGACTTAGTGACTGACCGCACGAAAGGGTGCGGTGAATGAAGTGAAGGAAAAAAAGGAGACAGCCTAAGACAGTTACGAGTCCTGCCAGAAGACTTAACTCACTAGCACACAGTCAACCAGAAAACCACTTGACTTCTTTCGCACAGTAATGCCAATTACCAAAGACACACAACACAGACAAAGGCGGCCAAATTAGTGAAAGAAGGGCCACCTAAAGTGAGAAAAGTGATGCAAAGGTCTAAGAACGTCACTGGACAATTGAGGCAGTCAAACTTTTTCAGGTTGATATAATCTGCTAATTAATTATTGCGTGCTACAGTAAACGGATGAGGAACTGGAGCAATGCAGTAAAGAGTGCCAAAATATAGTCATTGAACACTGACATCGGCTTAGGATCCTACCCAAATTTTTTAAAAAAACGTCAAAAGGAGGAGTTAGAGAAACAAACGCTTTTACAGAGAGAACAAAGAATTCAACATAAATTAACGAAAATGTTAGACTGAAAAAGGGCACATTAGAACAGCAAAAAAATGATGAAATTTCCATTTAAAAGCTCTTTGAGAGGGGCAAAGGTGCAAAGTTCGTGACTGACTGATCCAGAGTTTTTTCAGTGCAAGCACGCCGTACAACGACACTGCAATTGATTCACAATTGACTCAATCAATAGCAAGTGCCGCACTTATTAATCACTCTCATTACACAAAAGCAGAGCTCCCAAAAGAATGGTCATCAATGATGTACCAGTTTCAACTGCTTTCACTCGTGAAGTGCACTTTTGCCGGAAAAGGTAGTGAAAACGAGAAAAAGGGAGATTTTCAGTGTTCAAGAGTAGGATACACGCGCAAATAACAGAGCACCAATGTGGAGGAGAAGTAGTGCGGCATCTGCAATTAACGAGTATTGATAGCATTTCAATTATTCAGACAATATGCCGTCTGCCATTGGCGGAAGAAGGACACTGAACGAGGAAACAGGTGATCAATGACTGTATGTGCAAATTGCTTTCGTTTTTATTAAAACAGAAACTTGTACTTGCAACTAAACAAATGTTGAAAAAACAACTGTATACCTAAAGTTAACCAGAACTTGTCATAAACAAATCAATGATTGAGAATTGTAAACGAAAAGTGTTATCATTTTTATCTGCACGAGTGCAACTGATCATTACTGTAACATCTAGCAGCAAAGATGCAATTTATCCTTCTCACAATAACAGCTATTTTGTAGCACCTAAAACCATCACAGTTAATTAAATTACAGAGTAGAAATCAACAAAAGATCTTTCCATCACAGAAGCCATGATAGTGATCTTCACTCACGAATCAATCGAAAACAATCAACTTCGCCGTGACAATCACTTTATTTTGCATTTTCATTCTCTTTCTTCTGTCACAACTGCTCAATTTTCCGCATATGCTTTATCACTTGAGTGAACTCACTCTAAAGAATCCCACTAGTACAAAAGTTCTAGTAAATCAGAAAATATAAAACAGATACTTTTATATTTAGTGCAGCCTGTAAAAAGCGTAAACAGGATAATCTTGTGTGGAGATAATAAAAAACAGATGGTCACATGTTGCTGTAAGTGCAAACACTGGCGCAATGACACATCAAAGCAGAGTGACGTATCGCATTCAATGGCACCCCACAAACAGTCGACATTGACCAACTTAGGTTTCTTGCCACCCAAGGTAAGACACCGATGAGTACAGGCAGATGAGAAAGTCTGCAAAACAAAGCTTCCTCCAACTTTCCCTTCTCCGCAGGTTCAACAGCAACAGTTAGAGAAGAGCACCAGTGGAGCATAGCCAGAGTGAATGGCCATAAACACTGACTACATGTACGCATCAGTTTAATCGATGCAGACACTCATACACTTTTGTATTTCCTGATTAAGCAATGCCACTTCATTCCCTGGTAACCACCACCACCAGGCATGCACCGACAACAACTGTCACTCAAGTTCATAGAACATAAACAAAGTGTCAACACTGAAAACCTCAGTTCAATTTAGCAAAAACGATGCTTGAAACACAGCATAGAATGCCTTACAGCCGAGCAGGTTGCTTTTGCACCGAGCAGTAAACAGAAACGCCAATCGCGCTAATTGGTCTAATTGTCAGCAAGCTCATTGTGCAGAATGATTGCACACTACAGCATTTATCTGGAAGAAAGGAAAACTATTGAGTGCCTCCGCGTGCCAAGCATCCGCATGTTTGTAGCATTGGTATGATTTACAGCATCCACAAGTGTGTGTGTGCGCTCACATGAAAACTATCGAAGAGGTGTGCAGCACAGAGTACTATTATTGTAGCAAATCAAACCAGTCACTCACTCTCTTTCTCATTCTCAAGTCCCCCTCCTTCTGAACCAAGCGGTAATCTACAAAGGGAAAAGAGGCACTAACAGACGATGACATTTGCACAATGCACAGGGCAAAATGAGAGAGAAAATGCTCGGGCGAGTCACAGTGATGTCAAGAGCAGTGCAATGACAGCAGAATTATCAGCAGTCAGAAGGGAGGGAGAGCGCTCTGTACAGCAGAAGCTTAGGCTGTGTCCCGGACACACCTCACCAATGATGGCGACATCGACACACGGGGGCACACGTCAGTGGTGAGGCTGAGCGACAAGTGTGACACATTAGCATCGATCATTAATCATGTCATTACTGATGCCATTACCACTGTGGCACACGTCATTCCAGAGCAGCAGTGGGGAGAGGGCGACAGACTTACCTTTCGGCGAGCACTGTCGAATATGTCACCGTTGCCGCTCGATTTGTGCTCCCCATTGGTACGCTTGCCACACCACAATCAAATGCTACACCTGCTGCAGTCGGCAGACTTCCTACAACACACTACAGCTCAGACTAACAAAGTTGACCACTTTCAAAGTCGCCTATTTGGCTATTTGTCAGGATAGAGGCACTTGCTGAAGCGACATTTGCCTTTCTGCCGAGTGCTATTCACTATCAAATTAATCGGAAAGAAATGAAAAATTTAAAAAGGTTTCTAAAAGTGCGAACAACTGCTTGATTTATGGATGAACGAAAAAGAGTGTCGACTGTGGGGTTGACTGTAGGACACAAGATTGAACAGGTTGAAGAATTTTGTGCGCCTGCTGCCATCGGATTAGCACAACACTTCAGCTGCATTCAAATGACACACACAGAGAGTAAAGGTGAAATACCACAAAAATGCAAACGGGCAAATTGAGAGCAATCTGAAGATCTCCCTCTAAGAATCACAAAGTAGGTGGCCTACATTGAAGAATTTAACGGTACACAGGTGGCTTACACTTGGCTGGCCATGTGCCAGTGGTCAGCTCGAGTCTGTCAGCCGCCAGTCTTGGGCGCATAAATCGCCTTACTTTAATTTAAAGCCTAGGTTTTGCATTTATTAAAAAGTCATTGAGGCTAGTCGCTTCCCGTGAACTTTAGCTCCAGCTCAAACTGGGGCTCGTAAATCAACACAAGACAGCGATGTACAGAGAAGCACTGAAAACACCACAAACTGTACAGCACATCGACAGGTGAGCAGAGCAGAAACGGTGGCAGTATGACGCCATCGTAGCACAAGTGCAGACACTGCCACCGTCGCAATAACCAGCAGCATCAACTGCAGCTGCTAACATCAACTGCTGAGTGCAGGTACGAAACAGAGAAGGTACGAGAAAAGAAAAGGAGAGCAGCTGCTTATAGAGTAACTGTAGCGAGAAATAATGCCCGCTAATATGCACACACACACACTGACAAAGTTGAGTTGCAAAGAAGGAGAGACAGAACAGCAATGTCAATGTGTGAGGAGGACTTTGGTAATGTCAGAGTCTGTTCTGGTGGTGGACATTGGTGGTGTTTGTGGAGCAGTGTTGCAGCACGAGCAATGTCACGACATTGAAGCACCAGCGCACCATCCTCCAACACCGACTCAACCAGCGACCATCTCTCCGTCTGTGTGTGCAAGCAGGTCACACACCACTGTCGTACGAAAGGATGGAAACTTAATTCTCCAATGTCCGAAAGCAGGTAAATTGGTAATAAAATGGCACTCAAGTTCAGCAGCAGCAGCAGCAGTCACCTCTCTCACTCTCTTTGTCTGCTGGCTTTGTGTACACATACTAAAAAAGAAGTAGTGTCTAAGTTGGCTGTGTGTGCCTTTAATTGACCAGATTGCGGCCACTTGAAATGATCATGTGAGCGATTGAGCATCGATTCGATGGCACAACCGTTCATCGCGACAGGACATGCCGCAAATCACGACACAGTGAATGGCACACTAAAAATACCCCGCTCACATTCGCACAGTGGTAAGTTTTGATTACGGGTTTAACACACAAACTCACAAACACACACACACACCACAACTATTGACCAATGGCAACTGGAAGCATTGTGCCGTCATTGCGATGCTACGCATTAAAAAAAGCAGAGTTTGTAGCCACGAACTGCCACACAACCACAGAGCTGGTCGAGTGACTGGCCAATTCAAAATTGAGTGAATTTAGGTTAGAAAACTGGCAAAAACACTTCAGCCATTCACTGAAAAGACTCGGGCTGCCTTCCACAAAGGCTGCTGCTTCAGAGGCAGATTAAAGTAAGCGTAGACGTGCTAAGGATATATGCCATTGCCAGCAGTGTCCATCCAGTGGGCACTTCTATTGAACATGGTGGCTCACTGATGTGTAGCAAGAAGAAAAAGATGCCTCCTTTTCATGACTCTTCTTTTCTCTCCTTCACACCACTTTTGCTGGCATTGGTAGGTAATAAAAATTGCCAACAAAACATCGCATAAATAAACAGCACCGTTTAGTCTATGGCAGACCCTAGATAAGAGAGTGAATGAGCGGTGAAAAGAAGCGCAAGAAAAAGCACAAAATTCACGGCTAAGGATAGCCAGCAGCCGGCGGGGCGAGGGGACAGCAGCAACAGCTCGGGCAGGAGACAACAAAATGAAGGCACCACTTTTCGATGTGATGCGAGTCGTAATCAAGGTGAAGTACGACAAGACGACTATGGACGGCCAAGACTACGGACAGCGTCATTAAACGGTATTAAAATTAATATGGCCACAATTAATAACCGACACAAGAGCAGAAGTGAGTGAACGCAAAGGCTAAATATATTTCAGACACACGGATGAGCTCGAATAGAGAAACCGCTCAGGCCACAAGTGACCGTCATTGGAGTCTTAGTTTGCTCTTCATTACAGTGCCTAAAGTGCTGCTCACAGCCACCACCACCACCACCACCACCAACCCAGAAGCGGTACTGGCCAAGTGAGAAGCGTCATGCACACACACAGGGTAAAGTGCATGGTAAATAATTAAAAAACTAATTTGAACTGAGAGAAAAGAGCTAAGCATTTAGGTCTCCGTTACTCTCCAATGTGTCTGTGATTTGCGCACTTTAGAGGATCAAAATAAATGCAACAAAAAAGTCGAGCACTGGGGAAAGAGGAGGGAGAATTTTTTAGTTCAATAAAGGTTAGTTGATTAAAGAGGATACTCGGCAGAAAGCAAGGGGAGACAGACGGTGCAACAGGTGATAAGCGGAAAGCAATGGAGCTGTACAGCCGGAGAGAATGGCCATACTGATACAGATTAAAGGTCACACAGAGATAGACACGACGCAGCAGTAGTACCACTGAGCAGAGAGCGACAAGGTGCTCACTCAGGTGCTGTGTAACTGAAATGGCCAATCATTCAGTGATCAGTGTGATTACAAGCAGCTGACAAACTGGGAGAAAACGATTGAACTGAGAACTTGTCGCCAAAAAAGTTGCATGTTGTATCTGAGTGCTGGCTGAATAGGTAGCAAGATATTAATTAGTCAGACAACGGTAATTAACAACAAAGTCGACAAAATGCAGTTGCGTGTCTGTTCGCTTTCATCAACAGGATGACTACGATGAAACACAACTGAAAGAGTTTCCGGTAGAGCTGCTTTTCTCATATCTCAATCTCAATTTAAGGTTACTATAATAAGGATCAGCCCTCATTAGCCGAAGAGGTAAAGCGGCAGCGGCAGCATCAGTTGAAGGTCACCCAGAGCAGTGATAAATGGTAGCAGTAAATCAGCTGTTTGGTGCAGACTAAGAATCGAGGCTTAGAAGGAGTGTGCGCGCCCGCTAATCAGCAATTGTCATACACTGTAAGGGGGAACCACAGTGGACGGCAGGAAAGGACCTGCACTGCTCCAAATACAGCTTGTCACACAGTGCACCAAAGAGCAGCCAGAGAAGAAGGAAAAGACAGCTCAAAAATTAATCAAATCAAGTGAAGCAGTTGCGATTGGGCACACAAGCGCAAAGACAATCGAAGGTTCGAGTGGACGCTCTCTGGCCGACAGACCCCGCCGACTCTGCGAATGGCGGCACTGAAGCTTTGTAGTCACTGATTAATCGACAGAAGTGTGCACTGATAGATACCAAGAGAGATAGGGCGCCGCAGGAGGAGATACAAAGGGAAAAATGACAAAAACAGTACAAAAACAAAGGTGAAAGGCCAAAAGCATGACGCCCGATGAACCTTGAGAAGAGCAAGCAAATGTGTGCAAACACGTAGTCGACTGACAACACACACACACACATGTCAGGTGATGCTCATCAAAACTGAGAAAGCGCACAG
Source organism: Tyrophagus putrescentiae (assembly GCA_024499935.1). NCBI lineage: Eukaryota > Metazoa > Arthropoda > Arachnida > Sarcoptiformes > Acaridae > Tyrophagus > Tyrophagus putrescentiae. Next base: position 4,889,010 of record JAMZRA010000001.1, on the reverse strand, counting down.
CTCCGTCGTCGTGGTCGTGCCTATCGAGATCAGCCATCTTAATTTAGTTAGACATTTTAAGTAGACAGCACAAAAAATCAGAGAGCATTGACAGCAATGCGAGAATTCCATGCATGATTTTACTGGCCAAATTCCTAGAAAGAATTGAATGCTCCTAATGATGGCTAATAAAACGTCCACAACGACCACAATAGGATTACATTAATTAAATCAGATTAAACCAATTAATAACAGGCTTTCACTAGAGGAAAGTTCACTCAAATAAAATTTGCAGTTACAAGAGGCAAAAAGTCATTGTCTCTTGCAGAACAAAAATGTGATTAGTGAAAGCGTAAAAGCGGGCAATCACACTCCCTTATCTACCGCTATATCACGTCCTGATTGCCAATTAAGGTGATTTCTTCTTTCTTTCAAAATTGAAGTCAAAGACAATTCACTATCACTTTAAGTTTACATCATCAAGATTTAAATTAAGTCTTAATTAGTCGAAGCCGTTCAAACCCACGCCTAGGTGGTGAACGTGCAGACAAACCAAGCAACTGCCCCACAATTTAATTTATTCACATTTGACCAATTGACAATCGAATTCAATCAGGCACTGTTTGTCTCCTCTTTTCATTGGGACAACTCAAGTGTGACCTAGTCCGTCTTTGAGAAAAAAAGAAAAAAGAAAAAACGAGTGAAATTGATTTCTAACCAAGACAATGGCCGACTAGTAATTGAAATGACTAAAAAGAGAGAGAGAGAAAAAGTGGCACTTGAAACACCTCAAATCTGATGCTTATTCGCTCAGTACTGAAAGAGAAAGGTGTATGCTGAATGGCACAAAGGAAAGTTATTCTGAAACGAAGATGACTCTTTCTGGGCAGCGTAAGCGATCACTTCGATTAAATAGACTTTGATCGATCTGTACCAGTGCACTGGTCGGGTGCGTGCGTTGGCAGATGAGCAATCTCAGCAATCTGCACTACATCAATCACTTTCTTTTCTTCACAAACTTTGCGCTTTCCCCCTTTCGATCAATGTTGATCAGTGGACAGCTTGCTGAGAAGCTCCAATCGCAGGGGAGACAAACGCGTAAAGATAGGCAAACAATAACGGGATAAAGATTCGATTTGCAGCCATTGCGCGACTGTGTACCAGAAAAAAGTAGACTCCGTAGACTGCCTCCGCCTGTCTCAGCACCAGACAAGAGACACTCGTACACACCTGAGACAGAAGAGCAGAGATAGAGAGCATCTATTAATAGCAGTGATTCAAACAGCAGAAGCAACAACAACAAAAAACAAAATTCAGACGTAAACAGCAGACGAAGACAGAGAGACAGAGGCCAAAAGACAATCGCAAACTGACAAACTGAACTGAACTGACTCTGATTGTTGATTCAAACGTAAAGATAAGCAAATGAGAAAAGAAGGAGAGAGGGCGCGCAAGCATTCAGAGACAGTTGGCAATTAACTGAAATGAGTGGCCAAAATGAAAGCAGCAGCAACAGGTGAAGGAGTAAATTCCACAGTGCACTGTTTTGCTGGGCACACACACACACGCACTGGGCAAATGGTCACTGGAAATGCAAATGACCGGCAAGCAAACAAGCACAATCACAGTGGCCAATGATGCGGCATGCAGAGCAAATGGTCAGTGTGCAGTGCACTGCTGATGGTAGTGCGCTCTTTCAGTGCTAATTACTTCAGCAGTACTCTCTGCAGGTCTGCTAGGTGACACTCCCCTCGCTGGAGACCGCCGCACACAATCGAGATGGCTGCACTGTGATAGTGCTGAGATGTGGAGCGAGTGCACTCGTGATGGTGGTGCAACAAAAGAAGGGGACAAACACTCGGCCAGTGGACGAATTTACCAACAACACTCTCTGTGCGTGGCTACTGTTGTTCTCTGCGCCGCAAGTAGGTCTGGAATGCAGCACGGCAATTTCTACCGTGACGCGACACTTACAGCTCGAATATTCAAATGAGTCTATTAGGCACAGTTACTCAGGGCAATGGCGCCAGTGTTTGGCGCAGGGGGCAATCCTTGGCAGAAACACTGACAAAACAATCACAAGGAAGCGAATTGTGTGTGTGAGCGTCTGTGCTGAGAAAGAATTTCCCCCTAGATGCGGCAGTCTCTCCCTCCCTCTCTCTCTCTCTCAGTTTGGCGTCATTGAGGAAACACAAAGGTGTAAGAAGGAGATAGACGAAGAAATTTGCAAAAAGGAGAAAACAAACAAAACCTTAGGAATACAAAAAGCCATTGTCTGCCCTGCAGAATATATACACTTTGTGTCATTCAAATGTCCGTCAGATGAAATTAAATAAACTAAATGATGACAGTGTAGCAGCTAGTGCACAGTGGACACTAAAACGGGGCACTGTGATGCAGAGCTGAGAATGCAGAAGATGGTTGGGTCAATAGACAGATAAATGACAACAGTGCTGCCTGAAAGGACAAACCAGTTTTGCCTCCTCTTGTGTTTGAAGCAAGTAGTGTTCGTCCTTGGGAACTGCCAAACGGAAGTCGACAGCTGTTGGTCACTGAGACAATACCGATAAATCGTCAGCCTCAAGTCGCGAGGGTCACAGAGAGCAAAAGACAGACAACTTCAGAACAAGGAAGCCGTGACCAGACGATTCGCTCGAGCTGATAGGACACTACTAATTTGCACATAGGAGATAGGCAAACAATCAAAGATAAACATCGAAAGCACGATGCATGTCCAATTCGCGGCACTTTGGTAGTCAAGTGGTCGCTGGTGTGTTTCGCCAAAGTCTATCGTCATAAATTATCAGCGCAGTTGTCACATTCATGTGATCGAATGAAAACTCAAATGGAATATTCCAGTAGTGCATACAATTAACTGTGTCGAATGACACAGCAGGAAAATATGTAAATGCTAATCTTCTGTAATTCTAAGCAAGGCGCAAAACGATGACACATTAGCACAGTAGCTTTAACTCTAAGAATAGGAATAGGAAGACGAAATCAAATATAATGTGCTTAGTAAATAATAAAAGCACATCTGAGTCTACCTACTCAGCACAGTCGCATCACAATCAACGCCCGGCTGGGCGCGTGTGCAAATTGTAATTTCCACAGCCAGCCAAATGGCAGTAGAGCATTGCTGCCATAGTTGCTGCAGGCTCTTCCGCAAACTGGAACTGTCAAAGTGGCACACGCCGATTCACACTGATGCCGCCGACAGGAGAGAGAGATAGAGAAGATTCGAAGAACAAAATCGGTAGCTGGTGTGCGTGTGTGTGAGTCTACAGAAGCAGTCATTCAAAGACAGATGTGAAACGGATGCAAAAGACCAGTGTGAGGAGGAACTGCAGAAGGGAACTCGGCGAAGCAAACAGGGCGCCACTGGAGGCAGTGCTGCACAGGGCGAGTGGGTGTCAGAGATGCGCGGTCTCTTTGTGTGTGCTTGCTCGCTCGAAAAGTCAACAGAGTATCTTTCGAAACGCTCTCACGTAATACACTCGACAGGCTCGAACATTCTCAGACAGCGGCGACGACAACAGTGGTGGCGAAGACGAGAACAATTCCCCAGCTCAAATCGGCATCGCCACCTTAGCCCTTGACCCTTTTCGATGGAGTAGTGTCAATGCGGTAGTGAGCCGAAGCGAACACACTGCCGCCGCCGATGATGCGCTGCCGCTGCATGCTAAGAAAGGAAATGGTTGCGAGCATTGATGAGAAGTGCGCTGATGCAGTCTCAAAATCTGAGCCTTTGAATATGTAGGAAACTGAAACACATTGTGGGCATGTGTGTGTGTGCTTGGGGCAATCCCATTAAAATGCCCATGCACGTCCATGCACTTTCACTGCCTATTGAAAGTACAGCGGCAGCAGATCTGCGCGCATCTCCGAATGAGGGGTAAGGTGCTGAATGCAGTAGTCAGGCGGTCTGCTGTGTACACCAGTCAGACACAATGGGTCAAACTGCTTTCACTACTGAAGATTAAAGAGTAGTAAAAGTGAAGGAGAAAAAAGTGCAAACTCGGCAAAAGTGACTATTCAAGTCATCGCTGGCACTGCATACTTTCAAATCCTTTCAATTCTTGGCCTTGATGTCTAGAAGACAAGACTCACATCGATGATAGGAGTCGTCTCTCAGAAAGCGAGACACACTGGGAGTGTAATGAGTCAGTAATAAAAATCTGCAACACTGTAAGCGCGAAAGTCTGCTGAAAGAGTGCCAAAGCAGAGCAGAAAACGACAAACAGACAGACAAGGAGAGCAGAAGTGAAAGAGAGATGCTTATTTGGTTCGGCGCCGACTAAGGGTGGCAAAATTGAACACTGCAATTCGCACTGAAAGAACACAACACAACAACGGCAAGCGTATGAAAGCCAAATGTGTGCTGTCTTGCACTGTAAAAAGTAATCTAAACAAAAAAGTATGCAATCACTGAAATCAGTGAAGTGTCTGTGGCCTCGATTAATTAACATTTGACATTAAACTTTGATTCTTGGTAAGCCTTCTTGATATGCTCAGAAAAATGGCAAATTCTTCGACTGCAGTACTCTGACCATCGTTAGCTATGCTAACTAGCAAACGGTACAAAATTTGTAGTCCGACAGACTCGGTTGAGTTAACTCGATTGCGAGCACAGCAACACTAGGCTACACAAAAGAATCGAAAAATTAATTAACCTCGTCACAGAACGTTGCAAAAGTGCCGCTAATTAAATTCCAACACTTGCAGCACAGAGCAAAAAGGCAAAAGAAAAGAGAGAGAAGGCAAATGACTGAATTCAAGTGACTGGGACAGTTGCCAGCGCAACTTGTAAAGGCATGCAGGCAGGCACTTTGCCGTGTAAATTTGTTGCTCAGCAGAGAAAGACAATTAATCTCAAAAGTAGTGACATTCTGAATATATGGCAGAGGAAGGAGGAGGAGGTTTGGACAGTCAGAGAATCATCACAACTTTCGCCGGCTGCCAGTGTTTAGTGGCTGGTAAACAAATAAATAAATTAAGCGTATCGATGCCTCAACAGGTCAGAGAGTGTTGTAAGTGTTGCTTGTCTACACTAGTTCGGCACTAGGAGCAAATGTGTTATTGCTAAAGTGAAGCCCGCAGCAGTTCAAACATGTGTGCCCGAAACTGATGAAATGAAAGTGGAGCTAGCGTGGCACATCTGCCAAAGCCCACAACAACATGTCAACCAGCGAGTGGTGCGGACGACACAGGTCAGCAAAGTGACTTGTCAACTGCTGCTTCAGGTCAGTGTTGAGAAAGACGTTTCCTCAGAAAGGAAGACAGACCACAACTTTGCAGCTAACTTCACTACTGCTCAGCAGTCAGCAGGCAGTTCGGTGACACTTTCAAGCCAGAAATACTCGTGACTGAGTGAAGCTACTGCCTAAAACTGTGCAAGCAAGCAACCGCCGTGGCATGCCCCGCACCACCAGCACCACGAGCAGTCATTTAAATAGAAGCAGATGTCACACTGCAAAGTCTCCTACAGACACATATGAGCGATTTGAGCCAGATGGCGTGTGGCAAACACGCGATGAAACAAAACGGAAAGGAAGCAAAGCAGCAAAAACAAGGGGAAAAGACCACAGAGACACAGAAACACTTACCTTGCAAAGCAATCCTTCTCCTGTTCGTAGAAATCGGTTATTTGCTGTCCTCGACGAATGATGGCGTTCAGCTGCTCCTCGGTGATTGCACAGTTGCTCTCCGTCAGCAGGCCTTCCTTAACCACTGAAGACGGCATCTTGTCCTGAGCAAGACGAAGAAGAACGCAGAATATTTATCCGTGTAAAATGGATGAGCTTTCAGGCTGAGATTCAAGACTGAAGTGGTTCAAGTGCAATTGTGAATGCCACTGCGAATGGTGTACACGCTTACAGGCTGAGTTGCGCGTCGAGAAGCTTCATGTCGTTTATACAACTCTGAAAGAGAAGGAGAAACAAAGAAGGAGAATAAACATTAGTGAGAGCGGAATCACATGCACAATATATCGTTTATATTAGAGCGCACAACAATTAAAGAAATCGCTTGGGGTAGCTTTGTGCCCGTCGTTCTGCCAATACATCAACCTCCATCCATTAGAAGAGAGGTGCTGGAAGCGTATCAACATCGAATCGAAACTTGCTAGCTTACACGATCGAATACGACCGTCAAGTGCACTGTTCCCTTTGTTGTAGAAAAAGAGAAAGAGAGCTTCCATCAAGAAGTCATATGCATGCTACAAATAAGGTCGCCTGCAAAGTGCGTCTGATTCTTCTTGATGGTGGTTCACAATCGTATAGCAGTAATATAAACAGAATCTCAAATTAACGATCCATGTACATGTATTTAGTACATGGATGTGAGCATGGGAATATGAATTGATGGTTTAAACGGCACAAAACTGCGGAAATGGCCAACATGGAAACAGGAACAGTCGACACAACCAATCACATGCTGACTTGCCTCCTCCACACTTGCCAAAGCCATATTTTGAGCCTGCAGTGCGTAATGTACTGAATTCCATTGATATTTTGCCAATTGCTTAGAGTGCAAATTCCCCTGCAGACGGTTCTCCTTCGATGTATTTCTGCCCAACCACCGCCGCTTGTACAGCACAGCTTGTCGCAATGAGTTTAAAGAGTGAAAGGCAATCATAAGTTAAAGAGGGGATTAAGAGGAAGAGGAGGGGAGGGCAGAGGAATGGCTGCCATTCACTTTCAAAATAGAACAAATCGAGTTTTGTCGCACCATCTGCGCAGACATTCGCATAACTTGGCATCATCTTCACTTGACTAGTAGTGGAGTTTACTGCTGAAAGGACACTCTCTCTCTCTCATAAATTCTGCAACTACGTTCCAGCCACTACGGTCAAACGTCTTGATTCATAAATATCGATTCAACGAGTGGGCACTGACGTCCAACTGAGTTTGTCAAGACTGAGCAGACAAATCACAGCTTCACAGCGACGTAAATAGACAAGGCATAGACTAACAAGCGCACCAAAATTAACAGAACTTTACGTTCTTTGCCATCACAAGTTGACACATTGAACACAGTGCAGTCAGTGTTCTTGTAATGATCATTAAAGAGTCCTCTTAAGAAGACAGTCCGGCAAACTTCAAAAAGGACTTGCAAGGGGAGAAGAGGAGATAACTGTAGCCCCGTCTTACTGCTGCTAGTAGATCAAGTTCAAATAGGGATGAACAAATATTGGCCGACATACTTGACGACCATTGGCGCCAACCTATTCACATACTGCACACAGGCTTTTCCTTCCAAGACTGAAAGTCGACTTACGCGGGGGCAATTTAAGAAGTGTGCGAGTGAGTGAGTGGAAGAAACGGCGCTAGTGTTTTACTTCTTTTCTCCCATCCTCTCCTCCTCATCGTCAGCAGCACTAATTAAACCCAAATGAGCTATGGGCATTAATTTAAACATCGACATCTCCCAGTGGCACCACCGCCACAATTGGAAGAGTCCATTCTCCACTGCAGTGTGAGATGCGCAGCTGAGGCTGTTGCTGCTGTTTCTACCAAATGCACAGATGGCCCAACAGTGACAGTAATGCCAGTGAAGCACATCTCAGAAGAGAACTGAATCACCGCCATAAAAAGCACCGCTCTCATTTCCGGAGAAGTGCTTCACTGCAGTGATGCAGTTGTCACAGCAGGCAGACAACTGCTTCGGAAATGGCCACCACCACCACCACTACCACCACTACCACTGATCGCCATGGCTTTAATGGGAATGAATGAATAAAAACAAATAACTGGAAATGATTCTCAAGTGCACAAGTCAAGAAGAAAAAGCATCAATCGCATTTGATCAGTCGATGACGAGCCCAGCAAAAGTGAGTGCTGTTCTATTCAGCTGGCCACAGCGGACGATGCTGTCAGTGAGGAAACAGAGAGTGAGGGGATACACCCATGACAGCACACTTCACTTGCAATTGGATCTCTCTTTAGATGCAGTGCGCAGAGTTCACCTTTAGATAGCACACACACAGGTCAACTGGTGGCAGTAAGCTCAGACAGACATTCAGACTGCAGCAGTGAAGGAGAGAACGAGAGAAATAAGGAGCAAGAGGAGACAAATTAAGATAAAGCCGGCTCCCTCGGTTGACTACCTTCTTCGTGGGTTGAGGCAGGGGGTAGGCAGCAGCAGCTCGCGAACAGTGGAACCACTAGTAAACCTGATGACGGAATGATTAGCAGAATATAATATGCAAGAGTGTCCAAGGAAGAGCAGTCGCCGTGACTGTTGCTGCTGCAACGAGTGGCAAAGGTCAAAGACAGAGTGTGTTTGCTGCTGGGGTGGCTGCTGTGAAGGGGCAAATCGCAAATGCTAACAAGACCTCGCTCTGCTTCACTCGTCGTGAGAGAGAGGGAGAGAGAGAGACCTGCAGCACACCAACCAACGTCTGCAAGTCGTCTTTATGGCCAAGTCACTAGGGCTACTGACTTTTTGCATTCAGATTTGCATTTACTGCCGATAAAAAGGCACATCACATGGAAAACTACTGCCATTACATCTGAACAAGAACAAATGAAGCCTCAGTCGGCAGCGTTTGAATCACATGGGACTATAGACTACAAACACACTGACAATTAGCCAAACGGTATCACTTGCCAGAGAGAGGCTAGCTAATAAACAAATCATCGCTCTTACACTGACGATCAGATACTGGCACAGAGATTACGTGCAAAGCCAAAGAGGATTGTGTCACTAGTTGATGCAATGCTGTCGGAAACGAGTGGGAAAATGAAACAATGCATGTTGAAAGAAAGAAAGAAAGACAGACTCACACCATTCGCCTGCAACTGTGGTTAGTCAGAATGGACCATGGGAGAAAGCGAGATAAAGCGGACATGTGAACAAAAGCCAGTGGATTTATTAAAACAGTTATGCCATTGATCAACTGAAATGAAAAAAACGAAAGCGTCCACAGAAGTCTGTCAAGGCGAGTGTGCAACTCTTGTGTAGACTAACTAGACTGTTTGGGCACAGTCAAAAGATAATAATTTTCAGCCGCAATAAGTAAAGTATAGTTTAGTATAAAAGAATAGCCTTTGGGTATCTTGTGCAAGTTCACGAGCCCGTTATAGAGTAGACACAGGTGTGAGTATGTGCCAAGCAACAGCAGCAGCAGGTGTGAGCAAACAATTCCTCAACTCATTGACCGATTTAGGGTAAAGAATTATTTAAATAAACGGTCGACAGCAATGGCCATTCTTCATTGTGAGAAATGAAGTCAACACTGAGGATCGACGTGACAGTCAGTGGTAGTGGTGGTGGTATGGCAAAAATATGGTAAAGTAGTGCATATGTCTAGCGATAGAAAGCACCGATAAGACTGCGTGAGACATTCGAATCAAAGCCGCAGATTCACTGGCAAATGTAGTCCAGTGTTAGTGGGACAGCAGCAGCAGGACGCAAACAAAACCAGTGGAAAGGCGCAGTGGAAAGTGGCAAGTACTGAAGAAGAAAATGATAAAAGCGGCAACAGAAAACGACAGAAACACACAAAGGGGCAGTTGAATGACAGTCAGACAGAGTGCAGTGCAGGCAAAGAGCGCCGAAAATAAGAGTGCTGGTGGTGGTGGTGATCACTGAGTGATAAATACATAAGTAATGAATGAATGCAATAAAATAGAAGTTGACGATAAGGAGAGCATCGTCCAATCTGGCGAGCAGATCACCCCAGAGGCAGCATCTGAGGGAGCATTCACACGCACAGAAAGCAAGCAACAGGCACTTGCACGGATAGCTTTAGAAAGTGTGCCCAGCACTCGCCATCACTTGCATTATTCAAATGCACCAGGTAAAAAGTGTGTGTGTGCGCCCGAATCGCAGTCACACTCAACAAGATACTACAGAGCACCAAGAGCAGGCAATTACAATGGCAATCACTGGTAGTACACACACAGACATACACACCGCAACAACAATCACAATCATAACAGCAAAAACGAAGTCAAGATATTGCTATAAATAAATGCCAACCAGTGTGAACTCGGAGTAATGGTCACACCGCAAAACTAGAGATCATCTCGTAAATCATCAGTCGCTCAGGGTGTCTCTCTCCTTCTCCGCCACAAACACAATCCATTTGCAGAGACTGTGCTGTGCTCAAAAAGCAAATCACAAAGGGCGCAAATTGATTTTGCTGTGTTGATGGAAAAAAATTGAGATCAACCGAGAGAGGACACAACTCCAACGCGGGAATTTTCTCTTTTCTTTGCACTTGGAAAACCCTCTGAATCAGCCGCCTTTTTTGCGTCAAACCACTGCTGTTGGCAATAAAGGCTGAAAGTAAAGACACTGGTTTTCCTGCTCAGTTGCAGAGATCGCATCAGCGAAAAGTGCACTTCAACTACTGTGGCTAGCCTAGCTGATTACTTTCACACAGTCATTTGGCCAGCTTAGATGCTGACTGAAAAAAACTAGTTGGCAGTGCGTGGCAGCGATAACTACGACAGATTAATTGAGAAAAAAGAAGTAAAACAAAAACGATTAACTAGTCGCTAAGTAAATAAATCAAATGGAACTACAGCAAAAAAGAAGTGTTTGCAAATAGCGCAAATGAAACTTCAAAAGCGGATGTAACGTGATGAAGCACACACAGAGACAGTCTGCAGTAGATCAAATCGACCTTGTGGCCAAATCGAGCCAATCGAAAGGGCCATCTTCAGTCAGGCAAAAGGAAAGGAAGGAGAGAGAGAGAGGAAATGACTAAAGAGGAAAGATGCCCAGGGATGAGATAAGATAATAGCAATAAAAAGATCATTAGAAAGGATGCACCAACAGATGATGGTAAAGAAGATGAAGATGGGGCGCAAACAAAGCGCCGATGAGCACCGACGACGATCACGGTGCAGCATCCCATCTTCGTTGGCATCACCTTTGCCTTACCTAATGTCTGTCAAGCACGCACGTGGAGGAAAGTGAAAAAATCCAGCAGAGTGCTGTGTTCACAAGTTGATCTCGTCTAATTGAAAGCTACCAACGTGGTGAAAGTGTTTTTTCATCGCACATTTGCAGGAGGCATATGCATATGCTTCCCAAGTTGTTTAATTGCCAAAGTGTCTAAAGTAAGCAGGCAGACAGGCAGGCAGTAAGTCGGTGCACACAGCTGCACACTCAAAGTGGAGAAACAAAAGATCTACTTGAAAGCTTGCACTGGCGCTCATTTCCCACTGGTGCAGGCACACTCTTAATTGTAAAACTTCTGACGAGATTACAATCAGACAGTGTTATGGGAAGTAAAAGAGAATGCACCGACCAGACAAAGAATGGAAAAGAATGTGGCCTTGCTAAAAGTAGAATTTCAAGGTTGCCAATGAAAAGTCAAAGGGTGATAAGGTGAAATTCACTTGTTGCACTGCCACTTTGTCAATTTGAAAAACAGCCAAAAAATTCACTAAAAGGGTGATGCAAAAAAAGTAAAGAAAGAAGGAGATACAAGTCATGTCCCTTGTAAAAATACAATAAAAAGCAAATACTTAATTAAAGCTAAAAGCAAGCTGAAAAGCTGCAACAATTAAGGCATTACAAAATATCTTTTTGGCAAAAGACTAAAATGATTTTGTAAGCACCGCGCGCGCATCGCACAGCTACTAAAAGGAGGAGGAATCTGAGAAATGTTCGCACGTTCATTTGCACAGAAGCAAAAAAAAGAAACAAATTATGTATGAATAGAAAGCAGCTGATGAAGAGACACACACAGTCCGTGACAGTGGCTACAAAGAGGCAGATATGATGAGTGAGAAATGGACTGTACACAGATGCATTATGTGTACGGTGTACAGGTCTCGCTCGCCCATCTCTTCCCTCACTCTCACTCTCTTTCCAGCACTTTCACTGCTACTCCCGTGTGCAGGTAATTGGATTGCCATTAGTAGTGGTAAACGCAGACACAATTGAGAGATAAAAACGACTTTGCAGAGGCTTTGCCTTTGAGTCACAGTGGCAGACAAAGACATTCAAAGGATTACAGCAGTGCCAAACACAAGTGGCTTGCGGCACCACAACAGCAGAAGGGAGAGAGAGAGAGAACACCTCAAAGGTCGCACACTGGAATAGAGTTATCAACACAAAAGTCGGCTAATCAAGCTACAAGCTGCACTGGATGCAGCACGGTCACGAGTGATTCTGTGCAAGTCAATAAAGTCAATTGTAACAAATTAAAGGCCACAGAGCATAACAAGTAGTTCAGGCGGCTGAGGTGCTGCAAACACACTGTTTGGCATTTAAACAAATAGAGAGCGTGATTTTGTGTGTGAGAGAGAAGTCATAACTGTAAAGTCAAAGCAGCCAATTATCGAAATCGACAAGTTGGTCGCCGTAGATGAAAGTCTCGATTTGCCATGCTAAGCACTTTGAAAAGCACTTTGCTGTACATGAACGACTCAATTGAACTGCAATAGCAACTAAGGCGTGATAACTGAAAGGTCGTTTGCACTAATCAAAGTAGAACACTGGGTGATTGTTTCATCACTCACTTGCACAGCAGCAGTGTTCATCTTCGTCTAAAGGGTATTCCTGTTCACACCGAGTGAAAAAAAGTGAAAGTACTTGCACTTACAAGAGGACAAAAAACTAGGAGAAAAAGACTGTCTCCCCTAATAACCTCAGGGTTCGGCGTTCGCCCCAGTCAGAACCGACAAATCTCTTCCTTCTTCAGACTGTATCCGAGTGGCTGGCTCTTGTGGCAAGAAAACTAATTCCACTTGAGTGATCGATTAAGCGTCGAAAGAAGAAAACAAAAAAAGTCCACTGGCACGATTGATGCAGAGTGAGAGGGGGAGAAGAAAGAAAGAGCAACAGACAACAGTGAACACAACCTGAGCAGTAGCGATTAAAGATCAAAGTAAAATTGATTCGGCCACCAAGTGGAGGTGACGAGTGATAGTTCAGACGTGTGTGTGTGTGCCTGTGTTGCCCCCACCACTCCGGGGAACACAGACATGAACAACGGCGTCAAAACACAGGAAGAGATGAAGAGAGGTGAAGAGACAGGCAGAGAAAGGGACACAGTCAGGCGGGAAGATGGCCGGCCAGCACTGCCAGACAACAAATCGGGTAATGTAGTGTACTACAATTTAACGGTAGATTTGCAATATTAGCCGTATAGCCGAGTCTCTGTATCTCGGTGTGTGCATGTCTATGTGTGCTTATAAAGGTTCACGGAAGAGGTGGCCAAATATAAACATGCACTGGCATGAGGTGCACACTTCACATCCTCAGCGCTTGCACGCACGAATTGCGGCGAGTGAACTGGGAGGAAAGGAAGGCAAGGAAATACCAGAACTAGCAGGTAGTACTACTTACCGGCAGTCTGAGGAAGCGATATCAGTGTGAAGACAGCGCCAGAAGAGTGCACTCGAAAAGTAAAGTAACGTTTAGGTCGGTTGGTCTGTTTGTTGTCGCGTTATAGTCAGGCAGTGAGGATTCAGTCTCTGTACGGCAGATTCTTGCAACAGACAGATACACACAGACACAAACTCACTGAACACAGAGAGGGAAAGACGGCGATGGCGGTGGTGATGAGGCTCACAAAGTGAAGAGAGACCTGAAGAGCTGCAGTGTTCAGGCTTTTCAGGAGTCGTTATATGTAGTAGCTGGCTGGCTGTTCATCTGCCGACTGTTCAACACGGCACATACATGGCAAAGAAAGTGTGCGTGTGTTTGGGGCTCGCATGTGGTGTGCAGTGAACGGCAACTGAGGCACAACTGACATTCAACCATTTAGTGGTTGAACGCCAGAGGCAAAGAGAACTGACGGAGTGAGGCAGCAGATGAGAGAGAGAAGTGCTGCCACAAAGGAGAAAACGTGTACAGTCTCTCTTTCTGTTTTCTATTAGAGTAGAGACAGCATCAAACAGCTGTTGCTGTCTGCCGTCAGGAGAACAGACCACTACCACAGGCAAAATGTGGAAGCCATGCACGGGCTTTATCAGCATTGCTGATAGGCATGTTCCAAAAGTTCCACTCCAGCCGGCGTCAATCAACGGTGATGAACTTTACAATCAGAAAAAACAATAGAGAGAAAAATAAATAGGAAAGGGAGACAGAGAGAAGGCTCATTGCACTTATCGACCGGAAAATGATCAAGACGAATTACAGTTAATTCTTCTAAAGTGAAACTTCATTAAAACAATCTGACAGTATAGCGGAAACTAATGCAGGGCAATTGAGTTTGCCCAAATGATCAGTTAGAATTTCAAGAGATAAACTAAAAGTTTCCCAGTCAATTAGGGGGAGGCTAAACAAATTTGCATTGCCTAGTGCTGCTGATGATGGAGACAATTACTAGCCAGCACTACTAAAAGATTAAGCTAGATTGAGTCCTGGCTTAATTGTACATCGTATAATTGAAAATTGACTACAAAGAATAAACAAATCTGAGGAGGCAAAGATTGCGCTCCAAGTCGCCTAAATGCCACTAAAAACAATGATTAGCTGAGAAACAATGAAATAACTCCGCAGCAAAGCTTTGCGCAGTAACCTTAACACTAATAAATATTCAAATACTGGTAGTTTGCCCAGTTCAAAGGGCAGAGTTGTCGAGTTATGGAGTCGAAATATGTGTGAGAAAACACGACATGCACTTTGTGATGTGAACATACCTGACAGAGAGATGAAATGAGATGAGATGTGTGAGTGTGTGTGTATGTTTGGCGTGAAAGCCGTTGATCTCAATGCCGTTGGTAGTTTGCTGCCGCGACGACCGGTAGAGTTGAAGGAAATGTGTGCTAGGCGAACAAGGTGAAGAACGAAGAACGAAGAAGGAGACACAGAAGCAACACTCGACACCGAATGAGAGAAAGAGAAGTAAACCAAGTAAATGGGCAATGAATGTGCAAGTAAGTAAGTAAGGTGATGCTGCGCCAGTGAAGAGTGACGGTGGTGCTGCTGGTGGTGTGCCCCCTTTTAGCAGTAGGTTGGCTGTAGGCCGGTGAACTAGAAGGGAAGAGAGCAGATGCGGTTACCGGTTATTGACGCCGTCGTTAGCAGTAGAGAGGTATAGCCGATAGGATAGGATAGGATAGGATGGCAGTAGACAAGCGCAGGAGACGAAGACGAATGACGGCCAAACTGTCGATTAGGCGAAGAGATGATTGAGTTGCAACCGTTAATAAGTGAGCTAGTGGTAATCACATCTCGCCGATGCCTTACCAACAACCTTTCTCATTTTCGGCTGCTTCGCCCAACAACTTCCACGGCAAAGCAAACACAGTGAAACACTGTCCGCAGGGATGACAAGGGAGAGAAGGAAAGACAGGAACCTTGAGGGAGATTAGCCACCCAGCTGGGAATTGAGTGGCGAGAATGACAAGCAACAAGTTGAGGCAAGTTGGTGCAAGTCCAGGAAATGCTCAGGTCAGCGGCATGATGTTTGAAATATGGCCGTTTAAAAATTCCACTTCAAGTGAGGTGGCGCGATGGTGAAATGATGATAATTACACTAAATTCTCAATGAGAGACATTCTAGTGGTGGTGATGATGATGATGATTATGAAGATGATAGTGAGGCAGCCGGAAAAACTAGCTTTCAGATATCCCAACATAAATTAGAAGTGAAAACAGTTTACGTACCGAAAAAGGAAAGGAAGAAGCGGCGATTAGCACTTGAATTGACACCAACTTAAAGAAAAAAGGGGAGATTCTGTGGAGAAGATAAAAGCAGCAGGCTCCGCAGGCGCTGAAATTCCTGAAAAGTACAAGTCGCAAAAGAGTGGAAAATCAGCAGCAGTTGAAGAACTGAGGTGAGAGAGCGCGAGAGAGGTGATTGTTTTGGTGCTCGTCACTCCAACGGACTAACAGGCCACAGAGGGCGCAGCAGCTCACTGGGACCGCTGGGAGAGCGCGGCGGCGAGCAGGCAGACAGTTTCAAAAGAGCGAACTGCGAATATTCTCTCTTTCTCAGGTCACTCAACTGTGACTGCCTGATTCTATTCTACTGCTCATTCTGGCGGGGTGACATAGTTCGCCAGTCGACTGCCCTGCAACTGTTGACTGTCTGCTCACCTCAATCCTTGATCAAATGCACTGGCACTGGCCGACACTCACCGGCGGCAGCAGCAGCAGCTCCATCGTCCTCAATCTCAATCGATTAACTGACTGCGGTTTTTGTTCTTTTCCACTCTGTGTTTGTCGTCGACGAGCAGTGCTAGCACTCCACAGTTGTGCTGACAGTTGTGTACAAAATACAAAGAAATCAATCATCGTCCCGGTATTACGCTCATTTTGTTCCTAGTGCTCTCATTTTCCTCTTTTTTCCTCTCTTTTTTCTTCTTCGCCATCATCGTCTCCGTCGTCTCTCCTCTCCTCGGCAGTATCACTCTGTCAATTATATTATTTTGATCGATTTCCACTATGGCGATGAGTTCTCTCGTCACCTCTTTTTTCTTTCGCCTCCTAACCTCGCCTCGAACAATTGCGGCAAAAACAGCGACAAACAAACTCTGGAAATTGCTTTTAGTCGATTTGTCAGTTTAGCCCCGCTTGAACTTGGCAATTCGACACGCACTTTGAAATTTTGACGATTAGTCACTTTAGACACTCTACATTTCCAATAGCATCCTCCAGAAAAAGTAGTAGTCGCCACTGTCCAAAATGCACCCCCTGCCATGAGAAATGTGCCAATGTGGACGCTCTTTTCCGGTTTATTGCTGTTAATTGCCCTCACTACTGTTAAAGCATTGATGCCTTCTCTCATTCACACTAAAACACCACTGAAACTTAATCGCCGTCAATCAATCCTCTGTCAATCCTCTGTGTAGCCAGAGCAGCCATGGCCAAGCTCACCCAGTGCACCGGACACCGACCCGGAATCAACTTTGAACAGTGACACTGAACACAGAGGCAACACATGCTGGTACTAATTTGCATATACCACGAATTTGTCAACTCTGAAACAGCAGTGGCAGTATCAGGGAGGAGAGAGAAAGCGGAAGAGCTACTCACCCAAGTGTTGCCGCTGTATCGGCTGTCAGTGTTTTCGAAGAAGGTGAAATGCGATGCCCTGGAGTACAATTTCTGGGTGAACTGTGGTGATTTGGGTGAAGCAGGGCAATATATTCAGTACTGTGAGCTGCACCTGTAGCCTCTGTTGATTCTCTCTCTGTTACATTCCTTAGAAGGGACAATCAGCAGTGGCTACACTCTCCTTCGATTAGCGCTGGAAAATTTTGTTGCTTTACTAATGCTTCACTTTGCTACTAATCGATTTCATTTTTATATTTAGGCAGCTGTGCTATCACTCGCTCATTCTCTCTGTCACGCACCATTTAGGTTTTATTCTAAAGAAGCAGTGGCAATTTAAAGGGTGCAAAAAGAGTGAGCTCTGCAATTAAGTTGTACTATTTAGAAAATGTTGGCGATTCAATCGTTTGAGGATTGAGTGAAAATCAGTATTGCTTTTTTTTATCCACTCTCAGCCCAATTTACGCCAATAAATCTGCTGTGATTTTTTTCAAATTCAAACAGGTAGCATTTAGCGCCACCTCATGTTCAATCAGCCCACAGCTGTTGCTGTGAGACGTACTTTACGAGCTTGCGTCATCGGTTTGCGTTTTAAATCAAACGGCCGTTTGCGGTTTGCCGCTTGTTGACTATCCCGCTCACCTCGACTTCAACGAGCTTCTTTTTCAGCATTCTCCTCATTCAAACATTCAAGAATGGACTTCCAAGTTGAGCCGAAAAAGCTGTCATTGCTTGCCGCCTATGATGACTTGATGAGAGCTCACCAGGCTATTTACCAAAGTGTGGACGGTAAGTAGAATTTAGATTTTGAGCCATTATTTATTTCCAGTTTCTATTTACTGTAGAAAACTTCTCCGCCCCGATCAAGCTGGCTAATGACTACGAGAAACTTCGACGAAAGTACCTCAATGCTTTGCAAGAGATTTCCCTTTCAAATGTTGAAAAAGAACAACTTCAAAAAGATAATCATCTTCTGAATCTTCATCTCAAAACAGTTCGACAAGCATACACTCGCGAAATTTCGAAATATGACACCCTCATGAAAGACTACAAAGTACTGGCTAAGAAAGTTGCAGCTGTTCAGGATGTTCTAAATGAAGAAGAGCGCAGTGGAAAGCCCAATGTCGAGCGCCACAATTCTGTGTTGTCAATTCTCAGCTGCCTCAAAGATATTCACGCTCTACACATTAACGACGATTCAAACCCGTCTGATGACGGTCTTTTGTTTGACAAATCGGAAGGCAGTCTAGACGATCTTCACACCACAATGGCAAAAGTGCCCAGGATGGATATCGTTCAATCGACTACACAAATTCAAGTGGAAACCGAGTCACGTCCTGTAGCCATTCCATCAACATCTAACGTTGACAGTCCTCAGATTAAGTTGGCAAAATCGGCTTCCACTGTTTCGAACTTTGGTACTTACATGCACCGGCTGAATGCAATGCGAAAAGGAGCTAAGTTTGATAACGAGCGCCTGGACGGGCGGGAACATACCTTTCATCAGAAAAAGGCTTTCAAGCCTTCAACCATTTGCGGTGCCTGCGGCAAAACCATTGGTTTCTGCACCAACTATCTCATCTGCAATGACTGCCATGGAATTACTCACGCCACTGACAAGTGTAAGGCACTGCTACCGAAGCCTTGCGTTCCCTTTACAACTTCC
Organism: Tyrophagus putrescentiae; assembly: GCA_024499935.1. NCBI lineage: Eukaryota > Metazoa > Arthropoda > Arachnida > Sarcoptiformes > Acaridae > Tyrophagus > Tyrophagus putrescentiae. The sequence goes on along the minus strand of JAMZRA010000001.1, from coordinate 4,870,397 downwards.
AACGCCGGCCTCAAGCGAATGCAAAGTTGCGCCCAAGTTGGTCAGGTGGTGCGATTGGCTGACTTTACCGAAGCTAGCTCCCGACCTTGTGTGCCCGCTCTGCTCATTCACTGCTGCAACGAGATTGACCGTCGCGTTGAGGAGGCAAAGAAAAACCCTAACTCACTGAACTCCTCTTTTAGTGGACTCTATTGTAACCAGGCTGCCGAGAAAGAGGCTCGAGAACTTCGCAACCGTATTCTAAGCGGAAATGGCATTCCAAATCTGGGCAATTTTGAGCCGAATGTTCTTTGCAGTGTCGTCAAGAGCTTTCTCCACGACCTGGACGATCCAGTGATCACTCAAATCATGTGGAATGATTTCGTTCGCGCTTCAGGTTGGTCCATGTTTTTATCATTGTTTGTTTGTACTTGTTAACAAACACGCTTCTTTTGCAGAACACATTCAGAAAATCTCTCTTGATGATGGCTCGCTCACTGACAGCGACTACGAATCGCATCAAGATAATGAATCAAATAGCTCGTCAAACGAAGAGTGGCAGGAGGCATTGCGTGTTCTCAAGGGCGTAATCATTCAGCTTCCTAACGCCAATCGTGATTCGCTGTGCTTCCTCTTTTTGCACTTTTATCGCCTTTTGGAATCATCAACTGTCGTCAAACTAAGCGTCGATGATTTGGCTCGCGCTTTTGCGCCTACCATCGTGGGCCGTTCCCGCCCTAATACTGGCACCCTTCGACTCTCTACTGGCGACTCTCGACGAGAAAGTGAAAAGCAAATGATGGTTATGCAGGCCTTTTTCAAGCTGTCTCGCCGCTTCTGGGAAGGTCTTCTCAAAGATCCCAACTTTTGTCCTTTTGGTCAGTGGACAGTTTGTTTATGATTGAATACTTACATTTCTTTTCTTTTCTAGAACCTGTTGCCGAATCGGTGAACAATCGTACTGTCTTTACCAGCAGCTTTATTCAGAGGAAGCGCCGAACCACCATAAATGTGCGAAACCTTCTTGAAGCCAACACTCGAGACGCCGCTTACTAGTTTAACATTTCCTTCTTTTTAACAACTACAAAAACTAACTTTTTAACCGATTCACATTCTTGACTATTGCAATACACATCGTGTGATACAAATAAAGATACACGCCTACATCTTCTTCGATCCTCTTCGTTTAGACAAGATCGACTTGATAACTTTGCCCTTGAATGACTTGGAAGTTCGAACTGACTTGCTGGCCACCACCTTTTTGCTGGCCACCACCTGTTTCTGCTGCTGCTTCACTGCAGCCTTGGCCACAGGTGAGGGAGGCAGGGGCCTGCCAGCATTGAAGTTTGTGTCGACCTTTCCCACGAGGACCACCTTGCCCTGCTGTTCGCCGGTGTTGACTGGAATGAATGAGGAGAAGACAAAGCGAGCCTTCAGACTCTGCTGGACGACCTGGGCGTGCGACTTGATGGTCGTCTGGTGGGACTGCTGCTCGGTGGGCATCACCACCTCACCTGACCTCTGCCACCTCCTCCTCCCCCGCCCACCTGCTCCTTGGGAACGTTGAGCGTCGGCAGCAGCTGGTTGCGGGGAATGACGGCGGGCGAGAGCGGGCTCTGCGTCCTCAGCTGCCGTTCCCTCCCGTAGATGCCCTCCACCAGCGCCTGTTCTGCGGTGTGACAGGCAGCCCGTCCATCGAGGAAGAGCGTCCCCTGGAGCAGGTACAGACTGCAGTGCTGTCCGGCGCCGTCCAGCACCACCTTCACCTCCCCGTCCACGTCCATGTGGTGGTGGCCGCTGAGGGCGCTGTTGCCCACCTGGTTCCGCTCCGCAATGAGGCGCACTTGGCCGCCGATGAGGATGCTGGTGCAGCGGAGGGCAGTGCGGTAGGCGGGGCCGAAGGTGTAGTTGCAGAGGAGGGCGACACTGCCCGCGCCGATCAGGCTGAGCAGTGACTGGTGGGCGCTGTCCACCAGGTAGAAGACGGCTCGCTGGTGGATGGCCAGGGTGCGCACCACGCGGTACGCCTTCACGATCTCCCCGGACACGCCACCGCCAGCACTGTTCTCCGTGTCAGCTCCCAGCACCGGCTCCGGTGGGGCACAGTGCACCAGTGGACCGTCGAGGACGAGGCAGACGGGCGTCAGGTGGCCGGTGGGCTTGCTCAGCAGCGCAATCATGTACTCGCTCTCAAAGACGCTGCCCATTCTCTCAGTGTTTCTTTAAGATCTTTTATTGGTGATAGTTGGAAGCTCAGAATAGGTGTGTCATAGGGCGAAAGAATAATGAACAATGAGTAGGCCTTAAAATCGAAATGAAACGAGTTGCTGTGTGAAAGTGTTTGTTGTTGGCAGAGATTGTTCTTTTTAGTCGCTCCTTGTAAGCGTAGTCTTTAATTGCTCCTTTTCACTAAAAGTATAAAATTAGAATGATTAAACAATAAAACAACTTTGTCACCTTTCCCTGCTTTACCAACCTTACCTCGAGTACAAATTTTTTCGTGGTGAATCCAATCGTCGTGTTGACATTCCAGGCTGCAGTAGTACTCATCATTGCAGCACATGTGGTTGGTTATGCGCGTTTGATAGCAGCACTTGCACCATTTACCCAATAGTGAACTCTTTGAAGAAGGATGTACCTTAATCAATGTCTTTTTCAACTCGTCGATTATGGCGGCCTTACGGCGGCCCATGGCTTCTAAAAGGCGAACTTTGTTGGAGCATTCGCTGGTGCAGGCGATTGGAGCAAGTGTTGAATCAGAATTGACACCAGTTGCACTTGAAGCACTGTTTCCCTCTGCAGTTGTTGCCGATGAAGTCAAAACTTTTGAAGTGCTTGGAATTGGAACAATGCTATCAACAGGCTCTTGCTTTATCTGAGCGCCTGGTAGAAGAGACTTTGTGGCGAGAGAGTTGGCGACAACGGTTGAACTGCCCTTGGCATTAGATTTTGGCTGAGCTTGCGAAGGTGCATCTGAAACGGCACTACTTGGACTTAGGTTTGTTGAAGCAGCAGTCGAAGATTTAGAAGTGGAGGCCCTTGGCTGAAACTGATCATAATGTGAGCTGTCAATTGTGATTTTGATTTGCAAGCTGTCTTGCTCAAGAGTTTTGGAAACCTTGGCATTTGAGTCTTTTTTCTTGGAAGAAGACGCTCTTTTAACAGCAGAACTAACCCTTGATTGGTTTGATGTCACAACTTGAACATGTTGAGGAGCAGGAGCAACAGCGGTTTGAAGAGGAATGAAAGTAACATCGACGATTGGATCGTTTGAAAATCCGTTTGACTTGACTTTCTTGACTAAGTATAAACTCTCAAGAGTCAATTTAGAAGCGTATTCGGGAATCATTGGGACAACACTTTCAAGTTTAATAGCACATCGCGGTTTGGCTATAGCGTCCATAACAGACTCCATGTATTTATCCAGTTCTAATTTGACGGTCTCTTTAAGAGCAACCTGGAGTCCAGTGGGATCATTTTGAGAATACACAAAGCATTGATCCATTTTTAAGTCGGTCACTCTGAAAAACAAAATGAGAACTAGAAATCGTTACAATTATCCTGGTACTTACTTTTCACGAGAGCCAAAAACGCAAACATCAACTGCCGGGACAAACTTTGAATTCTTTTTCCCATCCTTAAAGGCACTAATATTGATAATTTTAGCTGGTTCATAACCATGGCCGGGAACTTGAGCCCAGACAAGACCGTGTGGACGATTACAAGCGACGAGGAACTGATCACCCTGATAAATCTCCATTTTGTCAACGACCGATCGAAGATAACATTGGTAACAATAGGATACTTTGCAATACTCGAAAAATCCAATCTCGTACAATTCGTTGGCATAACTAGCAACTTTGTCTTTCTTGTAGTAGAGGACGGCGTTGTGTTGAATCTAAAAAGATAAAATAAGGATCAGTAAGCTGTGATGAAAAAAGACTTGGTACTAAACAGCATACCAGCTTGAAATCATACAGAAACTCTTCGGCCGAAGTAAATCCACCATTTTTTGCTTTGCGTTCGAGAAATCGTAAAGTCATGGGACTTGCAATCAACTGTTGATACTTCTTCGATTCTACGCCAAGATTCAAAAAGTAATGACTGTTTTCATACTCAATCAGCTTATCGCAAACAAAGCTGAGAGCTCGGTTCAACTCGGACAGCTCTGAGGGGGCCAGTTGAGCGATTCCGTCCTTAACGTGGTAGCACACTGGGCAGCTCGGCTGAAAAGAGCTGATCCCGTAGAGAGATAGGCCAGCTGGAAGGGCGTCTCTGGGTGCTCGGCCATCTTTGGTCTTGTTGGCATCGCAGCCATAGTGAAATGCACGGCCACAGCGTTTGCACTCAAAGTCCAGCTTGACGTTGGTTGAGTCGTGGCAAATCCAGCAGAAGGTGTCCGCTCCTCGGCGCTTTCGAACGGAAAGAGACCGGGGGTCGCCGCGGCCGGTTTCGCCGGTTGAAGTAGAAGGTTCCATCTTGAGACGGAAGGGAAGAAGAAGCGCAGATGAACTCGGTCGCAAAAAGAACGAGCGAGCAAACGTGCAACAGCGAGCACAGTCAGCCTATCGCAATCTGCTCCGTTCTTCGCCGATCTCAGCGCCACCACATTTGGCGTCAGTGGCGACACCGCCGTTTTCTGTTGGACGATTTTTTTCAAAAGTTGTGAAACAAAGTTGGCGATATTTGTTTATTTAGAAAAGTAAAAACAATGAACAGCAAATGTAACATGGAATAATGAATGAAAAATATCACAAGAATGCAAAAACATGGAGTATCAAACAGAATGGCGAAAAGAATGGCACCGGTGATGATGGATGGATGATTGATGGCACTCACTAGGAGACAATGCCGGCGTCCTTGGCCAGCGAGTAAAAGATGGACTGGTGGTCAGAGAGTAGGTTTTTAGGTGAGTCAAACTCGGCGACATTGCCGGCGTCCAGGACCATGACACGATCCGAGTCTAAAATCGTATTCAAACGGTGCGCAATGGTGAGCACTGTGCAGTGCGAGAACTGCGTTCTGATGGTCGACTGAATGAGGGAATCGGTTTCCAGGTCGACGGCGGCAGTGCTCGTCCAGAACGAGGACGTTTGTCTTTCGAAGCAGTGCTCTCGCCAGACAGATCAGTTGACGCTGGCCAACACTGAGGTTCTCGCCGCCCTCTGCCACTGGGTGCTCAAGGCCAATCTCGAGGCTCTTGACGAATGTCTTCAGATGGCCCAGCTCCAGTACGTGCCACAGCTGCTCGTCAGTGTACTTGTCGAAGGGGTCGAGGTTGGAGCGAATAGTGCCGCAGAAGAGCACCGGATCCTGGGGGATGATGGTGATGCGAGAGCGCAGCAGCTGAAGACCCAGCTTAGACACGTCAATGTTGTCCATGACGATCTTTCCCTTGGCCGCCTCGATGATTCGGAAAAGCGCCAGAGTGAGAGAGCTCTTACCGGCACCTGATGGGGGAAAACATTCACAGTATCATTAGCAAGAGCAAACAACATCTCAATAATTTTGGCAGCACTCACCAGTCCGCCCAACAATGCCAATCTTCTCCGCCTTGTTGGTGGAGATGTCGATGCTGCGCAGGACTAGGTCAAGTCTGGTCTGTAGCGGTGCCGTAGGCCTCAAAGCGGATCTCCCCACTTCGGGCCAGTTGTCGGGCACTTCGCTGTCCTCTGCCTGGTACCAGGGCGCCTCGGGCGCCACGTCGGTGTACTCGCTGATTCGCTCCACCGAGACGACGTTGTTCTCCATATCGGCGAACATTCGCACGCACATGTTCAGCGCCAGCGTCACATTGAGGGCGTAGCTAAGTGAGAGGCCAGTTTCGCTGCCCGAGAGACCCGAGTCATTGTCGCTCGTCTTCTTGGAGAGCGCCGCAAAGAGGGAGGCGAAGAAGATGAGCGCATTGGCCATGAACTCGAGGCGCACCTGCAGCCAGCAGTTGGCGACGGCGTTCGGGTAGAAGCACCGCTGGTTCGTGTCCACGCGGTGGTCCGACTCGAGGATGAACCGCTGGGCGGCACTGTACGCCTTGATAGTGGACACGCCCTGGATGGTCTCGGAGAAGTGGGTGAAGATGGGACTGCGCGTCACCGACTCGAGGCGCTTCAGCTGCCGTGAGGTGGCCACGTAGAAGCGCTGAATGAAGAAGTAGATGCCCACAAAGGGAATGACCACGGCGAGGAAGAGCGGCGTCTGAATGGACACGATGATGATGGTGGCCGCCACCTGGAAGGTGGTGTTCAGCAGCACGCGAAGGAGGAACTGTATGTAGGAGTCCAGAACGTCGATATCCTGTAGTGTTTTAGAGTGTCTAAGTTTTAGCCTAGATTTAAAAAGCTCATTTAATCTTACCTTGCTGAAGCGATTGACGATGCGCCCCAACGGCGTCGTGTCGAAGAAGTACATCGGCGCGTGGACGATGCTGCTCAGGAGTCGCCAGTGCAGCGTGGTGGAGGCGAGAATGGTGCCGCGCACAATGGAGATCCAGCCGACGCACACGAAGAAGGCCTGCGTCATGCCGATGACAAAGTAGATGGCCAGGTAAAAGTGCGACCGCTCATTAGCGTCCTTCGAGTCGGTCCAATTGCTGAAAATAAATGGAGTTCAAACGATTAGATTGATTAGACCTGCAACAGTAGGTCAAGTGGTCGTACCTCAACCAAAAGTTGGAACCAGTGCTGGCGGTGATGATGAGCAGGTAGTTGACCAGAATCATCACCGTCCAGAAGAGAGACAGTGACTTGAAGAACTTGAGGTACACTGCAAAGGTCACCTGTCCGGTCTCCACGTGCTCCGCCTCCACCAGCTTGGCCTTGCTGTCCTTTTCCGATTTAGAAGGACTGGGCTGCTTTTGACTGACAATGGAAAGCGTCGACTTTGATCGCTCCTTGGCCGCCGAGGCGGAGCTGCCTATGCTCATGGAGCGAACCAACTCGGCGTGAGCATCTCGAAGCTCGTCAATGTCAAAGTGGTCATCCGCCTCATCGCCCAAATTCGATGCAGTCACCTTCTCTCCACCTTTCTCCACCACCTCCTCCTCTTCCAAGTTAGAGTTGGTGTAGCTTGAAATGAGCTCGTGAAAGACTGGATTATTCTTGAGCAGGCCATCGTACGTTCCGACATCATCAATTGTTCCGTTCTTCAGGAGCACAATCTGATCTACATTCGGCAGCATGTAAAGTGCGTTGGTGACAAGTACGCGTGTTTTCCCCTTAAGAATTCCCGTCTGCGAGCTGAGCACCTCGTCAAAGATGTGCTTGCCAACGTGGCTGTCCACTGAAAAGAAAGATTGAACTATTAGCAAAACAACTAAACTTGGTGAAACCTTCAGCTTACCGGCAGACAGCGGGTCGTCAAACAGGTACAAATCAGCGTCCGAGTAGCAGGCTCGGGCAATTGAAACGCGCTGCTTCTGCCCGCCACTCAGATTGATGCCCTTCTCGCCAATCTCGGTGCTGTCGCCCGACGTGAGCATCTCCAAGTCGGCCTTCAGGGCACAGGCTTCAATCACCCGATTGTACTTGTCCTCCTCAAAGGGCAGCCCAAAGAGGATGTTCCCTCGGACGGTTTCATTTTGAATCCACGCCTGCTGGGAGACGTACGCCAGTCGCAGGTCGCCGCTAATGTTGACCCGCCCTGAAATGCGATTCATTTCGCCCAGAATCGAGTACAGCAGCGACGATTTGCCACTGCCAACTGAGCCGACCACGGCCACCAGCGAGTTCTTGGCCACATTTAGATTCAGCCGAGACAGGGTGATCTGAGCAACAAAGGGCGCTTTTGACTCGCCATTGGTTGTGACTTGAGGAGCCTTCTCTTGTTTTGTTGCTGAGTCTTCGTGGTTCTCAACCTGGTCCCAGTTGAAGGAAGCGTTGGACACAGTAATGGCGTTCACCTTGTCCACCTTTCGGTGAATGTAGGGCGTAATTTCATCAGAGTTGAGGAACTTGTTTAGACGTTTTACTGAAACCAGAGTCATGATCAAGTTGGTCGCCATGTTTGGTAGCACAGCCAGTGGAATTCTGAAAATAAACACAAGTTACAGCTCAATCCGTTAAAAACAAGTGGACGCAACATACCTCAACAAGTTAAAGAGGGCAATGGAAACAAAAGCCTTCTCAGGCGTCAGTTTGTTCTTCTCCGGGTCAATAAAGAGGAAGATGGTAAAAGTGAGACAGGAAACCATGAACGGCGAGCAGGCGGAAATCAAGTTGAACACGGTGGAAATGTAACCCGACAGGCGAATGTACTTGAGCTCCTGAACTCGAATGGCTTGAATGTTTTTGATAAATGCTTCCTGTAAGTACAAGTGTGTTAGAGCACTGCAAACGCCTTCAACACCCTTTTCCTCATTTACCTCCCAAGCGTATAACTTCAAAACTTTCATTCCGTTCAGCATTTCGTTGATTGCCTTCAGTCGCTTGTCCTTCAGTGCCATCTGCTTCGTCTGAATCTTCTTGACCAAGCCGGCAATGTAGCCGTTGATGGGAATAAAGAGAATCATCAGAAGAAGACCGCCCAGAACGGAGATGCCCAGCTCTCCCCAAAGCAGCCACAGTGCAATGCCAATCTGAACTGGTGCCGTCCAAATGTAGCAAAACCAGGGGAGCAAATCGATGAACCTGTTTAGTGGTTGGGATTATAGCAAACTCGGCAAACTATTAGGCATAACAGAACGCACCTTTGCGAGTCGACAGCCATCAGATTGACCACTTCACCGGTGGTGTAGTCCTTTCGGGCGTGCATCGCCAAAACGAGCGACTTTCGGTAAATGGAGCCCAAAAGGCAGGTTCGAATTCTCATTCCCAGAATGCTCATGCGGTGTTGCTGGTAGGCAGAAGTGATGCTGCTGAAGACGTTGACCACCACAAATATCATCGTGTAGAAGATGCCCTGCCAGAATGGCGCTTTCTGATCGGAGGTAAAAGCAATCATATATCTGCAAGTAGGGTTACAGGTTAGAATGGTGATAGATTTAAGTAATCCAGAAGCCGACTTACTTCATCACAATAGGGTTCACTAGCTGCAGGTTGTCGGTGATGAATCGAGCCGAAGAGGGAAAGATGAAGTAGCGCCAAAACTGCTTGGCCAGTAGAGACATGACATTGATCTTGGGAGGTGGCTCGACGTTGGAGAAATCACTTTCAGCGTCCTCGGTCGTGTGATTGCCATTCGAGGAGAGCTGATTGTAGTCGCTCATAGAGTAGGAGTGCTTCTTTGAGTCTTCATATGATTCGCTGGTTGAGTTCATCCGTTCGGGCCTTCCCGAGAACACCTTCGTCTGCTTTGCTCCCTTACTGTCAGCGTCATTGCCGGTGAATGACTTGTGCCGCCAGAAGGTGTTAAAGCGCGCAAACAGACTGGTGGCACGATCAACGCGGCGAATCTGCCACAGATCATCGACCGTCAACGGGCGACGAAAGCCGAGAAAGGCGAGTGAGTTGAACCACCAAAAGGAGAGCTTCGAGGGAAAAGAGGCCGTTTCCTTGGGACATATTTTCTTTTTCTTTTTGGTCACCTTTTCCCCGTCGCTCTCTTCCGCCTCATCATCATTGGCAATCAGGTAGCCGTCGGCGTCATGACCATACAGACTACTGGACGATAGAAGCTCGTTCAGATTAGGAACTTGATCAGGAAAGGAGGTAACGACAAAGAGGACGACAAAAATGCCCAGCTCGAGGTAGACGAGAATTTGCTCCGTCGAGTCGTAGTGCTTCGGGTTCTGGAGGTACGTGGGAATGGAAAGCGCAGTGAAGATGATCTGAAAGAAGAGGTAAAACCAAATGGCGCCGCCGTTGACGAAGCCGTAGAGTCGCTGCAGGTGGACGAACACCACCAAGAGGCAGTACGTGAAGAAGGAGATGATGGTGCTGAGGAGTTCGGCGCTGGTCGGGTCGTTCAGGTCGCCTCGCTGCGCCCAGCGGACGATGACGTAGATGGCGTGCGCTGCGCCGACAATGGCCAGCACTGAGGTGATGGTCAGCTTGAGGAGGTTGAAGCGGTTCCAGGTGATCATCTGCCGCTTCGAGGAGAGGTAGTCGAAGAGTGTCCAGGGAAAGCACAGCCAGAGGAGCAGTGCCGGCGCCCAGGTCATCACCGTGTCGGTAAAGCATGGTGTCAGAGCGGGACTAGTCGTGTTCCAGGTCTCAGTTTGGTTCTAAAAAATAGAAAGAAACACACAAGTTGATTATGATGAGCAGGCACACTTCCGCTTGATGACTTACCCAAAAGGGGCCACTGCAGAAGTCGTTGCCAAGCCAAACTATGTCCATGACTGAAGAGACCAACTATTATTTGCACAATATTTAAAATTTTGAATGCTGTTGGAAAGTAGAGGAAAGATGGAAAGATGATTGGTTTTATATTCTCCCACTTTGAACTGTGCAGTGCAAATGTGATAAGTACAGTAGGTAAAATGCGTGGACAAAATGAACCTAAGCATAAAATTCGTACAGGTAAAGCAATAAAAAGAAGTGCATCTAAAAAGTGAGATAAGCAGCCGCTGTTCAAGAAGTTTAACAGCAAAAGTGTATAGACGGACATTTTCTTTTAGGATAATGACTTTGTGAACTCTCATGGTCGTAGTTACATCGTTTTAACTACGTTGAGTTAATTGCTCGGCCATGTAGAAGAGCGGCGTTCACTTGATATTGCAATGCATCAGCTGCATCGGACACAGTGGAACATTATTACAAACGACAGAGAGAGGGTTGTGATACAAGAGCCATGGGAGCTGTGAGAAGGAGTGAGTGGGAGATGAATCTGAAAAGACCATTTAGATTAGCCCTCCAAAACAATTGATTTATCACACTTGTCAGCCAGTGGTGATGAACTGGAGTACACAAAACTAGAAATAGAAGCTGTAAGTTATATTTTGCATATGACCAGACAAGTGCGTTTCACAATACTTAAAGAGCATCTTTAGGTTGCAATAAATAAGCCATAGCTTTATCAGATTATTGCCAGTACAATAGCACTGCAATGTACTTCGAGGGGAAAAAGTGGATAGAATGAATTAGTGAGAGAGCTGATACTAAAGCGCGTCGCTATAGAATCTAAAGGATCAACCTACAATTCAGAGAAAAGATCCATAGATCTACCGATCGAAAGTACAAAATGTGTCCCAGACAGAATATGTCCCTGACCGGGCAGTGCAAACGCCAAAAAAACGCCTCTTTCAAGTGACATGGATCAACAAAACTACGACATTTGCATAAGCAACTTTTAGTTTCGCAAAACAACTGTTTCTTATCATTCTAGAAAAAAACTTTGTACATCTTATAGCAAAAAATTGCCGGTTTCTAATTAGCGACAATGTTAACACCTCTAATCGATTATTAATCACCAGCATAGGCGTTATCTGTTTTCAAGTGGAACCCCCTCGCTCATTGTACCTTGAAGCTGTAAGCGGTTGACAAAGCAAGCAAGTGCAAATGTAGTACATATCCGATGTGAACGAAACAGATGAAAATGCACTTGAAAGTGCAACTTTTAAGTGACAAAAGAGGGACAAACGTAATCGTGTCGTTGTTGATGATTTCCATTAGGCAATTGGCGGACACTTGCAAAAAACTGTATTGTATACAATAGAATATTTTCACTAGGCGGTGGCAAAGAATTAGACAAAAATGGAAGCATTCTGAAACCTCTCTTGGAGTGTACGTATTCCGTACCAATGGAGGAAATAGAGTCATAAAGCAATACAACTAAAGTTAGTCATGGGGATAAGATAAAAACGAGTAAAAGTCTGTGACAAGCACATTTAGGGCAGTATAAAATACAAATATGCACTTACAATGCCTGAAACACGGATTGGACACGGAGATTGGAGATGCCTCTTGCACAAATGTCTGTCCAAGGTCGATGGTGGTGGGTGAATTGTAAATCACCGCATGATATTAAAGATTAAAATGGAAAAAACTGCACGTTTTACAAATAAAATAAGGTATTAAAAATTGTAGAAGTAATGTAAAGTCCACAGGTAGACAAAATTGATATTGGCACACTGAAGAGAACAGCTCGGCGCGAGGTAGACTTTTTTTGCCGAATCAACAAAGAAAAAAGCTGTCTACAAAGGCTTCCACCGCTGAAGCCGCCAGCAGCAATGAATGAAATGACGAAATGTTGGTGCTTTGCTAAATACCGCCAGTAATAGCTGTTCCTCTTGCTGGCAAGTGTAAAAGCTAAAGAGGTGGAGACTGACAATGCATGTGGCAGCATGGAAAGCAAGGCCGTACAGGTACAAGTTCGAATGGGTTGAATGGATTGTTCTGCTGAAGAAGTGCTGTGTTCACTGTTTCCAACAACTTCACTGTCGCTGCCAACTTCTACTTCACTGCTGTAGGACAGACGAAAACGGCAGCGAACAGACTCTCCACATTTAGAGAGATGCTCCAAGCTCGCTGAGGCTCTACACATGTCCAACACACATACTGTCTGATTGATTAGTAGTAGTTTTTTCACCACATCGAGCGCATCTTGTTCATTTTTTGACCGAGTAAAAACTTGTTTCCTCTTTGGTGAGTTGCCGTTTTAGTTATTGGCTGTAGTAGGATATAATAAACGAGTGAAACAATATGGGTCACGTTGATAAAAAGTCCTGACTTCAGTTTAAAAATCACCAACACGGTTTGCATTTTAATTGAAACAATGTATAAATGTCTTTGAATCTGAAGGCTGGAAGGAATGGCACATGTCTGATTGTCTGCTGAAAGTTGGAGTATGACTTTGCCTTTTAAATAAAACCTGCAATTATAGCAATTAGAGGGTTAGTGCAAAATAACTTGGCGGGCAAACTAGAAATTACCTTCAAATTGACTTCCCATCATTGAAGCTTATCGGCTGCAGTTTTTTTTGTCTGTGTGCAATGTTTACATTTTCCGCGGTATCGCCTACCGGTGCGTCCTCTACCGACGACTAAAGCTGTTGTTGCGCCAAAGTGCGTGAAAGATTTTCGTCATCGCGAATTTTTGTCTTCAGGTTTTTCTATTTTCCGAAACCATGGCTTTGTGGAGCGAAAAGTATCGACCCAAGTCTCTGACTGAAATGGACTACAACCTCGAACAGGTAAATTACCTCAGAAAGCTTCTCAGCAACCCCAACTTTCCTCATCTTTCAATCTTTGGCACTTCAGGTAAGGATTGGCGAAAAACTAATGTAATCTTTTGTCATCTGTACACCTTTTTTCTCTCCTCCAGGTTCTGGTAAAAAGACTCGAGTCTATGCGCTGCTGAATCAACTGTTTGACGGGCTGGAAGCCAACACTCAAGTTGAGACGAAATTGTTTGAGTTACCTTCAGAGAAAAAGATCGAGCAGCGCTACGTCTCCAGCAACTACCACATCGAGGTGAATCCAAGCGAGAATGGCTTTTATGACCGAGTGGTAATTCAGGAACTGATAAAAGAAGTGGCTACCTGCAAATCACTTTCAAAGAAACATCCTTTTAAAGTTGTAGTCATCCTTGAAGCAGATCGATTGACGCGTGAAGCGCAACAAGCTCTACGTCGTACTTTGGAAAAGTACGTCGCAACGTGTCGGGTGATTTTAGTTGGGGAACGATCTAGCCGTCTTATTCCCGCTATCAAGTCTCGATTTTTATTCATACGTAACCCGGCGCCGACAGAGAAAGAAATTCGCTCAGTTCTTCTAAAGATATCTCAGATTGAACGTTTTGGATCGATAAAAAACGCAAACTTTTCCGCTGCACTTGACGAGATAATTTCTCATTCAGATCGAAATCTTCGACGAGCCATTCTCATGTTACAGGCGTTCGCCTGTAGTCAAGAGAATAGAAAATCCAATGTTTTACTCTCCTTTGGATGGATCAAGTTGATAGAGCAACTGGCACATTCTCTAAGCGCTAGAGCTTCAGCGAAAAAATCTTCCAGAGATTCGAGCCATTTTGAACCAGCTACTTACGCACCTGATTCCTTCTGAAGTTATTCTCCGACTGCTTACAATGAAGCTAATTACAAAGTGTTTTGATAGTGACGCTCGTGGCAAGTTGATTGCCATTGCCGCCCAAATTGATCACCGCCTTGTCACCGGCTCAAAACCGGCGATTCACCTGGAACTTTTTGCTTGTCAATTCATGTCATTGATCAACTTCTCGCTGGAAAGTGTGGCCGATGAATTTGATGAACTAATTGATATTTAACCCTTTTCACCTGTTTTCTTAATGACTGAAAAATGTTATAAATTACAGTTTCTACTACAGACAGTCTCTATTTGACTGGACAGTGCACTTTTGGTCCGGTGCCACGAGAAACAGCTTTCCATTCTGACAAATGCAAAGCTGGTACACCTTTGGCTTTCGAAGGCGCTGAATGATTGAGGAGGGCGTCTTGGTCTCGTTGCTCAGTTGGGCTGTGGACAGCTTGCGCATGTAGATTCCCTGGGCGGACTCTAGTACGATCTGTTGTAGATTGAGGGAGCAAGATTAGCATAATGGCAAAGTTATCAACAGCTGCCTGTACAAACCTTTCCCTGATTCGACTGCAGCTTCAGCTCATCAAATGTAATCATTGAGGCATCGCCCAGCTTGGACTCGATCGCCACTGATGACGGGCCTCGAAACAGCAGGCGTCCTTGAGGAGAGAAGATTTTCAACTCTGCAGAACTGCCCGATTCGAGTTTAGGCGTTTGAAGTGCCAATGGCAGTCGAATGCTGTTTAGGCCTGTGTGGAAGCAAGCCAAACTGATGATCAGTTTTTGGCAAAATTAATAATAAGTCAGCAGATGCTCACTTTTGACGTTCAAGCTGTCAACGAGAATTGTCATTTGATGGCTGTCAGAGATAGTTTCGTTTGAATTGGGCAGTTTTTCTGCCCTAGGTTCAACAGTGTTCAGCGCAAAAACCAGTCGTCGTTGGCGATCGTACAGCTCAAAGTTGTCCGTCTCTACGAGCACTTTTCCCCTTCCGATGGTTAGCTTTGAGTCGATCCTTGTACTCGCCGAAACTTCGGTCGTTGTGATGGTCGTTGTTTCATTTGATGGCGATCCAGTTTCAGCTTCGACTGGATCGTAGTAGGTGGATCGAAAAGTGATGTCTCCATTTCGCTGCACAAATCGAAGCCACTGCTGTTGGTAGGAGCCAATTTCAGAGGCAAAAAGTGCACGCTCAAAGATGGCGTTCCCCTTGAACACCATCTGATCCTCTCGGGAGAGATCCAAGCCGGCAATGCCATTCTGAAATGAGGGCAAGGATGTTAGGAATTTCGGTAAAGGGTATACTCAATAAGAGCTCACTGATGAGAGGCCGAGAAATGAAATAATCCAGTAGGTGAGCACTGCATTGACGACCACCAGGAGGACGATGACCGAAAGGAGGAGGTAGGTGACCTTCTTCCGCCAGCCGTAGATGCCCACCTGTCGATGACGGCCATCACCACCACCGCTCTCTCCCCCCATGTGCATGTAGTCGTCTTCGGAAGCAGCCAAGGCGAACCGCTCATCGTCTGTCATCAGGTGTGCACCGGAGTACAGTGCCGCCGCCTCCTCATCGTCCTCCTCCTCCTCTTCTTCAGTGCTCATCGGCGGTGTCGTTCCAAGTCGCTCTGCTCCTGCTGACGCGTACATGATTTCATTAGGGGCAGTGAGCAGCGTGGCCGCATCGATCATGTGCCTTGCTGATGGCGGCTCATCCAGATCAGTCTCCACCGGAGGGAATGTGCTGAACTGATGCGGATGGTGCTGACTGTGCATTGACGGCGGTCGCTGTCCGCCGTACAGCATCGGCGGTGCGCCCGGTTCGTACAGAAAGTACTGCCCATCGTCGAGAGGTAGTGAATTGCGGAGACTGGCACGCTTTGACCGACTGGACGAGGGTCGGTCCACACTGGAGCGATTCAGCATCATTTTGGGGTGGCGGTGCGCTGATCAACGCGACTGGAGCCTCACTGAAATCAATAGCGCAAATGAGCTTAGCATGAACTGCTATTACCCGACTGCTGCAAAAGAGGTAGTAGTGAAAGTTGTAGTAGAAAAACAGCCATTCCGACGTGAAGAATATTCGTTGGCAGAATGTTTGGAAAGGGAGAGGGAGAGAGGGGCGCTCTGGTGCCCCGGTGGCCGGGATCGGTGTTCTCAGTGTGTTTGGAGGCGTCAAGTAATTAAGTGCTATTCTTAGCAGGCAAACAGCGAAACTGGCAAACAGTTCAAAGCGGGGGAGGGCAGAAGAGGCAAAGAAGACACACAAACAATTGAGCCTCTATTAGTCTTGGCAAACGACAGACAGACAGATGGGATCATTCATTCACTCACTCCCTCACTCAGTCTCCCCCTTTGCAGTCAGTCTTCTTTCCGATTGCGATCTGTGGCCTGTTTAGTTTAGCAATTCCTGGATTTCCTCTAAAACACACACACAAATAACCGAAAACCGAGTACTCTAACTAGTGCTATTCCATTTGCTAATAAATTAACCGCAATGCTTTCAATCAAATGTATTTGTTTTATTTCTGCAAACAATGAGAACAAATGCAACCGGGTACAGATATTGCACTTACATCTAATGGACATCGGTATCGATTAACTTAAAAGGTGGCCAACAAAAAATAATAGTGTTTAAAAGAAGGGTAAAATGTTTTCAGTGTAAAATGTTTTCAATAGTGTATGGTGAAACGGTTAACAAAATAATACTTAAAACTGATAAACCATTGCCGGTGAAACAAAAATTGCGATTGGCCGACAAAGCTCGGAACACAACAATGAGTCTCTAAGTTTGAGGATTCTTGCGAGGTCTACCTCGTGCTTTTTTCTCCTTAACTACCTCAACGGGATACTTTCTAGGCCGACCTCTTCCTCTTTTGGGAAATACCGCCGGCTTAGAGGCATCGTCTGGATATTTGCGTGGTCGGCCTGGTCTTCGCTTAACAGGTTCATCTACTGGCACATTTGCAGCAGTGTCTTCAACTTGAGCTGAATTAATTACTTCAACGTTATTCGTCTCGGTCACATCATTTTGTTCATTGACATCTGCAAGAGAAACAGCTGGTACATCAGCTGGAGTACCAATTGGCGCATCAACTGAAGAATCAGCTTGAGATTGAGCTGATGCCAATCGTTTCACTGAAGAGGGTGGGGAATAATTTGCAAAACGTGGAAAAGTTTCAAAAAAAGAATAATCTGGAGAAGATGGAGAATAATTTGGAGAATTTGGAAATAAGCCTGGACGATTCGGAGCAAAATTTGGAAAATTTGGAGATAAGCCTGGAGGATTCGGAGAATAATTTGGAGAAGTTTGAGAATAACTTGACCAACTTAGAGAACTATTTTGAGAAAACGGAGAATGAGTTGGAGAAGTTGGAGACTGACATGAAGAATGGTGGTTATTATTTTCTTCTTCCGATGAAGTTTTCCCAGCTTCAATGCTAGGCTCAACAGCAGTTGCAGTTTCTGACAATAAAGCCGAATTCTTAGAAGATGATGTTTCTACATTTGAGCTAGATGCAGAATCAGAATCGGTTATGTTATCACAATTTTCTTGAGCTTCATTCTTTGCTGTGATGGTTTGAGAAAGCGAGTCCACCCTGTTGTCCTCGACTAGGCAAGCAACAAGTTGATTTTTGTTTTGCAAATTGCTTATTTTAATCCTAGGAACTCTTGCTGGAACTAGCAATTCTTCAGGCAGTTTAAGGTTATCTGATGATTTGATATGTTCAGTGCTTGACTCTTTTTCAGGCAGTTTTTCTTTCACTATCGGTTCAGTTTGATCATTAGTTTGCAAATCTTTTTCATTCGGCATCAAAGTGTGACCATTTGGTGCCATGTGACTATCACTTAAATCATTGCAACTAGTTGAAGGAGTCGAAAAGTATTCTTCTTCAGTTTGCGTTTCCATATCAGCAACCATAACAAAAACGTAGTTTTTCGTTTTATTAAAGTCCGCCAAGTTTAACTTAGGAATTTTGGCCAAAGTTTTGTCTGCCAAACAGTCTTGTCGTTGAGCTGATGTATATTCGTTGTTAGTGTCTAAAAAAGATTAAAAGTAAAAATCCAATAACTTGAATTGAACTTGAATGTTCACAAAAAAATAGAAAATTACATCTTTGTTGTTCTTGTCGAAAAGAGTTTGCTGGTACAAGTTGTGAATTCTCTTTGATCAGCTGTCTTCCACTCAATAAAAGAAAGGCTTTCGGTGCTGAAAATAAAGATATTAAAAATTGATTTTTTTAATGAAAAAGTTTACCTTGCTGAGATTTTAAAGTGACCGGATTCAGAGGCGGTTCGAAAGGTTGATGTGAATTTGTCGTTTGCTGATTAAGTGGTCGTTTTGATCTAGCAGCATAAGGCCATCTTTTATGGGGTAGTTCACCAGGTACGCCGTTTAGCTGCATCCGAGGATCAAGTATAGGACCTTCAGGTCCGCAGATAACAGTGTTTGCGTGACGAAGAACATTGAAATCATTCAAACGCATGTGCTTCGGTTTGACCGCATTGATGTTCACTGTGACCGGTGTTGCTCGGCTGTTTCTCAACGACAAAGGGGCAGGAAGGGGAAGATGAGTTTGATTATTGCCAATGTTTATTGCTGAAATCGGTTTCTGATTGGAGCGGAACGGCATCGTCGAAGAGAAGCTGTGACGTCCTTCAGCGGGAGGTATTGCAAGGACTGTTGAGGGTCTACCGAATGGTTGGCCGGTACCGTTAACAGGTAAGCCATTCAACAGTGGGCCTTTAAGTGTTTGCATGCTGAAAAAAGTGGCCAGAAAGAATGCCTCCAGAAAGACTCCAATTGCGTCACAAGGTGGGGCAGGTCGGTTGTCGACTTTGAAAGTGCCCTCAATTTCACTTGTTCGGTGTTGCCACTGTTGCCGTACTGTCATTAGGCCTTTGGAGAAGCCATGCCTGTGGGGTAACGCCGAGTCAGCGTTTAGCTGGTGGATTGAAAGGTGTGCACGCGTGAAACGACCTGCCAAAGAAAACTGTAGCCCTTCTCAGTGGCTAGCTGACTAAACTGCTACAGGTACAGATATGTGTGTGACCAATGGTTTGAAAACAGAGAAAGTAACGAATAAGAGCAAAAGGTCAAATTGTCGGCGTACTTAAAGTTGCATTTTTATTGTTTAAAAAGACAACAAACTCGTTTCTCCGACCACAGTGCGCAAGACCACTACCAGAGAAAGAGGAGAGCAGGAGTAGGAGAAGTGGCACTGGCTAGAGCTAGAGCTAGCTGCCGATGCCATCTCGTGACGCAATTAATATTGCTTGGATTTTTAATTTTTACTTTTTTTGCTATATAATGATTTTTATTAATTTATAAAAATTACAAAAAATTATAAAAATGAACTACAATGAACATTTACAATTTTCGCAGCTGTGATAGAGGTAGAAATGGTTCTCCAGGAAGGGGTACTTCTTGAACACTTTGGGGCATGTTGGGCAAGGGTAGATGCCCGATAGATATTCATTAGGTTCAGGCAGAATGTGTATAACCGCGTCCTCTCTGCAAAAACCTGGGTTGTAAATAAATGAAAAGGGTAAATAGTGAATGGTTACCTTTTGACAGGTAAGGATGGGGTTGTTTTGGCTTTTGAGGGAGTGGTGTTTGCATTTCTATCCATTTCTTTGCATTTAAGACCATTTTCTTTCTTCAACTTTGCACGATGTGACTGTAAGTAAAAAGTGTTAAAAAATTGTAAAAATTGTACTGATTTACTCCCAAACTACATTAAACCAATAGGAAACACGTTGTGGGGAAATGTTCATTTGAGCGGCCAGCTTATTGCGGGTCTCTCGGTTGATGTAGCCTCGAGATGAGATGAAACAGTCCTCCAGAATGGCTTTCTGCTCTTCCGAATAGCTGCTACAAAGAAAGATGTAAAAAATAAATTAAAATCAAATAATTTACTTTTGTTCGAATTTTTTTACCTTTTTCGTCCTTGTTTTTTATCAGGGCGATTGCATGATGAAAACTGGTGCTCAGGTGGTTGAAGTTTCTGGTAGAACACATTCTCATTTGAGTGGGTGATCACCGGCGAAGTGCACGGCTTATAATTCGGTGGCGGGGGCAACAGTTGGGCGAGAAACTGGTAAAAGTCCATTTCATTGGTGTCCGCTTGCTACGAAGTCTACCTGGCGAATGACAGTGCAACAGCCCAGAAGTGCGCAAGAATCCTTCTCCACTTCATAGCACCGGCCAATTCTCCCTTATATACCTTTAGAATGCATCCCAAAGGACACAGTCAGTGCACACTCTGTCTCGGCCAGACAAATGGCACCGCAAGGCGAGACAGTCTGACTTACTCACTGACTGACTGCGACACCTTTCACCGAATCGACAGTAGTCTCAGACGACAGTATCGCCAGTTGACCTTTGAAATAAAGGTGAACACACAGAGAAACACAGACAGACAGACAGGCAGAGGTCTGTCGCCAGTGCTGCACAGGTGGGAGACACTGTCCCGCTGTGTCGGTGAGTGTGTTTGTTTGTTTGTCCGCTCAACACTTTCTCCCTTTCCACACTTCCTCAGGGTACTCTACTCAGTTTTCTCGGAAATGCACTCCTCGCCGCCAGTCAGCACAAACAGCACCAGCATGTTATTTTGGTTAATGGCAAGGCAGCTTCACTGGCCGATGAGTGAGCCCTCATTTGCTACAGATGAGTCGACTTAGGGGGTAAAAGGGGGGAAAACATTTCTGGCTAAACTCCAATAAAATCAATAAAATCGTCACTATGATAAAGACTTGAATGCCGAATGCGCCGACAGCTGTTTCTACTTGGCCACCGAGGGCGGCGGCGGCGGATACTGACATTTAGCCCTTTGACATTTCCCGCTATTACTCTCAACGCAGGGAGACTAACACTTTCCCAAAGTCCCGGTAGATAGCAGCGATGGTTTGTAAACACCCGACTCGCTCGCATGTTCCCCGGCAGTCGGCCTGGTAATCGGCCCGCTCCTCCTGTCAACACTCACTTTTATTATTAGGTGATTCTTTTTCACTGTCATCTCTCAGTGTTTCACTTATCAGCTTATCATATTCATCTGTCATCTTTTGTAAAAATCATTTCATCTGTACAGTAAATCGCTTACTCAATCTTTGACTTTTCTTCTTGTACTGCCTTCCACTGCATTTGCTCACTAGAAACTTTACACTAGAGCTTCCAAAATAACAGGGTCACTCACCAACAAATGAAGCACACAACTAGAGATGCTGCCATTCAAAAGCTTTTTTAATCACTGTCAACGAAAAATCGAGAATGATTTTGCCGCAACTTGTTGTCAAGTTCGAAAACTTGAATGTGAAACGGCGCAAGGCGGAGTTAAATAGAACATCAAACAACATTGATGAGTCAGTCGATGATGCAAATTGTTGCACAAGCCACTCCCTTTGCTTTGAAAAAGCGTGCAACTAAAGTCGACTACAACGCTAGCAAGTGAATCACTTTGCTTTTGTAGCGAGGCATGTAAATCAACAATTACGACTGCGAACCCTACCTTCACATTGCATCACACCTTCTTTTTGCAACCTCTCACAATGGATCTCGACGATGAGGAACGCATCTGTTTTGAAGACGATTTCGCCGACTGGCTTAACGAAGAGGAGGTTTACTTTCAGGCTTGGAGCTCGTTTCTCAAAGATTTTCTACAGCCTAAACATGTCGAAATCAAGAAAGAAGAAGAACCTGATGATTTTCAGGCGACCATCAGTTCGATTTGTGATCTTTTCGAGCAGGACGATGAAGAAATGACGTCATTGTTTTTCCGCGCTGGAAATGGAAAGAGCGCCATCAAAAAGGAGATTAAATCTGAGCTTCCAGAAATTAAATTTGATATTGAATCCGTCCTCAAAATGGATGATAAGTTCCCAGGCAAAAACTCTCGTTACTTAGAGAGTATTCTGGGAACTTCTGACGATGAGAACACCACTAACGAGACAGCTACTTCTGAAGGTGTTTTTCCAAAAACCGCTTCAAAACGAAAAGCTTCTGAGGTAAGTGTTTACTTTAATTTCTTTTTATGTAATGCACTGAACAATTGTGTTTTTAGACTAAAGCCAAAAAGCCGCGCGCACCGCGAAAGCGAGCTCGTCGTGATATTTTCCCAATTTTACTGAATGGCCGTCTGAACAAGTCAACTCGTGATGCCAAGAAAGCAGAGAAGAGCAAGCGATCCCGATTGGAGAAGCGTCAAGTTGAGGAAGAAGAGCTTGCACTGCTGCATCCCGATAAAGTCATTCTCGACTTTGATAACGATACCAAAGAGATTTTAGCTGAAATCGAGCCCAAGTTTGTGCCTCTGCTGAAGAAGCACCAGATTGATGGAGTCAAGTTTCTCTTCAATTCTCTCGTCGAATCAGTCGATTTAGTTGAGAATGAAAGCAAGGATAAAAGTGCTCACAGCCATGGGGGCATCTTGGCGCATTGCATGGGCCTCGGCAAGACCTTTCAGGTGGTCGCCTTTATTCAGTCTGTTTTGACGTAAGTTTTTGTGCATTGTTCTTTTATCAATTTTCGCTTACTTATGATTACTCCTTTTCAGCAATCCCCGACTGAAAGACAAACTCAAGCGAGTGCTCCTTATACTGCCGCTCAATGTGATGAAGAACTGGGAAAGTGAATTCAACAGCTGGTATCAGAGTTGCAAGTTGAAGCGCACTTTTAACCTCTACGAGCTGAACTCTTCCTCAAATCCTTCACATCGCGTTGCTCGTCTGGAGAAATGGCACCGAGAAGGCGGCGTCCTCTTGATGACTCCCAAACTGTTTTGCCAACTGCTCATTCACGAGAGTTATGTGGAGAGCGTTCGAGAGGCTTTCATGGCCTGTCTTCTTAATCCAGGTATGGTTTTTTTGTTTGCAATGCAAGCATTTTTTAAAAACAAACATTCATTATTGTTTTAGGCCCTGACATGGTGATAGTTGATGAAGGGCACTGCTTGAAGAACATGAAAAGTGATCTCAACCAAACTACCTCTCAAATTCGCACACTTCGCCGAGTCATACTGACCGGAACTCCAATGCAGAACAACCTGAGCGAATACTACACTATGGTCAAGTAAGTGCTTACATACTAAATTGAGTGATCATAACCAATTGTTTGATTGTAGCTTTGTCAAGCCATACCTGCTTGGATCCAAAGAGGTGAGTCTTATTGTAGCTTATAAATGCCGTGCTCATGTAAATTGCTATTTTTCAAGGAATTCGACAATCAATTCGCCAATCCTATAACCAATGGCCAGTATTCGGATTCAACGGAAGGTGATGTCCTTCTGATGAAGCATCGATTTTTTATCCTGCATAAACTGCTGGAGTCTTCAACTATTCACCGCCGAAGTTATGCCATCTTAGAGCCAGACTTGCCCCGTCGCTACGAGTACGTTCTCGATTGCCGCCTAACCCCAGTTCAAAAGCAGATGTACGACTACTACATTGAGAACTACGTGTTCGGAGATATACTGGGAGAGTTTTCCGAAAAGAAAAACCTTTTTCTTCATTTTTCCAACCTTGGCTTTATTTGGAATCACCCGGTTTGTATTTCGTAGTTTTCGTTTGCCCAACCCGATTGTTAACAACTCTTTTTGCAGGCAATTCTCTTGAGTTACTTTGCCCAGTCAAAAGAGAAAATTCTTAAAGCCAAAATCAAGAAGGAAGAGCCTGAATCGGATGAAGAGGGTGAGGTCAAAGTTACCAAAACAACCCTAAAGTCTGTCGAAACTATTATATCCACATGGGACCCAAATCATCTTCCAAAACTTGAAGATTTGTACGAGCTTGAACTAAGGTTTGTTTGGTGAAAATAACTTAAAACTGTCTAATGTTCTTTCTGCAGTGCCAAATTTTCGCTGTTGTTTGGCATTCTCTCTGAGTGCGAAAAAATTGGCGACAAGATCTTGGTGTTCTCCCAAAGTCTCTTGACCCTCAACATGATTGAAGGCTTTCTTAAGCGAGATCGAGTTATGCAGCAGAACTGTCGAAGCAAGTGGACAAAGGGCGAGGACTACTTTCGCATTGACGGATCTGTGTGCTCTGATGATCGCAATCGAATAGTTGAGCTTTTCAACGATCCTTCAAACAAGCGTGGTCGCCTAATTCTCATCTCGACGCGTGCCGGTGGAGTGGGCATCAATTTGGTATGTAGAGAATTTCTTGTTTGTCAACAACTCGGTTTGTCATACAACGCTATTAGGTGGGTGCTAATCGTGCCGTCATCTTCGACTCTTCGTGGAATCCGGCCAACGACATGCAAGCTATTTATCGCATTTATCGCTATGGACAAAAGAAACAGGTGTTTATTTACCGTTTTGCAGCTTACGGGACAATGGAGAGCAAGATCTACAAGCGGCAGATTCAGAAGCAATCTGTATCGCTGCGTGTTGGTGAGTGCAACTGCCACTTGTCAGTTCTTTGTAACTGATACTTTCTTTTCTTGACTCCCTCTACAGTTGATCAGTATCAAATTGAGCGTCACTTCAAGGACAAAGTGCTGCGAGAGTTGTATGAGCTAATTGAGGACGAGAAGCGTGATCCACCGGTGCCACCGGAGGAGGACCAGGTGCTGTGGAAGGTGTTGCTCGCTACCAAAACTTGGAGCAACACCCTGTCGTCGGCTACCATGAGCATGACTCTCTTCTGGAGAATCTCCCTGGGGAGAAGCTGTCCAACGAGGAGGAGCACCAGGTCTGGAAGGAGTATCTGGCTGCAGTGGAGGCCGCTTCAAACCCACCACCACCACCACCAGCTCCTGCTCCAGTTCCGGGTCCCTCTTCTCAGTTCAGCAGCAATGGGCACAGTGCTCCCAGCTCAGGACTTCTGGCCATTACCAATGGCCCCTCCTCTTCTCAGGCATCTGACTTCAACAACAACCAGGGCCACTACTCTGGTGCTCTCGATTTGAGCTCTCACAAATTAATCGACACTTCCAGTGTTCAGCCTCTTAACGGCAATATATTCAACTTTGAAAACTATTCCGCATCAACCGAGCTTGCTGATGATGATCAGATGAATGATCAGTATTCTGCTTACAATTCTAATTTGGCTATCGAGTATCCACAGCACAGTATTGCGCCGCAAAACAGTGATAATCCTCAGGACTTTTCAGCATTTTATTCAAACAACAACTTTCCCGAAAAATCAACAGCAATCGCCAATAGCGCTCCTGCTCTTCCTCTACCAGATGCTTTCAATGATCAAAATGTTAACCCGAACTCCTATTTTGATGCATCACCGCTGGCGATGATGAACTTTGAAGAGGATACTAGTTTGTTAGAGCAAGATATGATTAATCACTACTTCAAAGATGTCTCTCAGATTGTGGAGGAGGAGAGCTGCAGCAGTGATTTCATCAAACCTTACAACGAATCATATGGAACGGTCGGTAGTGATTTCACAGGTTACTTTTCATTGTGTAAGCTAACCGACAAGTTTTCACAGTATTCAACTTACTCTCAACAGCCGAAGAAGCCTGAGGCGATGAAGCAATTCACCAGCAGCAGCAGCAGCAGCACCATTCCACATCATCATTATTGGGGTCAAGGCGAGAACAACCTCAATGTAATTGTGAAATCGTTAACTTCTGTTTCAGTTTTGTAACTTTGTTTTCTAATTTGTAGAATGCAGTATATTACCCGACAGCAAAAGATTGGGACGCTCAAAATCGGCTCTACCACAAGGCAAGTTGGTCGGTTCGTTTTCCTTGCCCTTAATAGCTGATTTCATTTTTATTTGTAGTGTTACGCTAGTCAACCAAACAAAACACCTATTCCGCCTAACTATACTTATGGTAATAATTCAATAACTTGGCGATGAGATTTCTGGTAAAACTAACTTTTTATCTTTTAGTAAATGGCATTCCAAGTTTCAACAACACGAACTCACATCAAACTACTTATGTTCGAACAAACAACACCAACGGAATCGGCAACTTGAGAAACAACACGCCTTCTTCTCTTGATAGCAACTTGTTAAACCGCGTTTATTATTGATACAATTTTTTCCATATAAAAATAATTTCCATATAAATAACGGATGAGAATTTATTTACATTGAAGAATATTCTGTTTATTCTTCTGATATCAAATCAACGCCCTTGACAGAGCCACCGTGTGGTCAGGCCCTAGGCTGACTTTGCGCACCGAGCCCGGAATGGACACTCGATATGGAAAGGTCATGTCGTGCTCTACCCCGATTCCCAGATTGGCCTTGTTGTTCTTTCCCCAGGTGAACAGCTCGCCCTTGTTGGTGATGGCGGCAAAGTGGTGAAGGCCTGCGGTGATGGACTGCACGCGAACCACCGGGTTGAAGATGGTCTTCCCGAAGAGGGTGTCCTTCAACGGTGTCGGCGCTTTGAGTTCACTCACACTGGGTCCCATTCCGAGCATTCCATAGCCCCAGACGAACACGGTTCCCTCCTCTGAAATGACAAGTCAAGCTCATTAAAAGGCTGATTTTGTTTGGTTTAAAAGCAGCACTAACCGTTTACTAAACCACACATTGATCCACCGGCCCCAACACTGATCGCCTTTCCAACTGTAGACTCCAGTTTTAAATGTCGAGAAACATTAACTTGAGTTTGTGGCGTGACCATGTTCAATTGGCCGTACTCGGAGTTGCCCCAACCAAAAACCTGTCCTTTGTCTAGAGGGGGTAAAACACACGTTTGTTAGCTTGAGGAATCAGGTATGGAAAGCCTTTAAAATACCGTTGATCGCTAGCACACAATCGGCCGCAGAAGAAAGTGAGACGATACGCTCGCCTTCAATATCGCCAGTGACTCTGGTTGGCCTGTCAAGTGAGCCATAATGTCCGGCGCCGAGCTGGCCGTCAGCACCCAAACCACAAGCGTACACCGAACCAGAGTCAGTCAGCAACAGGGTGTGGTCTTGCCCGCAAACAATCTGCATCAATGAAGGGTAGTCGTAATGAGCAAAGGAAAGGAAAGGAAAGTTCCACTTACATCGACAATTCGTTCGCTGTTTGCAGTGTCTTCATTCAGCACCTTCACCAAGTTAATTCGCCGGGATGCAAAGTACTTCTCATTGGGCACAACTGACCGCCCACACTGACCATAGCTGTTATTTCCGAGTGAATAAACTGTTTCAGGAAAAGAAGTTAGAAACAGCAGCTCTGATTTGATTGAGCAGACTTACCTTTTCCGCTGTTGGTCAAGCAAAAGGTGTGCGCTCTTCCAGCAGCGACTTTGATCATTTTCTCTTTTGGACTTTCGTGAGTTGATATTTCACTCTTGCTTGCTTCAATGGGCACTCTTATCGGCACCACGTTTGCCACACACACCAAGGGCTCATGTTGGATGGTCTCCTGATACCCGATTTGAGAATCGGTATTCAGGCCACAACCAAACAGAACGTAGGGCGTTTTATGAACTGTCGCTGCTAAAACAGTGAACCCAGAGCCGGCGGCGACATCGTAGACGGTAGTTTCGGGGGTGACAAATCGAAGTCTCTGAGGGGCTCGTTTTACCATTGCTTTCGGCGGCATCAGAGAGCCATCATCTTTGGAAACTCGTCGCCTCAAATGAACTTCATTTCCCAGCGCCCCAGTAGCAGAAAATCCCCAACTAAAAACACTTGACCTGTGTTTCTTTTGAGAGGTCTTTAGGGTGGCAAATTCGTAAATGGGCATTTCTTCAAGGTCTTCTGGATTCTGTCCCCGAGAAGACTTTTTGTTTGAATGCTTCCATCGCCGACCGGCAAGTAAAAGTTGGCGGCAGTTTTTACTTCCACAGTATCGCCAAACTTGTCTAATTGAGCAAAAAGGCCCTTGAAGCATTGTACAGAGTTGCACTTGATTTTAAGATTCTTCAGCTTAAAAGATACGTATTCTTAGCGGTTGAACCAGAATTTGAATTGCAAAAAAAGAAATCAGCTGATGAAAATCACCCACGTTTTTACAAAAAATCAAAACATTGCGGAAGGCTCCATCTAGTAGAGCCGTGCCGATTTAATTTGATTTATGTTGGAATTTTATTTTAATCAGTGTTTCTCATTACAGTAATTCAAGTGTCTAGAAATGTTATGTTTTACTTTTTCGCCTAGGCGACCTACGAAAGAAGCCGTCTTTAACGAGAATATTCATTTCTAATTAAGGAAAAACATTTTAAATTGTGCTTACTCGTTTATACAAACATTTAAAATTGGGGGTTTACTTGTTTAAAAACTAAAAATTACCATTCTTGTCCAAGTTAAGTTTTTTAGAGACAGTTGATTTCCAGTAAGAAACACTATTTGGTAAGCGGATGATGCTCAAATGCTTGTTTTCCGTTTGGCTGTGACGGGAAGCTGTTTGAATGCAAAATGAAACATGTTTACTTTCCTTATTTGCAGCAATATGAACCACTTACATTTGTTACTTTCAACATTCAAATTTGTTTTGAAGCTCTTTTGATTACCACTTGATTTTTGCTTGGTTTCGTAATTTGTGTTTGGAGCAGCAAGTTTTGAAACTCCCTTATATCGTTGAACGTTCATTTTTCCGCATTTTACACTCGGCATTATAGTGGACAGTGGTGAAGCAGTTTGTGTTGCTTTGTCTTCAAAGTGATTCTCTTCTTGGCTCCAGCTGTGAAAACTTATTGAATCAAAAGACTCTTCATCAAACGCCTTAAAGTAGTCGCAAATGTTAACTGAATAACAAATAACCGGTAAATAGTTAAATTACTCATTGTCAGATATTGATCGATTTACCGTAGCTATTCTCACTATTCTCGGGAAAGTAGTTGATTTCGGACAAAAGTGGGTCGACTGAGTACCGATTCATAATGCATATAGCATACGGCACGTGCCAGGTGCAAATAAGTTTGCACAATAGCAAAACAATCAGAGATGCTTAAATTTTAAAGTCTGATTTGCTCATCAAGAGCGTTCATCAGTTTAAAGCGGCTGCAGACAGCAGACCTGCCTACTGGGAAGGCTTCGCACAGACAGTGCCAGCACACTCAACTAGTGCTGAGGGCGAGGCAAAGAGAACCTGCATCAGGATAGTAGAGAAAGCAGAAAGTTCTGCCAGTGAAGAGAGAGAAAAAAATCGAAATGTACTTTTTTTCATTGACTCTTCTCTCCATTGGCAGGTAGACTGTTGGTAACCAAATTTAAAGGGCGCTAAATCTAGGGCAAAGTGCACTTTCAATAGAACTGAACATTGCTAAAATGAAAGATATAGGGAGTTGAATTAGTGTTTAGTTTGCCTGGAACTCTTTCCAAAAAACAGAAAAGACAGATGTTTAGAAGTTTAATCAAAAGACAATTGAATCTTGTGTGCAATTATAATTATCAGAAATCCAGAAATATCAGACATTCAAGCTGTTTGAAAGTAAATACAAAAAAACAGCAGGAATTTTATCCAAACATTCAAAAGACAATCACCCTTTGTAGTTACCACAGCTTTCCAGATTTGATTCCTTGCCAGCAGCAACAGCAAATGTGGGCTGTTAACTAGTTAAAGTGCAAAGTTGGCCGCCAGCAAATGTGTTTTGCATAGTGCTAGAGATGAAGGACTAAATAAAGACACAATCAAGCAAACCAAAAAAGAACCTTTATTTTTGTTAAAGGAGAAC
Organism: Tyrophagus putrescentiae; assembly: GCA_024499935.1. Lineage (NCBI taxonomy): Eukaryota > Metazoa > Arthropoda > Arachnida > Sarcoptiformes > Acaridae > Tyrophagus > Tyrophagus putrescentiae. The sequence continues at coordinate 4,840,908 of JAMZRA010000001.1, read as the reverse complement.
TACAGATTCATTTCGTAGTTGTTCCCTCGATAGCCAAACAGTGGGTAGTCGCTGATATTGCTCAGATACAGCTCATTAACTGGTGGTCGCAAGTTTGGATTGTTGCGCCACTGCTGAATCGTATTTTCGGTAATAATTTTACGTTTTTGGGTGCCGGTGAAATAAGCATCTCTTGGCATTTTCAGCATGCCCTCTTTTGCATGATCGCACTTTATCTCGCTTGTTGGGAAAACAGGAAGTATTTTGGTGGCTGGCTGCTCAGAACGTTTTGATTTGTTTGAAGTTGAGCGATTGTGTTCGTCCTTTTCCTCCCGTTTCTGTAAGTATTAAATAACCATATAATTTGACTACTTTGACAATCAAACTCATAACTAACAATGAACCAACGACGAACTTGCGTGTAATTTAGTCCAAACTGCAAGCCCAGCTTTTTGCAATTTCCTGCTGATTTATACTTGAAATCGTTGCGGTAGCTGCACTCTAAAGCTTCCAAATCGGTGGTAGAAATCTGCTTTCTATATGTATTGATTGAGTAAAAGAAGGTTTGGAAATTACTGTAATACAATCTACCTTACTTACATTGTCTTTTTCGGTTTTGCCTTCTTCTTAGCCACTGCTTGGAGCTTTTCTGGTTGACTGAATTGGTCGACCTTTTGATTATCAAAGTGCAAGTAACTCTGAGAAGGCGGCATCCACATCTCTTGATGACACATGCTGTATGTAGTCGAGAAGTGTTCAAAGCTGTTGATGAGGGGATTGCGAATCTTTAAGGAAATCACCCTCTCCTTTTTAGAACGGGCTTTTTACCCAAGGCACCGTGCAAAAAACACAAAACGCTTTAGATCCCAAATTTCTCAGGCAAGAAGGCAAACAAAAGCTCCCAAGGAATTCTATAGGAATCCCTTTAAATCTAATCACCCAAAAATAATATCTTTTTTGTTTTTTAGGACCCTTTCAAATAGATTTGGGGATCAAAACCAAGCTTGAAAAGGTTGCACCTGATGAACCTATGGACATGGCTGGCAGCTATTGCAAAAGCTTTTAGTTGAAAGCGGTTTAAAAGAACCTTTTCAAACCCAAAAGAATTTGTTTTCCAAAGAAATAATTTTATTGATTGAGTAAAAGAAGGTTTGGAAATTACTGTAATACAATCTACCTTACTTACATTGTCTTTTTCGGTTTTGCCTTCTTCTTAGCCACTGCTTGGAGCTTTTCTGGTTGACTGAATTGGTCGACCTTTTGATTATCAAAGTGCAAGTAACTCTGAGAAGGCGGCATCCACATCTCTTGATGACACATGCTGTATGTAGTCGAGAAGTGTTCAAAGCTGTTGATGAGGGGATTGCGAATCGTTGCGCTGATTATGCCATCACCAAAGTAGTTGGTTGAAGAAGTGACGCTAGAAACGCTGTTGTTGTTCTGCTTAATGGCAGAGTCTTTAAGCTTGATCTTCACGTTCTCCATCCTGAATCACTGGCCACTAGGCACTGATCAGCAGTCAGAAGGTGTCGACCTGTTGTCGATTGACTGTTTGCGTCAATTGTGGGCACTAGATTGCACGCCAACTGGATTTCTGCTGCTGATGCTTTCACTGCTTTCACTTGTAGAGCGTTGCTCGGAGAATTGGCGTGGCGAGGGAGGCCTTTTTTGCTTCTTGATACGAAGGAAGGCGAATGCTTCTGCTGCTGCTGGGGATGAAGTGGATCTCAGCGTGCTCTACTACTACTAGTTGCGCCTGCCGCCGCACTACCCCGTCAGTGCCTCGCTGCTGCCTAATGGCCCAATGCTCAGTGAAGGCTAGTGCTCGTGCTCTACAATGAGAAACAGGAATTTGGGAACACTGGTGCCTCTAAAAACTCGATATGGACAATTAGTTTGGTTGAATGCCTTCAGAGAAGTTTGTCCATTTCTGGGTTGCATCCAAAGAAACAGCCAGTGGTTTGGGACAGTCGGTGATGCTAATCGAAGGCGGTTATAGGTCTGATTGGCAGCGTACAGTAAGATCGGCGCTGGGCTATTCTTAGGCGAAATACTCGACTTGTCAGGCGGGCGCCTTTTTTTCTCAGATTTTGGTGTCTCCTGTGATGTGCATGGCACTTCAGTTACAGGCAGCCACCATTTCCAAGTGATTGTCCATTAACAACATTATTCCGATGTGTGAGAACTTCTTTTTGTTTTAGTTGGTCGAACGGTTAAGATTGCGACAAATAGATGTGTGCCAATTTATCTCCTCTAATCAAGTGGGCATAAAGTGCAATTTGGCAAACAACGACGAGTCACGCAACATTTACAAGGTGATTTACTAGGGCAGTGCAAAGGGCACATCCATGCGTCCTTCAGTATTGCCACACACACACTGCATACCCTCTTGGTGGCCTTCTAGGTATTATGATTTTGAGGATGAAGATATTTTACTGGCAGTCACAACAAATGCCCCACCATAGACAACACACTGGTAAGACTCCTCAGGTCTAAGGTCTAACATCATCGTCAGAAGAAACATTTCTTTATTTAATTTTGCTTGATGCACTTTAAAATGCAGTTCATTTGCCCAAACTTTACAACAATTTATAAAATATCAGCACCATCAGCATCAACTCGCATCTGTACTTCAGAGGAAAGACGCACAAGCCATATTTGCTGCTTGGTCTTACTGTGTAAGCTAGCAAACTAGCACTATCAGCTCCATGACTAATCGGTCTGCTTGTGTTTCGGGCATATGCCAGAAGGGCTTTGTTAGGGGGTAAAATAGCTAAAATTAAAATTGGTTTGTTTGTGAACAGTAAGCGAATCTCTCAAAAGGGGCTCAATAGTGTGCGTAGGCTAGCTGGTGATTGTTGAGGCCCTCTTTCGTTTGAATGTGGTGATGCACTGCGGACAGCTAAAGGGTCGAAGTTGCAGGTGTATCTCGCGCAGGTGACGCTTCAGCTTTTGCTTGTGGTCAAAGGTGATACCGCAGTTGGGGAAAATGCAGCACACTCGATTGGTGCGCAAGTGAACCGATTGCTGGTGATAGAGTAGACCCTCAGTTCGCTTGAAGGTTTTGCCGCACTGTCTGCAGCGATGGGGACGCATCATGAGGTGCACCTCGTTCCGGTGGCGAATGACGTTTTGTCGGGTTCTAAATGAACCACTGCACAGGTCGCAGTTGAACTGTCGTCCTGCCAGTTTACGGCCTCGTTCGCCGGCCAGTCGCCTACTACCATCCGTCTCCTGGATACGCACCGAAGACAGTGCGTGCACCACTGTGCCTCGCCGAGGTTGCTGCTGCTCTTCACTCAGACATTCACTCTCACTTTTCGGTGATTCATTCGGCACTGTGTGAATATGTTCGTTAACATTTGCCAGGTGATTAGTTGCTGTCTCGTGAGTTGGCAATTCAAATTTACCCTTAAAAATGTCTGGATATTTAGTTGGTGATTCGCTGCTTGCTTCCCCGTTCAGGCATTCAAACGCAATTAGCTGCGTGGCATTTAGTGCCGATTGCCGTTTGGGTCGTCGGACTTGCGAAGGACATTTGGGCGCTTTTGTGAATGATGATTGCGAGTCGGTTTTAGTTTTGAGCGGATTGCTCTTATTCAAAACTTTTGAGGGTTTAACTGCATATTGCGAGTTATTTGCTTTTGTTCTCAGATCCAGTGGCTCTTCATTTTGGTCAGCCTGAAAAGGCAATGCAAAAGTGGTGTTGGTAGAAGTTGTGGATAATGTTGATGGTGTGGCAAAATGACCGTAAAACTGTTGTTTGGGATGAGCCATTTTGCTGCGCATCGAATGTTTTTCCAGGCACTGTGAAGCAACTGGTAGCTGTCAGTCGAATGACTGAGGTAGCAGAGCAAGAAAAAGTTTGCCGATTCCTAGCTCACTCTTAAAGTAGTCATAACAAGAGTAGTAGTCTTAGCTCTTTTCTTCTCATTTGAGTCCTCCTTCTATAGTGTTCTCCAACTCCACTTGCGAGCTATTCCATTCCGGGTTACGCGTAGTTGCGCATTATATAGCAACAATTGATGCCTATTCACAAGCTGTGATTACTACTGAATGGAAAATTGCTCTAAATTCTATCTATTCGCTTCTTGGAAAAGTAGACTTTTATATAAACTATTCAAACTGTTCAGTACAATTTGTCATGCAGTAATGGAAACGCTACTGGCGCGTGGTTATGAACACTTACAGGTAAAGGTGGTATCAATAGAGAAAGAGCGATGTTAATGTTGTTCCTGTGTCTGTGCACCACTTCAGTCACTGGACTCGGGTGGACAGGCGAACGTGTACAAGGCGCTCAAAAATGGCAAACCATGCGCCATCAAGGTGACCGAAGTGAAAAACGTCGACGACTTTGGCAAGCTAGACCGAGACCTTCGCCGAGAGGTGGAGATCACCAGTCGCCTAAAGCACCCTAACTGCATGGCCATTTGGGAGATTTTTCGCACCAAATCCAAAGTCTACACTGGTACTCTATTGTTGCTTTTCGGTAAAGAATACAATTATAGCACTTTTACACATTAACTTCCAGTGATGCCGCAGTGCAAGGGCAGCATTGGCGCACTGGTGCGAAAGAGCGGTCCTCGCTGCGAGTGGAACGCCAAGTCGTGGTTTTGTGACATTGTTCGAGCAGTCAGGTACCTGCACGACAACAGAGTAGCTCACCGGTAAGTCGCCGAAAACAGTGGTCACCTGATAAAACTCCACTTGAGATTCAATTTTATCCCTGTTGTAGTGACCTGAAGCTTGACAATGTACTGCTCGACGACTTTGACAATCCAATCGTGGCCGACTTTGGACTGAGCACCTACATTACCTACGATGCCGATGGACAGTTACAGCTGAATAGATCGTTCTGGTAAAAGTGTATTTAGAACGCGCAGCATAAAGCTGACAATATTTTACCACTAGCGGCACTCGAAGTCACCAGTCTCCTCAGATTCTCAAGAAGATTCCATATAACGTATACAAGTCTGACATTTGGGCGCTAGGAGTAATGCTCTTTATTCTGGTAAATCAGGACTATCCGTTCAACCGCAAGGAAGGCCCAAATGTGATGTACGCTAAGCAAATGACCCGAGAATATCACTTGCGAAGGGACATTGAACCAAAGCTAAGCACTGACATCAAGGACCTCATCAGCAAGCTTCTGGAGCCTGATGAACCAAAGCGACTGGACATTTGGGCCATCGGTCAGCATCCCTTCTTTCCGGTGATCTACCAGGAGGCCGACTTGAAGATCGACAAGGCTAGGAAGACTCTCGGTCTGAGGAGGTGATTCACTTTACCAAATAAAAAATCAGAGCCAAATTAAAACAAATAGCTTTCTCCACACCAGACGGCGATAGTGTTCCGCGCCTTTTTTCTGTGTAACGATTTTCTGAACACGCCAACTATGGCGCTGAGTAGAGGCGAAAAGATTGTCCGCACTCAAAAACCCAACTTTGCCCTCAACGCACAGAGTGAGCGCTGAATTTGAGAGGCAGCTGCGCGCCACTGCAGTGAACGCATTGCCAGCGATTCTGACAGCAAGCACATTGTGCTCTCGTTCGCGGTCTCTCTCGGATCAATGAAACGCAGCGCTTGATTTGTGAGCTTATGTTCAAATCAGCGATATCAACCATTTTTTCGCCATTTAGAAGTAGTCCAGGTCTCGCCGAAGCTTCACCCGACGCGATGGACTCACTGAATCCCGCTGAGCTGAATGGCGCCTCTTCTGTTGCTGAGCCCATTGTCCCGAAAAAGAAACGCGGACGCCCGCCGAAGAATGCCAATGCTGTCAAGTCGGCTGAAAATGGCACTTCTGCCTTGAATTCTGATGCGGTTGTTCCATCAAACCAATCTAACGGCAATGGACCGCTTGTCACTAGCCCGGTCATCAGCAATTCCGCAAGCAAAAAGAGCCCTGCTAAGGTGAATGGAAACGCAGTTTCGCCCGCTGTCCCAGCCAAGAAGCGTGGACGCCCGCCGAAGAGTGCCACTGTGATCAAGCCGGCCGATCCCGTTGAAGCCGAAAATGGCTCCATCGACGACGTTCCTGCCGTCATTTCAGCTGCCCAGTTTTACCGCTCTGATGAAACCGCTGTCACCAGCACTGTCGGCCAGGACGAAGTTACGGACCCGGAGGAGTCGGATGGTGAGCCACAGTCACATTCGCCAAAGAAACGTGGACGCCCGGCGAATACTCCAAAGAAACGTGGTCGCCCGCCGAAGAAGGCTACTGCCGCTCAGTCAAAGGAACCAGCCAAAAAGCGAGGTCGCCCTAAGAAGGTTGTGGACACTACAGCCGGTACCGATACCGTCGTCGAACACGCTGACGCTGCCACTGGAGACACTGTTGCTCCAGTGAAGCGAGGTCGAGGCCGACCGAAGAAAGTTCAAGAAGCTTGAGCTTCCAAACAAGGTTAGTATTGAGCGAGTTTGTAGACTGTTTCACATTGCTAATAATCCCTTTCAATTTCAGCTTCATTTCTGCAATCGGAAACCAGTTTGGCTCCTCTTTGATTTGTCACAATTCCTCCCTTCCATTTCTGCATATGTAGATTTTCACAGCCATTCACTGACCCATTTCAAATAGAGTTTACGAACACATTTCTCACATTTCGAATTGTACCATTAAATAATAAAACTACTATAAATCTCCGTAAGAACTTCGTTGTTTTCAACATTTAAACTAGAAAACTCCGATTCGTTGTCAAATCAAATTCTTTTTCCCACCATGACACCCACGAGACTGCTTCTCAGTTTTTGCCTCGTTTCTCTGTCCTCTGGTCACCTCACTGGTCTGCCACACAGCAACCACAGGACCACCATCAACTACCGTTCCAGCAACTTTGTAAGTACAACAGCGATGAGTCAACAGGCATCTTGTTTCCTGCTTTGGTCTTCAGCTGCGTGTTGATCATCATCATCTGGAGCTACATTCATGAGATGTGCTGTAGCCAAAGTGGCACGGAGATGCCCAAATTCGCCGGTCCTCAGGTGCTGACCAACATGATCGTCTGTCACGATGACAATGGCCAGTACGAGTACAGACTGGTGCTGCGAGTGGGCTGTCCGACGGCGAACTTCGACATGAAGCATGGCTACATTGAGCTGGCAGTCCTCGGACCCGAGGAGGATGAAGTGCAAGGTCAACCAGTTCGGTTCAAGTGCTGCCTACTGCCGGACCAGGTTTGCGGAGAGATGGTTCTGCAAATCATCCGCATGTCGGTTATGCCGCCCATTGCCGGCCTTCAACTGCACCACGGCGACCCCAATGGAAGCATCTTCCTCTACGAGGCCATCCTCATCGACACCTTCGACGACTCGGTGGTGGAGTTTATCCGCTTCAACACCTACCTGACGAACAGGCCAACTATCTATCGGGGCACCAAGTGCAACCCCGACGAGCCCGACCCACTGGATGGCCTCTATCCGGAATTGCCCTATGCTGACTGGACTCCGGTTGAATGTGCAATAATCGCTTCCTTCTTTATCATGTTCACCGGCAGTATTGTCCTAGTCTTCGAGTACTACAACATCTTCCCAGTTGACCGGGAGCAAGAAGGATCACTGTATCGTTCTCTCCTGGCCGTCTGTTTCATCCTTCCAATAGTGTTTCCTCTATTTGCTGCTGTTACTTTAATTTACAAGTACGTCTTTAAAAGGTAACTTTAAAATTTTTGCCTTTGCCTTATCACATTAACCGTTTTTATGTTTTAGAAACATGACCATCCAAGCGTATTCTGTCAACTCGAATACCCAATTTTGGACACTAGCTTGTCGTATTTTCATGGCCATCTTCTTAGTAGCGACCATTGCCCTCTTTACAATCTTTGTCCAGCTTGGTTCGGCGATTTCCATGACCAAGTCACTGTACTGGTGGTCTTCAACACTGATCATCGTCATTTGCCTTTTAGGAAGCTGGTACAGCGTTTACGGTTGTTCAGGCTTTCAAAAATTGTTTGAAAGTGGCGATGTTCAGCAAGAATTTTTGCCAAAGAGCTCATCAAAGGAAGCAGGACCAAAATCTGCTAAAGCTGGCCTACATGCAACGACGTTCTTCAACTCCATCTTGGAGAACAAAACCTCGAAACAATCAGATAAAATGAAAACGAATCTTACAGTTGGACCGAAGCTATTCAATCCAAAGTTAAAGAGAAAATGGAAAGCGGGTAAAGTGAACTTGAAGACCAAAACAGCCAAAAAGTTTCGCCCAAAGAAATCTACATTCACGAAGAGGAAGAAACGATTGTCACGAAAACTCTACGGAAGCAACAATTCCAGTTCTTCTAGTTCAAGAAAGTCCAAAAGTAAGAGATAGCTTTTATATGTTTTTTAAACTTTTCAATTGACATTCTTCTTTTGTAGAATCAAGGCGAACATTACAAACTGTAAAGACAAAAAAGAAAAAGATTAATAAATCTTGTTAAGTCTGTCTGATAAGAATATAATTACAGCATCATGGCGAAAATAAACGTATTGTTGAAGTAAATTCCGGTTCTAAATAAATTCTGTGAAAGCTGCTTATTTATTCCAAAGTACGTCTTCTGTGAAATGCTCTTTTGATTTATTTTGATCAGAAGATGCGCAAACACAAACAAACTCAGCTGCTTTCTCCAGTTGTTTCTCGAACTTGAAATTTAAATCCCCTCAGCTCTGCCTACGTGTCAAACGCACATCCAAGGAAAGTCATCTTAAACTGTCAATCTGACAAACTGTTATCTCTGTATTTACAAACAAAGTTCTCTGCTCAACCTGCTCAACCTGCTCAACCAGCAACCCGAATGATGGCGACAGACAAGGAGCCATTGATTATTTACCGTGACATTCTCATTCCCTTGATGGAAACAGCTGGCTTCAAGCTGGTCTACAACCAAAGCGACAACTCTCGATACCATACTCGCTTTTCCTGGAAGAGCACCTATGTTGAGACGTGCATAACCTCGGAATTCTACGGACAAACGCGATCTTTTGAGTCCAACGTTGATGTTATTGGCATCCCAATGGGGTTCTCCTTTCTGATCTTGCATGGAATCATCGTTGGTAGTCTGTCGGACGAGTACGAGGATGTGAAGCTAAAGATTCGCTGCCTTCCTCGCAACAAAAGTTTATCCAATTCTTCAACTGAATCATCGCCCAATCAACTGACAAACTTCAACTCCAGCTTGGAGAAAAGCTCCTTTGATGAGGCAGAACTTCCCGAAGAATGCCGTGAGCGCATTCGAATCAGACTGCAGACCGAGTTTGTGCACAAGCTGATTGAAATGTTTTCAGTCCGACTTGACCATTTACCGATTGAATTGAAGCTCAAAATTCTTGCACTGTTACCACTGAAATCGATCGTCTCAATGGCCAGCGTGTCCACATATTGGCGGGAGCTCACACTGGATGACCAACTTTGGCGACTAATGGTAAGAGATTTGCATCATTAAATACCTTATTGGACAAATTGATACTCATTTACTTGTTTATCATTTTAGGTCAAAAAGTTTTTCCCAGATGTTTTCAGACAACGCGAAAAAGGTAAGGCTACTATTTGTCTTGCTCAAAACCACTAATTAACCCACTTTATTTAGGTCAATCCTGGAAGGCTCTTTTCAAAGATGAATTTCGCAGACAGCGAGTATTGGAAAAACGACGTGCTTTTGCTGCCAGATCATCAGCAAATCATCGCTTCATTCCAGCTCTACCACCATCTCCGCCACTTCTTCCTATAATGCCACCACCACATTTTCCGATGTTACCTGCTCCGCCATCATTCATGCGGGAATTACTGCATCCAAACCCGTTTGCAGACGCACTCTGGGAAGACGATCAAGACAACATGGGGCGCAATATTCCAATGCCTCGCCCGTTCAATCCCCACTTTAACCCATATCGTTACTAGTTGATAGCAGCATTACTGACATCTCATGTAGATCAGAATTTATCCTTCAGGTGCATGCAGTTTATTTAGATTTTTTCGTTCATGTATTTCCTAACTTTACTTTTCAGGAACGTTATTTTCTTTCGCGTTTCTTTGTGTTGTGTTGTAACTAGTAGCTTAAATCTGCATAGGAATGAGCACTGTGAGAAACGCACTCTCGCAATAGAAGATCTGTTTTAAACTTAAAAGTAGCACCTAAACCTTGAAGACAACTTTAAATAATAAAATGTTTGCTTCTTGACACTACCACCACCAGCACCACTGAGCGCCAAAGTCTACCAGGCGTGAATCGTTACTCAACTCACTGTGCCTCACTTGCTGACCATTAAGTCGCACGTTATGGAGTGCTCAGTTGCACCTGCTTGAAGAAAAAGACAAAGAAAAGGCATCGAGGAAGTGAAGTGCTGACCAGCAGCAGCACCGCCTGCTGCCTTACTCACCGTTTCCGACCTTGTGTCTTTCTTGTTGCAATTTCCGCAACTCCAATGCCAGTGAATGAGTATGTGTGCACTGGATTGTGTGCTGTGTACAGACTTCCAAGCAAATCAGCTGAGCGTAACAAGACACCACTTTCCAGCCGACAATGTACTTCGTGTCCGTGCGACAGTGGCCTACACCTACACTTACCTCCCCCTCTCTCTTTAGTACTTGGGAACAATATAAATAGAAAAACGACATTTTTCACAAAGCTTTTATGATCTGCTGTCCTGCGTTTTGAAAACTCTTTTTCTCCTTTGAAGCTGACGTCCACTAAAGCTTTATCAACATGAACTTTCATCGACAGGTAAGCGACTGACCAACTGCCCAAATTGATTTGCGGTGCCAAACTAACTAACCACTCTTTTGCTGTGTTGGCCCACAGATGGTGGCTGTTCTTCTCCTTCTGACGCTGTCCATCTTTGGCGCCCACGCCAATCCAGTGGTGAAGGGTGGAGCTGTCGGACCTCATGGCGGCGGAGTGGCAGGAGGCTTCGCAGTGGGAAGGTCCATTGCCATCGGTCCCGGCGGAAAGGTGACCACAGGCGGCTTCGGGCCCTTCTTCGGTGGACTGCCGTTTTTCTTCAGACGATGAGCTCAACCATTTCTTGTATTGAATCTGTATTTCTGTATTGACAAATAATAAATATTGGCAGTAAGTGTCGTGCTACAATTGATCTGGTCACTGCTGGTGAGAGGGGGAAAGCGCGCCAATGAATTTAGAAACGTCTGACGTAATTGATCTGCTTTGTTGAAGAGAGGGAGAGAGCACTGCTGGCCATGCGCTCCTCCTTCGGCAGTGTTGTTGTTGATTGCCGCTTTCAGCTGACAACTGACAGCACTCGAGTGTTGACATTTCAGCAAATCATTCCCTTTCAGTAGTACCTTTGCATCCATTCCCATCCCATCTCATCACTGTGAGCATTGCAATTTTTAAATTGAGACAACACCCTTGCTAACGATGGCTTTGTTATCTTTTTCAGTTTGAAGCTCCGTGTTTTGCTCATGTAAACAAGGCAAGTTTGTAGCCGCTTCCACTGTAACTTCAACTTGGAAGTTGGACTGAAAACTGCTGAGATCACGTCGCGTCACTTTAAAGCCAAATGACCTTTGAAGCGATCCATTGTGTACCGGTCTACTGTGGTAAGTTTTCAGTTCCTCTTCAATCATCTCCTGCAAGTGACGCCGTGGCTCATCTCTGTGATGTAGTCTTTCTTTTAGCGCAACTTCAGTCATCGGAAGAATTCGCATGACAAACAAACGATTCTGCCTCCTGAATTCTCTAACGGCAATGTCAGTGCCATATGTGCTAATTGCAAGCAGATTAGGCAAGCGGAGAACAGCGACTCGCAGATTATACATTCAGACGGCAACTTGAGCCAAACTCAAACAATTTGCTTCTGCGATTGATTCGGAGCAATTGAGCCCCGTGTTCGGTTCTTCAATCCTCTGCATATCCACTTCTGTAGCATGATCATCCATTTGCAGCTGCATCTAGCAGAAATGTATATTATCAACTGATGTTCACACTTTGAACGAGCGTCTTCAACCTCTCTCTCTGCCTTCCACACAGAGCCCCTCGCGCTGATCTCCTCTGTCTGTTGTTTATTCCTATTCCTGCCACCCACTAAAACAAACTTGGCAAATACTCACGTTGATTTTTCACTTGTCTGCTCTTTCTCTCTATTTCTCCTGCTTTAGTGAGTCCCACTCGGCCACTCGAGTGAGTTCTGAGCTAATCAAAACAATATGTCAACAGTTGACTCCACAATTACAGGCGTGAAAGTTGCTCTTTCTCATTTCCTACTGCTTTAGTAATGCTCTATTGCTCATTTTGTTTATTCTCTCGATCATGCAGTTTTTGGTCACGGTTGAGTGATTAATCAGCAGAATCTCTTCTGACAACTTAGTTTGCAGTGGTCAGTTCTAGGCGATGTGACCTTTGACATATGTGCGCGCACAGATAGTGGTAATTAGTTCTGCTGTGTGTTGAGGAGAGGGAAAGCTTGGTGGATTTGTCTATCATCGTTTACCTTACTGTTTACCTTTACTCTCAACAGAAAACACTTGTTGGATTCTCGGCTCGTGGCAAAAATGAACCCATTTGACGATCCGCTAAAGGAGCTGCGCGAGGGAAAGCCAAAAATCAATGAAGGCTTCATCTGTCCAGAGTGCATGAAAAAGTTTGCCACTATTACCGGGCTAGTGCAACACGTCGAGTTAAAGCATCCAACTGAGGAAAAAAGTCAATCTCGCAGTGCAAATAACGAAAAGAGCACCAGTCGAAAACTTAAAATTTTCGGTAATTTTCGAAAGAAAGCAAATGGCTTTCCTGATGAGGCCGCAAAGAATGACCCAGTTAACGGGACGACTTCATCTACTAGTGCAATCAGGAAGAGTTTAAATCCGTTTGAAGATGATGAAGAAGCGGAATCTCAAGCCTTATCCAATGACGAGCTTTTGCTCAACGGCGATGCGGAAAGTGAAGAGGAGTTTGCCGCACCAGTTCAGGCGGAGACGATCCCTGTTCAGCACATGGGCCCCCTTCGAAGTCACTGGCACTTATTCAGTGGTCAGCGGGAACAGCGCACTGAACGCAATAAGCTGTTCACCAACAAGCTCATTATTCGCCTGGAGCGAATACTGGCTGGCTATCCAGAACTGGACGATTTCTACAAGCGCAAGGCTCACGAGCAGAAGGTAGTAGAGTGGATACCAGCCAGCCTAGTTCCGCACTGTCCCATTTGCACTGCCAAGTTTGGCCTTCTCTTTGGCAGCGCCGGTGGACAGCATCACTGTCGCCTGTGTGGCTGTGTGATGTGCTCTCGATGCTCAAAGTTCTACTCATTTGAGACGGCCTGCAAGCTGATTGGCTCACCCGTGCTCAAGCCCAAGTCTGCTGCCTTACAGAACACTGGTGGCAAGCCTAAGATAAATCTTTCTTCCGTCGGCAAGGTTCTCAGCTTCCTTTCCTTTGAGCTTAATCCCGAGCTGGATCCCGAGCGCTGGGACCAGTTACGTGTCTGCCTTCACTGTGATCATCAGCTGCACATTCGCTTGGAGAAGTCTAACCTTCCCTCTACTATTCCACTTGTCCAATCCTACGATCTCATTGTGCACCTCAAACAGGAGATTGAAAAGAATATTGAAGTTTACCGGCAAATGTACGACTCACTGCAACGAGGCAAGGCCGACTACAAACTGGTGGATGCCAAGAAGCTGCAAATTGACATTGGCATGATGTGCCAACAGGTGAACCGGGCGCGAGAGAAGATTGCACTCATGAAATTTGACCCCTTGACCTTCTGCCCAACATCGACGACCCAATTCCGGACCTCGAAAGCAGACAGGCACTGGCCCAGAGGAGCTCCACCATTCAGGCCAACATTTGCCGCTCTGTAGTGTCCTGGTGCCAGCGATATGCCATCACCTTGCCTGCTCTTCCCACTGAAGCAGAGTACGAAGTACTGAAGAAGGAGCACGATGAACGAATTCAGAGGCGAATCAACCGAGAGAAGGCCATTTTGCGAAAGGAACAGCAGCTCACTGATCACCGACACCGATCAAAGTAAAGTAGAGTGCATTTATCAGAACGGTATTGTTTCCATTATCCCCCAAATACAGTTTTATTACAATAATCGACATGTGGAATAATTTTGTTTCTCGTAAGTTGGCGGAGTTGTTATGACAAATGGCCGCCAACATTTGAAGCAGCGCCAACATGTGTGTCTATAAGGCGTTTGCGTTAATCTTAACGATGCATGATTTAGAGTGTGCAATGCAATTTAGTGTGAAGGTTTGTTTGCACATCAACCTTACAAGTGGCGTCTCATTGGCGATAATATAGGGAACCCACACAAGAGGACTGGTGGCTGATGCAGTGCCAATGCAAACATCGTCTTCTGCTCCAAGAAAATGAAGAAGAAGCCACACACAGCCGCACACCGACAGAGAAGTTGCTCGCGAGGAGCGGCGGCGTCTGTTGAGAAGAGAACACCGCCGAACAAGCGATGCCTTTCATTGTTGGGGCGTTTGAGCTTAGAGCGCCTGTTCCGACAAAGGCCAATTTTGCCGACGAGGAAATTATTCACTTCTGGGTATTCCATACACCTTGGCTTCTAGTCGTCTTTAGACCAAACACACACACAGATGCCTCGCGTTTGACCTAGCGCGGCTCTTTGACATTCAGCTTGATGTGATTGATTTTTTATTCTCTCCCTCCCTCTTTCTCTTTTCGGTGAGCTTTTTTATTGTGAACTGGACCGAAGAGTTTCTCGAGTTACCACACTGTGTCTGTCGAATCAGCTTAGCTTTAAGAGCAGTTAGGTGTCAAAGTTTGCTCGGTCATCGCAAGGAATTCTCCTGCTGCCCGTTGCCCCTCTCCCTCTCTCTTTTCCTCTCCGCTGTCACCCTAATGCCCACTCATTTCATTCATGCATTTCTTCATTTGCTTTCAAGCAAAGTCAGAATTTCAGTAAAAAGTAATCTAGACTGTTGGAGAGAGAGAAAAAGAGGGACAGGGAGCAAGCAGTTTATGGTTACCGTTGAAGACTACTACTACTAGTACTTCTTTGCAAAGGGACACGCACTGGGGCAAATGAAGAGAGAGATAGATTGAAAGAAGTTAGTTAGTTTGTGTCGGATGAATCCTGCACAATGTCAAAGGGCACACAGACTCCCGAGTTTATGCCCTGGTCACTGGTGCACTGGCACACACACTCGCTCACAACCTTCGCTGTCACTGAACCTGAATCACTTTTTTTATTTGCAGCCTAATGAAGCTATTTTTGCCTGAACCGTGGAGGCAAAAAATGAGATTTATATGACGATGAGGCGAGCAGGGACAGCTTCAGCTTCAGCTTGTCCTGAAGAAGAAGCTAGCGTAGAATCGTATCAGCGGTGTCCTATTACCACCGAGCACCGCTGTCCGTTGAAGACAGTGCTGCTCACAGTCTCTTTCACAATGTCTCTTCTGCCTTCTTCTTCTTCGTTTGTTCCTTCGTTCCTACATGTTCGCACCGCTCGACCCAATGGCCCACGACGAAAGTTGTGACAGTGCAGCGACGACAGTGTTTGCTCCGATATGAAAGATCGTCCATCGGAAAGTGAACACTACCGCCACTACTTGGCCTGCTTTTCCTCCTTGCACCGTCTCAAGAAGAAGAAGGTTTCTCCTCATCAGTGGTGCTCCTGTCAGCAGTAATGAAGCACACATTCGTTCCTTCGCATTTGCACTCTTGAGATATGCTGCCAATTAAGCTGCATTAACTGCGGCCTAACTGTGGCCGGAGAGCTGATGGTCGTCACTGGAGTCAGTGGAAAAGAGAGTTCAGCTTTCACTCGAACAGTCAAGTGACAGTTAGAGGTGAGCGAGGTGACAATTTAAATGACAATTGTGGGGACGCTCTTCGCCGAATCGCACTTCAACGGTCGAGTTTAAACTGATGACTACAGAGTGGCTTAGGTGAAGAAGACAGGCTCGGAAAGGTGTAACACAATATTCAATGGTGAATGTCAAGCAATTAAGATATTGGCGACCTTGTGCTTTTCCAAGTACTATCAAGATAAATAGCTTTAATGGTTTGGGAAATTCTGCGAATCTTGCTCAAAGTTCTTAAAGCGCATTGATTGTCTGACGACCTGACAAAAACGAGCCTTTCTGGTCACTGTCACTGTTTTGGTTGTCTTGAGAAAAAAGGTCATTTTGAAGGCTTGCAAGTTAACCACTAGAGACGATTATCAGTTTGCACAGAGGCAAATGTCACACGTAAAGACAGAGACGTAGATATTCGTTGACTTCTGTTTTTGGCCATTGGGCCATTTATTTAATGTGGAGGGGGAGAGAGAGAGAGAGAGAGAGAGAGAGAGAGAGAGAGAGAGAGAGAGAGATTAAAGAGCGTGGCGCTGGAGCTGCGGCTACTGCTGCACAGGAAGTGAGATTTGAGTAGTCTCTCTCTCTCTCTCCCTTACTTCATGGTGACATTTCTGACAGTAGCCACACGATGCACAGTGCTCGGTGTGGTGGGGAGGTGCAGTGGCAAAACACGTGCACGAGTCGGCCAGCACTCGGAAGGGACTCCCGAACAGAGACTGTAGAGATGATCTGCCAGCGCTCATAAAACACAGTGGCTCGTGAGGTCAAGAGGTCGAGAGCAGTGTTCTGCTGGCTGCAGTAAAGAGGAGTACTCGTGCTGCTGCAGATCAATGCCAACTTCAAGACGGTAGTGGCGATAGTTGTCTGCTTTAAAAACGGTCTGCCAACCGTTGTAATAAACACAGTGAAGATAAGACGGCTAGACTCTGTAACTGCTTCTGATCAATCAGTGTGATTGCATTTTTTGAAGAATGGTCGGAAGTGATCATCTACTGCAGATACTGACTACTGATTCAGCTGCGTAATATTTCGTTTATTGAGTGAGTGCTCTCTAAAGTCACTCTTTACATAATTGCAAAAAGAACAATAAAACTGCGGGATTAAAATGAAGTACTTCTTGAAAAGTACCAGTTCAAGTACCTCTTTTTTGTACAGTAAGGTGCTAAAAGGAAGAAGGTAAGATAAGCAAAAAGTGGCTAAACTCGACCAACAAAAGAACCACCCGAGTCGGTTTGCATGCGCCACATTGAGAAGGCGTAAGACAGAAAGTCAGGGGCAGTTGCTCCAGTTGCTGAGGCTGAGTTGTGGCGTCTTTCAGTAAAGTTCCCCTGTTGTTGTTGTTGTTCCTGGTGGTGGTGATGATGGCTGTTGTGGCTGTCATATTGTTCCTCTCCCTGATAACTCGATGCGTTCATCGTAGAGTGGTAGTTGCCAGTGAAGGAGGAGATGTCAAGGAAAGAGGAGGTGGTAGGTGGTGATGATCCATTGCTCAGCGATCCATTCGTTGTCGACGATTCAGCCAGACTTGACTCTATCTTTATCTCCACTGGCTGCAACTGGTAGGTACCAAAGTTAGGCTGATGTACCAAGGAGCTCGTGACAGAAGGGTACGGCTCGTTCGGCTGTGAGGCATTTTCTCGTGACAGCGTCTGATTGAAGAAAAGAAATGACAAAACGAAGAATGAACTCACTGTGCTGACAACTAAAACTAGGAGTACTAAAACAGTAACGCTTTCACTTACATCATTGAGAAACTGGATGTACAGGGAGGCCAACTTGAGTGTCTGAATTTTGCTCAGCTTGTCCGACGGCAGCGAGGAATAATCTGTCGCAGTGTGGTAAACGCCGAGTTCAGCGACTGTGTCCTCTTTCGTTCTCTGACATTGGCAATCGCTCTCTGTTGATTGGCCATTTCGCCGTAGCCAAATCGGTCACCGGTGAGGATCGACCCTCCATAGGCATAGGATGATGACTCAGTGCTTGATGCTGGCGACAGGAGAGAAAGCTGCCGGTGCTGCTGCTGCCTTGCTGGCCATTGTGCTGGTGCTGATGATGATGATGATCCCCACCACTGAGAAGAACTTCTTTGGACATATTGTGATGGTGGTACAGTAGCGAGTTGATCATATCCTGCTCGCTGTCTGTCTGCTTAGAGCTGCGGGAGATGCTCAATCCTGGTGAACTCTTTCTCGGCCGACTTCGGGTCGAGATCTCTTGGCCGGTTCACAACTGTTGCCCTCAGATCCTCATCCAGTGGACGCTTGCGATGAAATCTCCTCATTGAACCCCGTTGCACTGAGTGCTGATCACTGCTGCCGCTTGATGATGAGAAGTATTCAGCTTCCTCTTCTTCTTCGATATCGGACTTGTTGCGCACGTAAGGCGACAGAGTTCCACAGTGCTCAACGGTGACTGTCGGTTCCATTGTTTGGTGCCTGCCAAGTGTTGAACACATTTTTTCACAAAGTGAAGAAGATGCAAATGACGGAAAAGAGTCAAAAGATGAGCAGTGTCCTTCTTAATGGAGGAGTCGGCCAGTTATATACGCGCACTAGTTCTCAATGAGCAGACAGACATAGACAGAATGTGCTTCAGTGCTTGCAGTGTGAGTGCTGGCAAACACCCCTGGCACCACCCACTGACAGAGGCAGCAGTAAGAGCGAGGATTGGCCACCACTGCACTGCAGTCTCACTGCTCAGTTCAGTTCAGTGCTTGCACTGTCTGAGGACGCGGTGTGAGTGGTGCCACCACCAAGTTCTGTCCCCTGTTCGTCTGTCTGACTTCTGTCTGCCCGTCTGAAGTGCTGGAGCCACGGCGACACCACCAGTGCTGATGCTCACTCAGATCAGACAGTCGGTAGGGATTCGGTGTTGGCAGTCACTAATGTTAACAGGAAAGCAATCAATCATAACTCTTGCATGTTTGGTGGCATAATTTGGTACAACTTTCTTCACTTGATCGTTTGGGTACTACTGTCGTTTTCCTTCACCTAAAAGGTTCTTGAGGCCACCAGCAAACTGAATGATTTCCAGGTGTCGTAACTGCCTCCAACTGACCTCGCGGGTGCTGTCTTCAATTAGTCCCATTTGTTGCGCCACTCTGCACTCTGCACTCTGCCAGCTAATTGACAACACTTGTTGAGTCAGTTCATCCTGGCCCACACAAGTGCCCCACACACTCACTCAGTACTGTCTCCTTTTGTTTATACTGCTCAGTCAGAATAACCTCAAACCGTTAGCAGCCGACGCAATACTCACTCACTCACTCAGTCAACACTGGTGACAAGGTGACGAGACACAACAAGGGCCACCTTGTTCACTGCACAACTCGTCCAGTCCTGTGTCTGCCGTTCATTAGCACTGCTGTCTGCCAGTGGTCGCCACTTCAGCGTCGGCGCCACCTCTTTGGCCACTCTCTGTCCAGGGTCCACTTTGTCGGCACAGTGCGCACACACACACTGTCTGCACTACTGTGTGTGTCCCTCTTCTGTTTGCCCATCTTCTCTTCCTTTAACCGTGCACAGGTGTCTAGTTGTCCCCTAGTTCTTTCACGGTGTGTCAACAGTTTGATGACCTACAAAACAGCAGTCTGGCTTTCATTACGCCTTCAGGTGATATTGTCGAGTTTTTGATCAATTTTGGTAAACTGTACCAGATTCGGAACTGTTTGCGTTTGTCGTCTCTGGTGACGTGTGCAAAATGACATTTCGAACTGCCTTGGAGAAAGCAGTAAAAACAGATCAGCACTGCAAGTCGCCAACATTCATTTACTTGTGCATTTTTTTTAACTTGACGTCTTGATTCTTTCAACGCTTTCTCTTTGAAATGTCCTCCCCAACCTCTCTATCGCCTACCCCTTCCTCTCCACCTGACTCTTCTGCAGGCCAACTTTTGCTGAACGGCAAACCGATTGCCATTTTGAAGAATCCTAATCTCATGGAATTGGGCGATGGAGAACCGACGTCCTTCGAATCAGACGACACCTCAATGGATTCCTCAAAAGGCTCGCTGATCGTCGGGGAGACTAGCACTGAAACCGATGACGTCTCCTGTGCCATTTCCGAGACTTCGTACCACTCGGAGGATGAGGAGTTTGATGTCTTCAAGTTCAACCAGATTGCCTCCGAAGTGTACCAGCTGTCTAGCCAATTGAGCTACTCATCCGATGCTGAAGACGGCACTTCTGCTGCGTCTTCTTCCGTGGATGAGCCATGTGAGGCGGACAGCTCGGATGCTAAGTCTGATGCTCAGTCTTCGGCTGAGTCGAATCGTTTCGATGATTGCCCTGAGAAGTAACACAAACGAGCCGCCGCACTCACCTGCTGGTGCACTCTCTCCAGACCAATTCAGTTCTTTTTCCAATTTGATTATCTCTTTTTCTTCGTTTTCAGCACAATGTTGTAATTCAATTTTGTCATAATTATAAAGTTTGAAAAGAATAATAGTGAAATTTTATTTATAAAATCAAAATGAAAAAAGCGCTGAGAAAAATCTAAAAAGATACAAAAATAAAAATATTGAGATGCTATTCAGTTGCCTGGCAATGAATAATTGTTAATCAGTTCCTGGCGACACAGTTCCAGCAGCTGTTTGAAGTCAATCGTTGGCAGGCAACGCCAAAAGCGACGAACTTGGCCCCAAATCTCGGCTGGATACTTGGGCGAGCTGATGCCCTGCAGAATGCGGGCAATCTTCCGCGGCGTGTTGACGCCTTCAGCGTAGTGGAGGCTGATGAAATCGCGAATGACTAGAGAGATGGCGTCAATGTCCTGGTTGACGAGGTTGAAGTTTCGTGGCAGCGTCAGCTTGCTACTGTCAAGATCAAGCGGCAGCGGGCACGGGTTCTCGCTGCTGAAGTACTCACTGATGAAGTGCTTTATACTGTCAGAGTTGGCGACCACCAGTGCTTCCTGATCACTGGCGTCCTCGGTGATGAACTCGCTGAACTTGGAGTAGAGGAACCGCAGCTTGAAATCTCCTTCGCCTCATATTGCTCGACAGTGTCCGCCAGAAAGGTGACCACCTCTTCAATGTCACTCTCCGACAAGTTGCCCGGCGCCTTGAGGAGGTACGCGTAGCCACTAAAGCGGATGCCTACATGTGACCGTTTCTTTCGGCCAGTAACCGGATCAGTGGTCCACTCCAGATTCATCAGCTCTGATCGGACAGTTTGCACATCCTGGGACAGCATAGCGGCCACTTTGACGAAGGAAAAGCTAAACTCAGAGAAGGTGAAGGCATTCTTGTCAGCCATTTTGGCGAGCGTAGCTCCCATCTGCAGTATGGATGACTGCTTCACCAGCGCGTACATGTCCTGATCGTCGCCAAAGTTGACCACCGTTGCGATGCTGTTGCCCTGCGAGTGCACGTGAATGGGCGCCGCCGGATAACTGTGCTCCAGTGTACTGAGCAGCGAGTAGATGCGCTCCGATTTGAGATCAATCTCCAGCTCGGTGGGGCCAATTGGCAGTGCCACCGGGTGGCCGGAGCAAGTGGAACGAGAGGAGTGCACCGGAGAGTCACCCGCTTCTTCTTCTTCCCCCTCCTCTGATGACTGGTCGACCATGGATGCCAGCAAATTGCACTTGCACGGCTGGTAGATCTTCGCCACCAGTCGTCGAATGCTGGGCTTATCCAGGCCATTGGCGTAGATGTAGCTCTGCAGGCTGAAGAGGTCCTCGCCTTCGTTGTCGAGAAAGAGGTGACAGTAGGCAGGCTGGCCGTCACCACCGGCACGGCCCACCTCCTGCACGTAGCTTTCAAAGCTCTTTGGCATGCTGTAGTGAATAATGCCCCTGATGTCGGGCTTGTTGATGCCCATGCCGAAGGCGATGGTGGCCACGATGATTCGCAGCTTTCCGCTGAGAAACTGCTCCTGAATGGACGACTTCTCGTAGATGCTGAGGCCGGCGTGGTACGCCCTCACCAGGTTGCTCATCTTTCCCTTGGGCAGGTCAAACTGCATCAGCGTGCGAATCTGCGTCTCTAGATGGGTGGTCTGCTCCCGCCTGGTGCAGTAAATGATGATTGACTTTAGACTTTTGAAGGGCTCACACTTCAGCAGCTCAACCAGAGCCGTCAGTTTGTTGTTTGTTCTCGACACTGTTAGAACAATATTTGAAGCAATGTCAGCAACGATGTCCTTAGGTGTTTCGTCAACTTTTAAATACTTTGACTCATTCAAGATTTCATTGCTAGGACAGACATTGGCATAATGATCAGGAGCGCCACACTTGAAGCAGTTGTTGTCAAACTTTCTTTTGGTCTTGTTCTTCTTCCACGTTTTGAATTTGTAGTTTTTCATGTTGAGCTTTTTGTGACCACGAGCAAAAGATTTCTTTTTCATATTAAGTCGACGATAGTTACCAGCCCTTTTAGCTGATGTCTTTTTTACTGCTACAATAGTAGTAGTCGCTGTAGTAGTTTCAGTAGTTGTTGGAGCAGTATCTTCAGCCTCAGCACTGAACGAAGCATCGGTATCAGCTTCAGTTGAACTGAAAAACTTTTTAGTTTGCTTCGAAATATATTTTGAGGTCGCTTTTCCTAGAAATAGAAAAGAGTGTTATAGTTATAAAAGTTTTAGTTTTTAGCGTTATCTTACCACTTTTCGAGCATGAAAACAGAGGATCATCATCCAGATCATAAATGGATCGCTTAGCTGGTTGAGGCTTTTCCGGTGGCTGATCAGTCAAAATGACGTTTTTGATATAGTCATTCACATTGTCAAAGTAAAAATCCTGGTCGCCTTCAAAGGAAGCAGAATCTCCTCCTCCACCCTTCGATAGTGATTCAAGTAAACTGAGGGCCGTTTCGGGAGGAGCATCAGGCACTGGTTGAGGCACTGGTTGAGGCACTGGTTGAGGCACTGGTTGAGGCACGGTTTGAGCTAGAATTGGATCGGAAAGGGGCTTGGGTGGTGCACAGGCCGCTATCTCAAAGGGTTGAATCATTGGCACTTCTGCTGAGACTGTTGCCTGTTCCACATGACTGTTATCAGCATCATAAGTCAGTGAGACATGCTCCCCCTGATTGCGACGCCTGCTAGCCTCGGCCTGCTTCTTTACCAGCAGCTCCGAGTTGATTTGTTTGGACTTTTCCAGCTGTTGTCGTCGCTTAAAAGCCATCGAGTACTTAAGTTGCCTCTCTGCCTTGCCCTCTTCCAAGTGGTGCCGTTCATTCATCTGCTGCAACTTGCCACTAAGGGTGAGGAAGCGATCCAGCACTCGGTCACCGGTGGCCACAGTGTGCTTCGTCTGCGGCGGCTTCTTATTCAGAGAGTTAGACCAAGCACTGGTGCCCAGAGGCTTGCTGACAGAGGTTTGCTGACACACCTTCGCAGTAGTACTCGAGGGCGACTTTCCCGGGACAGAGCAGTACTTCCAGTACAGTTTGTAGTACTTGCGCATCTTTGCGTCAGCGTCGATATCATCTTTGGAAGGCTTCCGATTGTTGGCCGCCTTGAACTGACATTCATAGGCTTTGATCTTTTTGCGAAGCACCGTCAGTGCCTCTTCACCCAGCTCCATTGTCGCTGAAAGCACAGCTGGGGGAAGGCAGGCAGGAGATCTACAAGTTCCGGAAGAAAAAGAAGAAGGTGAGGGTGATGGTGATGGTGATGATCAGCAGGGGAATGATGTAAGACGGCAACAGTTGTTTACCAACGGACAGTAAAGGGACACCACAACTGTGCAGCAGCAAGAACAGACTGAAAAGATTGTTGTGTTTTGGCGCGCGCGATCGGCAGCGCGCCGAATTTTTTCCGGACCCCTTGTGCCATCTACTGGCGGTGCAGAGAGAAAGAGCGCGGGCAAATTCAAAACAGCGAAAAGAGGGATAAGATCATCACTTTTATTAAAATTGTTAAGTTTTATTTGTATGTTTGACAAAACAGAAATTCAACAAAAGTACACTAGCTTTCCTTGCTCAATTCGCGTGTCATCCGCAGTTGTGCCATAAATTCTGCAGTTTCAAGCTCTTTACGTTTCAGGCTTTGTCTCTCTAAATCTTGAGTAGTATTGCTATCACATTTTGAAGGAAATCGCCCAGAAAGTAGTCTATTAGTTGAGACAGGGTAACAGTTTCCTTTATATCACATAGGTCAAACTTTGAAGCAACCTTTTTACAGGAGGCTGAGCTATCCGGCACTGAAGTTTGAAGACTTGGTAGGCTCTCTTGATAAACTTTGTCCTGTTTTTGATTAGTGTCTTTAAGCTCAACTTGGGCAGAGTAGCAGGTAGGAGAATTGAACGCATTTTGAAAGCGGTGATATAAGTTTTGGTGGTAAGCTAAATAGGAGTGATGCAAATCAAGTGGAGGCATGTACGAAGGAGCGTACGATGGAGTGTACGATGGTGGTGGCAGCATGGGATGATACTGAGGTGGTGGGGAATGATGATACATTGAAAAGTATGGCATCGGTGGGGAGTACGGAAGTGGAGCCATTGACTGCGCCAGAGCCAGCGTCTTCATCTCGTGGTCGCGCTTAAGTTTTGTCTTCCTTAATCGCTGTTGCTGTTAAAGGAATCAAAGTGATTGTTGAGTTACTGAAAAGCCTGCAAATGATGATTTTAAAGTGCTTACAATGAACCACCGCCTGACAAGTTCCTTCTCCAGTCCGGTGTCTTTGGCAATTTGGGCATAACTGTCCGGGTATTCGCCTTTGCTGAACCACTGCTCCAGTTCGAGCTGGTTGCTGGGGGAGATTGCCGTCAGACTGAAAGAACAACACAGGGAGTTAGAGTCATTGAAGTCGGTAGATTATACAAGTGTTTTGAACTTACGTCCTTTTCCTCCAGCCCATTTCGGAAGATGTCATCATCGGAAGAGAGAGATGTTCACCAGGAGTAAATGAGGAAGACTGCTCTGGTCTGGTGGCAGGACTGCAACTGACTCTGTGCAGCAGTGCTGTGATCACCACCACCACCAAGTGCATTGCCCACTGGCACATCGCCTCGCGCACGGATTGCCTTCTTCTTGGAAACCGTCTCATAAAGCTGCTGCTGCTGCAGTGCACTCTCTTCACATTGTGCAGGCACAGCTCAACGCAGGGGATACGCACTTTAGCGTGAATGAACATTCGCTCATTCATTCAGTCGTTTGTTCGTTCGCCTTCTCCCTCTCTCTCTCTCTGCTCATGCCGCGCACACCAGTGTCACGCTAAATCCCAACTCGTGGGCCCCACGAGTTCACCGGTTGAGATAGCAACTGCTAGAAGGCAATAAAAAAGGTTAAGGACCTGCCTCTGTCCAAACGACCACAAAGGGTCAGAGTGCAGGGCGAGGGGAGGAGGTCGTGTTTGCTGTCAGAGGATTATCACGCATTAGCAGCAGCAGCACTTGTTGATTCACCACTCTCCTTAACGAGTGAAAATTAACAGCTTACCGCAGACTTCCCTTTGGCACAAAACTCATTAAAACAAAGGTAGGTAGATATCTGCAGAATTATAATATCGAGATACAAATTAGCGAGAAATCACTTGGAGGTTACACGAGGTCAGAGGCAGTTGACGAAGGAGAGTTAAGCGACAAAATTGCACAGGTTATATCAAACATTAGAAAATATAAAACTAAAGGCAATCACCAAGATATTGGAATCATGTAGTGACCAGAGTCGTTTGAATAGACATTATTCTTTTCAGAGTTATCAACGGTAAGTTTTGAAAATGGAATGACCAGTTCAGCAACTGAAAACTGAATAAATGAAAAGAGATGTTAGTTTTAAGTAAAGATAGAAACTAAGGTAAATACCTTGATGAAGTTTTGGGCAAAGTAATCCAACTTACCAGCAAGAGCGAGTTCGCGTGACAAATGCAACAAATCCATTTCAGGCGGAAACACGTACATCATATTGCCATCGAGCAGTTGAATTTTGTTCCATTCAAACGATTGCAGCCATTGATTGAAGTGCAGATCATCCTTTGACGTTTGCAAAACATTATGGAGTATGTTGTAGACTTGCAGGACATCGTGAACCAGGTTACTCATCAAGTAGTCGAGCGACTGAAGTCGACCTATGTATCGTTCTCTGGCAGTCAGAGAATCGTCCCAAGAGAGGCAACTGATGATGGTAGACTGACCGTGCCATTCTATGGTTTGAATCGTAGCCATTTCAGGATCAAAATTGAACACCTGATGCAGATCTAGGCTGCAGTTCAAGAAGCACTTGCAAGTGTTCGGATTTCCCAGATAATTCAGGGCATTTTGAATTGAGGTGATGATGTGCCCGCTTGGTGAGACATAGTAAACCGAATTTGCATTTTCATCCACCCGGCGAGACCATTTGTAGGGAATTAAGATTGGCGTCTTTTCCGGAGAATCTACTTGCTCCTCAACGGGGTACAGAGCATACTGTGTATTGTTGTCGTAAAGATAGTTCTCATTCATGCTTATCACTTTCGTTATAGTTCTTATCGACAAAATGTTCGCTATCTTAGCAAGTTAGGCTTCTGAGCATTTGCTGAAAAAACACTTTTCTCGCCTGTTTGCGTCTGTCGTGCAACTGCTGTGGATATATCCGCTTTGCTTATCATTTTCAAATTCGGGCATTTGTTATTCTTTTTTAATCTTCCATTAATTTCAATTTGCATTTTAATTCACGAATCTTTCACGAGGCGATGCAATGGAGGAGAACGCTGAAGAACTACAGGTGTGTCCATCAACTGAAATGGCCATTGCCATTAGCCAAAAACCGTATGTCATTGTACCGTTTCAGTGGGGACGATACATGACTTCGTCAGGTAAGTTCTAATAAATGCTGCTTCCCAATTTTTGTACAACTCTTTTCAACACAAGGTTACATCTTTTACACGTCGCCAAGCGGCCGAGTTTTGCTATCAATTGAAGATGTCATTTCTTACCTTGAAGAGGTGGACTCCTGCAAATGCTTTTATGATAGCGACCTGAATTTTAACGAAATTTTCTCTTTTGACACTGATCGCTGCTCACTTTTGTTGCCTCCAAAAGAAGAAAACAACTGCCATTGCGAACAATTTTGGTCTGAAAGCATTTCTAAGGATTGGAACAAGCAACTGGCGACTGATCTCCTAACTGGATTCTTTAAAGATTACATCTCGAAATCGGAATTTTATGACAAGTTGAATGCAGATCAAGCTGATGAAGTTTTGATTTACTTGCTTAACAGCTCTGAAGAAGATAATCTTTGTTTTTCAACCAACTTTCTCGAGGAAGAAACGTGTCAGTTGCTAAGCGTACTAAGCTCGAAACATTTTATCGTATCGAAAAGTGGTCATGTTTTTCCAAGATCTATGAGTCGTTCGCAGCTCAAGCACTTTACATGTGAACTTGTTTCAAAGACTGTTTCTGCGCTAAACTTGCCTCAGGTAAGTTGGGAGGACGTTTTCCTAGCTTATTTTAATAATCTCGTTTGCTTCAGGAATATTTTGTCGTTTTATCGGGCCAGAACAAAGCAATTGAAGCTACGATGCCACGCCAGGAAACTGCTAAATCGGATGCAAAAACGAAGAAACAAAAGCCTAAGCGTGTACAGAAGAAAAAGAATCTTTCAAAAGAAGAAGTTGAAGCCCAAATTAAAAAAATAAAAGATTATCAACGGGAGTATAGGCTGAAGCAAAAGCTCAAGTTGGCAGCCAAAAAGATTCCACAAACAAATAGGCTGACCAGGAGAACGAGTAGTCGAATTGCCGCAAAGACTAAGGAAAGCCTAAAAGAGCATGTGACTGCTATCGAATCGATCCCCAAACGAAAAGTGACATTCAAAAAGTACGACGAAGATTCCAAAGAGCTCGGAAATGCTTTAAAATTCCTTTTGGAGGAGCGCCCACTGATGGAACTATGCTCAGCCAACTTTTACTGATATTTTGATTTCATTCTACTGATCTTACCTACTGTCTTTAGCATAATTTCTTTATTCTTTCCTTACTGTTTCTTATAACAAGAATCTTATTCCACATTTTTTAAATATTTTGATTTTAAATAATGTACCTGCATTTTTGAATGGACAAATGTGTGGGGCCGAGAGGCCCACTGTGCCTTCTTCTTAAGCTTTTGTGGCAAAAAACAATCCTCGGTCTGTCATTCGTCACTTTGCTGTGAAGCGGTTTCCATTCTTCCATCTGTCGAAACTCACTGCCCGAAACGAGAATGAGCTTTGCTGAACTGAACGAGTACGACCATCAGTTTATAAAAAATTGGCTTCCCATTGAAGAAGAAATACTACAAGAGCTCAAAATGCAAAATGGCAACCTGAATCTGTTCACTGTTCCAGAGGTAACCAAAAAACGTTCAGATTCTTTTGCAGATTCTAAATAACCGTTTTGTCAACACATCAGCCAGCCTTTGGACAGCCGGCGGTCTTCTCAAATACACTCGGTCAAGAATTGTCTGTGTTTTCTGGTAGCCAGCCAATTTTTGGTTCCAATTTGACCATCTCTGTAGACAAGAAGGATGACCTAGTCAAGGTAAGCTTAACCAAGTCTTCTTTATTGTCAGCATCTCATATTATTCAAGTTTAGCCTCTTGTTGAACAAAGCGCCCAAGTTTCATCATCACTGGCACCAAATGTCGATTTTAACATTAAAGAAAAACCAAAGGCGCTTCAGACGTCAATTCTTCAGTCAGAGAACATACCCATTCGCCGATCTACTCGTTCTCGAATTCCCAAACTGATACCTGATTGTATAATGGAACTGCCGGTTAAAAAGTCGTGGCCCAAGAGCAAGAGGAAGATCTCAACTGATCAAGTGAATTCTCCTGGCCAAGAAAATGTTGATGTACCACTGAAAAAGTTCAAAATGTCGGAAAACTGTGGATATGGATCAATTACTAAGGCGGACAGCAATACTGTCAAGTCAAAAAAGTTGAAGGCTAAAAAGAAGTCAAAGTTCTATAAGTAACATTATTTTACTTCAAACTATTACTCTGTTTAAAATATTCTCATACTTCACAACTACTAACTTCATGTACCACTTTTTCCAAAATCCTTTTTAATCCACAATAAAGTAATTCTTCTTTTTAAAAGATCGAACTTGAAACAATAGCGTAAACTGAGCGTAAAACTAGTTGCCCAAACCCGGCCAAAATCAAGAAAGTTGTTTGGCAATTTGTGATTTAGTTTATTCTGTTTGCATTGCCATTGATTTGCCAGAAGATGCCCTCCACTGAGAACTTCCTCAAGCAATGGGACGTCGATATGGCCGATCTGAAGAAGGACAAACGCCACCTGTACAACTCGCTGCGTGAGAAGTTGAAGCACGACTCGAAGAATGTAGAGCTGTACTGGCGTCTGGTGGAGGTCTGCCTGGCACTCGCCTCCAGCCACATCAACGACGGCGACCAGGCCGCCGGGCAGAAGTACACCGAGGAGGCCGTCAAGTACGCCCGCAAGGCCGTCGAGTACGGGCCCAACTCGCTGGAGGCGCACAAGTGGCAAGTGAACTGGACCAACACGCTGATAGAGGATCAGCATGATGATGATAATGAACTTCACACCTCTCCACCCGAAACAGGTTCTGCGCCGCCGTCGGTCGCCAGACGGCCTACGTGCCCACCAAGGAGAAGATTCAGCTCGGCAACGAGTTCAAGGAGCACCGCGACCTGGCCATGGCCATCGACCCCAACGACGTCTTTCTCAACCACATCTACGGCCGCTGGTGCCTGGAGGTGGCCAGTCTGACCTGGGTGGAGCGCAAGGCGGCCACTGCCTTCTTCGGCGAGCCGCCCGAGGCCACCTTCGAGGAGGCACTGGCCTCCTTCATGTCCGTGCAGAAGGTGCGCCGCGATTGGAAGTCCAACCACTGCGTATGTTTGTGCCACTGCCTGCAAGGAGGCAATCAGTCTGCTGTTTAACATTTCCTTTTGTTTGCTTTCAGTTCATCGCCAAGACCTATGTGGCCATGAAAAAGTACCACGAAGCGATGAAGTGGGTCGACTCTGGCTTGGCCTTGCCGGTGCAAAGCGACGAAGACGGCCTCATGGAGACCGACCTGAAGGAGATGGAGAAGAGCTACGCCAGCTACCGCTGAAGCAGTAGCTGGCGTCCACTGCTGATCGCCACTTGTCGCCAATCTGCTCAATGGCCAAGTGTTTCTTTCTAATTAACTTCGACAACAATATACCTGTTGTCGAACTATTAAATTTTTTGTATTTTAAACCTCAACATTACTTTTATTGACTTCATTCACTTCTGAGAGCAAAATGAAGCTTGGGCAATTTCTGGTTACTGTTGTTGTTATTGTTGTCTTTTCTCTAGATCAATCGAGTGCAGTCGACAAGAAGAAGCCCTCAGGCCTGGACTGGTACCTGTACCCGCTGAGCTTCAACCTGGGCATTGTCAACGGCCAAGAGACGGAGGAAAGCGAGTGGCCATTTGTGGCGTCCATTCAGCAGGCCGGCCATCAGCACTTCTGCGGTGGATCAGTCTGGAACAGGTAGACTTTTTGAAAAACTGTACTGAACTGTAAAGTGTTTACTTTTTTGTTGTTGTTTCAGCAACTTTGTAATCACTGCGGCCCATTGCTTGTCGTACCCGAACGGCACCCTGAGAGAGTCCTCAGAAGTCAGTGTGTACATTGGTCACATTGACATTTCGGTGGTCGAACCAGCTTCGGTCTTCAAGGCGGCAGAGGTTTGTGGTGAGTTTGTTCATTCAAAAATTTACTCTTTCCTTTTTAGCTGATTCCCCACGAAAAGTTTGATGGCATTACCTCCCACGGGTTTGACATAGGAGTTATTCGACTGGAAAAGTCCATCAACTTCAAGGGCGCCAACCAGAATGTGCGCTGCGTGTGCAATCCCAAGCCGATGAGCACCGTCATTCCGGAGGAGTGCTGGGTCATTGGATGGGGTGCCATGAACCAGAAGGGCTACCCGGTCACCAAGCTGAGGGAGGTGAAGATACCGCTGAGAGACCACACCTATTGCGAGAAAACCTTCAAGGAGATTAAAAAGGACGATCCCATAGCCACCTATGACGCCTCATTTCTGTGTGCGGGGTACGATGAGGGCGGAAAGGATGCTTGCCAGGTGGGTGTTTGTAGATCTTCGTTGCAAACTTCAGGCCCACTTTCAATTTTCACTATCTTTAGGGCGACAGCGGAGGACCGCTTCTCTGTGCAATCTCTACCGGACCACTCATCTACGCCCTGACTGGTTTAGTCAGCTTCGGGGAAGGTTGTGCTGAAGGCAATCACCCTGGATACTACACCAAAGTGTACCACTACCTCGAGTGGATCACCGAAAAGACTGGTTGTTGAAACTTTTTTTTGTTCAGTAAAGCTTTTGTTGTCACTTTATTTTTTTCTGTGCGGCTGCGTGTCAGCTGATTTTCTTAAACAAAAAAAACATATTCTACGATTGTTTGCTGTTGTTTGAAGCGATTTGTTTCAGTTTTGCTGCGAAAATGTTGTTCCGAATTCTACTACGCAATGGCTGGCAGCGAGCCCGGTTCACCCTGCCACTGGCTCTAAAACATTCCCAAATGTCTAGCCAAATCACACAGCGCCCAACTTGTGGCATTTTTAGTTTACCAGGGCCGTCCATTCAGCTGATTCAGAAGCGTTTCAAGAAAAGCAATCGTTTTGTAGAGCACACTGATGATGAACAGGAAGAATCGGATGCAGACGAGTCTGACCTGGAAGGAGAAACAGACTCCAAAGTGATGCACAAAACGGTGATTGCCCTTCGCTTGGATGCCGTCGGCAAAACGTGCTTTGGCATGCCTCGTGCCAAGTTTGAGGAATGTTTCTACAATGCAAGTCTGTGTGGGTTTGTGCTGTTTCATTACTAACAAGAAAAATTCTTTTCCTAGGGAATGATTCGCATCAACGGAGAGCGGGTTGCCAAAAAGAACTACGAAATCGGACAAGGCGATGAAATAGATTTGATTCTCGGAAACAACCTTGAGGATCGCTCCCAGTTGGACGTTAAGCGAGTGAATATCCTCAAAGTGGATGACAAGGCTGCCTCTGCAGGTCGTATTCGCATCTCCTTTCGTATAACCAACAATCTGAAGATTGACAATTACAAAAGAGATCCTTTCGAAGATTGTTTGTAATAAATGTTGTTTCAATTTTGCGCAATAAAATGAGATGAAACATTTCGGTGAAAAGTTCATCCAACTGACATTTATGACTATTCAATCTCAATGACTGATGTTATCGGTAAAAAGGCTTGAACTCTGACCTGGCACACCATCGGTGACGTGAACGCCGTGCACCAGTTGTCCTCAGAAGACTATATAAAGGCTCTTGCACTTTTCATTCGCTTTATTTTCATTTTGGCTGTTTCTTGTTGAAGATGGCTACTCTTAACAAGGAAGACCCGCTCCTCAATGTCACTGGCCTGGGTAAGTCATTGCCTCTTTTGTCTTCTCCCCTTTCAACCTCAAAGACGGCTTCTTTTTGCAGTGAAACACATTTACCAATTTAAAGAAGATGCCTACTTGGCGCTAAAAATGGCCATCACTCGCTTGCGCGAACCACACCGAACTAGGTTTGTCACTGACTCCCTTACCCAGGCGATGGACTTTTGCACAATCCACCATCTGCTGAGCAAGTTGGCCCCTCTCGACTACCGTCGATTGGCGGCTACAGCCAAAAAGCACAGCCTCGTATTTTATGGCAATGATCCGATGGTGGACAATTTTTGGCAGTTCCGTAAGTGCGCTTTTTCCCCAATTAGCACTGTACTCTATCAGCATTGTTTTGTTTCAGCTCCTGATTCGTTTCACTATTACTATCTCAAGATGCTGCTTTGTCGACTTCCTGAACAAATTCGTTTTGCCATTTCAGCGCGTCTTTTGATGATTATTCTTAGGGAAATTGTTTCAAAGCCTGCAACTGATTTCTTGCTGCCTTATGACCCGGAAAAGTGCAAATGGACAACACTGGACAAGGCTAATCAGTCCACCAGTGCATCTTTTGTCACACCACGCCAGTCAGCCCTCTTTTGGATCCTCTGAAAAGTGACATC
Source organism: Tyrophagus putrescentiae (assembly GCA_024499935.1). Taxonomy (NCBI): domain Eukaryota; kingdom Metazoa; phylum Arthropoda; class Arachnida; order Sarcoptiformes; family Acaridae; genus Tyrophagus; species Tyrophagus putrescentiae. Next base: position 4,808,222 of record JAMZRA010000001.1, on the reverse strand, counting down.
TTTTGTGAGTTTGCTCTCTTATTGTCTGTTTTACAACATTTTGACCAGTTTTTCTTTAGGGAACGTGGTTCACCCTGACAATGTTTACTCTCTGCTGAAACAGTTTTTGGCTCGTTTAGGCCCACCCGAAACCAGAAACGCCATGTGCTTCAAGATGCTCAAGTCTTGCATCGACTACGCTTCAGACAAGGACATTCTGGCGCCGTATGAGCCCTCCAAAGCAAACCACATGCCAAGCGGCAAAAGTGTGCCTGTGGCAATGACCAATGGCAAGACGTTCATTCTTCCTTCAGCCAAAAAGGAAGCGGAAACAAAAAACACTCAGCAAAACTCTTCATCGCCAGCTGAACCATCACCCGAACAGAAGATGGTGAGTGATCGCCCTAACCTGAGTTCTAGCAGCTCGTCTGACGAGTCAGCTGCTTTTGTTCCGGCCTGGATGGAAAAAGACTGCAATGTCACTTCTCAAGGCAAACTGCCTGACACTGCCGAGATTTTTCGCGACATTGTGTGGACACGAGCAGTGAGCGAACTGCAACTGGCTGAAAATCCCAACGTGCCCGAAGACTTTGACTGGGCTAGTCCACCCAGTGAAGACGACACCAGCAACGACCAGGCTTGCTCAGCAGTTGATAAATCCTCCTCCTTTGACTCGACTAATTTTGCTTGGAACCGAACTCCAAGTTACTATTACTATCGAGACAGTCCACTGCAACTGGCCGATGTTTCGGGCTTCTCTTCTAGTTTTGATTGGACACAACCACCAAGTAAGGCTATCGATGAAGCTGCTGGAGCGGCCAACAGCGCGAGCAATGGTTGCACCAGCAGTGAGCAGCAGCCAGTTGATGATGGAAAGCACTGGCTGAAAACACCGACCACTGTTGGCGCCATGCCACCTCGCCGACTGCTCAGCGCTCTGGAGATGATTGAGCTGCCCAGTGAAGAGGCTGCGGTGTCCAGAGCCAACACCTCTTGCCCAGCCACTGATCTGCAGTCATTTGGAAGCATTTACAGTTACATTGCTTCAGCCGGCAGTGTCCGAGTCAGGTCTTGCTCCAGCTCGAGCTGTCTTCGAGCGAGTGGTGCACCCGTTGTCTTTGAACGACTGATTTCCGCTGGCACTCCGCCGACCGCTTCATCTCCGCGTGCTGATGCTGCAACTCAAACTCCTCCGTGCCCTTCTTAACTCTTTTAATTCAGACATCCTTTACAACTTCTTAATTTGCCTCTGAACTGGCCTTATTTATTTATTTATTGCACTTGATTTTAATTCCCACGCATTGCATTCATTGTCTGAATTTCTGTCTTCTCAAACGATTGAAACTAAATTATTGACGATTTTTATTGTTGTTATTGTTGTTTGTGTTGATAGCGAATGAAGCGTATGGAGCAGGCGGTGCCCTCAATCAGGACCACCGCTGCTTCGTTGGCTCGATTCAAGTTGGAGCAGGAAAAGACGGTCAGACACTGACGACCAAACTTGATACGATATCCTGTCCTGCAGACAGACCCAGAACGAATGAAGAAGGAAAAGTCGTTGGTTTTCATAAAGTCGAGAAATTCGTTTTGATCAAAAGCTTCGCGCCCTCTTCCTGACGAGGCTGATTTTGGCTGCTGCTGCTTCTTGGTTTTTTGCTGAATTGACCTGACTTTTGCCGGCGACTTGGCGGTGGTCATTGCCGTCTTTCGAGGCACCTTGTACCTCGACTTGAGAAACACCATCTTTCGCTTGCCCATTTGACCTGCTTTTGAGATAGTAAACTGCGTGGCCGGCATCACTGGGCTCTTATTGCTCTTGCTGCCCTGTTTACTCTTTGCCCCTAGTGACTTGCCCTGGTGGGATTGCCACTTTGTACCTTTGCTGAAAGACCGGGTTGTTGTCTTGGTCGCAGATTTGGGCAGCTGCTTTTTACTGGGAAAAGACTTGAAGTCAGGCTGAAGACGAGCGTCGCCAATCGCCTTTCCTCCTTGAGGCAGCTTTGGACAAACAGGCTCCACTTTGGCACTCTTGTACTTGCCACTCTTGAAACTCTTTGGACTTTGGGCTGCTGCCAGTGAATTAAGCGCCACTCCCTGCTCTGCCTGGTCACCCTTTGGGTACCGCATAATAATGCTGTGGGCGAGTGGACTGTCACGAGGAAGGGTGGGCATCTCCACGGGCAACTTCAGCAAGACAGGCTCCAGACGAGGCGTGGCAGCTGTTGTTGCTACTGCTGTTGCAGGAATGCCCGAGTGTGTGCAGAGAATGGTCTCATCAACGACCACAGCTAGTGGCAGCTTGGCGAAAATCTCCACCAAAACGGCCACCACTAGTTTGCCGTGTTCAGCGCCAAACTTGGTGGTACACTCCTGCAGGAGTGCCCTGCCATGAACCACACTGTCGACTGAACCGAGCTCTGCAGCCCCTCGCAGCAGGTACACCTTGTTTGGCAAACAGAGTTTCAGCGAGAAGAGGTATATGAGGCACTCGAGGCCAAAGGAAAACTTGCCGGAGTAGTTGCCCAGAAACACTAGGCTCTCGGAGATGACCGGAAAGCTTTGCCAGAAGAGCGCCTCCAGGTGAAGGAGGTCTGCGAGGCTGCCGTGCAGGTCGCCCACCACCACCGCCGGCGCATTGATCTTGATGAGCTTCTTCTCAGTGGTCAGCATCGAGGAGAGGTCATTGCAGAGGACTCGGAGGTACTTGTAGAAGATGTGCCACTCCTGTGGGGCGGTCATCAGTCCAGAGGGCTGCTGTTGCTGATTAGAGACAGCTAGAGGTGCAGAAGCAGCCGAACTCCGTTTGGCGTGAAAGTCCCTAACCAAGTCGATGAAAATGTTGGGCACTGATGAGGCAATGGCGAAGACGTACTCGAGTGAGTAGCGCGACCGACTGATGCTGAAAGGGCTGCTCGCCGGCGGCGGCACAATCGCCGCGATGATGTTCGGCTCGACACACCTTCCCACCGTGTCAATGGTGACGCAGTGGTTTCCGTACTCGTACTGCTGAGCACGACAACTCCAGCAAGTGCCTCTGGTCGTCCGTTTCGCCTTCATTCCCTCCTGACAGACTGCCGCCGACTGAAGGCGGTCCTGCCTTCTGCTCGACAGTTGACTCGTTATTGCGCCAATTGAATGCTCTTCGGCGTCCGACAGAGGCGCTCGTTCAGTGGACTTCCAGGGTTGTTCAGCTGTTCCCGAAAGCAGGCGACAAAGTCTTCAAATGCGAGCTGCTGTCTGTTGGCCATGATCAGACGAGCCTCTCTTTCACCTTCTGCGGCGGCCAAGCGGGAAAGGCGTCTGCCAGCATGAGGGCTACATTGTTTACCTCCAGACGACCTTTCTTTTCAGTATCGTAGTATCTAAGGAGCAAAGAAAAAGATTGAAGAAAACATTGAGCATCAGGAGTTTCACATTAGTACTTGAATATAAATCGTTGCCGGAGCGCAAGGTTGCTGGGACAGCCGGGGTCAAAAGCCGCCAGACCAACGAGCAGCTGGTGAAAGTCGAGGTAGTCACGCCCTTGTTCGCTGTCATCCGTCAGGCAGAAGGCAGCAAAGAGTCGCTGGAGAGGTGCCTCCTCCAGGGTGACGCCGAAGCGGAGCAGGTACAGTCTGAATGACTGGAGGGCCATGTAGAGGGATGGGTAGCAGTGTTCGATGTAGTCGCCGTAGATCTCCAGCACCGTCGCCTCCGTCAGCAGTCGAACACTGAGCAGCACCTCCTGCTGTCTGCTGCCCGCCAGCTTCAGGTAGTGCAGAGCACCGCTGGCCAGCGTGCACTCCTCCAGCACCTGGTTCTGCGGAGCGCCGCTGCTGACCAGCGTCGTCAGCGTCCTCACCTCCGGTCCCCAGAGCTGTCTGAGCTGACTGCTGGACGCTGCTGGGTGGTGGCCGGCGGTGGCCAGTACATCGGCCACTGGGAGCCAGCTGACGCGGTCAGTGTCCTTACAGCACTGGAAGTGTGCATTGCCCTCCAGGTAGATCAGCTGACTGAGCCGCAGGACGGCCCTCTTTGAGCCGGGCAGTTGCAGCCGCAGCACTTGCAGGTAGTTCAACCGGTAGATGGGCGCCTGCCGTTCCGCCTCTTCTGCCTCCATCTCCGGGTCGTTGCGGCCGATGAGCACCTCGACGCCGTCGTGAGACGCCTTGATCCAGGTCTCGCCGTCGGACAGGCCGACAAAGGGCAGCCAGACGGACTGGCTCTTGCTCCGACTACTCAGGGCAATGTTCTGGTCAGAAGAAAAGAGGAGAAAAGGAAAGTTAGTGATCTGACAAACGACTCCAGACATGCACTACTTCGTGTGTGGGACAAAAGATGAGGTAGACTATGCAATCGTAGACTGGCTCAGTGGTGTTGAGCACACCTTCGGGCACTGGTCGGGCCGAAACTGGGTGGTGGTTTCCCGCCGAAGTCGCTGCCTGCTCGCCCATGCCCACACTTCCCAGACTGGCCACTGAACCTGCACTTTTCATTGCAGACCTAGTGGGGAAAAAGTGAGTTGAGAGTTGTTGAACACACAACTTGCACTGGAAAAAGGAGCTTTATTTATGCTGAAGCAAATCGACAAATGGAATTTTATCTCTATTCATTCAGAACACACAAAAATTTCATTCTAAATCTCCTTTTTCTCGGCAGCTTTTTGATTCTAGCAGAATGGCAGCCATTTGTACCGTTTCGCCTTTTCAGCCATTTGCACCCAAGAGAATCCGCCGGGCGCGCTGTTCCATTTGGAAGCAGCTGCAGCCAGAGACCAGTGAACCAGAACAGTGCAGCGGTGAGAGTATTCTGTGATGGTGCCACTACCACAGACAGACTTGCACTCGGTCTCTCTTCGCCCGATTCTGTTGTGTGTGCCCGGGCGAACGCCACGTTGTCTGGCGCCTCTTCAGCACTGCTGCTCCCTCACTGACTCGACTCGATTCTACTGCACCAGAGAACAACAACACAAAATCCACTTTTGATTCGCACTTTTCAATTCCTGCACAGATGCGTTTCGCTGAAACCCAATCGTCTCGGAAAAGTGCGATTCAGTGAGGACATTTAACACTGTTTGAAAAGCGCCAAAACAAACCGCCAAAATGAGCTTTCTATATAAGGCCCGTCTTCAGGTGAACGACATGTTCTCCCAGTTTAGTCGTTTATTGCGCCCACCTACTACCATGACCGGTGTGAGAGGTACAAGTCCATTACAAATCCTTTAGTCCTTTTCAAAGGTTGACAACTTTTTTCCTTCACAGGACATTGCAAATGTACGTGTACATTATGCACAAGCGTGAAGTTTTGCTCTCTTTGTTGACACTTCTATCCTCCTACATTCTGCTGCTGTTCATCGGCCTCGCCGGTCCGAACGTGGACAAGGTGAGTTCAATCACCGCTCGGCAGATATTCACCGACTCGAGCATCAGCGACAACTACACCGCTCAGCTGCTTCAGTCGGGCCCGTTCATTGTGACCACGGCGTCGCTGTCTGCCTACTCACAGCAGCTCTCTCTCTACATAAGCTTCTCTCTGGTCAACGAGGAGTCTTCTGAAGCCTTTCACAAAGACTTTGATATCCACGTCAAACTGGAGGGAATTGACTCAAAGGACAAGAACTATTCCATTATTTGTAAGTAGCAGTTTTGCCAAGATGATTCTATACCTCTAAATTCCATGTTTTCTTGTAGCTGGAAACTTTACCTCATCACTGTACTGTGGTGGAAAACGCTGCGACCCAATTCGCGTAATGCGCCTCTCCTACATTGAGTATCCGCACTACCGAATCAACCTGACCTTTGATCGGCTAAAGTCAGTCAATGAAAAGTACACCATCAGTGATATTCTCTTTGAGTTCCGCTCCATCAACGTCTCCTTCACGACGCTGTCCATTTGGTTTCGCTTCTTCTTTCTCCTCATCACCTTTATGGTGATGTGCTTCTACATGCACTACCTGTATCGCTTTCCCCTCATCGACTGGTCACTCGAGCAGAAGTGGACCGCAGTGCAGTTGGTCTTGCTCATTCTCTCCAACAATCCCTTCTATCCGATCATCTTTCTGCTTGGATCAGCTTTTCCTCGCCTGCTGGAAATATGGCTGCACACTACGCTGCAGTGTTTGCTCATGCTCTTCTGGCTCTGCTTCTTTCACGGCATAAGGCAAAACAACCGATCCCTATCACGGTTCTACGCCTGTAAGCTGCTTGTAGTCGGCACCATGTGGTTTGCCGTCATCTACACCATGTCCTGGACTATGAGAAATCAGTTGGAGAATCCCATTTTTGACGAAGTCTCCGGCTTTGAAAGTTCTCTCTTTTTGCAGGTAGACTAACATCACAGTTACAAAGTTTTACAGAATTTAATGGCAACTTTCTTCTTCTTCTTGCAGCTTCTCAGTCTCGCCTTTTACGTTGCCTTTGTTTCCTACTTTCTCTACTTGATTATCTTAGTGTTCGCAGCGTTTACCGAGTTGCGATCAATGCCCTACTTTGACGTGCGTCTCAAGCTGCAGACTTTTCTTATGCTGTTGTGCTTACCATTTCTCTGCTGACCATTCTTCTCTCCTCCAACACCAACTTTTCATCATCAGTCCTCATCAGCTCTTTGCCCTTTCTCCGCCTACTTCCCTTTGCACACTTTTCTTCATCTTCGGCAACTTTCCTATCGATTTTCTCTTTGGTCAACATTTACATTTGTGCTTGCGCCTACTACTACAGACCATCATTAAATCAACTGAATGGTAAATAGTTAACTTTTGAAACAAACTGGTTTTACAACGTTTTTGTATCCTTTTGCAGAGTGCCAAATTGTTCGCGACAACCCTACTTTTTCAATGATCAACGACTCGGATGAAGAAGTTATTTATGAAGGCAGTGATACTGAAGAGCTTTTAAGTTTCTCTGGTCCTGAAGATGAAGTGGTTAAGCTAGACGAACAGCCAAATCAGAGTCAACCGATCAGCCTTGGTATGCACAATTTAATGGACACTCGCACTGACGAAGAAAGTGATTAACATTGAAGCTGTGTATACAACACTCATCAAGTTTCAATTAGTCGGCTGTGATCGCTTCAGAGCCTGATCTAAATCTCCAATCAGGTCATCTACATCTTCAACTCCAATAGAAATTCTCACCAGAGTATCGCTGATTCCGATTTTATCTCGTGCCCACTGACCCATCATTTCGTGCGTCATGATTGCCGGAAGCTCTATTAGACTCTCCACTGCTCCCAAGCTTTCGCCTAGAGTGAAAATTTTCAAGTAACTCAAAAATTTGCACGTAGTCTCTAGCGTGCCTTCTAAATAGGCAGCAATCATTCCAGTAAACCCTTGCACTGCTTCAGCACAAGTTGATGCTGCGGATGCGACTCTAGACCCAGATACAAGACACGTTTCACCAGGGGATGGCTCTCTAGAAACAATGCCACAGCCATTGCATTTTTCTGGTGTTTTTCCATTCGCAAGGCCAGCGTTTTGATAGATCGATTCACCATGAAGCAGTCTATCGGCGATGGAACGGCTCCAATTGCTATTTGGTAACAACATTGACAGTTAGCATTGCACTTCTTGATAACATGAATTTACCATTTTGCAGATATTTAAGTCGATCATACAGCTCTGTTGGTTGGTTGAAATGCTGCCCATAACGACATCCGAATGGCCATTGACATACTTGGTAATGGAGGTCATGACCAGTCGACGCCTAGCTCGAGTGGGCTTTGAAAATAAGGACTCATGAAGGTGTTGTCAATGGCGATAATCACATTGGGATTTATGTTCTTCAATGTACTGGTGACTGCTCTGATGTCAGTCACCTTTAAAAGCGGATTGGTGGGAGACTCCAACCAGACCAGACCACTCTTTGAACCACGCTGCAAATTGGACTCAGCCGCTTTTGCAACTTGATTAAGATCGCAAAAGTCTACATAGTCGATGGTCAAATCAAACTTGGAAGCACATTTGCGAAAGTATCGATCGATGCCGCAGTAGACTTGTGTGTCGGTTAGTGATGTGATCGCCTGCTTGAAGCAAGTGGGTTATGTTTACTTCGCAAGCAACTCCTGAACTAAAAATCAAAGCTGTGGATTGCAGAAAGAATTGATGAAAAATGTGTTTAAAAACAGACAACTCACAGTGTTTAGCTTTGTCTAGAGACGCCATACACAACTCGAGCGAATTTCGAGTTGGATTTCCACTACGACCATATTCAAATCCCTAAAATGTTTAAAATTAAAAAACAAAAACTGAAAAAGTGACAACTTGCCGCTGTGACAGCCGGTTCAAATTGGGCAAATGTAGTGGCCATGACTATGGGCGGCACCACGGCCCTCGACTTCCATTGAGCTGAATCTTGTCCAACGTGCAGGGCACGAGTTGCGAAGGCATAACTTGAATGCTGCTCAGCCATTCTTTAGTAATTTTCACTAATTAGTCGTCTAACTAATAAATTATTCAAACTAAACGTTTGCAATGTAGCCAAAAAGAAATCAAACACTTTTTATCAAAAATATGTTTCTCATTAAATATGACACTGTTTCTAATCTGTTTTTGTTGATGCGGCACATGAGAAGAAAAATTATCTGCATCAAGATTGTAGTGTATTATCCAATGAAACTTTCGTTTAGTTATTACAATCAATACACATTGCGATTGAACAGTAATCTATTTTCCATAAACAAAATCATCATTTTACTTTGCTCAACTAGATAAATTCGGATTTATCTACTGATACTTTGTTTCCAATGGTATTGCCTTAAAGCAATTTTATTTGCTAACACACTTGGAAATGATGCTTTCATTTATTCTGTATATTGCACACGGTAATGAGTAAATGCATTATTTATATGCACCCAGTTTTTTATTTTTTAAAAACATATCACATTTAGAATTGCCAATTTTTAGCACAACTTTGCCAAAATTTTTATTTTTAAGCCATTTTTTCAGTTAATTTAAACTTTCAATGATGGAAGAATAATTTGCCTAAACCACATGGTTTTTTACTTTATTTTTATGATGATTTGATTTTCGCATGCACTTTAAATAAAAATATTTTTATTGTGTTATAAAATGGTTAAAAATCAATGTTTCTAGTATACCAATGGTACTTCCATAAAGCTGTCGTACAGAGCAGCAGTTGCTCTGCCAAACACCTCCTACCTCAAAAGCACCTTTAACCATTTTAAAAGCATCTCTTGACTTTCAGCGCACGTTTGTTTTGCTTGCGCCAATTAATAGCCTCTTAAGTAAATGAACGAGGGTCCACTTACTGGCAAACCTCATGAAATCGCTTTGCTAATGTGCTCGTTAATTCTCTTCTTTACTTGCACACACACTCTTTCAAAGTGAGCTGTGATGGTCACTTGTGTCTTCTCGTCACGCTCTTCGCAGTGATTGCCATCATCAACTGCTTACTGAAACCATCACCATCATTTCATTTTTCAAATAATCAAAGTGTTTTTACCTGTTACTGTTTATTTTTATTTTGTTTGGAAAAGGTTTTTGAGTCATTTGGATTGATTTTTAACAAGTTGGAAGAGAAGTGCACAATGATAATCAACTTTTAATTGGCTGATTGTATAAAACGTTTGTTTGTAGTGCACTTGTCAAACAATAAATCAATGAACAAAAAAATTGTACAAAAAAAATTGTACTAGCAGGTTAACTAAAAAGATGTTTACAATATTTTTTATCTTTCATTGACAATTGTAAATAATAAATAATTGTTCTGAAAAACTCCTAAATTGTACACAAAATATTCTGTAAAGCGAAATAATTTGAGGGAAAGGCCGAGAAAAGGGACACTAATTTTCATTAAACTAATACTACCCTTCTGCAGTGCCAATTCGAAGCTTTTTCGTGCATGAATCCATCTGGCCTTTTACTTTTTGCCTCGTTGCAGTAAACTCCTGTACAAGCAAATGTCAATGGAAATCAGAAAAGGCAAGAAAATGTCACAGTTGAACTAGTGTCGAAATCACAAGTGAATTGTTTGTCCTTTTAAGAATTTCAATTGTCTTGCAGTTTTTGTTGTTGTTGCTGCTACTGCCATTTGTGTCGCTTTGAAATTGTTTGGTATTCCCTTCTCTGGCACCAGCTCATCTACGCAGACTGTCCAATAACACAAATCGAGTGGGCAATATTATTAACTACTCGTCTTATTGGCTCAATTGCTTTCAAGTATCTTTCCTACTTGAGCACAATCAGAGCAATCTTTGTGTGCCTTGTATTGAGAACGCTACTTTTTTCAAGGTTCACTTTGTCTAAATGAACTTTCTTTTTCATTTTCTCCTTTTTCTCTTTTTGTCGAAAGGCCTTCACAAGGACTAAATTCTTTGTGTTCATTAATTTTACTTTGCACTTTACTTTCACTATGCATTTCTCTCTACTGTGTGTGTATTAGACCGATTGCAAATTTGATGCTACTGAGAGAATTTAGGGAATTTAGTTGAATGTTTATAAATCTGATTACTTTTTGAAACAACGTAATGAAATGACCTTTGTTACTTTTTACAACTTGGAATTTGTATTGTTTTTTTAAACAAGCTCATTTAATTTAAAAATTTTTATACAATTAAAAATTTTGTTTTTTTTGTAAAAACAAATGTGTAGTTTAAAAATAGATATTTTATACTTTTTCGTGATACTTTTAAATGAATGATCAATTTTCAAATTTTCAAATTTGTGCTGTTTTAGTAACTGAAAAACTCACTGCTAATTTTTAGTTATGAGAACTTGGCAGCTCTTGTTTAAATACAAACTAAAACTTTTGAAGTAGAAAGTTGTCAATATTTAATTTTAATTGGACACTGAATCTAAAAAAAGTTTGATTTCTCTCGATCGCTGACCACTCGTTTTATTTGATGTTCACCGCACACAAACTTTGTGTCATATTTTGGTTTGTTTGCTACTCTACTGTTAAAAATACATTTTAAGTACAGTTTTTATAATGGTAGCAATTTTCCAAAAAGAAAACTCTGTAACAAGTTTAGACTTGATGACCGGAAAGAAAAACGCAATAACGCCTTGTGTTGGACCATTGTCAGGAAGAGAAAAAGGCTTTTTCTACACCATTTCAGGAAAATAAATGCATGTATGCAATTTTCTTTAGTCCACTGTATTTTGGTTGACCTTTCTCTACGACCCCTCTTTCCCTTGTTTCAGGTCATGCAACAAATCGATTGTAGCTCCGAATGTGATAATCACTAGCCTTATCAAGGCATCATTTTCTTTAGATAGCGTTTTTGCACTGCTTTTGTTTTGCATGTCTAGTTCCAGCAACACTGGGCAGCCTAATTTATGCTTATGCACAGCACAGCCTATCGATTGATGGCAGTTTACCCAGTCAAAGAGAGTGTACTTGCCTGGGTTGGCTCTTTTGCAGTACTTTTTGCGGGTCTGGTGTTCACCAGACGACCACCCGATCGGGTTGGGTTTCTGCTGCACTTCTCCTCTCTGTCTCTCACTTTTTGTCTCTTTTGATTCAATCTCATCGACAGTTTAATTACAAGTGAGCACAGTTTGCAGTTCAGTGCCGTCGAATGTGTCCTTTGTCATTTTCACTCTTGCTCTGTTCATTTTTGTTGCTGCTTCTGTACCAGGACTAGCAGCACTACCGCCTCTATCTGATGCAATGCTTCCATCGGTGCTCTTGTTCCATTGTTCACAATGCCAATGTGCACTGCGTCCGACACATTTACATGCACTCTCACACAGACACACACACACGAACACGCACAATCACTGAACGGAACGGAAATAATTAAAAATTGATTCCATTAAGCAAACAGAAAAATTTAAATACTGTTTATGCTAATGTGCATAGTACACAACCACTTTCGACACTGTCTGGACATCTTCAGACTTGACTTTGTCAACTTGACAACAACTTTCCACCGCTGATTCCTCAACTTGACCTCCACAACTCTTCACTGAATCGTCTCCAGTGAGAACTACAGTTTTCTCTTTCCATTCCTATCAATGACATGCTTTGAGTGAATTTGCACACATAGGCACTCTAGAAAAGATTGCCTGTGGTTGAGAAATTTAACTCTTACTCTTTTTCTCTTTCCTTACACCCGTCTCTAATGAAACTTCAACCATGCAATAATTTATAGGTTTTAGATAATAAATTGACGCATTGCTGATGATGAAAATATTAATTACTCTGCGTTGCTGCGATTCACAGGGGCGCACACACACACGCTGAGGTGCCGATGAGTGTTACACTGTGTCTTTCTCTAGCAAGTCACAATAAATCACCAGACCGTTCGTTTGGGGTAATGGCATCTTCAACCAAATGGTCATGATTCGCACTGCTCAGTTTCCCAGTTTTCCTGGCACACCAAAAGGCAATCTTAATCTTAATTTATGCCGAGATATAATGTTGCCAGTACAATGTTCAATCATACATCTTGTTTGAGCGCTTTTTTCCACTGCAAACTTGACAGTGGCTCAATTTCCCGTATCAGCATCACTAGGAAGCTAAAGAAACGCAAAAAACATGTAACACTTTTTTACTCAAAAGGTTTATTTATATAAAAACTTTTATACTTTTAATTAAATATTGAGTTAATAGAATGTGTGTGTGTTGGATCAAATTGTACAACAAAATTTATTAAAGTTTTCAACTGGCATTTGTAGAGTCCTAGTTGTGGGGGCTTTTTGTTGATTGAGAGATAGAGAGAAAGTGGAGAAGAAGGAAGAGGTCAACCAGTTTGCTAACAAAAGAAGAAAGATATTTGGTTTTGTTTAAAAAAGCTTTGTTCTTTGAGTTTCGTTTGTATTTGTGGACTTGTTGATTGTTCGCAGTGTTGGGTGTAAAGAGAGGAAGTAAAAGTGGAAGGTACAAATGCTCTGCGAGTGAAGAAGAAGTTGTGTGTAGAAAAGGAGAGGAGAATGAAATGGAGTATATTGGAGCTAGCTTGTAGCCAATGGACACCATTCAAGTAGGTACAATAGTTTGTGTGAAACTGTACAGGGGCACTGGTAGTGGAAGAGTAAACAAATGTAACGAACGAGGTCAAACTCAACTTGTGATGATGGAAAGGAGTGTGTCTGTGTGTGCACTAGGTTTGCAGGCGTTCAGATCGGCCGACCTGACACCGTACTTGACCACCAGTCCCCAAATGAGGGGAAAAGTGGCGCTATCACTGGGCTGAACAACAAGAGTTGGGCTCAATATTAACTCATTTGCGTAGGTAGATCTCTTAAGAGTGCACCAGATGATGGTGCCAATGGAGAGAGAGAGAGAGAAAGTGAGAAAGAGAACAGGGAACAGATAAGAGGAATGATTCGAAAAGAATGGAGCTGAGTGGATGGTTTGATGATGCTGCTCGGTGCTTACTGCTTTGCACCTGCTCACACTGCACTCTCACTGACTAGTGACTTTGATTATCTGGCCACCGGTCGGCTTTGCTTCAGTGTGCCCTCAGCAGGTCTTTGAAGAAATAAGCACTAGCGGAGGAAGAGAAAAGTAAACGGGCTGTTTGTAGGTACAAAAATGTGTGTATAACGGGTGTAACGGATGTGTATGGGTGTGTGTTCTGGTCAATTGGCAATAGAGAGCACTATTTTGTTTGTAAAAGTAAAACAAATATATCACAAGTCGCTGTGTGTATGTGTGTATGTGTGTATGTGACTAGAGACTGGGCGCGCCTGTAAAGAGACGGCCAACCTTCTGAAGTCGCTGTGTTTGGTGGGTGTGTCGGTGTGTAAGTGTGAAAAAGAAAGAGTGAGAATGTGCCTTTCTCACTTCTAAAAAGGCTTTTGAGAGAGAGAGTGGGAGCAAAAGATGATGAGAAAAGGAAATTACTGAGAGGTTCTGCGTGTGTGTGTGTGCTGGTCAGCGGCATTGAGGAGGATGCTGATGGAGGAGCTGCTGGTTGAAATGGCCTTTTGTAGGAGGCCGTCATTGCCCCCTCACACACTGTGATTGGACGACCAGCAGCACTATGAGGGTGATGAGGCGACAGATGTTTGCAATTTGCTTAATTTGGAGAGCTCAGTGTGCTAGCCGCTGATCGATGTGCGCTTAGCGAAAGATGAGAGGCAATGATGAATTGAGATCGATGCCTGCAAACCTGCAAACTAAAACAGTGTCAAAATTAAAAATATAATTTCTCGTCAATTCTCTTTCTTTGGCATAAAATAGATTTCCTATGTACCCAAAAAGAACGTACCTTTTAAGCAAAGGGCAAAAACGGTGCACCCTCATCCCGACTCTAGATCCTGAGTTTTGATGGCCGATATATGAATGTAGATGACCCAGTACATGAGGTTGAAGCAGACAAAGCAGACGGGAAAGACCACACGCGAGTACTTGTCAATGTCGCTCGGACTGACGCCGAAAAGCTTGTTTGGGTTCTTGCAGCCCAGCTGATTGCCACCGCCGGCACTGCTGGACCCGTCCTCTCCCTCCGCCTGACCTCCGCCTTCTCTCGGGCCTCCCATCGGACCGTTTCCCCTGCCGCCATCCATAGCCTGAAGGTGCCCCTGTGATGAGGCGTGACTAGCTCGATTGTGGAGAATGGTGGGCGAATTGTGAACGGCGGCCATCTGGGCAGAGTGGTGTCCAATCATGGCCGCAGTCGCAGGCATCGGCGGTGATATGGGGCAGGGTCCACTGGAGAGCACCATGCTCGCCCCACCGTTGATGGGACTGTCATTCGGGTGGTGGCCGTACGCCTTTCCGAATCCCTTCCGACCGGCGGTGCACTCCCCACCAGACAGTATGGGCGTCGACATTTTCAGTCGAACCTCTTGGCGAGCGTAAGCCTGATGAAAAGGAATGTGTGAGAGAGGTGGTAAGTGATGATGGTCATCAGCAGTCAATGGTAGACAGCAACTTACTTGTGGACAAGTGGGCGGACACTGCATGGAAGGGTGGTGCACTATCCGAGGCGTACCAATGGTTCCGTACCGGTCTATCCGCTCCAGAGTTTGGTGAACCTGAAATGATATTTAAAAAGTTTTTTAATAAGTTTTTTTTGTAAACTAATAAAACTATTGTTTTGCTGTGTTTATTGTTATGCTAATCATTCTACACAAAAAGTTTTTTATTATTTTACTCATCAACATTGCTTAATTTTGTGTTTAGCACTAAAAACATAGTTGACCTTTTTGGTTGGTAAGCGGTAATGCCATGAAACAGGAGAAGCTTAATGTTTCAGGAACGTTTTTATCAGAGATTGTGTTCACAGGTCATGGCGAGGCTCTGGTGCCATTTGATGCCAGAGAGCCTGCCATTTAAACTTTAAATTAGTGGCTTCACTGTGCCAGTGGTGCTCACTTTCCTCGTACAACATAATGAGCGATCGTCGGCATTATCTGTACTGCTTCAGTGCCACAGCCGCCATCGTCACTGCTGATGATGATGATGCCGTCGCCGCATATCAGTGCAAATAATATATTGCAAATCTTAATATTTGCCGTTGCAATTCTACAAAAGTCAGCGTCTACATTCATTTGAGAATGAGCTGAGGGCCAAACAATAAGATTATTGACTGGCACTTGGCTTCTCCATCACATTGCCTTGCCTTACCAGTGCTCCCTCTCCCCTTTACTCACACAATACCATTGATTGTCTGTGCCATTTCAATGCTATTAGCGTAGATTAATAATTTATTTTAATTAGTTTGCTTACTAAATTATTAATAAGAACCATTCATTATGGAGGCTTCTGCAACCGCAGCAGCGGCAGCAACGGCAGCAGCGCCAGCTGCAACTCTCCAAAGTGTGTTTAATCTACATTCACTCCTTCTCGCAGCAGCAGCGGCAGAATTTTTCCTCCACTCCTTCATTGCTTATCTCGTGCATGGCCAAATTTAATTTAATTTTCATGTTTTTTGTTCGTCTCACAAGAGCGAGAATCAATAATAAAAGGCCTTCTTTTGAGTAGTAGTGCACCCTTTTTACTTACTTTCGATGATTGCTCTATTCTCTTTGCTGGCAACCATTCTCTTTCTCTCTTACTCTTCCTCATTCTGCCTGGCATTGTCATCCTCGTTGATTATTATCTAAACACACGCTGCTGTACAGCAATAATTGAGCATTGAAGATTGCATGCATTCGGTTGCTCATCAATTTGCGGTCTAATTGTGGGTGGCCAATTTTGATGGGCTTTTCACAAACGGTCACATGGCGTGAGTCTTACACACTTTTTCTCTAGTTGTTTTTGTTTAGTTTCTGAAATGCACCAGTCTACTACCAATATGTATTGGCTTTACGTTTTGCTCAAACTTTTTTCTTATTAACGGCTTTGAAGAATATTTATAAGACCCTAAAAGTAGACAAGATTTTTCTGTAGTGTACTCTCTACTCTTGTTCTTTATCTTTAAATTGTGATTTTAAAAAAACTTATTTTAAAATTTTATTTTGACTTTTTTTAACTTGCTCGTTGGTTGAGTTTTAAATCTGCTTTTTCTAAGATTGAGTTAGCTAGGCACTAGAATTGAATGGAAAATTTATGTATTTTCAAAACTGCTTGGCAAACTGGCTCCCAACTGTGGGGCTGTGGCTTTTGATGGCTTCTGTTTTTGCGTTAAAGAAAATGTGAAAGCATAATGCAGTGACGATATCATGGCCCTAGCAAAAAAAGCTAAAAGTAGCTATAAATTTAGCCTAATGCCGCCTTTTTTAACGCAGCAGCAGCATAACTGACTTTGTTTGTCAGTTTGGTGAATATTATCTAGACATCTTTTCCTGTGGCATACAGACTACTGTCGTTGCCATTTGCTATTCACCCATTTGCAGTTCTATTCTGGTGGTCGTGTAATATACAGCCCTAATTGCACTAATTCGCCGTCGCCTGCGGTCAGGTTTATTCAGTGGCGCAGGCCGTTATAAGCCATTCTGGACGAGCATAATTGCATTTGCTTGTTTGTTGCTGTGTTCTCGCTAGTTATTGCTGCAAAAACTGAGTGCACACTGCACACTGTATTAGGCATTAGTATCACTCGGGGACTGGCTGTGCTGGGCAGATTCATTCATGTTTTATTACCGCAGATAAATGTCCTACTGTCTGTGTCTCTCAACTCATCCTCGAGTTGGCCACTTGACCAGTGTTGGCGGTGGTATTGGTGGTTGCAAAAGTGGTGGAGGCAACGGCAGAATCCTCAACAAAAGTTCTCACTTCCAGCCATTGAGTAATGGTGCCAACATTGTCTGCATGCAGTTCCGTTTTAGTAGCAAAATAGAGGAGAAAACGGTGGAGTCACTTTTGTGAACGCCTGATTGTCGCTGTGCGGCAATTTGCTGCTGACAACTTTCACCCTGCTGATTAGTCTCTCTGGCTGGCTGGTACCGGCTCTAAGCACAACGTCATACATACATGCAATCGATGCGACCACTAATTAGTCTCATTTGGGCGCATCTTCTCCTTTGTTGTGCCCATGTGTGCAAGTGCGTGTGTGTTTGTGTCACTGCCTCAGTGTAGCAATGTTGGCTAATGGACCCGAGTTTTTGTGTAGCGCACACCATCTCTTTTGTACTTTTTGCGCCTCTGTCGCCATTTCCCCTCTCTTTCTTGGCTAAACTTGCTCATTTTGTATAAGCCAAAACGTTATGTGTGAGTGTGTGTGAGTTGGCAAACCTTACGTGACATGAACGGTGTGCTCAGAGGAACACCAGAGGAAACTGCCAGCAAACAATTGAGAAAGTGCACAGCAAGGGACAAGATCTCACCGAGCACACAAGCACCACTAAATGTGGCCAGTCATTCATTAGAGGCAGTGTAAAGTGAGTTGGATGTTGGATGCTAATGAATCTTGCGTCACTGGCATGTCTGACGCTCAGTCGCCATTTTCTAGTTCGGCCACACCATGTCCTTGCCCTCTGTCCTCTTCCTTCTCATCCAAAGGACGCAGTAGCTAAAACCGTTGTCTCCAGCTGCAGTGGTGCACGTATCTAACAAGACACTGCTTTCTATCCCGACAACCAAATACAAACTTCGTACATGGAACAGTGGTAAGTGCACAGTGGTTGTGTTCCTACTTTTGCAGTTTTCCAATTTAAAAGAGTTTGTTATCTGGATTCGCACTGCTGAGAAAGGAAGCACTCAGTTTGATTAGAGAAGAAAACACTGGCAGCAAACAGACAGTGTTTTCTTCATTTTTTAGTCAAAAGAAAGCTCACACTTACTCACTTTTTCATTGCTGTGTCACTTAATTTCCTTTTTGTAATTTATATTTTCTTTTTTGATTCTCTTCATATTTCTCAAATTGACTTGTTCCTGTGTAGTGTGGTGCTAGCAGTGAACAACACATTATTATTAATGTATTTCAGTGCATCCACGCTTTCAACGCTGCATCTCAGTGTAAAAATTTTCAATTTTTTAATTTGGTCAAAATTATATTTGGACAAGTTTCACTCTGCCTAGTTTCCGACAAACCCGGTGCGTAACAACTTTTGTCTGGACGGTTGCTTTCACCCTCTTGGCGGAATCTGTTTCTCATTTCTCTTTGACTTTTGTTGCCTGTAAAGATGTGTGCTGTCCCTCTGATTGGTCTAATAAAAAATGATGCTCGCCTGGCCAACTCCTGACGGTGGCTAGTGAACTAGTGCCTTTTTTGCCTTTTACACCAAGTTTCCATTCACTTTAGGGCGCACCACTCCAGCCAGTTCATTTGCTCAGCCTTTCACTCAGTCATTCAGGAGAGACTCGACCAGTCTCTCTCTCTCTCTCTCTCTCTCTCTCGCTCTCTACTTCACACTCTCAGACACTTGCAGACAAGTCAGGAAGTTTTCTTGCTCGCTGGCAGCAAGGGCCTGCTCGTTTGTTGTCTGTCTGTGTTGTTCGCTGTTGCAATGTCGATGGGGTTGATCAAGCAACGATAAAATGCTGATGCGAGCCCGATGATAAAACGATGATAAATGGTTCCCTTGTGTGCGGCTGTCCAATGAGAACTCTTCTGCTCAGCTCAGCTCTGCCGTTGCAACTCTGTGCTGCACACACTGTTTTGGGCACTGGAGCTAGGATGCGGCACTTGGCCCTTGCTCAAACTCAACTTGTGCTCTTGGCCTGCCACTTTGCACAGTCTTTGCGTTTTTGGCCAAGCACTCTTTTTGTGATTTGGTGCCGACAAAGCCTTTGCCATTGCCTTGCTTGCCACTGCTTTTGCCGCATCTTCAGCAACGCTGTTGTGTCTCCTCGTTGCTGACATGAGCCCAGCATCTGCCCCTAGTGAGACAACAGCAAGTACGTCACTTTTGCTCTTCTTTTCTCTCGCTCTCTCTCACCCTCACCAATGTGGTGGTCTTTGATGCACTCTTTGGCGCAATTTAATTTTCTTAACTCATTTATGCTGGCACTCCATTTAGGCTCCTTGCACCACTACTGCTTGGTTCTACTTTCTACAAATTCCTTCTCTTCCACTTTTCTTTCTTTTCATGCCTGGTTGCTGTAGAGCACTATTTGTCTCAACTTTGACTTGCCTAAATTATTTTCCCCTTCATACTGGTGCTCATTTGGGATTGTTTTTTTCAATTTATGGTTTCAGCTGCTTTACGGCAAAGCTTACTTTGAACAGAGCATTCGAATGCGGCAAATCATTATTTTACATTTAGTCTCAAGATGCTTTCTGTGTTATGATTTGATTCAATTAGGTTTAATTTCAACGTTAAAAGCAAAAGCTGTTTTAAAAATATTTTTATTTGCAGTATAAGCTGATCAGCACTATTAAATCAATAAGTTTTAGCAAAAGGCAACACTGACTAATTGCGTTCTCTAGGATTGCAATTTTTAAACATCTCAAAAAAATAAACCGCATGTTTTTGGGTTGTCTGATCGGTCATTTGCCAAGACTGACTTTTCTTTTTTTAGTGGATCAGTTGACAGATAGGTGGACAGTGTCTCTGTGTCCTCCGTCGTGGCTTGATTAATACAATCTTGCCAGTGTTCCCTTTTTTAAACTTGCAATCAGTAGTTTTCCTTCAATGAACTGTTTTTTAATTTAGTTTTTCTACAAGCGGTTTTGAAAGACGACTGACACAAAGTTGACACAAAGTGCAGATCGAAATTCAATTTGGCACAGCTTCAGTGAGTCGATGAATGTTGAATTTGTCATTTTTTAATTCCAATTGCCAGTGCATTCTCTGGCTGTCGCCTGCCTGGCTTTGTGTTCTCGATCATCGTGATTGTCTTTGTTGTCGTTTCACTTTTTCTTTTGCCGCGCAATGCGTTCTTTTATTTTCTCCCTTTTGCTCTTTGTTCATTTGCCTTTGCATTCAGCTACAAACTTTTTTCCTATCAGCTTGCCTGCTTGTGTGTGTGTGCGTCGACAGTCGTCTCTGTGCCAGTTTCAGTAGCCGCTTTTCTTTTTCTTCTTCACTTATCTGAAATTTGTGAGCCCGGCTGTTGTGGTGGTACTAGTATTCAGCTTCACTGTGTGTGCCCACTGGTGCTCACTAGCGCTGATGCCTTTGAAGCAGTCCTCCGGCAGCCCCGCTATGATCGATTCACAATGTTTTTGCAGTGTAATAATAATCTCTGATGCCGGTATGTGTCAGTGTGACGCAATGCGCTCATCTTGGCGCATTACCTCCTCGTTTGGCACAAGGTTGTCTGCAACCTAGCCAGCATCAGTAGCTCTCTTCTGACCACCACTAGCACCACCAGCAAATGGCATCAAAGCGAATAGAGGCCGAGGTCGTTGTGCCTAAAAATAGCTACACAGTAGTGAGATGAAGTGAACACACAGTGAGTGCTACTGCTGTTGCTGTTTCGGCTACTGCTGCTCGTTATTGGCCTCACTTGCCTCGCTAGCTGATGTCGTAACCGTTTGTGTAGGCATGGGGAAGGAAAGCTAGGCACCGGCAGGCATGCTGCCAGACTCTTTCTCAGTGCAGCGCCCAAGACTGCTGCTGCTGCTGCTCCATCCATTCATCGATTGCTGCCGCTTGCTAACTGCAAACCATTTGGCGGATCAATTGGAGCCAAATGAATATATCCCACTACTCCGCAAAAGGATATATATAGAGTGCCGTCTGAGACGACGAGAAGCAAATGCCTCTCTCTTCTCTCTCTCTCTCTCTCTCTCTCTCTCTCTCTCTCTCTCCTCTCTCTCTCTCTCTCTCTCTCTCTCTTTCTCTTTCTCTCCGCCGAGTCAGTGGCCGCTCTCTCACTGGTGCTGATCTGGGCAAGCGGAGAAAATGGTTCAGTGAGCCAATTGGCTGACATGCTCCCCATGCCAGCCGGGAAGCAGCTGCAAGGGAACACACTGCTTCCCGGCTTAGCAATGCACCCCATCTACCCAGCCAGCCTGCCCGCATGCCTATCTGCTTTCTAGTGCTGCAGAAGTCCATGGATGCAGAAGGGTACACTTTCTTTACTTGCCAGTTGCAGTCGATAGTTTGCATCCTTTGCTCCCTCCGCTGCCACTGCTACTCCTCTGACATTTCGATTTAGTCCTTGCAATTATTAATATTAATATTAATGTGCATTGCTGTACTTGGAGACAATAATTCTTCCTGCGTCTTGATTACATTTTGCGGTTTTTGTTGCCTGGCTCTTTTCCGTTTCAGTGTTCGGTTGTGTGTGTTGTTGTTCTCAATGTTGCGACAACTTTAGAGCACTCGCACTGCACAATCGATGATATGCTGTGCAGCGCAGTGGCTATTTGTAGTCATTTTGGTCAGTGCTCTAAAACAGTAGAACTCTTTTTTATTTCCCCCCCCCTAATTCTCTCATCTGCCACTGGCACGTTTGTCATTGTTTGCACTGCTTGCTTTTCTTTTATTTGATTTGTCTGATTTATTTACGCCACTTGCCACTGACCGCCACCACCACTGGTGCACCGTCTATTGCCATGTTATCGAAACACGCTTTATGAATTCCTCAGCCACTCTTTATCTTTTTTTGTTGTTTTCACTTTACCCTGCAGATCAATTTGCAGTTGATAGGAGAGCAGCCAAGCAGAGTACAGCCGGCATCAGTGGCTGTTTGCTATGCTTGTGTGCATGTATGTGCTGATAGGTTGGCAAAAAAGCCAACGAAGCGGACACTGGCTGCCTAGTGTTGCACAGTCTAGATTGAGGACACATTTTTTGGTGAAACTCGGCAACCTTTCCTTTCTATTCAGAAAGCATACAAAAATGTAAAAAGTCAGTTTACAAGTAGAGCGTTTGTAAGTGGTGGTAAAAACGCAATACAGGCAAACATTCAATGGCTTGTTAGCTAAACTGAATTGCACTTCAGAATATTTCCGCTTTCAAGCTAAAGCAAACGGTAGCGGCAATACAGCGCACAAAAAAAGAGTCCGTTTGAATTGCATTTTTGTGTTTTGTACTAAAGATATACAACAAGCTTTGTAGAGAATGGCATGCCAGCAAATTGGCTAGTTGTAGTCTACAGAGGATCACCTCAATGGCATTCCGCGATGTTTTTATGAATTGTCCTCATTTAGCGACCTGTACAAATGAGCTTACTTTTTTCTTTAAATAAGGAGAATGAGCAAGTCCGAACATTAAGTCGTAATGATCACATCGATTATTGCACTTGGTTGTGCAATTATATTTCGCTTTAGCATTTCTCAAATTGCCACTGTTTAATAGAGCAGCTTCACTGTGCTAAATTTTTTCTGCAAATTTGTGCCTTGTGTCTTGCGCCCACTACTACTGCTGGTGTCTACTAAGGGCGTTTTCTCACTCGATAATGATTCACTCAACATTAATCACTTATTGGAAAACTTTACGACGGCGGCAGTAACCTAACCCCTCTGCAGTGTTCAATGTAAATAAGTGTCGGTTTTAGCTGAATGGAACACTTAACACTGGCTTCAGAGTGCACTCCTTTTTCTCTTTCTGCCAACTTTGTATTTGCCTGTTTGTCTGTTTGTCTACTTGTGCACACAGCATAAGTCGCGTGTAATGTGCCACTTTGTAATTTAAAGCCATCACTGCTTCTCGTTTTTTGCTTGACGCTCACACCAGAGCACATAGAGTGAAACCCGACTGATCATTCCTACTGTTTTGCGTATATGGAAAGTGAGTTTTCTTTTTTTTTTTTTCGAGTTCAGTGCCGTCTTTATGTCTGTGTGTTGTCTTTACCCGACAGTGCATTTTATTTATTATCTAGCATTCTAATAGATTTATTTGCCACTGAGACTTGCTCGCAGCAGTACAGTGCTCTAACTCGATTTATGGCAGAGAACCGAGGCCAATGGCTAAGAAAGGAGGAGGCCAAAAGGAGGAAAAGGAGGGCAGAAAAGCAGACCAAGAAAGCAGACTGGACCAGCAGTAACAAGCCAATCTGCACACTCGATCTATTTACCTTTATCTGCTCGATTTGTTTTGCCTCTTTGTTTCATTTTCTTTTTCCTGCCCTACTGTGAGTTTTGAGTTGGCCTTCTTTGGGCCGGACTTTTTTCTGTTTTTCTCCTTCTTCATCTATCTGTTCTTTGTAGTCGGCATTAGTTGGCATCATCAAGACTGTCCTGTTGTCGTTATCGGCCAAGTAATTGCTTAATAGATCGCAAGATCTCTTGCAC
The DNA here is from genome assembly GCA_024499935.1 of Tyrophagus putrescentiae. Classification (NCBI taxonomy): domain Eukaryota; kingdom Metazoa; phylum Arthropoda; class Arachnida; order Sarcoptiformes; family Acaridae; genus Tyrophagus; species Tyrophagus putrescentiae. The sequence goes on along the minus strand of JAMZRA010000001.1, from coordinate 4,784,786 downwards.
ACTTCGTTTGTTCGCTTCTCTTAAAGTTCCAGTTTTCCTTTGGAATAAACTGGAGTCAGCATCGACAACGACAACGGCAGCCAGTGAGCACAGTGAGCGCAGCAATGCTCTCTGGGCTCTCCTTCCACTGCTTCTGCAGTGTCACATGCTTGCATCGTTAATGCATCATTAATTAACATGAACGTTTTGGCTATGCCATCATTTCATTTCATTATCCATTTCTATGTCTCTCTCTCTCTCTCTTTCTTCTAGGCAACACACAAGCACACTAGCACATAACCGTGACGACGGCAGTTTATCTTTTGATGGCCAGCGACCATCCAAATGCTAAATGGCTCTTGCTGATGTCGCCGCAATTGGCCAGCATTGACAGCAGTGCCCATTCAGTACTAAAACTGTGTGCATCTTTAATGGCCGTCTTTGTCCTGTGTTTCGTCTCCATAGTCTACATGGCGCTTGTACAGCAAACTGCAGCACTAAAACTGTAAAACAGTTGACACTGCTCTTTGCAGCGGTTTACAGCATCAGCATCAGCATCAGCATCAGCAGCTATTGAGATTGTTTTTATTTATTTTGATAAACTCACTTTCTTGGAAAAATGTCCCTCTCTTTCCCTGCTTACGCTATTACCGGCAAAATGAAAAAGGCAAACAACGTCAAACATAGTGATTTGAGCTGAGTTCACAGCAAGAAGTCTCTCTGCCTTTTCTGGTCATTGATCACATTGAGTGCGGTCAATTTATGAGCTGGTAAGAAAGTAAGCATAGCGGCATTGCACACCCACAGATAAACATGCACTTCTAATTGGGTTCAGTAGTGGCAAAATGTCATTCACTGGGCAGCCATATTGGACATGACCGTTAGCCACTGCCTGGCACACCGACATACACACACACACACAAACACACCAATTGCACGGCTCAATAATGACTTGCCGGCAGTGTATGTGTTTAGTTCTGGTTCTCTGTCTGGTGCCTTTTTGCTCTGTACACGCCATTATTAACCTTATCGCCTAATGGCGCCTTTATTATTGGCATCACTTTAATTAACTTTATTAGCCCGTTATATATATATTTCGATAGACTGGAAAACAGTATAAAAGCAGAAAAAACAAGGAGTAGTGGTGGTAGATGTGTGAAAACATTTGTGAAGAGAGAGTGGCTCACAAATTTGAAACGAATTAGCAGCATCGAGCCAAATTGGAAATTGTTTTGCCCGTGCTCGGCGACGACGACGTCGACGACGACAAAGATGTCGTTTCTCTTTCTCTCTTTTTGTCTCCCCTACCATCTCAACCGGGGTTTCGGTAATTTGAGAATTGGCGGCAATTTAGTGCCAATTGCTATTAGCGAAGGATTTGCCCACACTCACTGCCTGCTCAGTTGGCACCGAAGCAGAGCATGGCGTTTATTGGGCAATGGCCGACCAAGTGCCACTCGATACGTGCGCCCGTGACGCCGATGTTGCCTGGGCGCCGTTTTGCTGGCGGCTGGGTTGCCTTCTCTCGCCACTACTGCTGCTCAAGTGCTGTCCCGTACCACTGCCACTGCTGCAATAGTTTGACTCGTTGAACAATCATTACAATTAGTACTACTGCTGCTGATGCTGCTGGTTTTGGTAGTGGTGGTGGTGGAAGTAGTACTTGCGGGAAACAGTACCGCTTGTTGGCTTTCTCATTATTACAAACTTGTAATTGCCTTTCTCGCCACTTCTAATTATGTCCTTTGTCTTGCCAGGAAAAAGTTCTTTTCAATTTTAATCTACACGAATACTTTAGTTGGTGGCCGCTGTTAAAGGAAAAATAAGAGGAAAAATTCTTGACTGTCGTGATGACGCTGGTCAAGTAGTGTTCAAGTGGATAAAACATTCTACTTCAACTTTTTTCTACCTGGCTCTACTAAAAAAACTTACAGGCAACACAAATGAAAGATGTGCTTTCAGTAAACAGCAAATCTAATTAAACTAACAAAATTATACCAAATAAAGCTCAAGTCAGTTTGCGTGTTGTGTGCGTGTGACTGTTTGAAGACTAGTTTTGACTACAACAAAAAGAAAGAAAACTGGCATTTTCACTTACCGGTAAAGGCATGCCTGCCTTGACAGGCCTGTGAAGAGTGGCACTGAGCGAATCGACCCCTGAGCAGAGCATTCCCGGCACTGACGGCAAAGGCATCGGCGGTGGTGGCGGCATTGAATGGTGCCCATCAGGGTGGCTGCCATCACTACAGCCATCCTCGGTGACCACACCACCGCCACCACCTCCTCCGCCCACTGACTGACTGATGGCCATGCCGATGCTGTTACTTCGACCGCCCAGACCAGGACCGGAAGAGGCTGCTGCGGCTGCTGCTGCAGCTGCCGCCGCGGCAGCCGCCGCCGCTGCGCACCGATTGCGGTGCTCCTGCGCCAGCTTGGCCAGTTGCTGTGAGCGCGTCTTGCGCATTGCAATTCGCTTTCCCAGGTAGCCTACAGTGGCATATTCCAATAGGGAGGCGAAAACCATGACGAAACAGGTGCCGAGGAAGACGTCAATCGACTTGATGTACGATATTTTTGGCAGTGCGGCATTAGTGGAGGACATGAGCGTGGTCATGGTGAGCACAGTAGTCACGCCCAGGGCTACTCGCGCCGGAGTGGCATTGCGGTGCAACCAAAAGGAGACCCAGGAGATGATGACGATGAGACTGGCAGGAATGTAGATCTGAATGAGGTAGTAGCCCATGGAGCGTTCAAACTGAATGTGGGCCACCAGACGGGAGTATTTGCCTGTTTGAAAAGAAAAAACGGAAGTTGCAATTAGCGACAGAGTCAGCGGGCGGATGTGGGTGAAACCTAAGCTGAAAACATCCGTGAACACTTACCCGTACTGAGGCCCTCAACCTTGTCTGTCTTTTTGTAGCCTACAACTTTAAATTGCGGCAGCTCTAACTTTGGCGTCATGCCGACTGCCTTCTTTAGCGGTAGTCCCCAGGCGTATATAATGTCAGCCATATCGTAGCCATCTGTAAGGAACAGGAAAAAACAAGAAAATAAAAGCAGTTTGTTTTTATTAGTTTTAAGTTGTAACTTGTGACCCTGCAAAAATGGTGATAATAATAATTGTCTAGCAGTAAAGCGCCCTGAATGGCAGTGATGCCGCTCAACACTTGCTCTCTGATTGCTACCTGTATTTATTTCTCAAATTTCGATATATTAAACTTATAAATTATTAAAATTTTTTCAACTGGCATCTGCGTGTGTGTGTGTTTGCGCGAGATGTATTCCTACTTCTCGCTTGGTCGATCAGTGTTCACATTTCACTTTTTCCTTTGTGCTTGTTTTTAACTAAAATTTAGTGCTCTAAATGAATCATTGATGCTGGTCCCTGTGAGCAGATTGCTCTGCTTGGCACTGTTTTACTACTTTCTCTTTTCTGATTGGAGCTAGACACTGAAATTTAAATTGCTTTATGCTACTTTCATTTCGTACAGCATGTTGCACTTTCAATTGCTCTGAAACAATTTTTATTAAATTTTAATTTTTGATTATTATACTTTTTCTCAAAGTGCTGTCTTTATTATCACAGCAACTACCAAAATAATCAAACTGATAATTTTATTTTGTATATTTGTTTTATTTTAACAAATTTAATAAATTGAACAAACAATAAAACTTTTTTTTGTGCGTGTTCAGAGCTGAATGTGTTTTCTGTATTTGTAGAAAGACATTTTAGCTAACCCATTTTGTCCATTGCATTCTATTAAATAATTTAGCAACAAATTTTAAGCGTTGTTTTTTTGTTATTATTGTTAACTCTAAACAAGCTAGTTTTAGAAAAACAAGTACTTAAATTGATCTACCTGAACGTAACTTTCCAAAACTTTAAATTGCTTATCAAAACGTTTTAGATGTTTTTGTTAAAAGTAAACACTTTGTTTTGTAATTAAAAATTTTTAAATTTAGAATGATTAAAAATTTATTGAATGTTGTTTTAAAATTTTATTTATTTGTATTTAGATTTAAAATTTTGTCGACTATCAATAAATGATGGCTTTCCTGCATAGCTTTTTTGCTCAATTTTTAGTTTTATTTGTACAACTTATTCTTTTCGTTCAAATAAATTTGTAAAGTTTTGTTCGACTTGATAAAAATTTGAAACTATTTTAAAAAAACACTGACTAATTTGTATAAAAAATTACAGTTTTTTACAAAAAAACAATTATATAAAATAAAAACTCAACTACTTTGTTTCAAATAAATTAGTTTTTAAATAAATGTTTAATTTTGTCCAATTAACGCTGTCATCATGTCGACCAATGTTTATTTTAAAAGTAAATTTGACTAAAGAGCTCAATGTGCTTTGTCAATTGAATCATTGATGACCTCTAATGACTTTTACTGTTCTGATCGACAATGGCGTTCAGTCATTATGTATTATTTATCCATTCTTCACTGTAATAGTCCTACTCTAGCAGATAATAGGAACATTTAAATTTTGAATCTCCAAATGAGCTTTTTAATAAATTGACTAAGTTTTTAAGTAAATGTCCAAACATTTTCTATGCAGTCAATGATTACACCAGTGTTGTCTCAATGTAAATAAAAATAAAAGTTTGCGTTTTCTAATTTTTAAAGTTTCAAGACGGATTTAGCTTAATTTTAAAAATGAAGGGCAATAATAGTAAACTGTGCCAGTAGAACACTTTTTTTCACTTTGTGATTGGCTCAACTTGCACTGGCACTTGCACAGTGTGGATTTCAAATAGCACTCGCTCAGCAGGCAACTAAATGCAACTCGATGTGGCAAATAAATCCAAAGTGAGGCATTCTCGATTGCATCCGTCGAGTCACCGCTTCTTGCCTGACTCTGCCTCTTCTGCAACAGTCGTGTTTTTGTTATCAATTTATTTTTTCATTTTATTGCGCCGTCTTCTTTCATTGGTCGCTAGTTACCACCAAACACTGAGCACTCTTTCAATCTGCCCAATTTGAACTAATTTTATCTGACAAAAACATTTTGCCTATTTTTGGCTTTCAGCTTTTTCTTTTGGCGTGTTAGCCTTTTGCTGCTGGTGCCGCTGATGTTGATGCTACTGTTGTTGTTGTTGTCGTCAGTGCTGTCACCTCTGCTTTCGTCTTTCTCCTCGCGGCTGGTCGTCTTAACCAATCAGTAGAACTCAATTTTGTCCACTAAGATGGCTTCACTTTTTCCCTTTTATTTTCTTCACTGACAGGCAAATAGTTGGCGCACATTTAACAGCAGCAAAAAATCACTTGATTTTCTCTACGCTGCTTTTTGCTGTCAAAAAACGTGCACAGACACAAAAGGCAGTGACCATTGCATTGAAAAACGGTATTTCCTTGTGCTAAAAAAGTATTTCCACAATGTTTCAGTGAACATCGAATCATGCTGCAACTGCGACCAAAGAACAAGCAGCACTTTTCACCCACATACAACTTTGATTTGAGGGTTTTTCTTCTTTTCTCTTTTTCTGATGATTTGGGCATCAGCGATTCGGTGACGTCTGCACCCGATTGCACTGTCAATGTGTGTGTGGCCTTTTCGTCGACATTGAGCCACAATGGAAGAAACGACAAGTTTGCCTTCAGCATTACTTGACATGTTTGTTCATCCACTTTGCTTCATCTATGCCCCCCCCCCTCCACATCGGCTTGTCATATTGCTTTCATTTTTGTTGCTCATTTTTCTCTTTTTCTCTTTCTGCCAAAGGATTGCAGTGTGTCGGCTGTCGTGGCCTGTCTTCTTTGACTGCTGTTCATTTGTCGGTCTGTCACTGTGATTGGCTTTATTCAAAGAGAACAGATATTGCCTCTAACACAAACCAAACGACCAGATGACACTTTCTGTCGGACTCTTTCTCACATTTTTTTTATTTTGTTTTAATACAACATTTTAAAAAGTGATGCTGCTAATTGCCTTTTTTTGTTGCAGCGCATCTATTCTTGGTTAACATGGTTCACTGGCCAAACATTGCACTGCCCACTCAATTCACACGCACCGAACAAATGCAATTCATCAGCTTGCACTTTAAAGAGAGTTTAGATAGTTTAAATGATTTTAGACTTTTGCACTTTTGAGTCAAGTCTGGTAGAAAGTGAACGAAGTGTGCACTGATCTCTAAAAGCGTCCAATGTTGGTTTTTCTGGCCATAGCGTGGCCTGGCGTGAGCACTGCAAGCTGCACAAGGCCAACAAGGGTCTACTGTTTACTGAGGCAAGTCTCGTACTCAGCTGCGAGTAAATTTTGCTTTCCGCTAGTACTGTTCTTTGTTTCATTATTATTAACGCTTCACGATTTCGTTTTCGTCTTTCCTGGGCAGTTGCCTATTTTTTCCTGTGCCCAGTCGCTCTTGCTCTTGCTGCCGCGCCATCCTTCCTTTTTCGTTCTTTTGCTCTTCTCTCCTGTCGATAATTTAATTGTTCGTCTCTCGTCTGCTGTGACGCGAGCAGACTGGTTGGCGCCAATGTTTGGATTATTTGGATATTTCCGCCTGGCGCCAACACTCAGGCATCCTGCCTGCCATCCGCCAGACTTAATCATTGCCGTTTGAGTTAGATTTGCTGCAGCAGCACATATCATTACAAAGCCGTAAATAATTTGAAAATAACTTTCTCCTCTTTCTTTTCTGAAACTGGTGCAATATATCTTCTCTTGAAATTCTTTTTTTGTCACTATTTTTTATACTTTGAAATTCGTTTCTTGACAAATAAGGTTACAACAATAATTGAATTTGCATATCGTCCAGGAGAGAGCGTCTAGCGAATTAATCGGCAATGAGAGAAAAAGGAGGAGAAAGAGGAAGAAAATGGATGGGAGATGAAAGGCAAAAGAGATGCAGTCTGCCATCTGAGAAAGAGAAGGCATTGCTGGCACGCTTCAAAGGGCGATGCACCAGTGACAACGGCAGCAGCAGTTGTGTCTGTGCAGTGTTGTTCAATGCGCCTGGATGTGGTCGGAATCACTAATTGGTGCGGCAGCATCGCCATCAACATTACCATCAGACGACGTCTCTGTCATCGCCTCCTCTTCTCTCTCTCTCTCTCTCCTCTTTCCTGCTGCTTCCTTCTGCAGCCTCACCGATCACTTACACACTATGTCACACAGCAAACTCCCTTCCTCACTGTTTCCTTCATTGTCACTTCCGCGATTGCGAGCACTCTGTGCACTCACTGCAGACAATGCAAGGTGTGCATCTTTCGGTGTGTGCTTGTGCTTGTGTCTGTCTGCGTTGTTTGTCTTGCCGCTTCTGTTTTCCAGTTTTCGCCTTAGCGCGCTCTTATACACTTCATACTTCTCATTTGTCTGATGTGTGTTTGTGTGGGTAAACATCTTTCGCTGGTACAAACACACAGCATCAACACACACTCTTACACTCACGCATTTCTGTAGTGGCAGTGCAGCGTGCTGCATTTGTTGCTGCTGTCGCTACCGCTTCAATTGCATTTGTTCCCGTCCATCTCGAGCCTGTTTGCGTGCCAGTACGCTTCAGAAACAGGCAAACAAAAAAGAACTGGCAGTCAGGCAGACATGAATCTTCTTAGCGCACACATAATGCTCTGAAGCCTTATGGTCTCCTTCTTCTCCTTCTTCCATGTTGATGATGACTCGAAAGCTACTGGCCTACGCTCTCTCTCTCTCTCTCTCTCTCTCTCTCTCTCTCTCTCTCTCTCTCTCCCTCACTCTACTGTGATCACCAGTGAGTTGCAATTATTTCAGCGAAAGTGGACATTGAGACAAAAAAAGGCACTGGGAACCTGTAGGGGAGAAAGGACTGCAGCAGACTGCATTTGCTTTGATTGAAGTGATAATCAAATTAGACAGGACAATCGGTACATCAACCAGGATACCAGGGCTGGAGAATGCCGACAAGCACAAGCACGTCTCTGTCTCCTCTCCTCTTTCTATTTTCTTTAGAAATGTCTCCCATCCTTCTCATTTTCTTCTCCTTTTCCTTTTTTGCCTTCTTAATGAATAATTACAATGTCTTCTTTGCATTGCAATGCCAAGAAGAACTTTGCTGTCGGTGTAGATTTGGCGGCGAGTTGTTGGGCTTGCTCAGCTCTAGTTCTGCCCCCTTTCTCGCTGTAATTTGTGCTTCCGCTGGCGCCGTCTCTGCGACTGCACATCTCGCCTATTTTCTCTCCCTTTCGCCTGCTTTTCCATTGCATTTGACAGGCCCAATTTTGTTTCCTTGCCTGTGTGTGCCTGCCTGGCGCGTTTGTTCGTTCGCTCTTTCTTCTTTTCTGTTGCCCCTCTACAGCAATTCGATTCTTTGGCCATGTCTCAATGTTCGTTCTCTCCTTCTCTCGGCGAAAGCCAATTTGTGAAATGTTTCCTCTCTTTGCCGATGTTTTTTCTTTTTCTGCCCACGCCGTTCTCTGGTTCTCTGCGCGCCAAAAGCAAGTACAACAAGCAAAATGCCAGAAAATGCCTCTTTCTCTGTGTGTTCCCAATAATAATGGCCTTATCGTTGGGCCGGTGAGCTAGCGGTGGGCTAAGGGGCGCCTATTGTTTTGAAACATTATTATTTGCATATTTTTTTCCATTTTGAATTTCACTTCTTTCATGAGGTGCTCTCAGTAAAGAATTGGATTTTAGTTTTGTTTAGACACAATAATTGAAATTCTACCGAATAAAAGTAGCATTCACCATCACTGCTGATGATGATCTGTACAGCAGTTCAGTGCAAAGCTGCTGAAGCCGTTCTTACCCTTAACAGCGATGGATGAATAAGAGCCTTGATCTTTTTCCTGCTCTATGCATCTACTACTTTTTTTGCCTTCACTGTGTACAGTGCAATCTGATACATTTATTTGATTGAATGTCGCCTAACATCATTTTCTCCCTTTTGAGTAGGCCTTCTGTAAACGGCAAAAATGTATTGGATATGGAAAACTAACAACAGTTAGTGATCTCAGTGCATGCATCGTCGATATTCTGTTTAGAGTGCTTTCAAGTGTGTGCACCTGATGTGTGTGTGTCGATGTGAGTTTGAGTGTATGTAAATGGGAAATAAAATACTTACAGCTTTCAACTTCGATTGTACACAGCTGGCTGTCCATTGGGAAGTATTGCAAGTTCATAGGGCAGCTAGCCGTGACTGTCAATCTGCGGAAAAAAATAAAAAAGAAAAGCAAATTAGAGCCATGAGAATGAAAAGAAAAGGGTTAGAATATGGGGAACAAATAGGGGTACGGGAAAGAGAAAGAGAGAGAGAAAGGCGTCAATGTTTGTTTAGCAATTTCCTGTAACGGTGGTACAGTGGCAGTTGATAGTGTCTACTGTCTGTCTGCTGTCGGCAGGCTGCAGCTGCCACTGCTCACACTGCTGCAATGTCAATTGTGGCACCGAGAGGGGTCCAATGCTGAGCTGTGCTGTGCAAACACTTATCTAATGAACGACACTTGGCTGCATCTCCCTCACTTATTAATTACTCACAGGCGATTCGGATGCTGCTGATGCTGGTGTTGGCGTTGGTGCTGGAACTGCCAAGCTAATCTCTCTTTCTTTCTGCTTGCCATTTGCTGTTCATTTATCTTTCTTAGCCGTCTTCCTCACTGCTAATGTTTTGAGAAGTGCTTTCGCCGACTGTGATGGCGATGTGCCCCTCGCTTCCTTCGTTTTCAGTCGCTTTCGGCGCCCTCGGCCACACGCACACACACTTAGCCACTGACTCACTGACAATTAGGCCATCAGAATTCAGGACTGGCGCTCCCTGTCTAAAAATCGTACGATGGTCGACCGTTTACGTCAGCTGACGATGTCTGCCAAAACGCGTTACCACCACCAGTGAGGCACCACTTGATAACCTCGATCTGCACTGCCACTTGCCCCTCTCTGTAGCCTCTCCTCTCCTCTTTTCTTTCTTTTCAAAATTGTCTATGGTTCAGCACTGAAGCAAATAATCGGAAAGATGAGGGACGATAAAGATGTCCAGCTGTGAGAAAGCGTTGTGCATCACTTGCAATGGCGGTCTCGCTCTAATTGATGAACGATTACAGACTGCAAAAAAACCTACTCTTTTATCTTCTTTTTTCTTTTGGCCATTCTAAATGCCTCTGTTTGTGTGACATCATCCTGGTGGTCAGTCCTTGTACACTGACCATCTACCCATTACTTCACTCTAAGTCAACGTTGGCAAAGTCATCCTCAAACGGCAAAGGTTAGACCAACTGTCCAGTATTTTAATATTATTCCAGTTTTTGGCACTCAAACTTTGGCCGTGCTATCATCTTCCCATCAGGCAGTACTCGACTCATTCCTGTACAGAACAAAGTCACTAGAGTCTACACACACCACTTTCAAGCTCAATGTCACTGTGCAGTGCGCACAGTGTGCACACATTGAGTTGAAAGTATTCCCCTTTTTCACTCCCCTTCCCTAGCACATCACAATTTTTCCATCTTTGCTGGAACTGTCCCTCTTTTTCTGGTGAATATAATCTGCATGTGGTGTGCTGCACTCAGTGCACTGGCATCCCCATTCGTTGCACACTCAACCTACTCACAGCACCGAGGCAGTCATTGTGAGTCAGACACGTCAATTTGTTTACTTATTACTCGATTGATCTCTCTGCCTTCTGCTTTTCTACTGCTTTTTCTCTTCAGACTGCTTCTGCTGCTGCTGATTCTGCTGCCAGACAAATGTAGAAAAACACATCGTTTGAATATTCGATTGGCAGGCCATCGATTCAGTGCCTCCTTGTTTGTTCACTCGCCTTTGTTGGCACACTTGCCATCTTAATAGACCACATATGCACACTGTAAAGAAAGAGAAAGTGAAAATGCAATGCCTTGATAATCAGATCAACTTGAATTGTATATGCGTTTGTGTGTGTGTGTCTCCTTCATTGTGTGTATGCCAACTTGTCAATCGGCCACACGACAGATTCTTCTAGGCTCAATTCCTTGGCCAAACCTTGCTGGCAAACAGGTCAAAATCTTTTTTATTTTATTTTTGTTCAGTACGGCTGCCTCACCAAAGCTGCCTTTTTCAACTTTTAGTGCATTCGTGCACTTGCACTACACTTTGCCCTTCTCACTCTGTCTAGCCAATTTGATTTGTCTGCATATGTCGGCTTTGAGAATTGCACATTTAAAATTTAATATCAATATCAACTTGACAGGTTGCAACCAAAATCCAGCTCGATCTAGCCACTTTGCTTCTCTCAATCAAGTATTCACAAAGTAAAGATCTAGACAGTACAGTGCACACTGCTGGATGTTTTTGCATGCTATCAGAATGCTTATATCTGCTAAATTAAGCACCAATGTGTAATTGGGGCATAGCGATTAAATAACAGTGCAAAAATGGTGTAGGAGAAGAGTGATTATACTAGCTAGACCATCACATATTTATCGACATTGCATGTAGCTGCACATGCTCTGTTGTTTACTCTTTTCAACTTGTTTAGACATTTATTAATTGATAGGATTGTCCAGACAACAAACGAAAGTGCTCGAAGTGCTTTGGTGCAAGCCGTTTTTTGCGGTGCGACACAATAATGTTTGATTGCTCTGAGGAATGCAAACCGTCGATGATTAATGACAACGAGACACAAAGCTTGTTAAGATTTTTCCGCACCATGTTTCTTCGTCTGCCTTGACTTTCTATTTTTGTTGAATTGGTTGTTTGGTGGCTAGCATTTCCGAGCACTGTACATTATCAAATTAGACTGCTAGGCGCAAAAAGTGCTTTAAAAATGATGCCACAGTATTTCAGATTGCCCTGCAGTCACTGCCTGCAGTACAAAAGGTTTCAGTTGCAACAGAGACCAACTTAGCAGAAACACGTAATGTTTTGCCAAAACCCGCAAAACGAATTGTAATTTAATTTGAGCTCCGTTAAGGAGACATCATTTGGTTGCACACTTTCTGCGGCGCTTCAAGTTTGGTTACATGTGAACTACCATACCACACTACGTACAATGAATAAACTCAATGAAAAAATTTAAAAAAGCGCAACCTTTTAGTACTTTTAGTAATGTGCATGTCAGTTTTTACTAGCACATTAATAATAGGTTATGTTTCAAATGAGCTCCAAATGATGAGAACACGTTAGGGATATAATTCCTCAAAAGGATTATTTGCGCATTGTCAATATTCGACAATCTCCTTTTTGAGTGATATTTGTGTCTATGGGAAACAGTCTTCTAGTCGCAAAGCCATGAAAGATGGTGGCACGATGTGGCAGTGAGTGCCTTCTCCTCAACTAGGCGAACGAGAAATTCCAATAAAAAGAAGTGTTAAAAGACCGCTCTGTCAGTTTTCTCTTTGCCAAGCACCATGTTCCTCTTTTTCTCCATTTCTTTCTACACTGTTTCTCTGTCGCCATAATCATCAATATTTTGGTGAAGAAAATAGTGAGAGAGAGAGAGAGTAGAGCAGAAGCGGCAGTAATAATTCCTGAAATGCAACGTAGTAGTGAAGGAGTGTGTGTGGTGAAGTGTGGTGTATATATAGACATTTATTCTAATAACATTTATATAATAAGAATGGACCATGATGTGGATAATGGAAAAGATTGTAGCGCAAGAAATGTAAAAAAGATGAGAGTGAGGCAACACGATTTATGGCGTGAGATGGATGGATTGCTGAAAGCTAGTGCAGAGAACTGGGAGAAAGAGAAGAGAGAGAGAGAGTGGCGGAAAATGACGGAGTGAGTGTAAGTGAAAGTGAGGATGAGTGCTCCGCTCCGGAGGAGGAGGAAAGTGAAGGAGGCAATGCATTCACTCCAAAAGAGTTGTCTGTTATTCTTAACGCGCCAGTTGGGAGCATCGCATTGAAGATGAGGATGGTGTCCGAGAGGGGAAAGTGCTCCAATGGCCGATCATCATTACCGTTATGGCTTTTGATTTCCGCATCCGTAGAAGTGCCAGTAGCCGAAGTATCCAGTCAGCCAGCTAGTGCTGCCCTTGCTGGGGGAAGTGGGCGATGCGAAAAGCGCCACCGGCTAGCACAGCTATGGTAATGGTGCAGAGTGGCACAGTAGCACTCCAGCACTTTCCTCCACTGTCTCCTCTGTCTTCGCGGCCGCTCACTTGATTCATAATCCGCGTCCGTCGACGGCAGAAAATCGCCCCATTCTAGCGTAGTTGGCTGCTGAAGTAGATCGGCCGTCGCTGTCGTGGTCGTCGCCGCCGCCGCCGCTTCCACGGCCGACTCGCTTGCGGAACTGTCCTGTCCTCGACGGTTGTTGTTGTTGTCGCTGATGTTGCTGATGTTGGTGATGATTTGGCTGCTGCTGTTCCTCTGGCACTGCCGCTAACAGTCTGGGTCTGCTCTTGCTATCACTCCAATCTAGTGGTGGATGTAGCTGCGAGAGGAGCAGCCTTTGCGAGTCCTCTTCCTTCTCTTTGCCGCCCTCTTCCTCCTCAAGGAGGACATCGTTCTTGTTCGGGCTGTTGTAGTTATTGTTGCTGCTGCTGCTGATCGGTGGCACTAATGTTGGTGTCTGAGAGCGCTTTTTGCCGGTTGCACCATCAAGTTGATGGTTCGGCGGCGCGAGCTGTGGTCGCCAGTGCACAGGAAAGGATTTATCTCGATTATCGATCACCTCTGCCGCTGCCACTGCTGCTGGCCGGTCTGTGTGAGCAGTGGTGAGCGTCACTCGCAAATCGGCCTCACCCTCCTCTTCCCTCCTCTCCTTGCCCTCCTGGTCGCCCGTGTCAGTATCATTTGTTTCACTTTGTGAGCTTGTTACTTTTTGAAGTGCAACGAATCGTGTAATAGCGTCGAGCAGTTCAGTCTTCGATTGATGTGGGTCTCCTTCCACCATCTCTGCATCGCTGTCTTTTGGTCGTCTTGAGTGCTGCACTGGCGGACGAGTTTCCGCCGTCTCTTCCCACTGCCCACCAGCACTCCATCTGGAAGACTTTGATCTCTCAGTGGGCCACCGCCACTTGCTGCCGCCGATTGCGTGATCAGTCTTTACTGCTGCTGGTGGCTCTCCGGTGCTACCGTCCTTCCAGTTGTTATTGTTTGCCGGCTGCCAACTGTTCCACAGTTGACCGCTGCCGCTGTCCACCTTATTGTTACTTCCAGGCAAAACTTTAGAAAAAGTGGGCTCTTTCGAGTGCTCAAAAAAAGCATTTTGACTGTAATGGTGGTGGTGGTTGCGAGGTTTGTCCTGATTACCAGTGGACCTTACCCTCGATGATTTTCCAGTGCCACCGTCTCCATCACTTTGAAACGGTGTGGACACGTTCACTCGCCACAGATCAGCTGACGGCTGGTCAATGGCTGCCAGTGGTGACCACTCGTCGTAGCCGTTCTTCAGCTTCTCTGTGGCGGTGAGCAATTGTCTGCTGAACTTCTCCACCTCCTTCTGGGTCGATGATGTAGGCTGCAAGGCCAGGGTGAGGTTGTTCACCAGATCGATCATCTGCATCGATTGCCGATTAGCAGCAATGCTTCCGCTGCTGCTGTTGCTGTTACTGGCTCCGCTGCGAACCGCTGCCGCTGTTGCTTCGTTCCTGGCGCCCGGCAAAGTGAATCGCCTCATGTGCTGCTGCTGCACTGGACTGTGATTTTGCCCGATAAGTTGGCGTTGTCTTTCTCTCCTTTTCTTCTTCTTTTCCCCTCGATCACCCGTAATGTCGTTGTTCAGGGTCATATCGTTCCAGCTGTACACGCCCTCGCCGGCAAACTTTGAATTGTTTTGCGCCCCCCTCCTCGTCGCCGCCGTCGTCATCACCTTCTTTCGGTTCTGCTCACTCATCGGCGGCGGAAATGCTTTCACCAGCAGCTCTGTCCAAGCAGGTGTTGATGATGTTTGCGTCTCAGCATCCCCTTTGTACTGTTTTTTGTCTGCTTTCTGCTGCTGTTGATGTTGTTGATGTTGTTGCTGATGTTTTTCTGTCAACTTTTGTGTAAGCAACTTTCGCAGTAATGGCAGCTGCTTGTCATTTTTAATGCGCCTCCGAATTGGGCCACTACTGCCTACTGTGAGTGGGCTAGAAGCACTACTTCGCGTAGTGTCGCTGTCTTGTAGCTCTAGTGGAATCACTCTCGACTCAAGGAGTATCTTTGAGGGTTTAGGCAGGTTGGTGCTCAGCGGAATTTGAACTTCAACGTTAGAAGAGGGCTCTTGAACTTTGCCATTTTCTCTCCTCTTTCCGTAGACGGTGTCTATCTTTGAAGCACCATCATCACCGCTTGCAGTGGCTGAAGTTGCGCCAGGCTTACTAGAGGCTCCCTTTACTTCGGTTGCTGCTGCACCATTAGTTTTCTCAACCTGTAAAACTGCTTTTTGTTTTGGCTGCAATGGCACAAAACCAAAGTTTTTTGCAAAAATGATTTTTTCACTATCACTCAGGTGCCTATTCAGTGCAAGGTCAAAGTAGAGATTTTCATCAGTGCCCATTGTTCGTGAGCAGTTTTTCGCAGACAAGAACGTTCTCCAGTGACCTTCCTAACGGTTCTAGCTCAATTGCTTTTGACTCCTCTGCATCAGGCTCATTGGGGTCCTCGCTGGAAGGCGGTAGGTGGTCTAGGTAGGAAATGCTCCTATTAGAGGCATAAGGTTGCATTTCAGACAGTGGAGACGGTAGTGGCAGTGGAGTGAGAGGAGGCACAGTTGAGTGTTCCATGTAGTGCGATCTGAATGCTGGAGACAGGGTGCTGGGAAGGTGATGATGAGCAGGCATGTACTGAGTGCTGGCCATCGGATAGCCATAACTGCCTGGGTAGCTGCTGCTCATTGAGAGGCTGGGGAAGGGTGTCGAATAGTAGGGCAGGAGATTAGTGGAGTAGTGATGATAATGAGAGTAGGGATGATGGTGGTGGTGGGGGTGACTGTGGTGGGGGTGACTGTGGTGGTGTGTGGGTGACTGTGGTGGTAGTGATCGCTGTACGCAGGGGCTCCAGCAAATGTGCACTGATTTGGTTGGTACGAATGACATGTCGCTGCACATCATTGAGGATGCCCCAGTCTGCAGGAGGGCTCGACATGAGGGCACTCGGTGGCACCAGACCGTGCAGATTTGCAAGGTTCATCTGCAGATGCGTCGGATGGGGGTGACCTGATGCGGCTGTTGCTGCTGCGAGGTGATGCTGATGGCGTGGCACATATGAGGACTCCACATTGTGCATCTGCTCTCCGGTGTGAAATGGATCAAAGTCCATGACCTGGTCGTAGATTAGCGGTGCACCGAACTCAATGTACGACTTGCTCGGCAGTGGCCGTCGAGAGGAAGGTGTCGGCCGGCGCCGTCTACTCGCGTAGTATGCCTCCTTTTCATAGCCGGCGTAGGTGGAAGGACGTCGACGACGAGGCTGACGGGAAAGCTGACTGTCAGAGAGAGGCACAGGCGGCGGTGGCAGTGAGTACTGGTTCAATTGCAAATTGGCCGATTCAACTGATTCAGAGGGTGCTGATGATATTGGCGGTGGTGAAGAGGGCAAATTGTTGGCGAGAAAGCTGTGAATTGATTGCTGTTGCTGTTGACTGAACATCGGCGACACCGATTTGGTGGATAGCAGAGTAAACAAAAGTGCAGTGGTCACTTGCACCGCCACTGTGAAGGAGCTGCTGAAGAAGAGACTGCTGCTGGTTCTGCAGTGACAGTCCATTTTGATTGGCCACAATTACTGTTCCTCCGTTTTCTCCGTTATTAATAGTGGTGGTCAATGATAGTAATGTCGCAAGAAGAAGACTATTGCCGATGATAAATGCCGTTTCAATGCTGGAGAATGCTGACTGCGGTGGGGAGATGCGCTGGCGGAGTGGAGGCGTCGGTGATGGTGAAGGTGGTTGGAAAGTGCAACACACACAGAATGCTGAGAGGACAGAGCAGTGGGCAGACAGGCACGCACAGAGAGAGTAGACACTGATGGTGGTAGTTCAACTTGCCTTCTATTCGGTAATTGCACGCTCCTAATTGAGCGCTATTAAAGTGTGTGTGTGTGTGTGTGTATGAGTGTGCGGTGCTACTGCTGCTGTGTTGTATTCGCCGACGCCGGACAATACTCCTTAGCCGCGCGAGCGAGCGAATATTAATGGAACATTAACGGAGCTAAAGTGTCCACTATTAAGTAGCAGTATAACAGATAATGGTTGTGCTGCCGTTGTTGATCGTGGCGGGTGCTGGTGCTGGGGCTGCTATTCAATGCCGGCAATGTAGTGCCAGTCGATGGCAGTGAAATAATAAGGACAGGCGATGGTCAAAGACCGCCAACTATTTACTGCTCTCCTCTACTTCTACTTCTTCTTCTTCTTTACCAGACAGTCCTCTTTGATGGCAATGAATGCCGATGAACTCTTTTGGCGTCTACTGGTTGTTGACTTTAAATCAGCACACACTCACTCAAAAGAGAAAGTACGCAACAAAACGATCACCGGTGCTGCAACATTCTTGGCATTTTGGCATCGTCAAACTGTTTTTGGTTTTGCGACAGTCTATAAATGTCTGGTCCAGTGTGTAGTGCTGTGTTGCTGTACGGCGACTACTGCCAAGCCAACTACAGAGTTGATTAATGGAGTTGAAGCAGGCGTGAAGTGGTATTCTCGTGTCGTTCACTGGCACTTCGTCACACACAAACACTTCGTCAGACTGCACTAAGCGGCACTGTCGGGTGGAACGGCACACGTGTTAGCGGACGACGGCGGTGATGGATGCAAATTGGGTGCTCTCTGTCCTCTGGTTCACTGCTGACTAGTGCTGCAGTTGATGCTCTGCTCAGGAGGACTCAAATTGTCGGCAACGTCGATTTGTCATGTCTTGCCACTGCACACACACTTCTTTTGCCGTCTTCTTGTGTTGCTGATGTGGTCGAAAGAAGTGCAAGCTCTCCCTCTTTTAAGAGCCAAGTGACCCAAAGGATGAAAAGAAGGTTTTTGAAAGTGCTATTTGTTTGGTTGACTGAATTAACTGTGGTGGTAGTAAACCAGCACTCGTGCGCCGATCAGCAAACAGTAGACGACTTATCGGCCAGTGACCACACACAATGATCTTCAGACTTGCTTAGCCTCATTGAACTAGCTGCAATCACAAAAAACGAATATCTGAAAGATTCTTTGTTGTATGAAGATAGCTTTGTTCTCATGTTGGTGTTGCATTTAAACCAGAAAATCACAGACTCAACCAAACACAAACACACAGAGTGATAAAACAAATGAATGCTCGTCAGGCGATCTGTTGTGGGCAACTGTTCAGCTGTATGTCACTGTGTCACTGCTTTACCTCCACTCAATGGCTACTCACTGTGTTTTTATGGATGACAAAAAAGAGAAAAGTAGAAGGAGAGGAGGTTACCAATTCAGAGAGGCAGACGACACCGTCGTCCTGGTCGTTGTTACCTCTCTTCAATCTCAGCGAACTGTATCAGAAGCGGACACTTGTCTCTCTGTCTGTTATCTCGTTTGTATCTCGTAGTAGTTCCTTTACACACTGAGGCTTGTTTCACTTTCAGAAGTCCTCTTTCTTCAGAAACTACTACTCTTGTAATGAATGACACCGCTACTACTCTGCTCTGAACAGGTACTTTGAATGGAAACAGTGAATGAAGGCAAGAGCAACTGTTTTCGAAAAGTGTAAGAAGTAAGGTGTAAGTATCTGTGTGTGTGGCTGCCTACTACACTATTATTTGCAAATGTTCAATAACAATAAAAAATGAAAATAGACAAAGTGCACTGACTGACGGCAAATTGATTATCAATAGGCCTTCTTTGACTTGACAAATGACAAAGAGAGTGAGAGAGAAACCCTGTCACAATCGAAAGTCATTGCTCTACAAAACGTGTGAAGGAACGTGGTTGTGGTCGCTTCACATGACCACCGCCATGGGGATGTCACCACTGAGCACACACACCTGAAGAAAGTTCACTTGAGATTTCAATTTTTCAACTCTAAACAAGCTAATGTTGCTACACCTTACAGAAGAAGATTGTTAATAGAATTGACAATGCTTGTGTTTGTGTACTGAAACATGTGCAATTTCATTTTGGATGAAACAAGACAACTGCTTAACGATTGCCCTCGGTGCAAACAAACTGTCAGTCGGTCAGTCACTCCCTGAGGACGGCGGTCATCGTTATCGAGCTTTCTCATCACTGATGATCAGTCAGCAGACTCATTTGAGCTCATTTTAGGTCAGACTATATACAGCCACCGTTGACCTTTTGATAATGTCAACTTTGTTTGGGAAAAGAACTCAGTCGTACAATTGAGTAAGTCAAACTGCTGTTGGCCAACTGCGTCTGACAGTGATTCTCTACTTTGCATATGCTCTCTACTACTGAAACTGGCCCTTTTTGCTCACTTTACAGCAACTTAAAGTTTTTCAGCTCACCAACTTGAAAAGCGAAAGAAGTTGCTGGGATGATGGCTCAAGTTTTCTTTCAAACGCCTTCAGAAGCTAAAGCGGTAAGCGTCCACACTTTTCCATTTGTATTTCTGTTGACCAGCCACCCTATGTTGCCATTGAACTGACTCTTTCGTACTCTGCCCAAACGGATTACAGAAAAGTTTAGTAGTTGCAACAACGGCAGCAGCAGCTCTTTGTAGGCAGTAACATTGTTTGCTCAACGGTCAAGTGTATATCTCGCACTTATAAGAATAAGAAGTCGTTAAATTAAAACTTCAGCGACAAAACATCAGCTCGGTGGTCGCTGATGGTGCACATATCGAATAGCTATAACCGGTGGCTGCTATCAATGGTCACTACTGTGTCAGCTGCACTTTGAGTACTCAATGACCATGCGAATGTGGCTATCTCCAGTTTGGGCTCTTTCACATCCACCGATAACATTGCCGTAATTCTGCGTTTCTGCAGCTATGGCATAGAAAAAACAAAGCATATCTTCATTATTGTCAGTTGTCTAATCTACACTGCTGCCAGATCTGCACTGCTGATCATCACTGCAGACCAATTGGCCGGCAGTCCAACTGACTGACTGACATACTGTTTCATTGAATGAATACGCACAGCATGACGCGAGTGGAGAAAGATTGCCCATATGCACAGTTAATTACACGCCATCAGATGAATGACGACAAAGGACCTTCTTCTTCTTTGTTGTCTAGCAGCAGCTCTGCCATCACTAGTCTGGGTGGGCAGGCAGGATGACACGCTTTGCTTGCCACGTCCACTTTGCTTTACCGGGCTTTACAGTGCACGAGTTGTGTCTGTCGGCCTAGTGACAGTGCTGTGCTGTGTTATTAGTGCCAGACGGATGACAGCAGAAAGCAGTGACAATCTCACTCTCTATTTGTGACTAATTTTACCCAAACTTGACCATCAATTGGCACTGCTTAGGTAGCTGCAGCTCTTTGGGTACAGCTGTCACTGAATACTGTGCACGTTTCCCCCTCCCTCCTCCCCCGCTTTATCTACCACCGTTCTGCTGATCCCTCATTGTGATACCTCTACGCGTTTAGCAAATAAGTTGTAAATTGGACTCATTTATTTAAAGAACCATCACCACTTGTCACCTGTGCGTGTGTGCTCCTGTGTCTGTGCTGCAAGAGAACAAAATGCACCTGAATCGCCAAAACTGCACATTTATCGGACTGACGCATTAAATTGCCTCAATTACAAGGAAGGCTGTCGTTATTAATGACTACCTAAACGGTCACAACGGTTTTCTTCACTCAGGTGACGACGACTGCTACTCATCCGGCTGTGTGCACTCTTCTGAACAAATCTTTGAGGCAATCTCGGCGACAATCTATCTTTTTTCTGTCCTCAATGTTCTAATTTATTCATTTTAGCTTGCAAAAGAGGAAAATTAAAAACAATTCAAATTTGTGAAAAGGGTTTAGCTGCAAAAAAGCTGCATTTTAAAAGGTAACGCATTCAGGGCAGAAGTCAATTGTAAAGTGATTATCTGCTGTTACAAGCAGGCGGTGGCACAAAGCAGTGGCTGTGGCGGCATCGGCGTCGATTTGTAGCTGTGTGTTCCCCACCAGCTGATGTGACTGCCAGTGAGTGTGTGAGTGTGTGTGTTTGCCAATCAGAACCGCCATTGCAGGTGTCATTCTGCGCCGATGTCACCCGGTCGTCTACTGTCGTCTTCTGTCGCCTGATCCTGCTGCTGCTGTTGCTGCTGTCAGTGTGTTGTGTGCTCTGAATGCAGTGAAGCATGCATAATCATGGACCCGGTCACTTGGACACACTTCAGCGCCGCAGTGAACTCGGTGGCCGGTGACGGGAGAGTCTGCCTGGTGGAGTACTCTACCTCGCTGTCTACTCACTTTTCATAGACTAGAATTTGTCTTTTCTGTCTGTTTTTGCTCTCATTCACTCTTTCATTTGCCACCACCACTTTGATCACCATCACCAGTGACAGTGAGGATGAAGCGTTGAGGATAGAGTCATCAGCAACAGTGTCTCCTCTGCCCACGCCATTTGCTTTCACTACACTGTTACTATTTTTCTCTGGCTCATCAACCGCTCGTTTATTTACCTTTATTGCCTCTTTTTGTTTCAACCTACTCATTTGGCTGGAACACTTTTTTTTACTTTTTTCCCGTTCCTATTGGCAGGCACTTTTGTAGTTATCATTATATTTATTGAATACTTTGACATATTTTGCTCTGCTATGTAGAAAGGCTTTCTCCCTCTCACTTTCTGTTTTGAAATGGTCAGCAGAAGTAATTTGCAAACACATTCCTCTGCCATTGTGTGTTGTTAGCACACTGCACCTAATTTGGATTTGAGCTGGCAGTGAGTGAGTGTCCTCTGGTCAGAAACATGGCGCGCATGGACCGATTAGTGCCTGCCTGCCTGCCGAAGTCAGCACTGAAACACCCTGCCGTCTATGTAGACACTGTACTGCTCGATGCATTATTAATGGCAATCATTGCCTTGTTATGTCTCTTCCTCAACGTGTACTACCAAGCCTTACCGACAGTGTAAAGGTGATATCGGCCAATGGACAAAGGGGCATTTGAGCAAAGTTGAACTGAACTGAACTAAACTGGCTAACATACCGCTTTTAGGGTTTATGAGCAGAGCTGAAGGAAAGAACTTCAGTTGTATGCACCGTCAAATGTGTGCACTGCATAAGTAGGCGCGTGGCACTTTGTCGAATTACCAAATTAGCATAAAAACGGTGCAATTTAATGTAATTAAAAGCAGCCCCCTCCTGCGCTCTGCTCTGGCAAGCCATGATTGATCTTCCCTCTGAGTGACATAATTTTGCTCCTTTTCCTCTTTGGTGCTAATTTGAATGCATGACAACGGTCAGTTGGCGTTCAGGGTCAAGTGCTTTTCTGCTTAATTTTCGATTAACATTATAACTACCACCTAATATTGCCGATGGCCACTGATGATGACCAGCAACAGCAGAAACAGCAGCAGTAGTAGTAGTCGCTGTAGTACAAAAACTATCACGGCAATAAAACTAAACAGTGCATAATATATAGCACAAGTACTTCACCAGGCGGCATTTTGCTTAAAAAGTGTACCGTAGAAGAACTACTACCGTGCGTTTTTGCTATGCCAGTGAGCTTCCTATCTCTCAACTTTACCGGCGGCACTCTTTTGCTGTTTGATTTCTTTTTAATTACTCAACACTTGTGTGTTTTGTTATTTCATTCAACATTTTTCACTTGACAGCCGCCGCTACAGGACCAGCCAAAATCAACAACAAGCGACTCATTCTACCGGCCCAGTGAATGAGCTCTGCTTTGAGACTGCTTTCTAATCAAACCGGCAAGCGGAGAGAAATCAATTACTAATGGGTGGCTTATTTTTGAGCTTGTGGGGGAATTAATTACGCAATCATTGCCTTCAGCAGCTTAAACAGGGTAAAAAAACTGCCAAACTGTGCTCTTCTAGTAAAAACGAATGACAGAATACTATGGAATTCAGAAGTTAATTAGTTTTTACTTGTATGATTTGCCCACATTTCCAATAAACTACCAAAATTTGAATTTTTTAATATTGCGCTCTGACGTTTAATCACAATTTGTCTGTTTATGAAATACATCACTAACTGTGTTATCATTTTACTAAAAAACTGAGCGTTTAGTCAGTTTGTTGCAATATGCAAAGTTTTTGGCTATTAGTAATAGAATTAATAGTAAAAGTAATGGTGTTTTCCCTGTTTTCCTTCCTTTTCTTTTCTACTCTAGCAAACCATTTTCTTTTACTCATCTTTTCTGGGAATGCTCAGTAATTGAACTGAACCATCTTTATTTGGCACACTCTTTGTCATTTTGGGCAAAAGAGCGAAAACTTTCAATTTCTTTGCGTTTGACAAATAATTCAATTTGCATTTGGTAAAGTTCGTTTGTTTGGCCTTTCTTTACCAATTGTTTTCCAATTACAAACCCAAATTTGAGTTTTCCACGGTTTGTTTCTTTGCACTTGTTGGCCATTGTTTGCCATTTGGAAATTTTTTTATGTTATGCTCACTTTTTCCATTTGACAACTGTGGTTACCCAATTTTATATTTTAAGCGTATACTTTATTTCTGAAATGTTTCTCAATATGTGATACCCTAAAATGCTCTTTGACCAATTCAATTTATTTTATTTTTATTTTTTAGGATAGGCTGTTTTTCAATATTAATACTTTGCATAATTTTCTAACTTTTTAGGTAAATTTTCTTTTCTTTAATTAATTTCCATTCTAAATTGCTTTGAAATTTGACTGCGCTTCAAACGGCCCATTTGTACAAGCAAATACATTACCATTTAGCACGCAATGGTGCTTTATTCACATTTGTCATTGTGTAGTTTTTCTATAATTTAAAAATGATACTACTTTATTCACTTATTCAACTTTTGCACAATTGCTCTAGATGCCTTTTAGCCTTTAATTTTCCTTTTTAAATTCAATAAACAATTTGGCTGTTTTACAAGTATCATTTTGCAAAACATTTTAAAAAATTTAAACACAAAGTACTCTGCTTATATTTGGTGAAAATATATTAATCTTTTGTTCACTTTAATTTTTTCAGTTATGCATTGCGAAATCTTTCTCTATGAAAAGGCGGAATTTTAATACAAACGCACTGAATGTAGTATTAATAATTTTTGAAAAATGGGAAACAGTAATAACAAACGAGTGGTCCATCTCACACTTTGGTCAGAGGAGACAACGAGCTCATGCGGCAAACACACAGTCGATTTGCTGGTGGTTGGTTTGCACTGAAAACTCGGGCAAATTGGTTGCTTGGAGAATTGAAAAGATTGTGACTACTCGATAAGAAAGACATTTGGTACTAGCTACACTCACTTTCTTTTCACTTGGCAATGTAAATTTTTTAATTTGATTGGCCGGATTCTTACCGCTAGGCAGTATATCCTTTTTTGGCACGCCAGGTGGTGGAGACTGCTTTAATAGAATCATCTCGCAAATTGAATTAGTCGGCTAAAAACTACTGAAAATGGCGTCTTAGCCACTCGTCTGAGTTATCAGGAACTGGCACTACTAAACATCACTTCTATTACTCTACCCTGCTACTCAATGAACAGTGGCCACAGAGAACACACTTTCTTTTCAAATCTAGACTTTTCAATCGAGATCTGCAGAAATGTATATTTCTAGTGTGTTTTCTCTTTATTACTGCTTTTTTATCATTTGTAAAGTAAAAATTCATGTTCCAAATGGCACTTTAACTCAATTTGGCTAATAAAACCAATGTAGATTTGGCTATCACGTTCTCTTTTTTGCCATTTTCAGCGTTGCTTTTAAAAGCTCAGACACAGACACATGCTAAAGATTGAATGAAGCAATGAACACTACGGCGTCGTCCATTTTGTTTTCCCATTAGATTTCTACTATCAAAACCTTCTTCTACTTTGTTCAGTTTGTTAATTTTCTCTTAGCTAGTGCTAGCAAAAACAAGCCGACTTACTCGATTGGATCTGGGAGCAGTCGAATCTATCACTTTAAATTTGTGCCAACTGGCAGCTTTTTTGGCAGCACACAGACACATCCTCTTTCCCTGATTGCCTCTTGATTCACCCAGACTGATATCTCAAACTGCTTTTTGCACTGCAGTTCTATTCATTTTTCTTGAGGCACGGCAATTGAAACAGTGGCGCCAACAGCACCGTACACTACCTTTCCTGGTCATTGGTCCACTGCTCAGCAGAAACAACATTAGACTTTGGAAACTGAGGAAAGTGCAGATTTGGAGGCAGCCCAGCTCGACGAGGTGGCCCACTGATCGATCCAATCGCCGATGATTGATGTAAATTGATTTATTGCCCTCACCCTTGCGCCCAATGTTCACTAGCACACACTAGCGATTTTTTCGTTTCTTCACTTTTCTCTCTTTTTCACTCTCACTCCTTTGCGCTTTGCTCCAATCAATACCAATTGAGTGCGACATTAATCGAGAATATTTCTAGTTTGATTATTCTGTTTATTTATTTATTCCTGCCGCTTTTTCCCGTCTCTTTCTCTCTCTTTTCCCGCTTTGTTTTATTTGTTGATGCCGACTACTTCAAATAATATTAATAAAAAAAATTCATCAAGTTGATTCATTGAGTTTTATAATCTAATTTAAAACCAAATTTAATGAGCCAACAAAGTTGAATCACTGAATCATCAAGCGGACAAAGTCATGGTCCGTTAAAACCAAGACAAGATCGTGTTTGTGGTTTTTTGAGTTCTTGAAATTTAATTATCGATTGATTGATTTGTTGTGGCACTTTGCCTACTATTGAAATACCCTGCCTTAAAACAAAATTCTAACTAAAAAATGTACTTGTACTCGCAAATGTTTTTGCAATGTTAATTTTTCAAAAATGTTTTGACATTACAAAAATAGTTTTCAAGTTTACCAATGTAGTCAGATTTAAATTTAAAAAACTTTAAATCAAAAGGACATTGATATTTATTTCGAAACTCGTTTTTTTCAAATGCGCTTTGCTCTTTCTCTCAACCCAACTACTAAAGGCTAATTGTCCCTGGCCGCAGCGTACACCACTTTTTTCCCATGGCATTCTTTGCCTGTATCGTCATTTGGCAGTCACTGAGAACCAGCAGCACTACCAAGATCATCAGTACAATGCTCGTTTTCATCGTCATTTTGATCGTCAGTGTCACCGGGCAACGGCAATGCGGCAAGTTAGAATCGTGGTCTCCTTCTTGTAGACTCTGAAACAGTAGTCACCGATTTGCCATTTGCAATTTGCACCGAGTTGCAGTCACTCTGGCGATTGTATTCTTCGTGCATGGCTGCCTATCGACCATCAGTTTGGGCGCGAGCGAGTTGAGCCACACAGTTTAGCTTTGAGCTTAAAGAGAGAGAAGAAAAGTTTAACCAAAAGAGAAGAGAGGACGCAGTCAGAAGAAAGAGAAGAAAAAAGAAGAAACAGAGAGACATTTCGTCAGCCGAAGAAGTGGCGTCAGTCAGTCGTCCGGCTACTACTGTTTGCCACTGCTTTTAGTCATTTTCTCCCTTCGGTAATGGCTTTATGGATCCGGTCTTGATGTTTGCCTGCTCGCCTCCTTCCCATCCACTCGCCTTTCGCTTTTTTCTTCTTTCATCTCTTGCCGGCATGGCTTGTTTGCCCATTCTCTCTTTCCCTCAGTGCCATTCTCATCCATGTTCCGATCCAATTGGACCAAGACGCCATTTTGTGCCACTGTAAACTGGTTTCCAGTGGCCACCAGAACCAGCAGCATCAGCATCATCATCGCTAACAGTAGGCAGCAGCTCGATTCTTGGAGTTGCCGCTCTGGAAGTAGCGATTGCTGGTTGCTGGGCAAGAGAGCAGTGTAACAGCAGCACATCCAGACACCATCGAATTGAAGCAAACGAGCATTTGTTTCAGTGTCTGCTTTGATGCTGTTTTCGTGCCTCGTCTCCTTTTCTCTCTCCCTCTGCTTCCGCATTTGTTTGCTCATTCTAGCCATTTGAGACGGGCTCTGCTCATTACTGCGCGCGCGGCTGCATTATTATTTAAATACGATTCCATTTGTGACTTATCTAATCCGAATCTCGTCGTCGAAAAGTTCTTCATCTCATGGCCATTATCGTGTCTTCTGATGACTCCTCTCTCTCTCCTCCGGCGCGAGCGCCTAGTAGTTCTCCCACCGCAGAGAAAGTGATCTCTCACAGTGCCACACACAACAACAGGCCACAGTGCTGACGGCAAAAAGGGAGCAGCAGAACAGATTAGCGAATCACACTTGCCGCCCAAGGAGAAGGAAACGAATATTCTAATATCATCACTGGATTGAACTGTACTGTACTGTGTTGAACAATGTTTTTGTTGCCTGTTTTAGCTTAACTTCAAGACAGTTCTCAGAAAGAGGCATGAGCTTGCTTCATCAGCCAGGACACGCCAATTGGACAGCAGCAAGGCAATGTGGAGAAATTGTGGTGGTGGTGGTGGTGGTACGGTCAAGCACAATGACTTAGTGGCTGATTTTATTATTTGTTATTATTTCTAATAGACAGGCAATTCACTGTGATGTCGGCGTGGCGTATACAGTGAGCAGAGCTGCACCAGTCTTGAAGTCGGAGAGGGCAGTGCACTGCACGGATACATAGCAAACTGCTCTCATTTATCTTAATTAACAATTGGCTAAAGCCTGCTGACAAAGCCTGCCTGCCTGCCTGCCTCCTTCCAGCCCGGCATCACTTTCAGCAGCGACAAAGTGTGTGTTTCACATTGGCAACATCAGAAGGGGCTAAGCCTTTTTGAGCGGCAGCCATTAGAAGTCATGCCGTCGCACAGTGCCCTAGTAGCCCTCATTGATGGATGCACTTGCACGGCATGACGACGGCGGCGGCAGAGGCGGCTGCAGCAGTAGATGCTGCCTCAAGTGAAGTTGCAATATGCTTGGCCTCTAGGTTCGCTCCAGTAAAACCAGTAACTACCAGGGTAACTACAAATGTCCTCACACAGTGTGTCTGTGTTTCTTCGGTCCGCTTCATTTGCCTGTTCACCCACTTACAGTAGCCACAGTGTCTACAGGCACAGTGTCTTGCTCAGTGCCTTGCCGTAATTAGTGGGTGATATATTTTGTAGTTCACAAACGGAGTGTCAAACAATTCTTTTGCTCCGTTTAAAATTGCCTTAACCTTGGCTCACTCTATCTCTCTGATATTGCTTTTGTTAATCGGTTTGGCAATGTACTCAATGTGCGCTTGTACTTTGCCAAATTTAGTGCATTTTGGCTTGCTAATTTTGCATATGATCCTTTTTATGTTCTTTAGGGTCTTTTTATTTTATGGTATTTTTAAATGCAACTGACATAAGACCGTTTTTTTGCTAACACACCAGGGTCTCGTTCATTGGGTAGTAATACAATTACAAGTATTACATTGCTAATAGAAAAACAAAGAGATGAAAAAGGCAAGGAGAATATATTTACAGCTTTATGAGGAGCAATGACCAGTCGTTTAGTGCAATGCAACTGCACCACCAGAGTCAACGGAGTGTTCTCTAAAGCCCTGAACTTCTTCAGAGCCTTGAGCCGAAAACCAGAAAACGTCTACAATATTTAACTCGCTTATTTATTTGTAGCATTGTGGCCCATAACAAACTGAGTGCAAATGTGTGTCGTGGCCAGTTGGCAAAAGTTGATTAGAATAGCCTGCAGTCAGGTTGGCAGCAGTGTGAGCCGTCACCGTCTGCATGCCATCACTCACAGGCCTTGTCTCCGGTCAGCCTTCTTCCCTTCTTTCCCTTTCATCTTTTCAGTCGACCAGGACCAGCATTCACTGTGATCCAACTGTGCTGCGTCAATCGGCTGCTGGCAAACTGATTTGTCACAGTTTTAAATTGTCCCCAGTCAGGCATGTAATATGTCGGTAATCTGTTTCTAGATGATTTAGCACCCTTCCGTTTTGCCCTAGCCCAAATCCCCACTCCCTCTCTTTTTCTTCTTTTGTCGCCCGTTGCTGTTTCTGCTGCTGTTGCCAGTGCAAAGGGGTCCTCATGCTGGAGCTCGCCAGTTGAAAAGCTGGTCCAGGCTGGTGGACGACGGCCTGGAACAGTTTCTCTGTCTGTGTGTACAGTGGTCAAGGCAAATAAATCTGACCATTTGCTGGCTATTTAGTTCTGGTTTGCTTGCTCGCTTGGTTATTAATTTTAATGGATTCGGCCTGTGCTTCTCACTGCTTCGTTCACTCTTACTCTCACTCTTTCCCTGCTCCACTGATACAATGTTAAGGCTATGAAACGACGTTCCCTTTTCGTCTCGTTATCCGTCTGCTGGCTGGAAAACAAACTCAAAATTTGTCCACCCTCTGCGTGGCCAAACACTGCACTGCACTCTGCAGTTCACAATTTCTGCCGCTAGCTTTGTGCCATTTTTATTTGCATTGTGTCCAACTGCAGACATTCTACGCCGGGTCTGTCTGTCTGTTTGTCTGTGGTGTGACAAGCCGCTGTGAATGAGCTCAAATAGAGGCCGATTAAACCCTTCTATTGGTGACTGCTACAACGACTACTGCAGGACAAGTGCACAACCAGTACAGCAGTGAGCGATTGCAATGGGATTCTGTATTCTAGAAGATTCTGCCCTGCTACTCAGTCTTTAAGCTGCAGTTCGCTTTCTTTCTCCCTCCAAAGCTCCTCCATTTACCAATTTGCGCACTCTCTGCCTGCACCAAATACTGCGCCCAGATTGTAGTGATTAGCGAGAATGAAGCTGAAAATGAGTGGAGAAATGAGAAATGAGCTAAATTAGAGGACGCAAAATGCAGCGATCGCCAAGGCAGCAGCAGCAAACAGCGGTCTCGGAAACTTGCCATCCATTTGCTCACTCTGATTACATTCCCTCTTCTGGTGTTGTACATCGCCAGCGCGGTGTCGGTGCTCTCTCCCTCCCTCGTTCTCTTTTCCTCTGTGTCCAGCCATGTTGATGTTGTCGCTGTCGTCTTCTGCACTTCTGCATTTCTACACTGGACCTCACTCTAATAATATTGATAGGACGACGAGGAGAAGGAAAAGATGGATGGACAGATAAATGAATTCGTATGACTGGCGATCTGTCGGCAATCAAGCAAGCAAATGAGGCACAAGGAAGAAGAACGCTCGTACAAACGCCAGCAGAGACAGACGCCACAGACAGCCGTTGCACGACGAATCAGGCTCATCTGCTGCTGCTGCCAACAAACTAGGACCAGCAGAGGATTCCTTCCAGTGGGCACTGGAGAGAATGATTCGGCAGCACTGTGCAATTAGACAAACAGTACGGCATCAGCAGTAGTTGCGCCACCATCGTGCAGACAAACGAACACGACTGTGGTTTATCTCTCTGTGTCCTCGTCGGAGCGCAATTGCATTTGAGGCTGATCAAACGACGTCTCGACGACGACGTCTGGCCAGCTAGGCTCTTCCAGTGGAAGCTCACTCATCCAATGGTCGCTGGTAGTGGGGATGTTTTTGAGCAAATGCGATAAATTACTGTTTTCTCCTAAATTGTCCTGTATTCTCTTTTTCTCATCTCAATTGGCTTAAGCCCTGCTTTTTTCCAGGCAGTGCTTCATCTGCACAGTTGTCTCTTTCCTCTTCTTCTACATTAAGCAAATTAATTACCCCTCAGAAATATTAATGTAATTGACTTTGCACGCTTCACTAGAAGCGCCATTCATTTGCACAACTTTTACATTCACTTTCTTTGTCCTTTTTGGTTTTTCTTTTCTGCTTTCTTTCAGCGTATAACAACAGTTCTCTTTCTCTTTTGCAACTTTTTGAACATTTTTAATTGTTTAAAACTTTTAGCGTGCACTTCACTACTGTAGCGTAATCATATAGATAAGTTCAACTCCTCAAACACCTCGCTAGTGACACAAACTTAAGCTGAGGATTTTGGCGTGACTGTCAGATCATTTCAGTTGACATTTACATTTAAGTAAACAAGCTCTATTTTTTGAATGTGTCACAGTAGATACAGCATCTCCTTGAAAATGGATTATCATCAGTCTGGCAAATTGTTACTGCTAACGATTTCATTTTTTGATCTACTCTCTGGCAAGGAGACATCTTATCTTATTTTGTTGGGAAAAACTTAATCAATTGCTAAAAATAGATTCTTATTTTTTGTTTTATTTTGTTGAATCTTGAATGAGCTGCAAAGCTGTCTGACATTGCCAAAGTATCCAATTTACTGGCATCTCTCTGTCTGCGTCTCAAAAAGTACCAAATTGGATAGATTGAGAAAAAAGCCCACTTGCTGCCTGAATGAATGCCAATAGCAGTATAATGTCCTGTCTAAATAGATGGCAATGGGAATTGCAAACAAATGGTGGTCATCATTTAAATTGGATTAAACTAATCACCAGCTCCTTACTGATTGACTTTCTCTTTCTCTTGTGCCAGTACACAAACAATTGACAGTCTAGCACAAAAGGGTGATAAGGGAGAGAAGGTGTAAAGGAAAGCTCCCTTGGTAGGACACTTACCGAATACTGCGGTAGATATCACCATTGGAGGAAATTCGCAGAAAAGTGTTTGGCGTAGTGGCAGTGTGAAAAGAGGCGACTTTTTCATTTGCAAAAAACGTATCTGGGACCTAAAAGTATAGAAAAGAAAATAGTCAGTCATACTGTCTGGTGAATAGTTTAAAGCAAAACTTAGGAAAATGAAATAATAGAGTGCGATCACTCTTTCTTTCTTTCTTCCTTATACTAACCCAGATTTTTTGAGCAAAATCGGCGCCCACCACCAACTCGGTGATGCCGCCCGTTGGAGTGAAGGACAGTCGATTGTCAGTCCATTTTTGACGGAAATAGAAATCGGACGTGAAGTCCTGTGGAGTGAAGAGAACGTCAGTGCGTTGTGTTCGGTGTGTTGTTTTGTGTGTTGTTGTGTTGCGTCAGTCGATGTGTGTGTGTCCGAAGAAAACCACAGAACGTCCGACGGCGATGAGTGGATGGTGGTGGTGGTGGTGGTGGCCATTTGGTGAGACAGGATGGCCGACAGAATGGCAGACAAGGGAGACAATGGAGAAGCGGGAGAAAAATGGCAAAAGGAAAAAGACAGAAAATTAGAAAGTGGTTAGATTAAAAAGGGAAGACGCTCCGGCGTTGCACTGTAATGACAAACTGCGGAATCAGCGGCACTAGCAGCATCTGGTCACTGCATCGACTTCAACAAACACCAGGGGCAAGCCTGAATTTATGGGCAATTTAAAGTTGTTCTCTTGCTCTCTTGACACTACCGCCAACGCGGATTATCTGGTGCACACAGTGGACCAAAGTAAAATGGTCACCTAGCACCATGTGTCGTTTTTGGATAAACTACAAAGTTGTGTTTTTTTCTTGTGTTAAATATGCAAGTGCATATAAGAATTAATTATTAATTGTTGTTTTTATAGCAGCTGGAGTGCTGTTCCTCGGTGGCAATGGCCATAATATTGTCACTTTACTTCTACACTTATTTCTACTCCCATCTTTTGTGACCACTTACCATTTGCACCTCAGACACTGAGCTGATGCCAATGATGTACATGGTTACGTTCACTTGGACCGGCAAACCTGGAAACGGAGAAAAAGGAGAGAAAGAAGAATAAGTTAGTGAGAGTAACTCAAGGCGCGTGCGTTTGACACTGCTGCTGCTGTTGCTCATTTGATCGTCTCAATTTAATTAAAGTAGACCCCATGCCGTCGGTAGACTCTTTCGCCAGAATACCGTAGTCTTAGTTTGCCTCATAGTTTGACACTGTGTTTCTCACATCTACGTCGCATCTACTGCCGCATGACTGGCAATGGGTGGAAAACGAGGCAGAGCAAAACAAATGAACATTTGCTGACATCATTTTTGTTTGTCAGCACAGCAAGACTCGGAGGCAGTTGAAACAGCCCCAAAAGTCTCACTTGCACATTCATTTCACCTTGTCAGCTAAACTTTCATTTGCTCGCAATCACCGTTGACAGCAAGCAAAGAAACTGTACCCAGTGGAATGTTTAGAAGAACTCATTGGAAATGTTTCACTCATCTGCAGATGCAGTGCAGATAACAGATAGCAGCACAACTCTAGCAACTAGGCACTAGTGAGTGAGCATCAACAGTGTTGCTCCTCTGCAACCATGGTTCCCTGCTTAGTTCGTGTAATGAAAAACTGGGACAGAGTTCTGGCCAAATAAAGGGGTGCCACTAGTGCCCGTAATGATGACAACAATAATGGCACATTAATGACATAACTTGATGCAAAGTGATGTCTGCTGATGGGATGTGATGTGATGTGTCCTTTACGCTGTGAACTCCTCATTCAATCTGCTCTGCCACGTTTTACTGCTGCTTCACTACTTTGCCTAATAGTAGGGCAATATAAATTTTAATTTAAATGCAAATTGTCTCCTGCTTCAGCCTACAGCAGCAGTAGCAACTCTGGCACCCATCTTCAGCCGGTATTTTCTGCCGGTTCTCTACTTCTTTCTTGATCCACTGCTCGCCTATTCTCCTCTTTCTTTCCCTTTCATTTTTTTATTTAGTACAATGCACTCTTTTGCTTGTGGCGCTCTTGTCAACGAACGAACAGAATAACAAAGTTGACAATGCGAATGAAGATGCGCGGCCTACTGTAATGGCGTAGGCGATGTAAAAAAAAGTTTTTCACTCTTTTCTCTCTCCTTCCTGCCGGCATTTTAGTTCGTTGTGGTATCGCAATTTGTGTGCTTGTGTGCTCAAATCCTCTTGTTCCAAAAGCTACTTAAAACGTGTTTGTATCTGCAGCACCGTGCACAGGGCACAGCACTACTAATCTTATGTAACAAGTATTGTTTGTGCTCTCTCCCATTCCATCCCAAAAGGATTTTACTTTGTATGTTTTTCCTTAGTAGTCTTGCTTTGTTTGCTCATAGCATTTTGCCTTTTTTCTCACTTTTTTACATTTAGTCCAATTTTAGGCAGATCTGCCCGGTTTTGTAAACTTTTGAAATTAATTTTTTAGAAATGCATTTTACTGTGAATTACATCAGCAAAGTATGCAAAAAGAAAGAGAAAGTGATTGTGATTCCATTTACGCTGGTAGGTACTAAGGCGCGTGCTATTGCCAAAAATAGTTGTCCATTGCAGAAGACGGTAGACCACAGATTGTTGCTGAGAAAGGCAGCGGGGCCCTAATGCGGACCCGTGTGAATGACTTAATGAATTAATAAAAGTTTAAAACTTGCAAATGCCTACGTCGGTTCTATTGCTCATCAGATGTGTGTGCAGTAGTGATGCTAACTTTAGCGGAGATACCCTGCACACTAATGCATGCACGATCGTATTATGGAACGGTGTATGTCGGTAGAAAACGAAGTGAGTGAGTGTGGCATTTGCATTTTGCATTTTTATGACGCCTGAACATTGTGCTGGTAGTTCTTATGGCAGTGCTGGCAGTGCTGGCAGTGCTGTCCCCGTGCGATACACTTACGTGTCTCAGCACTGCAGAACTTCTATCCATTTGGCTGCTTCTCCTGCCTAGCTGGTGCTTAGTCATTTTAATTTATGGTACCATAACATGCAACGTGACTGCTGCTGCTGCTACTTTTCGCCTTTTCTTCCTCGCCCTCTCCTTCACTCACTCCGACTAGCATCTGATTGGCTCAAGACAAGGCCTCTAAGAAAGTGTATTTATCAGCGAACAAGCTGCTGTGTGCAGCCTATGCCTAGGCCATCATCAGTGCACACATTGTGCCAGTGGCTGAAGAAGAAAGCTCGCAAGCTTGTCGCCTGCCACAAGCGAAATCATCCTGGCAGCCCACTACTAATCTGTGCCATTTGCAATGTTTTATTAAAAATGTCTTTTGCCAAAATCATTTGCATTTAAAGCGATTTGCGGTGAACAGTTGCTAGCAACTGAGCCAGGGCATTGTTTTTACTTTTTTCGCTATACTAAACTAATGAAGCTGAAAAATGAATTTGTAAAGAGTGTTGCAAATGAACTGGTGACATTTAAGTTTTATAAAAATAGTTTTTTGTAAGTACTGTCTAAATAAAAAATTTTAAAATATTTGTTAAAACGTTGTAGGTATTACACTGACAATTTAACAGGTTAAACAAAAAATTTTGTTAACACTTCAGTTTACGAGTGCATTGTTCACATATTTTGGTCATATGAAAAAGGATTATTATGTATAATAAAATAAAAATGCAACTAAACCTAAAACAGGAGAACAATTTTTTTATATTTAGCAAGTGTTTATTGCATAGATACATGTGAATGTGAACAACTGTGATTACGAGGTAGTTTAACTGACAGTGACCTTTGTCAACGACCCTTTGAAAAAACACTTTTTTTATTATTTTGTGAAAATTTGTTGTTTTATAAATCTAATTGTGGTAAAAAAATTGTTTCGATTCAATTTAATAACAATTTTTTATTTTAAAACTTGCGTTTTTCAATTGAGTTTTATTTTTTACTTTGTTCGTTTACCTTCTAGGCAATTTTTTGTAAAACTGCTTTTTTGTTGCCTACCAAAAAGAAAAACTTCATAAAAACAAATAATGCTAGTTTAGTATAAAAAAATTAATAACAAGCAAATTAAGTCTTAATTTTTGTTTTACTTGATAGCCTCAGCAGCAACAACAGCAAAAATTGACCAATTCGCAGCCAAACACTTTTATACCGACGGCATAGAATCAAACAAACAACAAATAAGTAGCAGCTAATGCTACTAATAATAATGTGATTAATCTTATTGGCCTCGCCTGCCTGAAGATGAACAGGCAAACAGGCAAACAGGCAAGCAGGCAGCAACGATCGTCGTTTTATTAGTTTGCTGGAAATTGCATCTCCTTGTGAGCGGCACCAGTGGGCATAGACGAAGAACGACC
Organism: Tyrophagus putrescentiae; assembly: GCA_024499935.1. Taxonomy (NCBI): domain Eukaryota; kingdom Metazoa; phylum Arthropoda; class Arachnida; order Sarcoptiformes; family Acaridae; genus Tyrophagus; species Tyrophagus putrescentiae. The sequence goes on along the minus strand of JAMZRA010000001.1, from coordinate 4,749,102 downwards.
GAGAATTCGACTTTCTCATATGCTCTGTGCTATCTCTCAATTTGGCTATATTAGCTATTAGCGAATTTTGCTTATTAGCACTCGTACAACTTGGACTGGCTGCAATTGCAGTGCCCGGCTGCGGCTCACTGTGCCTGCTCTTTTTCTCTGATGATGTGATTGCCAATCTGGATTCAATCATACCCGCCACTGGCCCTTTGCCCCTGTTTCTTTTTTCCTTTTTTTGTTTTTTTCACTGCCAGCAATAGTAAAAGCTGATTGACTGACTTGCTCTGTCTGTCCGCCAGATTGCTGTTGGTGCAAAATTGTTTGCTTTTTTTATTGGTCAGCACAGTTGCTTTGAAGCACTCACAACACACACCATCTTTTCTGACTACATTTCAATGGATATTCCTTTTCCTTCTCATCATCATTATTTGTATAGACATTAATAACAAAACAGCAACACAAAAGCAATAAGAAAAAGTATTAATTTTTTGGGTACAAATACAAATAGTCACAGAAAGACAGTGTGGCTGGCAGCGACACACTCGGTACTATAGAATTACACATAACGAGAATTATATTTGCCTTTTGAAATTTGATTCTTTTTGCAGACAATGCACAAGCACACACACTCACTCACAATGCCATTGTGATACATTAATACATTTGGATTTGTGCTGTTGTTGCCTCTTGTTCTGCGCCTACTGCGGCTCTTTTTATTTAGCTTTGGCAAATGCTTCTTTGAGAGCCTCCATCACAGATGAGAAAAAAATAAAAAGGAAAACAGTGTGTGTGGTTGTGCAGCATCACTAGGCACTGACCACTCTGCACTCTGGCAATAGCAATCAGGCCACCATTTGGAGACACACACAGACACTGACTAGCATACCATCTACCATTCTGTCCCCGTTGCTTTCGCAACGTTGCATTTGCTCACAAATTATTTTCCACAATGTTTATCGTCTGGCAATTTGATCTTTTTGTTCCAATTTTCAAGTTCTTTCTCAATAATAGATAAGATTATTTTGGTTCGTTTTCTAGACTATGCGTTTATTTTCTCTCTACATATATTATCTTACTAAATTGCGCTGAATGTGCACTAATTTTGCTGCAAAGCGATAAGTTGTCTTACGTTGGAGAATTTCATATAACTAAAGGAGTGTGCTCTTTCTTTGTTCACTTACTCATTGGAAAGATCATTCACCAAGATTACAGCTCATTACCAGGAAAGAGTTTACGGGAAGCAGTGAAGCAGTGAAAAAGTAGCGCACCTCTTTTTTCATTTAATGGATTTTGCCAACACTATTTTTTCAGTTTCTTATTTGATCAATGAATCTGATTTATCGATTGCGTAACGCGCCGGGTTTTTAAATTAGTATCTCGCATTTGGCAAAAATAAGTTATAATAAGTTATAAGTTTGTGGTGTTGGCGCCTTGATTGCAATCTTTGTTGTCGCTATTAAATTGAATTTTGCTATATACGATGGTTTTCTTTTCTTTACTTTCAGCACGTTATATGCTGGCCCAATTGTGTTTGTGTGTGTGTGACTTATGAGAAGCAAAGGCCACTAATGGGCACAGTGGTTGACTGTTTGAACATAACGAGGTACAGCCATCAAACAGGGTATATTTGAGTGTTTGTGACTGTGTATCTGCGTCAAGAACAGGGCAATAAATCTGCAAAACTTTGAATGAACTCCCTCTTTGCTGAAGTTCAATTGGCCAATTTGCTGGCTCGCCACACTGCCCTGACGCACACCATTACTGATCAGTACTGCAACTGCAGCAGTTGTTTGGAACTGATCGAACCCCGAGCAAAAACGGGAGATGCAATCGGCAGCTCAGTACTGCCACTGGCGTTCTGCAATAGGCACATCTAAAGAGCAGCAACAAGAGCAGCAGCAGCAGCTTTATTGACTTTTGCATTCAAATTATGGCCATTTATTTTTATTATTCTTCACAAAGTCACTGCTTTTGTGAATCTATGACTCTTCTTTTATTCAGTGCTTCAGTGCTTTAAAATAAATATAGAAGCAAAAAAATTTGGCCTACAGTTTTAAATTGTATTTGCCACTGCCAATCTAATTTGGCACTTGCATTGATGGTCTGTCTGTCTGTTTGCGTCTTTCTTCATCTCGTCACATTGGATGACGACCAGATAAAAAGATGCTTTGAAAAAGTAGCCGACAAATGACGCACTACTAGCGCAGTAGTTTTTCAATCGATTTGATGGAATATTTCGATTAAATTTAAATATAATTTGATTCCTCTTTCTTTTTTAAAGAAAAAAACTTGCTCACAATTTCAATTGGTGGTGTCAAGAAGTTTCTCTTGAAACAGTCTAGCTTTTTTCTCTTTCTTGATAGCATGATGTATCGTTCTTAATAGTGGCGCCTCTGTATATTTGCTGCTCGATTTCTCATTTTTGTGCCCGTTGCGTTCACGGACGTTGCTGTTGATGCAACATCAGCATCAGCAGTGCCTCTTGTCTCACTCCACCCATTGTCGTCGTGTTCATGATCATCAATTAAAGTATTATGATTTTCTTAATTTGTTTGATCGAGAAAAGGAAGGAATTGCCACAGCCATCGTTGCACTGTCGTTCACTGTAATGTTTCACTGCTGTTCACTGCTAAACGGCACATTAGCACAAACAGACTATGCTGCTGCAGACTATCTGCGTGTCAGTCAATCTTTGGGAAGTCAGTCTATGCGAGACTTGAATACACTTGGCGCAGACCTACCCCAAGCCTGGACCCCTTTAAATCGATTGTTTATTGGCTGAACACAGGCTGCAGCTGTACACACACATGGCCAAGGAAAGAGAGACTGCAGTCTGACTGTGCTGCACAGCTGAGTACTGCTGCACCATTCAATTAGCGCAATTCGCCATTGAAGACGCGGGCGCTAATGAACGTCACTGCGTCCAGTGGACTTTCTTTACTAAAACTGCTGCTGTTGTTGTGCCAATTGGAACAGTTAACTTGCCAACTAGCTGCACTACTGCCCAAGCGGCAATCGGCCCTAATTTGTGTGTGTAGTTCACCCGCTCGCATGCTCACTATTTGATCAGCAGAGCAGCCCTTGGAAAAGCCCTCATTGCTGCTGCCTTCTTACATGCTGCCCAAGTTGAAAGAGGCAGTGAAGCAGGACAAATTTTGCTCATTGTAAACTTTACCTCGCAATTCAATTTTTGAAACAGTGTGTGTGTTTGCCTGTCTATTGCTATGCTGTCGTTTAAAGATTAATGGAACACTGGCCAATTGATGGTGCCAATGGAGATTTTATTTTATTGGCAAAAACTGCAAAACAAACGGGACAAGATTTGCCACTCTCCTCAGCATAGCAAAGTTGCTCCTATGTTTTCTGTCCCGTTTGTTTCCAGCAACATTGTCCATTGTTTTTCTCTTTTCTTTTTTGCGTACACTGTTTTTCTGCGGCTAAACGTGATCTACCGTGCAATTGAGCTGACTTATTAGACATTGACAGAGTGCCCTGCTCGTCTGTGATTTAAATACAACTTTCAGCAACTCATAAAGCCACATCAATAGCAAATTGTCTTTTTAGCACTTTATATAAAGGCAAATTCCCTTTTTTCTCTATCTATCTTAACTTTTATGCTTCACAAAATATGTACAAAAAGAAAACTGAACGGAGAAAATCCCATTTATTGCCTTGAAAAAAAACATAAAAAAGTGAATCTAAAAAGTCACCAACTGCATCGCCACAAAACAATTCTTACAAGCAGACAAAACCGGCTTGGTTTTTAACGGCCCATATGAGACGAGGCAGACAAACAAAAAGTTAGGACTCTAGAAACAGAGCAAAAGCAAGCGGTAAAAACTGTTAACGGCAAAGTCTGCCAATCTATAATTTGCGCCCGGCAAAATATATCTACTTTGACGCTTCCAAAGACAGAATAGAAATTATCCCTTTCTTGAACGCTGGTGTTGATAGTGGTAAACACTGGGCAAAGTTCATTGCGCACATATAAAGCCCACTTTTACTTCCCAGTTGGGCAAATTCAATGTAGTAATTTTATACAGTGAGTCAAGTGACAATTTGTCTTTTTTCTTTTATAAAAAAGAGTAATATTAATATTTTCTTGGCAACCCCTCACTGAATTCACAATAGTCAACCTAAGTTGGTGTTATTTTCTTAATCACACAATTCTACTGTTCACTTTGCTGAGCACATTTTTTTATTTTCAATCGGGCACACTTTAAGCACAAGTATCAATTTTTATATAATGTAAAAATGCCATTTTTTACAATGCATTTTTAGTTGTTTGACGTTTAAATTGTTGTTCAAACGGTTAATTTTGTTGTTATTTTTAAAACATTTTGAAAGTTAGAAATAACAAAATAAAAATATAGTTAGTTTTTTAATTAAAGTTTAAAAGTTTGAATTTATTAGTAATTTTTTTTGCTAAAATATAAAAACTAATTAGATTTTGTCTAAACATAAATTTTATTTTTTGTCTAACATAAAAAATTGTAAATTAACACAATCCTGGCATTTTATAATAAACATTTAGTAAAAATGTTGTATTTTATGTATTTTACAATCTAACTTCCCTAAAAAAATGATGTTTCTCCATTTCAACGCACTTTTTTGTTTCTATAAATTACATCGTTTAAGATATCGAGAAACTGTTTTCACACAACAAACAAGCAAAATAGCATCTTTCAAATAGTACTAAACTTGAGGTGATTCAAACACCAGGTGCATTTTTAAGATCATAATTTCGAATTTTCCGAATAAGTTCTATACGATTTGTTTTGACTCTAAAAAATACACCTTGAAAGTTACCGAGTTGCGGTTTTTGCCTAAATACTTAGCTTACGGATACCTACTTACTGGCGTTAAACTCAACAGGATTTGACGTTTGAGAGTAATTATTACGGCCAGTTAAAAATTTCATATATTAATTCTATATGATTTTTTGTGTTTACATTTATGATTCTAGAAATTACATCGTTCAAGATTTAGAAACTCAGTTTTACCTAAAAGCAATGCAAAGTAGTGCCTATCTAATGGTATTAAGTTGGAGTTAATTTGGTTAACGCAAGTAATTATTATGACCAGTTACAAATTTCATAAAAATTCTTATATTAATTCCATATGATTTTTTACATTTACATTTATGATTCTATAAATTACATCTTTCATGATATCTAAGCACTGTTTTACTTGAAAACAATGCTAACTACTACCTATCTATTGGTTTTAAATTTAGGTTAATTTGACTTACGGAAGTAATTATTAGAATCAGTTTTAATTTTTGTACAAATCCCTATTTAAGTTCTATATGATTTTTTGCGTTTACATTTATGGTTTTATAAAATACATTTTTATGATTCTATGACGCGGTTTAGTTTAAAAACAATGCTAATAAGCACCTATCTATTGATGTTAAATTTGAGTTGATTGGACAACTAAAAGTATTTTATGGTAGATTTTTTTAAAATGATACTGAACAGAACTTTTTACAAATATTTCACAAATAAACCCCAAATGTTGAAGGCTGGTGTCATTTGGTTGATCGGCACCGACGGCTTGGGGCACAACGAGCTTGCGAGTTGTGTCCCAAGCCGTCGGACGATGCCGATCAACCAAATGACATCAGTCAATGCTTAAAAATTTGGAAAAACTAAAGAGTACGTGGCGCGAAGCGACACTCACGCCCTTGTTTTAAAATTAATATTTTAAAATTAAAAAACAAAAATTATATTTTTATAATATTAATCAATTTATAATAACGTTTTAACTTTGTAACAAACTGTTTAAAATAGTTAAGAATCTAGTACTAACTTATTTTCAAAAAATGTTTTTTAGTACATTTTTATTTTTTTAAAATGCAATGCACGTTATTATTTATTAAGTTATATTATATTGTTCATATTATTTTTGTTTTAAAATATTTTAAACTCATTTTATGCATTTTTATATTTTTATTTTAAACAAAAATTTTTAAAAACTCATTTTAACTGAAAAAGTTTAATAGTCAAGAACATGAGCTTAAATTCAATTTTTGCAGATAAAAAATAGTATTTTTAGTGCTAGTTGACCAACTTTGTCTACCACCTGTTTGGCAGCAGCCAGTCTGACTAGACAAAGAAACACTAACACACAATGCAGTAGTTTACTTATTGGCAGACAATGTAGAAAGTGAGTCAAAGAGAACGAGTGAGAAAGGAAGAAAGAGAGAAAAAAGACGGTTCATCGTGATCACAGGCAATCATCGGTGCGATGTGTCCTGTCGTCTGCATAAATGGTCATTAATAGTGCGTTGTGCTCAATGGTAATGGAAAAAAGAAACAAACGGACAAAGCAAGTTTCTGTCGATTTACCTATCTCAATTCAACTTGGGCATGATTAGTTCGAACAGTGTGCAAGTCTCTGAGTGTCGGCCTCAAAGCTGTTTTCCATTTTTTGTCAACTCTGGCTACAAAACTCCTGTCCGGTGTACTAATATTGCTAATAATAATAAGCCAAACGATAATGATCACTACTAATGTGAAGGCATAGGTCGCCTGTGCAAACTATTATATTATAATGAGCTGCAGTGACTATGTCAACCAGCGAATAATCGTTTCTCTATTTGCCAGACCTATGATTGTTATTAATATTTAGATTTACATTTTTTGTGTGTTAGAAAACTTTGATTTGCCAATGGTTCTAGTTTATTTATTGTTGAAAATTTTGTAAAAACTTATAACTGACTATAGTAATTAATAAAAAAAGCAAAACGATTATTACTGTCAGTTAACTTGAAATAAAATATTGTAACAAAGCGTGGGCTACTAATGTAAATGTTCATAAATTTAAAAATGATTAAAAACGTAATTTTATAAATAAATAGTAAATTTCATTTGTTTATTTTTTTGTGATTGATATTAGTCAGTGCTAAACTTTGGTTTTTAACAATAAAAATTAATATATTAATGTTTTTTACGTGTACCTTTGAGTACAATTATTGAAGTTATGTTTGTCATTTAAAAATAAAAAATAAAATAATTATTTTTTATATAAAAAGTGAACACAGTTCATTTTCAAAAAAATATTTTTGTTAAATGTTTTTAAAATAATAAAAAGTGTACTTTATATGCAGTTGTTGCTTTAAAGTAAAGCTTCACTGCACAGTTTTTTTGTTTTTTTGACGACAAGAAAAAATGAGTGCGACAAAGTCAAATCAATTTAGTTTTATTTTTGTTTTAATATGCGCTAGAGTCAACGGTGGTCTATTCAATGGGGAATTGCCAATGTGTGCGTTTGTTTCGTTTTAAATTTAGGTAAATATTTATCTTGATTAAGGCGACGTGCACTCCGATAGAAAGGCTCAACGTGTGGCCAATGACTTTGTCTATTCATTGGCGCGTTAAACAATTTGCAGTCATTTCATCCGGTTAGTGTGTGTATCTGCTATAACAGCGACCGAACACCGAACACTGAACACTGTAGGTTGCTATTAATAACAAACACCTCGACTTGAAATCAATAATTAATGTCCCTAAATTGATTCACACGCCATTCTCCTTCACTCACTCGTTTACGACCACTCGAATCACTGACAAAAAAGTATGGCATTGCTTTGTCAAGTCACAAAATGTTGGTTGTACGCAGCAGAAGGTAAGGAAAAGAATCATTTCCGTCGAGCAGAGGTAACCTGATCAGAGACTAGATCAGCTAGTGGTAGTCCCGTCGTTGTCCACCGCTGCGTTCATTCAGCGCAATGACACCGATTTAGTGTGTGCCCTACTGCAGCCACAACAATTTCACCAACTCGTGCCGCCTAAAATGCTGCAGCAGAGTCCAGAGGTCGGCATTGCTTTACTTGCATTACTAATTATTTGCTCTTTTTCTTTCTCTCTGCATTCTTTCTGCTATACTTTTAATTATAGCCTCAATGTCGTCCAGTGCTGAACAGTGCTCTCTGGCTGTGGTACTGTTTGGCCATGCACTGCATGCACTGCTACCGAATTGAGCCATTCCTTTGTCCGGCAATCCTTTTTCTACCATTCTCGTTCATTTTGTTTGCCACTCATTTCAGGCACAATTTCGCTAATTTCATTATAATAATTTTTTACAATTTAATGTCAGATTGGCGGAAATATACAAAAACGTTTGCCAAGTTTGTTTCAGATTGCCTGCACGGTGTCGGTATTAGTGGTGCTGGTGCTGCTGGTGGTGGTGGGGGTAGCACCAGAGGGGGTAGTGCGGTAACAGGCGGAGAATGGAACGCGTCAAAATGTCGTTTTGCTTTGAAATCTGTCTGTACCGGTTCACTTGTCAGCATTTGGTGTGGTCGCAAACCACTTTTTATTTTGAGCTTAATTATAGCCTGATCTAAAAAGAGAGTGGTGCACTTTTGCTCAGTATAATGTTTACTAATTCTCGCTCTAATTCGATTGGCCTAGCTACAAAATAATAATAACTTGCAGCTAATTGAGTTTTTAGCGCAACTCATTTGCCTTCATGTTTCCTATTCACGCACAGTTTTGTTTAATTTATGCAAATTTTATAAACTTTCTAGTATCTTATTGTGTTGTATTTAATTAAAACTGATTTTTAACCAGTTTGCACCTTAGTGTAAAGAATTGTTTCTGCGCTGACTACAAAAGATCTGTTGTAGTATGATTAAGCTTTTGATAATTTGCTCATTAGGCACTATTGTGACATTGTGTAAAGAATTCAATCAATAAACTGAGGAAATCTCACCCTTTCAAAAGTGTGTAGTGGCACTTTTTGAAGGAGGCTGGCTCCAAGAGTAAAGTCAAGGTGCATTGTTGCGTGCTCTTCTTCCAATTAGTTGATTATTGGCGCCAGCACAAATGACCCGTTATATCGACGGTCTTTCCTATGTCTATAAATTATCAACTAATGGGCTTTGTTTGGTGCACTTCAGGCACACACACACAAATACACTTCTAGCACCTCAGTGACTACCAAGGACAGAAACAAACTGAAACAGTGAATGAGAGAAAGAAAGAGAGCCTTTGCTTTGGTCATTGCTCGATGCCATCATTAACCGGTGAACTGAACTGCTCACTTCCATTCCCGTGATTGGTTGTAGTGGCCGCCGTCTGTCTGCCTAACGGTGCTCTTTCTGTGGCTGATCGCTTTTGACCAGTTTTGTTTGCTCGATGTTCTTTTCTGTTTACTCTGTCATGTTGATTGTTTTTTTGCTTTGCCAAAAAGTCAGTGGAAAAAGAAGAGGAAGAGAACTGCCCTTTTGGCCACAGACACAACCAAGTCTCAAAGCGCACGTCACTTTGCTTTTTCCTGCATCCGGTTTCTGTGTGTACCGTCTTATAATCAAGATGAACGATACTTAAATTGAGAATTTGACTTAGTCGGCAGAGAGCATTGCCAAGTATTTCGTATAGAATCGATTTGATTTATGTTTCGCCGTCTTAATTATACAGCCATACAGTTTCCCTTTACTGACCGTCTGTTTTATGTGGTGTGTGTTGCTATTTGGCTGCAACTTTAAGTAAAAACATCTACAGGCAAAACTCAACTTATGGACAAAATCTGTACTGCAGCTTCTGCCCATACTTGCGGGCGCCAGCGACTATTTTGGCACAAATGAGTGTTTTGTGTCAACAGACGCTAACGTTTTTGTATAGAAAAATTAGACGCATTGTATTATATCGTGAGATGGCGCAGTCGGCGTCCATAATTGCTGGCACGTCCATAGATTGAGTTTTGCTTGTACAGGTAAAACTCACACTGTCGATACGCCAGCAACTGTCGACGCGGACAACGCCACCATGCACAACAGTGAGCTTTTTGCGGCACGTTTGCATCTGTTGATAAACACCGCAGGACAGTTTTTATCGACAGTGTGAGTTTTGCCTGTAACTGATATTTATCAGCAACGATTCACAACAGACGCTGTTTGTCAGTTACGAGTTTGAACACCTCAAAGCGATTACTAGTTTATTGATTACTAAAAACAACCCAAGTGTCTGAGTGAGTATGTACTTGAATATCTAGAAGTTATGGTTGGACTGTTTTATTTCAGTCAGTTTAACATGTTTGCAGCAGTGTCAAAACCTAACTTATAAAAAACTATTTCTAAAAAAATGAAAAATTTTTACCTCCGTAGTTAGGACGGACCCTTTTGTCGTACCCACTGTCAAAAAAGGCATTGAGAATTTTAGTAATGTTGCTGCCAGCATCACTGTTTGCCAAAAATGAAAAATATAAAATGTGTTAGTAAAGCCATTTGAAAGGTGTCACACAGAGGAGCAGTGGCACACTCACTTGACATTGCTTTTCTCAATTTCATTGTCATCTATGCTGAAGACTGCTGTCGTTGTGCTGTGAAGAACTATTAGGCAGAAAAGGAGAACTCGGGAGAAGTGCGTCAATGTAGTCAGGCATAAGGTCACAGTTGATATTGATCGAAAAAGGGAAAAAGTAGGTCTAGGAGGTGCTGGTGGCCGTGGCCGTGGTGGGGATGCAGAATCAGATGCTGAGGTTGATGTTGATGTTGATGCTGATTTTGCGGTTGAGTTCAGTGCAAGGATGTGACAGTTGAGCAAGAGGGCAAGTTTGGAGAGAAAATGGCTGCAGGGAGGCCACTGATTGACTGGCAATCTGTGCCGATGTCGAGGTGGTTTGGCACACGCTACCACTGACCGAGTGGGCCACCACCAAAGTGGCGATGCTTCACCCGATGGTGGTGCTCTTGATGCTGAAGATGTGAGCAGAATTTGAGGTGACCCTTGCCTTTTGGTGTGGGCATCTGGCTTTTTACTGCTGCTGTTGCTGTTAGATTTCCTGTGCTCAAACCGGTTCCAGGACCTTTTATCTCTGGAGTGCCTGATTTTGCCCACCCTAATGCGCAGGGCAGAGGTGGAAGTGGTCAGTGAGTGGCCATTGACTGCATCGAGGCTCATGGAGGAGTGCAGTGGTGCTTCCTCCTCCTCCATGTTGAATGGCAATCAGTGGCAAAACAGTGGCAGGACTGGCAGGACTGCTATTCGGTGACCGACAAAGCTTCAGCTGCTGAAGCTTTGCACCCAAGTGCTGCCTGCCTGCCTTTCCGCCTGTCTGTTTGCTTCCCCGAGCACTGTTTTGGAGGCTGCAGAGGTCGAATGTTTGCGTTTTTTGAATGGCGTGCCACCGAGGAGTTGCAGTCGTTCTCTAGTTGTGCTAGTAATTTGTTTTCATTAGTCTGCCAACCGGTGCAGATTTGTCATGAATTTTCCATCGATTTATCATTATTACTTTAAAACCGATCGGCGCCACCGTTGCTGCTAAAACTAGACGGCATTCTTGCCACTATTGATTTGCTTCCTTTTCCTCGTTCTCCTTCTTCTTCTTCTTTTCCGTTTTTTACTCTTCTCTGTCGATATTAATTTAACCCTCGATCACATTTGAAGCAAAGTTTTGCAGCAGCAATAATAGCAGCCCAGTGCTAATCCAATTAGGCGGTGATGTGAAGAGAGAAAGTGCGCGCGTGTGAGTGTGGCTCCTTCTTCAGCTTTAAAACTTGCCACTTGCACGCATAAACGGCCTAATTATTATAATTACACATTTTAATTAACAGCACAATTATTTCTAATATTTCTGGCCGCCGTCACTAATTTCCTTTGGTGGCTGATTTTTTCCTCTCTTTTCTAAATCTTCTTTCCACTGGTTGAGTTTAGAAAGAGAAAGATAGAGTGAGAGAAAAAATGAAGTTGGGCACAAATGATGGAGACAACTGAGGGCTGCACAATGGGACGAGGGACGTTTACGCACAGAGACACAAGGAGAAGAAGATAGTAGGAGAGATAGAAAGAGGCAAATGAGACGAGTGGGCCAAATTGAGCAAAAGTGAAGCTGTCGAATGCATTAATGAATGGCGAAATAAAAAATCGAGTTGGGCATGCAGGCTGAAGGAGGCAGGACTGACGTGTCTCACTCTCACTACTTCGGTTTTTTGCTTCCTCTATCTGTCCGTTCGTGTTTGTCTGACTGTCTGTCTGTTTCTTTGGCCTTCTCAGCTTCTCTCCTAAGGAGAACTCTGTTTCCTGGGGCAATCAATTTGCCGACTTTTTTTGTAGGGCACTGATGCTGTTTCGGTCTGGTAATGATGGCAAACTGCACTGGGCACAATTGACTCCACTCAGACTGTTTGCTGCTGATACTGATGATGGTGGTGTGTGTGGGCACTGGGACAGTGGTGCTAAGGCAGTCAGGCGTCAGGAAGAAGGTTAGGTAAGCGGAGTGGACAGCGCGCGGACCGGCAATCTGGCAATTGGTAATTATCGAGTAGGCAGAAACGATCAGACGCGCAGTCAATTTGCTAGTGGATCATAGCTGGGAGAACGGTGCTGCTGCAGACGGTGCTGATGGTAGTGTGAACTCTCTTGCTGTGTAGTTGAAGGAAAGAAGAAAAGAAAGAAAAGCACTGCTGATGTTGCTGTTGTTGTACATTGGCGAGCTTTGTGTAGCCACTTGAGCCGCTGAACGGGCAGGCAAAGCAAGTGCGGAGACTGTTGGCGGCGACGGCGATGATGGTGAAGGAGAAGAGCGGAGAATGCACGTCGGTCGATACTTGTGCTCAATTATTGCTACCTTTCAATAGACACTTGAGCACAAATTGATCATACACACACTGGGGAAGGAGAAAGAAACACAGACACAGCAGTTGAGGGTGAAAGAAACGGACGGCCTGTGTGTGTGAGTGTGCTGCGGTGCCGGTGCCGGGCGCCATGCGGTCCTTGCTGATGCACTTCACTGATACTTTGGCGGCTAATTGTAATTGGCTATTCGCAGACTATCGATTGCACTGTTGGTGGTGGTGATGATGGTGGTGGTGGTAGTGGTGAAGCACTGCTGAAATGTAGCCAAACACTCTACTTCACGGCGCCGAACACTTGTTCACTGGGCTGTGATTAACGGTGCCAAAATGATCGTTGCGTAACTGCTGGAAGTAGTAGAGTAGTGCTGGTAGCGGTGGTGGTTAGATGTAAATAGTGCAGCTGTAGAGATGGAATGAGAAGAGATGATGCTAATAAATGGACACTGGTGCAGTGCACTGTGCTCTACTGTGCTCTGACCGCCGGTTTCTGTGGTGCTGCGAGTGCACACAGGCACACACACAGTCTGTGTGTGTATGTTATGTCCACTACACACGCAGCTTGATTCAGCCTTTTTGCCTCTTGATTCAATTATCATTCGGTCAGTATGACTCCTTCTGGTCACTTGCTTCACTGGTGCTGATGCTGATGCTAGCTGCTTGCACTGCTCTCGCCGATGCTGGTGGTAGTGCTGGCACTACTAGCACTTTTGCCCACTGCTGCTGGCCACCCAGTCCTTCTGGCGCCGGTCGTGCGGCTTTGCTTTCCTCCGGATCGCGCGGCCATTTTTCGCTGACTTCAGTGGAATCATCTGCAGAATGAGAGGAAAACAACAAGAGAAATATGCTTTGACATTAGATGAGTGAGTGATTCGATACATTACAGCATTGCTGCTGTTGCTGTTATATTCTCTCGATTGTGCTCTCCGACTGCTGCTGTCTCTAGAGTGCTGCTGTCGAAGGAGAAGAAAGAGAGCCGGCAGTGGAACACTTTAAGCCATGACCACTGCTTCTCTCCTTGGTCACTAATGATTGATTGGAAAGTGAGCTGTTCACTCTTGGCCGCCTTCCCTGTTTGCTTTGGCTGTTGCAGTTGCTGCTGTTCAATCTGGAAAAGGATTCTGGCAGACTACTACTGCCTAACTGCCCACAATTTGTACGGTGCTCGTACAATGGCCGCCGCCGAGTTGCCTAACTTGGTGCGCCATTTATTGCCATTAATAACACTAATGGATATGCAAATGCTGAGACTGGCAAAATCGAGTCAAGACAGTGGCACAGAGACAAGGGCAGAGACAGTGTCTGCCACAAGCAGAGATAGCAAATCGTGATATGAGCTATCCTCAGCCGACAGCAGACACTCAGGCACACACTGTGCTTAGTCAGTTGATTAGAGAACAGCTTCTTCTTCTTTCGCTACTGCTGATTGGCTTTCACTTCTCAGAAAAACACTTTGCTGACCACAACTTCTGCTTCTCTGTCAATTAGCATTGACACGCTTAAACGAAAGCATTATATTATGTTAATTGCTACACTCAAGATGAGCATCTTTTTGCCTAAGACAGTAGTGCTGTTCTCAACAAAAAAGTTTGGTAAAACAGCTACATCTTTTTGAGGAAAAAACTGAATCACTATTTGTCGAAAGCACCTTAAAAATGATGGAGTGCTTCTTTCGTTTCTCTGAAGTTTTCCTTTAGTTGACGGCATTTCATTTGCATTTACTTAAGGTGCAACCCAAAATGCACAGTCAAAACAAATGGGTGTGCAAAACAAGAAGAGAGGGCCAGAGAAAAAGAGCGGTTTGTCGGTGACTGTCGGTGTGTTTGTTGCATTGACTTTGTCTGCCAGTTTCAGCGTATTAAAAATGTATGTTCGGTCCGTTCTCAATTTAAATTGGACAGCGCTGGGCAATGCATTGCAAACTACCGGACGGCCTGTCGACGTTGTCGGTTCTGGTGCTGGTCGCTGGTTGCTGCTGCTTGTAGAGTTCACTCTTCCAAAGTACACTCTTGCTTTCCCTGCACGTATTTCAATAACACTAATGTGAATGTTGCCTCTGAGTGCCATTTGTTCAGCTATCTGCTGGCTCTATTATTGGCACCAGTGGCTCTCGTCTGCTTCTTCTCCGTCTTCTTCTTTTTCTTTCACCTTGCACTGCTCTTTGGTTGTCTCTTTCTCTCTCTTTCTCTCTCTTTGTATTATTTATGACACATAAACAGAGGCCCATGTGCTACTACGATGGACTACTACCTCTGCGGCAGCAGCAGCGGGCAAAATATTAAATTCTATCTCTCAGGCATATTAAACAAACAACTACATAGGAAGAGGAGGTTGAGAGGAAGGAAGGAAGAAAGATAGGTTGAGTAGGTAGGTTGAGGTAGCCTCTCAGCTCTGTCTGGTCTTCGACCTGGCTACTCTGTGCAAGCTAGGTGTCATTGCACACTTCAACATATTCACCAGCAACTATTACTTTGCACAAGGTGACTTTTTCTTCTCCATTTGGCTGTAGAGTTTATCTTTTCGTGTTTGTTTACCAGCAAAGTGACCATCTTTTTATCAAACCTACACACACAGTCTGCCTAAAGTTCAAAAAGGCTGTACTCTCTGTTTTGTTCTTCTATTTGTTGACTTTGTTGACTTTGGTTCTATTACAATGAATGTAAAAAACTTTGCAATAAAAAAGTATTTTGATAGTGTGAGCAAAAGTGAAAAAGAAAGAGAGGACATTGCAACCACCAAAAGCACAATTAGTTGACTAAACACAAAAAGGCTGCAGCAAGCAGCACAAAAGAGGAAAATGCGACTGCAGTTGAGGTCTGTAAAGGACATCAAGGTTTGTCCAGCCAGTGCAGCACCAGCAGTGAAATGCATCGATGAGGGAAGACGACGACCACTACGACGAGGTTGATTAATTGGTGGCAGACAAACTCTGGCAGACAAAAAGAGACCGAGAGAAAGAGTGGACACAGACACAGGCACTAGGTCAATATTGACCCGGACAGTTTGCAAATTCAGCCGCAAACCAGGCAGTGGGCACAGCCAACGCGACTGTACTCACATACTCACAGAGACGGACACAAAGTCACACGTTGTCAATAATATATCGGATGCTGCTGCCGGTCAGCTGCAGAGTTATCAGTCAGGGTTTCAAACGGAAGAGCGTGAAACCAGCGAGAAAGCACACGCACACACTGAAACACGACACTTGAGCTGGTTGTTTGCACTGCTTGAAATTTGAAGTTGCAGCCAGCAAGTTGAAACAGCGTATAGAAACTCAAATGAAAAGAGATAAAAATCAGATCACTGAAAGGAAGTGAACGGCACAGGGTAGTTAAAAAAGTGGTGAAAGTAGTTGAAGTTTAAATTGCAGGCAAACTAAAATTGAAGTTGCAGTAATCGAACGGCAAACTCGAGTCACGCCAGCGGAAGAGGCTTGTTTGTTTTGGTCTGGTCACTGGCGGTGACGGTGCTGTTGCAGAAGGAAGAGAAGAGAGAGAGTAGAAGAAGGAGCAAAGTGAGTGCCGCCACCGTTGCTGATGCTGATTCGGGCGAGCAGTCAGCACGGTACTCGACTTTATTCAGTCTGCAACTGCAGCTGCTCAGCGCAGTTCTCTGCGGTGGTGGTGAACCTAAGGAAGGGAAAAGGCAAAATGCCACTGGCGGCTGAGAGCACTGGCCGGGCAGTGGAGATGGCGCCCAGTGCTAGATGCAATGAAACTGAACAGAATGAGAAAGAATAGAGCAGTGTGCAGTCTGCTCAGTCTGCCACCACTGAGCCAACGATGTGTCGCCCTGTGCTACTGCTGCCGCCGTTTCTGCTCTCCTTTGGAGAATAGTATATTCTGTTGTGGCTGATTCTGCTAGCCTCTGACCAGAAGCTGCAGCAGCAGCAGCACAACCTTCTCTCCTCTCAATTCCGACCACCAGAGAGGACTAGGAGCAGTGCTAGGCACTTTTTTCTCTCTTTCTCTCTTTTCCACTGCTCCATTCCTTCTGTTCCGTCCTTGCCTACTGTTTTCGCAGC
Source organism: Tyrophagus putrescentiae (assembly GCA_024499935.1). NCBI lineage: Eukaryota > Metazoa > Arthropoda > Arachnida > Sarcoptiformes > Acaridae > Tyrophagus > Tyrophagus putrescentiae. The sequence continues at coordinate 4,732,513 of JAMZRA010000001.1, read as the reverse complement.
AGCAGCAGCAGCTCACTCTGCAGCTCGACTGACTTGATGCAACTGAACCCGAAGTGAACTGACTCTTGCAGCCTCTTCGCCTACCGATTCGCCTTTGCTTTCTTCTCCTTCTCCTTCTTTTTATTTCCTTCTCTTTCAGTCTTTTTCGTTCGTTTTCTGCCACTCACTCACTCTTTACTGCTTCTTGAAGCAGCGCCGCATTCTCTTTCTGGGCTGCACTTTTTGCACCATTCGCTCTCGGTGAATAATTCTCTTGGAATTTGTGCCCGAATAATTTGGAACACTCTTTTTCTCTCTTTTTCCTCTTTCTTTCTCTCATGACGCCGGCAACAGCAGCCTAGCACAGGTCACAGACAGACCAACTTGGTCCGCTCGACGTATATAGCGACCGAGGATGGACGTCAGCTTGCAGTTGGCCTAGTGGCCGCCAGTAGAGACTGTCAATGTTTCTCGATGGCTTTCTCTTTCTCTCTTTTTCCCTCGGTCCCCTCAGTGCCTTCTGCCTTCAAAAGCAAATAAAAAAATATTTTCAAGTTGGTTGAGAAAATCTTTTTCTACCATGGGAGTAGCAGTAGTAGTAGTAGAATTACTGCTACTGCATCTTACTCCTCAGTGTACATCGACTTAGAGAGAAGCATGGAGCATCGTCTGCTGGTGCCCTAGTGCGATTGCGTGCACCATTATACTACTGCTGACGTCGGACGATATCATTTGGTTGAGTTTTGGGCGCTTTGAGCCATGATTCTTGTTGGCTAGCTTCTTCGTCTTTTTCGCTTTCTTGTTTTTGTTTGGCGGGCTGATTCCAGTCAAGTAGGCCCCAACGCCAATAGGCCGAGCTGAACTTGCCATGACTGACTGACTGACAGACCACTGCACTGCAATGCTTTACTAATGCCTTCATACCACAAACAGCAGGCACTATCTTTGCAGGCACTTGCAGTCTGTCGCGCAAGGTCGAGCACTCGTCCACTTTTCGGCCACTGATCATGCTGCCCGGCAACAGTCAGACTCTTTTTCTCTACTTTTCTTTTCTTCTTGTTTCTTCTTTTCTTGCACTGTTCCTCTCTCTACACTGTAGTCCGAGTGTAGCCTAGTGTAGCCCTGCTTTGCATAAATCAGTCTTTTCTTTCTTTCCCCCCTTATTGCACAGCATTCCGTTTAAATTTAATTTCTCCCCTCTATGCTACATTCGTTTCGTTGATTCTCAAACATTTGCAAACTTTTTGTTTAACTTTTAAATTCCAATATATGTAATACCTACAACTAGCTATCATTTTTGTTCAATTTTCCGCTTCTATGGCAGTCTCTTTTTCTTCTTCTTTTCTATCTTCTACTTCTATTAGGCTTCAGTGCCGTTTGATTACTAGTTCAGTCAAGAGGGAATGGTTAACACATTGTGTCCCTTCTGTCATCATCATCATCCTCGTCGTTGTCGTCGTCGCTTTCGTTGTCCTAGCAGCTTCTGTTGACTGTTGATAAATAATAAATAGACAAATTTGCAAATTAATTGAAAAAGAAAGTGTAGCAGTGCCATTGCCACAGCCAAAAGACAGCAGCAGGAGGAGCAGTGGCAGTGACAAAACTAAACTTCCCGTCTGAACAAGTCAATTTTAAATTAGACTTGACTCACTCTTTTGGCACTGTCGTTGCCGTCGTCGTCTGTTTGCAGCATCAACAACAGCAGCATCAGTGGCCGTAGTAGTCTGTTCACTCTGCTTTTACCCTCCTTTCCTTCTACACATTCTTTCCTTTTCTTCTTTTTCCCCGTTGATGACAGTTTCATCAGCCCACACAGCTGACAATGAAAGTGAACCGCTCGTACGTTGTCACTGTTTTTGGCCTTTTTCTCTATTTTTCTGTGACGCAATTTTTGCAAATGAAGCTCGTGCCAAATGGTGCTGCTGCTGATGATACGGTTCTAGTGCCGCCATCATGTTGATCGCAACGTGTCCGCTCATTTGTTTTTTGTTGCAAAAACTAACTATTTTTTGTTCCTAACTTTTTGATGGCGTTACTCCGCGTCTTTTCGAATGCTTTTTCTTGCTGTGCCAACTGCCGATTGCCAGAAAACATACATAGCACATACACACACACACACGCACATATCCGCAAACAGAGAAAATTGACAGAGCGCAATAAAGCCTGGTCAAATGGCGTTATCTCAAGCAATGCACGACTCTTAATGTGTGCCCAGACGTTTAACAATAGCAGAAACCTACTGCTCTCCTTCTTCTATATCCCATTTTTTGTCGTGCATTGTTTGCTTTTTTGACCACTCTGTAGCAGTGGCGCTGGGGTTTTGAGCCAATGGGCCGCCCAACAAAGCCATCGTCTTTTGGGTTTTCAACTACGGCAGGATGCGAGTTTCTCAGTCAGCAGACTGCCTGATTCTTATGGGGATGGCTGAACGGCTCAACAAATACGCTCCGATGGATAGATAGATAGATAGAAAAAGGGGGAGAAAATACAATGAGAACAACGGTACGATTGGCCAGAATGGCTAATAAACAGACGAAAAAAATAAAGAATAAGCTATCCCTTAAAAAAGAAAGAGTTAGATGAAGAGGATGATGGTTGTGTGTGATGCGAATATCAATGCTATTCATTCTCTTTTGCTGCCAATGTACGATGTAGCAAATAATGCTATGATGCATCATTTGAAATAAACACTTTCTTTCTTTTTCCCAGCACTCAGTATTTTTGAACCAGTAAAAATCTAGCTTTTTGTGGAACAAATGGCACTTGACTGCTTAAAGTTTTAAGTTAAAAATCTGTCACAGAAACGATTCACTTATCCTTGATCAAATAACTTTAATTAATATTTTGCTATTTTGCAGTCTATTTTATTTACGTATAAAAATTGTTTGATGCTCATAAAAACGACATCACGAGGTTAGGCAAAATAATAAAAACTGCTTTAGTGCGCAAAATTTCAGTTTCGGTACAGTGGCTCAGCTCGTGAAGCACACAACTGTGCAATGGAAATTGGCAATGTTAGGTTGACAGAAGAGCAGGAAGAGAAAAAGAGAGAAAAAAATAGAAAGAATATGTAGGGCAGTGTTATGCTGCCTTGATGTTCTCTGGTGTGTGTCTGTGTTGGAACAACTGGCTGACTGCGGCGACAATGTAATGCAGCTTGTCAGCAATTGTCCGGGGAAGGCATCTGCGCCTTCGGCAATCAGTGCCTCCTCGATCTGGGCAATTGGGCTGACTGGCAGTTTACATTACATGACTGCTCAGTCACATTGTCCTCGCCACTCGCTCTCACTCTTTCTCGCTCAGATCCGCTGACACTGACTCTCTTTCTTTTTTTTCTTCCTGTCCCTGTCCCTGTCCCTGTCTCTGTGTTCGCCTTCAACCTCACTAATGGTCGAATGATAATAACGATTGTAATAAATAATAAAAGTGATTACAGCAGTACTAATAGCACTGCCAACATTGCTCATCATCTCCTTTAATAGGGTTATTCGGCCTTAGAAGGGCTTCTGTTGGCGGCATTGCCTCACTGACCCTCTCTTTTTCTGGGCATGTCTAGGCACAAAAAGTGCTTGCCACCAAATTCTTGCCTTTAGACTTTCCTTCCGCTTAGCTGACATTTAGAAATGCTTGTTTTTATTATACTTTTTAGTTTGTATTTCAACTTTCAACGACAACTAAAACGGTGTCAATTAAATAACTTCCTTTGCGCAGACAAATTAAAATTTAAAAAATTCTTTGTTAGTGTATTGGGCTAAAGTCAACACTCAGTTTTATTTGTTTTTACTTTTATTTTTGTTTTGACCATCTTATTCTTTCACTAATGATATATTACAAAGTAGACGCAAACCTTATTATTGGCACATCTGCAGCAGCAAAAAACTTCTAGGATTCCGGGTAGCCACTTTGGACAGTAACAAACTCTACACTCAACACTTTCTTCAAACACTCATGCTTGCAGTTAATTAGCACTCGATTGTTGGCGGGGTTCACAATCTTTTGCTCAAAAATAGTTCCTTTCTACTCTGTTACATTACGTCTACACATTTTTATTTTTTTACATTTACTTTTGTTACTACAGATAATTCGACACTTAAATCGTTGAAACAAAAATTTTAATTAAACTTTGGTGCCATTCTTTTTCAAAGTGTAAAGGCTACAATCTTACGCCATCCCATTTATAAAGTGAAGAAAGTTTGCCATTGTAGCAAGTAATTTTAGATCACTGATGACGCATTTTCTTCTGCACACCGTTTTGGGCACTTTAATACACTTTTTTCCTTTACCAGTGCAATCTAATGAAGCAATATATTTTGCCGTATCACTGCTACTAATTGGAGCTATTATTTTCATTGATGGTTTGTAATTGGCAGGTACTTTTTTATATAAAGAAAATACTTTTAACTATTTAAAATAAAAAAATTTTAAAATATTTCACAAGTAACAAAATTTTATTTATATATAGAAAAGGCAGCTAAGTTTAAGTCAACTTTCAGCACAAAAACGGTGGTGACCATTTGACATTTAGAAGTGTCTGAATCGGTGTTTTCTTTTTTGGTTAGTGCAATAGCCTTGTTATTGTAACAAACCGCCATTTTTTGTCAACTAACTTGTGAACGCTATTTTTATCATTTTTTATGTCAAGCTTACACTTTTCACTGAAAACATTTCACCTTTTGTTGCTGCTCATTCATTAAACTTTATTTGCCCATCACTTAGCAGCAAATCTGACATTTTACTATTTGAGTAGTGCTATTTATAAAGATCAAGTTTTGTTTTCTTGGAAAAAGTTTATCAGTTAAGGTTTGTTTGCGTTGGGCAAAAACTTTAATGCATTAACAATTTTTTCAAACAAATTGTAAAAAACTTGTAGTAATGATGGAATAGTATGATTTATAAGTTATTTGTACAAAACTTTATAAGTTAGTCTGCCAAACTTGAGTTTAATACAAATTTTCAAATAGTTTTAGTTTTATTAAAAAATATGTAATTAAACTGAGTAACATAAAAAAATTATTGTTAGATTGACAAAAAAAGTTTTGATGAATGAAGTTTTCTTGAAAGTTTGTCAAAATTGGAAATCATGCTCTCACTAGTGACATCTTTTAAAAAAAATTCAAGCAAATTTTTTATTTTTTAAACTTGCAATATTTTAGCTTACAAGATGGCGCCTTAGTTGCCGTAAAATATTTGGCTGCAACAAAAAAAATAAACTTTTTTTGATAAACTAGTTTTGACAAACTAAATGCAATATTATTTTGCAAAAAACACTGATTTTAAGGTGAGAGTGAGTCGAATTTTTTATTTTATTGGCTCTCGTATAATTCCTCTAGAAATTTTCTGTTTTCTTTGAAATCTTATAACTCAACTTCTAGAGTGCCTAAAATTCTGATTAAAGTCTTAAACCAAAGTCAAAGAGTCGGTCCACGACCGTATGCGACGGATAAGCAAAATATTTTGTAGTTTTGTTTCTAGAAACTTCAAAAGGTAACAATTTGAAAAAAATCTGATTTTTTTTAACTTTGATAGCTTCTAAAAACAAAACTACAAAATATTTTGCTTATCCTTCGCATACGGTTTTAGAGCAACTTTTTAACTTTAATTTGAGACTTTAACCTGAATTTCAAGTACTCTTGAAGTTGAGTTATAAGAGTTGGCAGAAAAATGACAATCTCTATAAGAATAATACGTAAACCAACAAAATAGAAAATTCGACTTACTCTCGCCTTAAATATACAGCATTTTTAAATATTTTTAAATCTGTAAGAAAGAAACAAAACATTTATTTTGTCAAGAAAAAAATGTACAGCACGTAGATTTGGTCGTTGTGGGTGAGTGAGTGGGAAAGAAGTTTAAAGTTTTTTCACAGTAAAAGAATAACAGATGTGAGCACTATTTACAAATGACAAAAATCATAACAGGTGAATGTGTGCTTGCTCGTGTTTTTGCCTATGAACAAAGGGTGGTCAACCGAGTGAGAGCAACTGAGGAATCTACTCGAGTCCATCGGTTTCGTCCTCGCCCAGTCCTTCATCAGGCGAGTCCCTGGCGTCCATGGCCATGGCCACTGCCAACATCGCCTGTCCATTGACACCCTGCGCCCCTCTCCTCAGGGCAGAACTGAGGGTGGCCTGTTTGGCACTGATGCTCACCGCACCTGACGGTGAGTAGCTGTATATGGTGGCGGAATTGGCAAACTGCACCACAGGACCACCGCCGGAGTTGGTCTGAACTGCAGACTGCTGCAAACCTTCAGCGCTGTGACCTGATCTGCTGACCTTCGCCACGGCCCCCTCCTCTTCAGTACAGTTGACGCCTGCCGCTGCCATTCTCTGCTGAAGCTCTTCAGCAACGGACGTCGCTGCTCGTCGTTTGTTGAGCTGCTCTATGTGCTCCTGTGAGGGCAGGTGATGTCCACCACCTGGTGGTGCCATCAAGTCATCATAGGGCCCATGGCCATAGTAATCAGCCTGGTTGTAGTAGCTGCCGTTATTGCTGTTGCCAGCTAATGATGATAAGGGCTTTAACGGCAAGACGGCACCGTAGTGCACCGGCGACGGTGAGTGTCTTCCTCCTCCTCCTCCTCCTCCTGCGCCGCCTCTGTTTGACGCCGAACAAGATGGATGTGCCTGGTAATGGTCTGTGTGGTGTCCGGTGTGCTGGCTCGAGCCGACTAGAGGATAGTGACTGGAAGCACCGTGGTAATGATGAGGCGACTGATGATGGCTCGTCGATAGGCTGGAAATGGGACTGCTTCCACTCGAGTAGTGCCGACTTCCACCGTAGAGGCTGCCGTACGGCGAGGCCATCATTGCCGTTGCCGCCGCCGTCGTTGTCATGTTGTCACTGAGCATGGATGATGCCGCCGATTTGAAATTGCCGCATCCACTCTCCTCGAGGTAATGGCTGCCCTGCGCAGAGCCAAACATCGACGCCGAACCGAAGCTGGAGCCCGGCGAAGGCACGTTCCGGGCAGCACCGTACATGCCTGCACACTGAAGTTCACCACCGCCACTAAAGAGGCCTGCTTGATTTACCGTGGGCAAATTGTCTTTTGCTGTCTGCTGCTCGCCACCATAATTGCACAGCTCAATTTGCTCCGCCAGATGATTAGTTCGAATGGTGAGCGCACCAGCGACAGCAGCACCTTTCCGATGGTGGTGCTCCATTTCGAGTGCACTGCTGTGCGGCAGCAGGCCGACGTAGCTCCGTGACAGTGTTGATCCTGAGTTGGTGTTGGTGTTGGTGGTGCTGTTGGAGGCTGAGCCACCACTTGAGGAGATGAGCAAATTAGAAGAGGACATCTTGGAGTCCTTTGTATCAATGGAGGACTTGGACGTGTTCGACAGACGACGGAAAGTGCCTGCGCCACCGCCGCCGTTGCAGACACCTCCGGGCGATATCTGCGCATTTCCATTAGGCAGTCGGCCATTGGCGACCAGTCCGTTGCCGTTGTTCGTTAGCGTAGTGCCGTTGCCGTTGTTGTTGATGTGGTTGGCAGGTGTGCCGCCTCCTTTCAGTCCCGACTGCATCGTCGCCTGTAGTCCCGTCGTCGAGCATCCATTTGACTGGTGGTGATTGCCAGTGGAGCCACCGTTTGCAGCACTGCCATTGCCTCCACTGCCGCCACTTACTCTACCGAGACTGGAGCGACAGTTGGCGCCATTCTTCGAGCGAAGTACAACAAAGCAGATGGCAAAGAAGGTGAAGAGAAAGACGGTCAACGCTCCAAGCACAATTCCGGCGACTTCCTCGCCAGAGTAGGCAGCAGCAGTGACTTCCAGTCGTCTGAGCACTGTCAGCGTGATGTTCGCCGACACAGTGCCGGCCTTATTAGAGCCGACGCAGATGTAGCTGAGGGTGGAAGTGAAGAGGAAGGGAGGGCGAGAAAGAAACAAGAGAAAAACAAAAAAGACAAAAAACATTAGTAGTGCACTGCTCACTGGTAATTAGGTGAAAGAACACAATGTGAAGTGAGTAACGAACATTCTCAAAGTACTAGCCTGGGTTTTGGAAAACACACACACACAGTTTGGATTGGGGCGACAGAAAAAACGTCAGTGGTTAAAATTGGGAACCATTTGCAAAAATTAAGTTAGGATTCAGCGTTAAAAATGGTCATTTCAGTTCAACAAAAGCTAATTAGATTTAGGTTTATTCTAAAGCAGACAATCGTTTTTATGTGTTATGCTTTTGATGCCAATTTTAAAAAAAAGATTTAAAATGATAGTTTTGTTTCAATCTTTTTGTACTAAAATATAATTTTATCGGTTGAACTAAAAAATATGACTTTACTGTTAAAAATTAAAATGCAAATTTATGAAAACGAGCATTTAAAATTAATTTAAATTTGCAAAATGTAGGAAAACTAAACACAAAAAAGGAAATGTTTAATGTTAGCTGCGCAATAAAAAGTCTCAAAAGACTGCCAACACCTGAACGGTCGGTTTACAAACGAAAAGAGATAGAAACATATTGCAGACCAATTTGGTTAAAAATTTGAATTATTTTCAACTCAGCACTAAACGATGGTAATTAGCGTAAACAACGCATACTACCGCATAGTAAGAAAACATCCGCATGCAATCAAATACAGAAAGGGTAGTACACACACAGCCGCACTTATGGATTCACTCTAAACAGTAGCACATATTCTTTGGTTTGAGAACTTCATCAGCATAAAAAGACGGTAAGACCACCTTTCAGAAAGGTGCACTTTTTTCTTAATGGATGCACGCGCAGGCATGATATGAGGCGGGAAAGACACAGGGCTCGTGTGGAGAAGGAAATGTGTTTCATATTTGCCAGCATGTGCTCACCGCTGCTAAGCGCCCAAACTGCCATTCGGTAATTAATTCACAGCAGCACACAGCAGTTGCAGTTGTGGGTATTGCAATTTGGTAGGAACCTTTCTCTAGCTGCTCTAACTTTGCACACAAATGTTTCTGCCATTTCAATTTGTCCTGGTTTCATATTTAGTTAAATACGATTTGACTGGCAAAGCGTACCGCATCGGTAGAGTCAGCTCTCTCCAAAGTCCAACTGCCTACCGTCTTGGCCGCCAAAACTGTGCACACTCAGTAGGCCAATCGTCGTCATTATTGTGATTGTCATTATCATTTCAGTTTAATGCTAGTTTATGTATATTTGTGCTGCATTATTAATTGCAAACATTTGACGAGCACCATTCACATTTCATTGGCATGCATTTGCCTGAAAGTGATGAGTGCCAGAGAAAACAGGACAGCACAGGAACCTAATTCAGTACACAAATACATTAGTGATTTATGCAAATTTTAAGTGTGCATACCGTTTTTGGTTCGATATATGAAATGTCTGTTTCGCTGTCTGTTCAATTTGCCCGACAGTAAATACCGTTGCTAGGCTTGTCAATTTGACAATGAATTTAAAAACGCAATGCGCTGTCGTTATAACAACCAGGGGCGTTTTGAGTTTTAAATTAATAATTATTTTTAATAAAAAGTATTTCTTGAAAAATATATTTAAAAATTGCATGTTATTAAAATATGTTAAACTCAGTTTATATTATTTGTGTATTTTAAGTTTTGTTAAATATTTTTTTATTTGTTTCTAATTGGGCAATGTATGACAGTAAAAAATAAAACTAAGTATAGCTTTTTTGCTAATAGTCACTTGATTTGGTCAGTAGATGATGATGCTACTTCTGTTCAAATTGGCACATCTATAAAACGACGTAAATTACAACAAATGAGATAGTTAAAACCTGCAAAAGAAAAGTGCAGTACGTCGATTAGACCTAGTATTGACTAAACTGACGGCAACAACATTGAACAGTTATTAATTGAATCGTACACGTGCCGAGTAGTAGGGAAAGACAAAAAAGATAATTCACACTATGCTTTAGTCCAGTGGTTTGCCTGTAGATAAGAATTTAACAATAAACCGTTTAGCTGTGAAAATGACGATAACAATTACTAAACAAGACCACAAATAATAAAATGACAGCTTGCCAAGAAAACTAATTGTAGCAAAAACAAAAAAGTTTTTTAAAAGTTATTATAAAAAAATAAATTTTTTTACAAAAATTAAAAATATTGCTTTTAAAAAATTTTACAATTTAAAAAAATATTGTATAAACTTGAGTATTTAATGTAATTTTTTTTAACTTTAAATTTTTTATCAAACAAATCATCAGTTTAAAAAAAGATAAATTTTAGTTGGTGTTCTCAGAGCGTACTACAAACCTTGCAATTACTTTTTTGCTCGTGTGAGTCTCATTAAAAATATAAATGTACAGCTCTAAAATCGATTGACAAACCAAGAACACTATTATTACACTGTCAGGTAGCTAAAAAATTAAAAGCAAACACAGACAGACACGAAAAACAGTCAATGAAGTTACTGTAACGATTCGTTGGTGACAGGAAGGCGATGATGAGTGCTCAAACTCATTCACACATTTGAATGTCAATAAAATAATGGAAAAAAGCATAATGAAAAGTGAAGGGTACGGAAACTCAAATAAAATTTACTGATATTTAGCAATTAAAACTGACTTTTTTGCAAAGCAAAGTTAATAGCAGCGCCTGCAAATGTGAATGCACTGAGCGGACGAAAATAAGAAAAAGTAGAACTGTTGGTAGATATTGCCATCTGAAAATGATGATAATGATGATGATGATACCTTTTCGGCTGTTCTATGAAAGTTGACGGTATGGTAGCGTCCAATTAAACTGTCATTAGTAAAGTTGGTGCTGTGCAGTGCATCTTAGCACTGTCCTATGCCGCACACTGTTGTGCAAATGCTTTCACTTCAAGAAATGCACCTATTAAAAATAAGCAGTTTTTCATTCAACACAAAGAAGGGTTCATTAGAAACACTAATTGAGATTCGTTTGCCGGTGAAATGAACAGAAATAAGCTAATAGTAAATTCAACATAAATAAAGAAAAAGCATTATTTAACAAAAAATGGGTTTCAACTTTTTATGTAGAGAAGCGGTTGGTAACGCGGCGCGCGAAGATTTACAAGCATGACGTAGTCCAGACTGATTTTAATGGTAGAGGGAAGCAGCTTATAAAGCATTTACAAAGGTTTCGAACTTCGCGTGAGCAAAGCACGTCACCCACGGCTGGTTGGCCGCTACTGTAGTTAATTTTGTTTTACTAAATGCAGTTTATTTAAATTTGTCGCTTACAAAAATATATTTTACTAGCCGGAAATAAGGCGTTTCTATTGGCCATTACGCACGTGACAATATTTTTTTAGACAAACAGTAAATCATGATGCAGTGAACTTTGTCTTGCGTTAAAAAAGCATTGTAAAACTACCAGATTTAATTTGCCTAGAAATGTGCTAGTGACACGATCACCATTGGTAGCAACATTGGTAATAAAAGTACATAAAAGAATATAAAAGAAAACTATTTTTGACTAATGAAAAGTAATAAATGCGATTAAAAGCAATTTGACTTGTTTCGACAGCTTATTCTAATGAAGTTTGTGTAATTTAAAACAAAAGTTTTCAAAAACTACTTGCAAAAAATTAAATTTAATAAATAAAAAATTATCTTACTGAAACAAGAAAAACAGTTTGGGCACAAAAATACACAAAGATAAGGTTGAAAAAAAGTTTACAAGGTCGGGTTGTCAAAAATAATTTAAAAAGAACACGTTTCAATTACTTTATTAAAGCAACCAAAACCAGCTCATTTCAAAAATACAGTACAATGAAGGTAAAATAAGTAAAAGTTCAAATGTTTGTGACACTGATGTACAAAAACCTTATTGTAGAGTAGTTTTCAGTACATTGCAATCATGTCGAGTGACTTATCAAAACAAACTGAGTAGTGTTCGATGAAAATAAAACGAAAAAGTTGAGACGACCTTTCACTAGCAAAATCAGTACTGTTTAAGATTGAAAATTGTATATCTTGTTATGCAAACAAAAAACGTTGTTGGCAAAACAGTGTAATTCAATTTGGAAGTTTTCTACGTGCTTTACCACTAAACAAAGTAGGGCACCGGTGAACTGAAAATTCCTTTAAAAAAACTGACTGCCATCTTTAGCAGACAAAAAAGCAATCGTCTGGCGGCCACAGTTTTCACACAAACGACTTTTTTGATACAAATTTTATGTATTGTAAATAGAAGAATGCAACTTTATCTTGATAATAAAAAATAAAAACTAGATATAATTCTAACAAAAGTTGATTTGTTCCTGAATGTCACGAATATGGTCATTAGTATTTATCATAATTAGTGTTTTTTTGTTACTTCGATTATTATATTTTTGCTTAAGTGAAAACAAGTAAATATAAAAACATTTACAAAAAACATAAAAAATGATACAAAATTAGCAAAACTTTTTTGATGAATTTTATACTAAAACTAATACATTTTAACGTATTTTTTTGAAATCAACAAAAATTATTTGAATGTTGTTATGTATTGCTCAAGATATCAAAATCTTTTTTAATTTTGACAGATTATAATTATTCTGAATGACTGATTTTGAAGTGCTTGTGCCAAAAGTTTTGTCTCTCAGTTATCTTTGAATTATCCATAACTTTCAGTAGTAGAACCAATCTAATCGATATCATCACTTGGTATTTTTGGGCACCTCCTTTTACTAATTTGCAAGGTAAAACTGACGGTGTTGAAATCAAACACAATTGGAGCATGAATATCACTGTTCAATGGCAGATCAAGGAAGAGCACAAGTTAACTTGGACTTGTGAAAAAGCAAATTCAAGCATTGTTTTTACTTTTAAAGAAGTATATAGCAGAGAGATGATACGGTCATAGCAACGGAGGAAGAAAGAAGATATAATGAAAGACAGTGATAACCATTAATAATAGGTCTACTGGTAGATAGAATGGTCACCACTGAGATGGATAGAAATATCAATAATAGAGCGTGTAATTATGATTAATAGTCTCGGTCCTGCAGACCAATGACCGCAGAAGATAAGGGAAAAAGAGAGGGACCGAGCAGTCAGAAAGCAAAGCTAGATTGGCCAAAATGGGCACAGCAAACAGCGGACCGCACGGTGAAACTTAATTCGCACTGCTTGGCATGACTAATGAAAGTGGTAATGTCTTTCGAATCAGACATTCATAGTGGCTTTCCTTTGTGTGGGCTTTGTGTTTTTTTATGTGGCCATACAAAAGAAAACAGATATAATAAAGAGGCCATTGGCACACAACAGTTGACAATTGCCTGCATCACGTTCCAAAGTCGTACATTAAAAAGTCCGATGTAAGTCGGAACACAACTAAATAGTGTTGATTGTGTTTAAACACAATCGTGACAATGTCATCTAATTTGCAAAAATGAAAGTTATGTAATTGCATTTCAATTAGTTTGTCCAACCAGTCTGCGGTAATCATGACGAAAACGAAAACGTCAAACCTTTGTTGCTCAAGTGCTAGTAAATGGGACAATATTTACGTTGAATCATTAATTAATGTGAACACAAAGTAATCGATCTCTAGGCAACAAGACATATGAGATGCTTATCAAAACTAAAGAAGTTTGGTTAAATGAAAGCAAAGTTGCCTGGCTATATTTGATCAATTTAAATAAACTATTCAATCAGAAATATATATTTATACTGATGCATTAAATAAACTATAATTCTTGAGAATTCTTGAAATTTAAAAGAAAGCAAGTATCAAATTTTGATTTGCAACAAAACATTTTTAACAAAAATAAAAAATGAAAATTCAAATGTAGAAATTCATGGCAATTGGTTGAAAAGCATTGCCACAGCGGGCAAAACTACTAAAGCTGGCGAGTGTAAGAAATTACAAGAGTGTTTTGCTTTGATTGTCAAGATTGAAGTGCATCGAGTTCAGAGAAAGCAATCAATAATTGATCAGTTCATTTCCGTTGATTTGTTTTCCTTTCTCTTCATATTGCTCTGCCACTGTCCCCGCTGCTGAATGTGTGTATGTGTGTATGTGCCTCTGTCAGCAGAAGCTCTCCCCAGTGGTTCCGGCAGTGCCTGTTCACTGACTGCCTGCTGTGTGTCCTCCTTGCCTCGTCGAATTGGATGCGTCTCTAGTTTCACAACAGACAAACCGAACCAGAGAGGAAAGGAGAGAAAGGGAACGAAAGAGACTGACCACTTGGTGAGCGATCACCGGGCGATGACAGGTTGCACTGTGTTCGCACTCCTTCTGATGATCGATAATAACGTGCCGATTGACAGACGAGATGTGCTGGCAGTGTTCGGTTTCGCAAAAGCATGTTGCCCACAGTGCCAGCCAGTACGTTCCCTCTCTCTCATTCAACTCGATTGGCTGGCGACAACTGTACGGAAGCCAATACGGAGATCCGCATTCATGGGCAGCAGCACACAGAACATGACGAACGCCGTCACATGTCGCTTACTGTATACCTCTTCAGAGCAAACAATGACGAGTCTCCAAGGTTTAGCAAACATGTTTATGTGTACCTCGAATTTGCATTAGTAGGTTAACTAAAGTACACCAAAGATATTTTTAGTTACATTTATCTTTGGTACCATGATGCTTATGAAAAGCACAAACACAAAAGAAAGAGAAAAATAAACCTTAGCAAAAAACTAAATATTGTTGGTGACAATATTCAACGAATCAATTAACGTAATGATCGCTCAAGTTGTAAGCTCATAAAGGAGGTCAGTAGGCCAATAAAAAGACAATTCTGCCTTGCAATGTCAATAGATGCTTCTAGACTGGCATAAGAAAGAGAATACTTCAAGTGCAGCCCGGAAGAAGCGACAGTCTTTGTCAGCTACTGTATAGCTCGCATTCAATTATTTGTTTCATTTCCTTTTTGGAAGTATCGACACAAGATGTGCCTCTTTCCAATCTCTGCAAACATCACTTCTCTTTGGCAGCCCGAATTCAATGAGCCCATCACACACACTGCAGTACATTGCAGTAATTTGACACTAGAAAACAAAGCCTTAGGCACACTAGTGGAAACTGAAAAATTGCTCGAGCAGAATGTTTTTACAGCAAAATTTAATTTCGATAATTTGAAGAAAGTGCAAAAAGTAAAGTAGAGGAATACAAAGAAGAAGGACCATACACAACAAAACAGTCGTGTTCAAACGAGATAAGCTGTGTGCAGAGGCAAGAGCAAAGTGCTTATACGATTACTGTCAGAATGTGATGCCATCGGGTTGGCATATAAGCATAGTTACCTCTTGCTCGCGATGATCGGTGCACTAGCTTTCCCCGTCATTTTTCTTCTGTCACTATGTTGATTTAGACTCAGATTTCCTCACACAAGTGACTCGGCAAGCGACAGCCTGTTCAAGGGAGGGGTGCCCCCGCAATGAGCAGCTTCACTTCACACACAGTGCCCGTCCTTCTCGGCTAATTTGATTTTAAATTTAATTCAATTTTTTATTGCCATTCGTCGCTACCGATTAGAGTGTGCACACAGCAATTGATAAAATTGCTAGAGTTGCTAAAATATTTTTTAACAAAAAATATACCTGTTCCAAATGTGTAGCACTTTTTAGAAAAAAATTAAAAATATTTTTTTACATAGAAAATCAATTCATTAATTAATAAATTCGTCTAATAAGGAACCATTAATAATTAATGAACTAATCTTTTTCAAAACTTTGTAGAGCAGCAGTAGTGTAACACTTACAAGTGACTTTCACCATTGAGAAGGTGTGCTACTCAATCACCTTAATTAAATCATCATTATGTGCACAGATGAGGAGGTGAGCAAATAAATAAATGATTGTACAGGGTGGTAAAGGATGCCAGTAGGGCAAGTGGGCTGCTGAAAGCTGCTAAAAGATGTCAATGATTATGTAGTAAGCACTTACAAGCGCTTCTGAAAAACGTAGTGCAATTTATGTTGAGAAACATGTTCACACTTTTCAATTAGCAAATGAAAAAGGTATTGCTCAACTTTACTTCACTAATGAAGGCAATTCAGGTGAGCATCAATTGAGTTGGCGAATGCTCCTTCAAGTGGCCTTGAATGCACTTGTCCATTTGCATTAATTGATTCGATCAAAGTTGGCTGTGTGCAAGTGAATGTATCGGGTAAAGTAATGTCAGCCAGAATAAACTTTCTCTGTATATTGCAAAGCTGTCGAGCAAAGGGGTAAACACGATCAATCGGTCGGGCCTTATTTTCAAAACTATCATTGGACTGCCATACTTCGCTGAGTCAGTTTAAAGTTAGGCTAATTTAGGCAAAACAACTGTGCGACAACTGCAAAAGACCTACTAGAAGAATAAATGGTGATACACAACAGTGACTTTCACCACTGGAAAGGTTGCTGTAGGAGCAGTAGTAGTACAACTGCTGTTGCCTACTTGTACATTGCTTGCAATTAGGGCAAATTGGCTCTAATCCTCACTGAGAGCGAGCTGGTGTTCAGCATCACCACCAAATGCGGCACACTTGGACTTTGCGCTGAAGCGGTTTGGACCTGAAAGTCACTGGAAAAACTTTCGTTGCAAACAACAATTAGCAGCGCACCACCTAAAAGCTGCAACAGCAACAACAGCAGACTGACTAGCACACTATTCCCTCTGGGAGCTTAGTAGTCATTAGAAAGAATTTATTTTAAATTGATTGAAATGATCTCGTTTCTCTGTCGCAGACGCTGTTCTCTGTTGCCTAGCCACCATCAATCATTGCTTTCTTCTGATGGAGCAAACTTGTGTGTGTGTCTTTTAACCAGAAAAAGTAACCTCAAATGTCCAAAAACAAGAAAGAAAACTAAAATATACATGTGCTACATGTCATACTGTTTCTGTCTGGACTTACCTTCCGGAGTCTTTCTCCAGTGCGTTCATTATGTAGAGTGTGCTGGTTCGCTTGTAGGTGTCATCGTTGGCGGCAGTGCTGCTGCCTGCTGAACGCCTCTCCCGCAGCATTGACGGCTGCTGTTGTGGCGCACGTGCCGAAGATTGAAAAGTTTCCGGCTCCAGGGGGAGAAAAGAGATGAACTGCTTCTTCTGCCCGCCATTGTTTCCCTCAATCAGCGAGTCGAGCAGCAACTTGTGCTGCTGCTGTTGTTGGTGCTGTTGCTGTTGTTCTCCCTTGTGCTTCTCCTGAACGAGCTCAGTGAGGTCAAAGGCGCCGCCGCTGCGCTCGTCGGCTGCCTCCTCTCTGTCGCCAGTGGTGGCGCCGGTGGGCAGCAGTTCGCCGGTGATGACCACGCCGGCTGGACTGGAGCTCTCCCGAATGAGGTACATCTGCCGGCCAAAGGTCATCAGGGACATGTTGCGAATGGTGCGGCCGCGCCATTCCCACTCGATGTGCACATTGGGGATGGCGGCCATCACGCAGCCGATCGATGCGTTCTCGCCTGTCGGGAAGATAAATGCAACAACATTTAGTTGATCATTAGGCGAGGAAAAGCAAAATGAAGTCAGAGAGTATGTGCGTGCTGGTAGTTGTGGTTGTGAGCCTGATGAATGGCAGTTTATCGCAGCACCGACTGGCCGAACACCGGACACGCTGCCGCCACCGCCGAAAACAACAACAAAGCCTCGTGTCCCCAGTTGTGTCTTTCCCCAGTTTGCACTGTGGTTGATGTAATGAATTTTTGAGCAATTAATTGGCCCACAACTACGAACATTAATCCATTTATTTGCCGTTTCCTTCCTCCTTCCTCTGCCCATTATCTCTTATCAGAGTGGAGGGAAATAAATGCACTGAAGGCAGGCTGTGGTAGTCAGCCGCCAAGCACTAATAACCCTTTGCTAGTGCTGCTTAAAATTGCTCATTGCAGACAGCACACCGCAGCCAACAGTTACCATCAATTGAATGTCAGATCAATGGCATTAGTGTGGCCAGTCAGCTTTCATCAGGACCATCGAACAGACGAAAAAGCTGGCATTCGCTTCATTTGCTTGCTGGTGATGGTGGTGGTGCTGAAAGAGCAGCAGTACTGCCAGTGTGCACCATTCGTCCCTGAGAGACTTTTAAATTGGGAAGCTTCCCAGTAGTGCACCAATGCACACTACCAAACAAGGGGGCCAGTAAATAGCTGTCTATCTATCTGTCTGCTCATGTCTGGTAGGCAGAAAAGCTAGTACAGTGCACCTCAACTTCTGAACCTCACTGAAAAGAAGAGGACCAGTAATCATGCAGAACCAATATACATAAATATCAGAAATAATAGCCATAATAATACTATAATACTAATAATACTACGACTAGTTTAGCATTACTGTGTATGCGGTGGCATTGTATGCTTGCCGCAATTGGCATTGCATTACAACCTAAATAGGCAACGCAAACAAATGGCATCCAGTAATTTGCATGTTCATAATGGATACAAAATAAAAAAAATTTGAACAAACTGTGATGATTTTGGAAACAGAAAAAACATATGAGTTTTATTTTTTGCCTTGGTGGCAATTCAATATGTTCAATAAAAAAATAATTATTGATATAGAGCTTCAGCTATTTTTGTGTTTGTATAAGCTCATAAAGATCACTCTTTAATTAAACATTTTGCGTCATCAATCTAAAATTAAACTAAAACCATATTTTTCAGTTACTATTGCCTAAAATAATTTTTTAACAAATAAATGTTTCATGAAAACAAAAATGATTCAGTTGACATTTTATTTTATTTTCATCAAGTTGACATTAAATAAAATAACTTTTATATCGCTTTCTAGACTTCTAGTGCAAACATCAAGTTTTTAATGTCAATTTACACATCTACAACATCAATAGCATGAGTTTTAGTAGTGGTGCTTGTCGACAGTACATGTGTTGAAAACATCCTGATAAAGTAGGTCCCTGCAAATTGTCTGTCTTTGTTATTGCTGATTAATTATGCTAAAATATAAATAAATCAGCAGGCAGAAGCAGTCACATGCGGCTCATTCTCGGTGCTACAGTGTGTTCTCTTTTTCAAAACAGAAGTGCATGCTAATGAAATCGATCGCCATGAGCAGCGGCGGCAAAATATGCACCCTTCACTTGCATTGTTTCATTTTAATTTACATTTAACCGCACACGAAGCGGTGAAAGAAAGTCGCAACTTGAAGCCTTTTTTAAATATAGTTCCTTTGTGAATTTGTGCATGAATTTAATTAAAATATGCCCACTGGTCAAGTGTTCTCGACGCCAGTGAAAAAGAGCGAGAGAGAAAGAGAGAGAGAGAGAGTTCCTTCAGTGAAAAGCAATGGTTGACTACTACTGCTCTGATGGACAATGTGACTGTGTGTGAGTGAGTGTGTAGCTGTGTCCTTTAATTAGATTAGATCGCAGCAAATCACTCACTCAAACACTGTCGGTGGCATCTGGACCGCAGTGCATCCACTCACTGAGTCCAGTGGAGCCAGTGCTGCTGCTGCTGCTACTGCCTCTCGAGTGATTGACCGAAAGAAAGGGAACAATATCGCTCAAAGACACGTTGTGTCTTGACAAATTTAAATGGCCAATTGCGCCAAGGGACATTTGCTGTTGTTTGGTGAAACAAACTCACACAGCCAAGGAGTAAAACACCAAGATGAGGCATATCTCATTAGAAGAGAAGAGAGAGAGTGGTTGCCAGTGAAGTGAACACAGAAAGGCATCGACGAGGTTTAATGATGCCAAGAGAGTCATATAAAGCAATTCTCGCCCGAAAGCGGTCGAAAGAGGAATGGCAATAATAATAATAATAATAATAATAATAAGGAGTAGCGGAAAAGAAAGTAGAGGGTATTCCCAGATCTTTCCAGTGTTGCACGTTGTATGTATGTGCGCGCGCTTAATTGAGACTCGCTAAACCAAAAAGAAAATGCCAAGTGAAAAAAATTAGCTTTGTTTAAATATTCATCATTAATTGAGCGCCTAGAGCAGACAGGCAACTGATTGAGGCCGGCAAGTGGTCGTGCTGATGCTGTCGTTGCTTCTGCTTCGGCAGTGGTGAGCCTTGAGGAGGAGGAAGAGGAGGAAGAGGAGGGAAGCGGAAATTTACTCGTTATCTAGTCATCCATAAATGATGAACTTGACAAGTTCGCTGTGAAGATATGTCAACGTTGCTGACAAGCAGCGAGACAGGAAAAAGAGGAAAAAAGTTGGCAATGGAAGGACAACTCAGCAGAGGGAGACTTCAATTTAATGGCAACGGGCAGTGAGTTCTTGCCAGGCAGTGCCAGACTATCCTCGTGTCAACTTTTCCAGTCTTCGGCAGTTTCATCCTTACCCTCCCCTCTTCCTTCACCGAAAGTCTTTCACCGTAGTCCTCCTCACTGTCCACATGTTCCAAACTGGCTATCCCGCTGCTACTCTGTCATGAAAATGAAACTTGCCAACATAAGTGCTTGACAGACTGAATAAGTGTGTGTGTGTGCTGGACCGGTAGTGAAGAGAAGAGAAAGAGAGCGTTCTGGTCGACAACAACTTGAGACAACAACTGCTCATCGGTTAGTTGTGTGTGCATGTGCTGGCGAAGTGCACCGTGCCAGCAGTGCCAGCAAAAAACACCAGCACTTGACAACAGGCGCCCTGGCTGTTTTTAAGTGTTGCCAAAGACTAGAAAGAGGGGGTAATCAAACACACACAGAGCTCATCAACGAACTACCACAGGAGATCACTTCACTTCACTTCATCTTGCAGTCAGTCGCAGTCTCTCGCCAGTCTTTACACTTTTATACACACAGTCTCTTTCGGTTTCACACTCTCAACTCGACATATTTGTCGTTGTGGCCACAAATTGTGCAACTCACAATTGAATATGCAAGCACTGCACTGCACTGCAACACATAACGACCGGAAAATGCTGGAAGGGAAAGTAAAGACTCCTTGCTCTCCGTTTGAATCGCCAGGCGTCGCAAGGGTAGGCAGTTTGTCTGCTGTTTCAACAACAGCAGAACACTTTAAGTACTGTGCAAACAATCTTCAATTTTTTCTTGAGCCTTGAAGGCTCAAGTGGCCATGAGAGTGAGCCTGAAAGTGAGATTGTAATTGAATTAAGACCAATAAAGATTTTAAAAAACTGCAAGTGCAGCACAAAACAAATTGTGATTGGTAATTCAGTTTAAAATTTAATTTTAAGGTAAAAATGTAAAAAAAACTTTAATGGTATTTTAAAACAGTATTGAGCAATTAAAAATTATTTTTTTATTGAATTGACTGACGTCATTTTTAAATCCGGTATATAGAATGTCAGCAAAAAAAAGTAAAAAATGCTAGTGGTACAATAAAGAAGTGAACACTGAGCAGCAAGGACAATTTGAGTACTCCAACACTCAGACGGAATTATTGATTTTTATCCAAAGCGTACAATGAGTTAATTTTTACAATAAAATTAAACAAACGGATAAAATTTAGGAAAAAAAGCTGCGTTTTTTAATGAAAAAACGTTTTTTGTCAAATGATGGCAAAAAACAAGAAGATAGATTATTACTGCCTTGCCAACTTTTTTTCATTCTCACCCACTTTT
Organism: Tyrophagus putrescentiae; assembly: GCA_024499935.1. Lineage (NCBI taxonomy): Eukaryota > Metazoa > Arthropoda > Arachnida > Sarcoptiformes > Acaridae > Tyrophagus > Tyrophagus putrescentiae. The sequence continues at coordinate 4,711,134 of JAMZRA010000001.1, read as the reverse complement.
TCTTCCACCGTTTTCAACCGTTTGCCTTCTTTTATTTACCATTCTGCATTTTCATTAGATGCAATGTTTTGTTTGATGCGGCGACCAAAACCTAACATTTTTTTCTCTTTCTCTTTATCCTCTTCTTTTTTTACTGCCCATCGTTTGCTTGTTTATAAATTTGGTGTGCATTACGATGGCAGAATAATAATGCCAGTGGCTGTCCTGCCAGACTGCAATCGGACATGGGGTGGCAATGAGAATGAAAATGAGAGAGTAAGACTGCTGCTGGTGCATCCTGCGCTGAAAGCCACCACTGCTGTGCTTTGAGTAAATAATCAAAATTATCGATTATTAATCGATGATGCTGAGATAGCAAAATTAAAGAGCCAGATCGAAACTGCGAATATAAATGCGATTGGCAATAGCCTAACACCAAACCCAAAACCAACCAGACACACATGGCATCTAACTAAAGGCAGAATATGTGAAAATTTGCCAAGACAAAGACAAGAAAAGCGAGCAAAGAAAAAAAGAGAGAAAAAGTCCAATTCTCAACCAAAAAATGGATCGATAGCCACAAGGAAAAAAGGGAGCACAGGAGTACAGGAAATGACTCACCGATCGGATTAGTGCTCTCGGTTTTTCATTCTAATTGCATTTATTTGCCGCATCAGTTTTTGTGCAGAAACTGATAGGTCGCCTATAACACTGTAAAACCAGTGGCCAAACAGTAAGCAGCGTAGGAGTGCAAAAAATTCAACACTTTGTTATTCAGTCCAAACAACACAAAAAACCATAATTAATCTTAGATATGAGTTCATTTCTGGAAAAGAATTGTATTGTTCCTTGAAAGGAAAAAATGTGAAGAGTAAAAATATGGTCATTAAACGAAAACTTTTTTAGAAACTTGCACAGAGGTTATAATACTTCAACAGTAGTAAAATCCAAAAAACGTGTCAGATGTTGCAGGCAAATGTGCAGGGTAGACTAAACTACAAAATATTTTTTAAATTTTTAAATATAAAAAGTATCAATACTAGAGCGGCGCTTTTAAACTGAACTGATTAAACAATAGAATGGTTTGGAGCCTTTTTAAACGACTTACCTTCTTTTTAGAAAGATGTCGGCAGATGAATTGGCTGCAGTACCTCTGATATGCATTCCAATACCACTGATAAATAGGTAAAACTAGTCCATACAAAAGAGGGTGATTGCTCTCCTGACTTCGACGTCAATCTTCACAAAGGCAAAAACTAACTTGAAATGCCGTTTCTCGTCATTCTTTGCACTTTAACAGCAACAACAGCAGGCAAAGGCTGTGTCCAATTCATTAGACTAAATGACTATTTGATAACAGCAGAGCTCGGCTGCTGAGTGATTTTCACTGCTGTGCTCACAGACAGTGAGGTTTCAGTGGGGAAAAGAAGAGGAACTTTGAAGGGCAAATACTGAGATCGTTTCATATCGACAAATTATATTTCCGTTGGCAATGTTTTTCTCTCTTTTCTGTAGCCTCATGTTGCCTCGTACCAGTTTCTCGATTAAGCTTATTAGCATGGTGAGCCATTTGGCGGCGTCGGTGGGTAGATGGGCCTCGTATCCTTCTCTGGTACATAAACAGACTCGACAGAACAATCGTAATTGGCAGTGTAATGCGATTACAGACAAAAACATGACCGAATATTCAAATGGATCATCGCAGTGGTCACTGCTGCTGCTAGGTACTTCTACCAATGTCCGAACTGCTGCACCAACTGAACACCGCAGAACAACTTCAGTGCCTCGGCTCAAAGATAGAGAAAGAGAGCGGTCAGCCATTGTGGTAGCAACATTAAAAACATATCTCAATATAATGACGACAACAAAGGCACTCAGCGAGTGCACTGACAACGTACGTTGTTCAGTGCAGTCTCCTAAGTCGGCAGCTCCCGGGCTTGGAAATGGCAGAGGTAGCAGTTACTCTCTCCACCATTCCCTACTATCGATGTCGCCGATTGTCTCCATTTTTATAATTCAATTGACTACAAGGCACTGCTGCCGTAGTTGCTGTTTGCTTGTAATTTCCATTGGATATGCACAAAAAAGGCAAAAGCAACAACAAAGCGGACCCGACGGCAACCACAAGTAAGCAAGCAAGGGCAGCATCTAGTCACAGTCTAGGAAAGCCAGAAACAGCAGCAGCAGTTGAAAACGATATTGAATTACACAAAATGAGAAAAGCGAGATCAAATGCTCGAAAAGAATAAATTTGACAAATAAATTGTAAATGCAGCACAGTGCACTGGTACTGCAGGATATCAAAATGAAATAATATATATCACATATAATAGGGAAAAAATGTACAAAACAGTGAACACTGGCACAAGTGTCTATTTCCGCTTGGAGATGAGCCAAGACAGATGAACAATGAGAAGAAAAAAGAAAAAGTAGAAAAAAAGAGAAAGTCACTTCAACAAAAAACAGAAGGATGACAGAAATCGGACAGTAATATTTTGTTTGAAATGAAAGAAAGTGAAAGCAACGCAGGGAAGCAATTGCAGATATTCATGTGATGAGATATGGAGAAAGGAAAAAGCAAAGAAAAAGATAAAGACAAAAGATGAGGGCTCTTGAGGGCTAGAGAAAATACGCAAAAATAAGGAAAAATGAAAAACAGTAAAAAGCACAATGGCAGACATCGAAAGGTCCAATTGGCTTGATAGGATCTCTCAAAGCTGCACACAAACTGATGCTGTTGCTGCTGCAGTCTTTGGCGCTTTCTTCTGATTTCCTTGTTAGTAATCTCAGTGAGCGCACAATTGTCAGCTTATAATCTATTTTTAATTTCCCTACTCCTTACTGAAAGGCCAGTTTTCCAGCACAAAAGTCACTGAAGTTCCACAGCGCTTGAGCAATGAAACTATATTTCTATTTTTTACGCACAATGCCCCCAAAATGTGTGGTGAAAAAAGCGAAATAAAAGATTAAAACAGAATTAGTCAAATGCATCGATAGCCACTGCAATGACCACTGCTGCTACTGCTGTTCAAATGGAGTGGGCGACAAACATGTGTCGACAAAACAAGCGAGGCGTTAATCTAAGCAAAATAGATGAATTTAGATGCAAACATATGAGCAAAAAAGTTAAATTCAAGTTTATTTGTTAAACAAAAATATTAAGAAGATTTTGGATGAATAGAAAAAATATCAAGCAACTTCTAATGTTAAATGAAATGTCCCTAGTAAAATGTAAAACTTTTTCTGTAACACTTGCATTAGAATACTTTTAAAAACAAATGGTTTTAATGGTCAAAGCAATTGTCATTACTGCTGGCATTTTTGTCACAAGTAGTGACCATTGAAAGTCAACCAAATAGATGTCTTAAAAGAAAATTTGCATTTCTTTACAACACTTCACAGACGTTGGTGCAAAGTCAGTGTGCAATGAGCATAGTAAATTAAGTGGCAATGCAAGACCAACCAGTGATAATGGAAAAAAATCATCCAATTAAGCACTGCCAGCATTGCAATCAACAAACAATAGCGTTGTGACTGTCTCTAGAAGAACTCTGGAAAACATAAACAAGACTTAATGGAATAATCCTTGTACATTGTTGTGGACAAAAGTACAGAAAACAAGTACAATGATAGTTTGTTTTATAGTTTGTTATACACGATTGCAAATTGACATCACATTGGCGAGTAGTACGGTAATTAAATTGACATTCAAATAAAAAATATTTTTTAAAATAAAAATTAATACATTTTATCTTAAAAATAGATTTTTTCAAATGGTTAAACACAATGTAATTTAAGTTTTCAATTATACTGCTTAAAAAGTTTTAAAACTCAGTAAAAGGTAGTTTAAGTTTAAAGTTAGTAAAGCAACAGAAAAAAATTTAAATAAATTATTAAATAAATGATTGAAAAAAGCAACGAACAAGGTTCATAGACTTGATGGCCAAAATCAAAACCTAATCGAGTTTCAACTGAATTTCTTCTTTCATCCTTGCAAAGGGTAAAAAACTTTACTAAAAGGCAGCGCAAAACTGTTTCTGTGTTGATGCAATATAATTTAGATCTTATCGCAACTTTAATCAAAGTTAATTTTAAATTTAAAATCATTTTAATTTTACTTTCTAAAGTCTCAGACGATGTGGCAGCCGATAAACGAGGGCACACTATTGATGGTTTTCTGTTTAGGAAAGCATGTACACACACCATGCACACTGATTTTTCTGAGCAACAATAAAAAAGTTATAAATTGCTTTTAGTTTTAAAAAAATAAAAACAAAAATTCTAAATTGTTAAATAGCTTGCACTTTATAAAGATTGAGATTTTACTTTTAAAAAAATCAGATAGTAAACATGAGAAATAGTGTTTGCAAAATTAAAAAAATAAGAAGTTTTAAAAAACATAATTTTGCGTAAATTAATTGAGTACTTTCCAATTTAACACCCAATACTTAAAATCTAAAAAACCCGCAATGAAGCACAAATCAGCACGTTCATTACACAAAAGTTAACGCCGCTCGATAACTGGCTGCCTTAGACCGTGCCTCAATCGATTACAAACATATTGCAGTGTGCTTTTAATTCATCGTCTTTGGCGTTGATTAATTAGGTTGATTCGCTAAAACAAAAAACAAATATTCAATTTTTAATTCTGCTTTATCCAATTGCTTTTTAGGACAAAATATGTGTTTAATATTTTTTAAAATGAACCTCATTTTAAAAATAGCTAACTAAATGCAATTTTGATATATATATATCTGCAAATCATAATGAGAGTTGAATCTAATCAAAAGTGCACCAAAGTAGGACACTCACAGCTAAATACAAACTTGAAGCCCTAGTGTAGCTAGCTGACTAAAACTAGCTGGTGTAGTTGGCAAATTGGAAACACTAAAGCCCATTAGGAGTGCACCATACTAATCAAGTGCTGAGGGAGAAAAACTTTCGACAGTGGGCAGCCGTTTTTTTGGTGAGAAACCAGAAAAAGAAAGCAAAACGGCAAGAAGCAGGCTAGGCCTCAGCGGCGAGCGACTCGGCAAATGGCGATATTAACACAGTCAGCTAATGATAATGATGATAATGCCCAGTGCCACAGAGTCGACACGGTAGTACCAGTGGTGAAGTGCATTGCCTACTACTGAACTGCCATTTCAGCTTTGCTTCTCCTGGCGCTGGTGTCTGTACACGAGTGCGCGCTTTTTCTCTTCCTCTCCTCTCAGCGCGCATTAAAGGATTTCGAGTTATTCAAGCATCACAAATAAAAAAAATTTGGCTGTAATGAAATTGCCATTGAGATTCGACAGTGATTACCACGGTGACTTGCTTCACTGGCGAGCTTCACTGAGCTTCACCACGCCGCCAGTGAGCAAAGCCGATGCACACCACCACCGGATGACCTCCGAGTTGGAGGTTCCCACTGCAAAGGTCGTCCTTCATTGCATCACATCAGTACATCAGTACATCACTGCTGTTGCAGCCTAATTCGATTTGCTTTTCACTTTCTTTCTCTCGCTTTCTTTCTCTTTGATTTCACTTTGCTTATGAGCGTTGGTATTAATCTAAAAACAAGCGGCTAATTACACACTGGATCATTTCTCGCTCATTTTCTATCTGTTATTTTGTTCCCTTTTTTCAATTGAGAGTAATTAAAAGTGCTGCCATTTAGAATGAGATTCCCACTGATATTTTTCTCCTGTTTGAAATCCTTTGTTGAGAACGGAAGTGAACATGAAGGGAGAAATGGAGATGTGTGCGTGAAGTGATGCTGCTCAATTGTTGTTGTTATTGTTGTTGTACGTACCTTCGTAGACGACCACCTCCGTGTCGACGCGGACGACGTCAGGCGGACAGGCAAACTCGTCGAGATCGAGCACACTCCAGGCTTTTCCCGCGACCCGCATCGGCGCCGAACAGTTGGGCGAGTAGCTGATGGAGATATCGCGTTCGAGCATCCAGTCACGAAAGGCGCGCAGACCACAGTCGCACCGCCAGGGATTGTGCTGCAGTGTCAGCTCGAGTACACTTGGAAGGTCGTTCATTGTCTTCCCGTCGATGGATCTGTGAGGGCGAGATAAAACGAGGGGTAGTTAGTACATTGCTCTTCACGCTCCTGTAATACTATCGCCATTGAAGAGGGAGCCAACTGAGGTAACTAAAGTGCTACCGTTGTGAGCTGCTTGTGTGTGTGTAGAAGCTTTCCAAAGGGCTAAATCGAAAAGTCAAAAAGTCGAAAACTTTGAGTGAAAGGTCAGAGCAAAAACCGGTGTTTAGACTGAAGAAGAATGTTTGAAAATTAATTACACGAATCCATTAATTATTATTATAATTAATTGCCATTATATTAGGTGCAATTAAAAAGTAATTAATGCGGCTGCCGACACTGCTGTCCCATTACCGCGTGAAGGGATGCTAAGAGGATGTACGCATTGGTGAAAATGGTGAGAATAGAAGAGATAAAGAAAGCTCAATAAAAGTAGGGCTCAGGCAAACTAGAAATCTAAGACTTAAGTGAAAACTTAGAAAAAACTCAGCGTAACCGGGTCGAACAAGTCGTGCAAAACCAAATTTTTGCTTTAGCTTTACTATTACAAAAAGTGATCAAATTCACTGTTACTACTGCACTGCTTGCCTTGCAACCAAATCAAAGAAAGTAGTTACTGTTTAAACTTTTTCAGTTATTGCTTGCACTTTGCAGGCACAGTTTCAAAAAACTATATCACAATTAATTATGACAAACAACTGTTCAGTTTAGATACAATGTACTAATTTTAACTGCAGTAATCAATGCTTTTAAAATGATGATAATCAAATTAACTATAAACAGTTAGGATGATTTGCATTTCTTTAGTAACAAAAGCTAAAGTATTAATTTTAGTACAATGCTCATTAAACAAATTGGTACCATAGAATATATTATTAAATGTTGTTTTAAAAATTAATAAAAAGGCAATGATGAAACACTATATTTGGTTTGAAAATTTAAATAAAATACTGATATAAATACGGAAAAATATAATAAAGTTGCTAGTCATAACGTTTACCAGCCATATGAATAAACTGTAATTGAAATTAGTTTCAAATGGAGAATCAAAATGAAACTTCCACATTGAGCAAAAGCATTGGTCATTTGAATGTGACCAGTATGTACAAACAGAAGTGTAGTGGATTATAATTATAAATTAGTCCGATTATTGATGACGTGCTGTCTTTGTGTGCCGACAAATGCAAATTAATGGTGGGCAGATGTGCAACAATTAATAACTGAACGCTCACACTGTCACTGGGCACAGCGTTGGACAGAGTGTCAGGCAGAGTGCATTCCACAGCAAGCAACTGTCCTAACAAACGCTTTAGACGGTGCACTCGAAATTCTAGATATCATCGGTGACACGTTCTTTTTTTCTGGAAAAGATGTCTGAGCATGATATGAACGTGTGGTCAACTGGCTACCAGGTATAGGTACAGTGGTTACCCCCTCTGAGTTGAAGCGTCCATAAATGCCATTCTCCCAATAAGTGCTTTTCAGTGGAACAGTTAAGGGACGGCTTTTGAGCGTGTGAACGACGGTAAAAAGGCAAAATGGCAAGCAAAGCATGCTTATCTAGCTAGTAGCCGTCTTGACTTTGCTGATGGTATTTTTACTTTTTGCCTCCTAGTCTGTCTCTGCCGCTTATGTACACTGCAAAAAAAATTTTGTGTGGTCAAGCGAGCAGATCTGCTGAGTGAGTCAATTTAGATTGTTTCTCCTCCCGTACAATTACATAATAATTTCCATTTGATTAGATTAGATCCACCAGAAATGACTGTGTGTGTGCTGTGTGTGTGTTTGCCGTCTGGTGATTTAAAAGTGACTACTGGTAAAAGCGGTGGTTGTAACGACAATAAAGGCAAATGAAAGGCAATTGTCCGCCAGTGAGGCAGTCGGACAACTTTGGCGCCACTTCTAATCCACGTAAACACACTTGGCGACAGGAAAAAACAAAATTCAGCAAGAGGATTGCTGGAATGGGAAAAACAGTAGTAGAGAACTGAAAATAAGAAGAGAAAATAGAGAGAAGGAAAGAATGTCTGCATGACAAGTCTTAATGAGCCTCTGCTGGCCTCTGTCAGCATGGGCCATTTGTCGGATGCGAGCACAGTGCAATCCATCACCCGACTCGATTGCTCTACTCCCATCATTTGGCTTCATCTCTCATAAATTACGATATTACTGCTTTAATTCGATTTGTGCCCAATCAAACGGCAATACTACTGTGCACAGTAGTAGTCTTCAGGAGAAGTGTACTCTGTCTGAATGGGGTTCAAAACTCAGAACTCTGGGGTAGCAGGTTTAATTAAACAAACAAGCTACCAGCACTGGAAAAACAAACAAAATATAAAAAAGATTCGGCAGAAAAACTCATTTCTTTAATTTGTTTTTCCTCATCATCTGCCAAAGTTCTGTGTGTGTGCCAGTGGCCGATATTTCTAAGCAAGCACATTCCTTGTTGTGCGCGACAACACTTGCAAAGAAAGGGGAAATGTTGTGGTAGGGGAATAGAGCATGAAAGTAAAAGAAGAAAATGTGTGCATCTAACTGGGCAATACTGCTGAATTGAGACTGCACTGGGACCGACTGACTGACTGTCTGGCGGGCAAGGGTACAGAAGAAAAAAGGCGAGTTGACTTCGTTTGTGCGCTGGTGCTAGATGCATCTTGCCTACAAGCAGATAGCGGTGTAGTGCATTCCAAACACGTATCAGCGAAATGCGCCCTTTTAGGGGGCAGATAGTGGCGATTGATAAGGCTTCTGAAGGCCAGTACCACCGCCGACGGTAATAAAAAAAATAGAAGAAAGAAAGAGAAGGCAACAGTGAGCGACTGACTGGAGAAAAAAACTGGCTACAGAGAGCGGCCAGTGCTGAACACTGTGGTGACCATCACCAATGGAGCGGCATGGCCTCTATTGGTCAGTAGTAGTGGGCACTGTCTGCTGTGCACTTACTGCCCACAATGGATATGTAGGGCAGCCTTTGTTTACATACTCCTCCGCACCAGACACCCAACTCATCGGAAAGGAACTCTGGCGGGGAGGCAGAGATGATTAAAGCTGCAGCTATCACTGGAGAAGTGAAAAGTGTGAAGAAGCAGCAGCCAGACGGGTGCCAAGACACACTGCTTCTTCTTCTTCCTCCTCCTCCTACTCTGTCCACTGTGATCTGGTTTGGGTTTGTGCCGCTTGCCACCACCAGAGCAGCACTGCTGAACACAGAGTTGTATAAAAAAACTACAGCCAGCCCCTACCGCCGACCATCATCAGCGGCAGCAGCAGTAACATGTTGGCCGTGCTGGGCAGCACATTTACTCACGCACATCATTACTCGAACTGGACAACAAACAAGCAGCAACCAAATAGAGAGGGAGAAAAACACGGCGAGCACTGAGAAAAGCAATTCACCGCAGAAAAGTTATCGTGCAGGCAGAGCATGCCTCAAAATTGGCAATTCTACTTCAAAAATGACTGTTCATGGCCAAGTAGTACTGGTGCCTGGGCTACTGGTAGCAATGGGCATACCTAACATTAATAATAAGTAGCTGTAGTATCTACAATTAAAGTGGATAACCAAACTGTGTGTATGTGGCTGCTGGAAATGGCACTTCTCTGTGAAACACACAGTTGTAGTGCTTCGGTGGAGCTGCACAAGTGTATATATGTGTTAATCACTTAGTTTGCCAATAGACTTTAATTAAAAGTGTTAATTGCATTAATGCTTTTGCTCAACTCTGCCAACTGTGAGTGTTTCTAGTTGGCTGCTGCAAATGAGTTAGTGAGTGCGGCTGCGACGGCTGCCGTCGCTGCTCACTGCTCACTGGCACAATCAATAATAACAGCAATATAAATGAGCCTGTGCTTAATTATACAATTGAATTATAGTCAATGTAGACTGAAAAAGGAACGAGTAAAAGCACACAGGAGCAAACACAAATAAAGCGTGCTAAGTGTATGCTGCTCTCGTAATAATAATTCAGGTCATTTGTGTGTGTGTGCTGCTGAAAAAGAATGACTGAAACCGGACTTGGAGCGACACTGGAAAGGGCAAGGAAAAAGGTCTAGTTCGACTGGCCGACCAACTACTGGCAATCCATAAAATTCAAGTGACACATTCGGCTGGCAAACATGCCTGCGAATACATTATAATGGTTTCTACTGCAAAAGGGAAAAGGAGAGTGAGAGAGTGTATCGTCTGGAAACGATCCACCACTGACAAGTGCTCAGCACACTGCTAATCTAGACGAATGTGCTTACGAGCTTGTTAGGCGAACTGCGAGACCGCCACTGGCACTGTGGCCTGCTAGTACGGGCAACCGCAGAAAGCCTAAAAAGATACACTACCTAGTCTAAAGAGCAGAGAATAGTGTGTTTTAAGTAGTGCACTAATGAAATTGTCAATTAAAACAGTTGCCATGTCGTAACCAATAAATCACTCAGTCATCAGCAAAAAGGTTAACCGGTGGCATGAGGCTACAATGGCAGGCTACTACACTGCTTAATTAACATGTCCTCAAATGACCACTTGGACAACTGAAGGCCATCTGACCATGTGACTGCTCAACACTGTAAATACATTTGTTGCCGGAACACAATAAGCTAAAATTAAACTTATAAGTAGGAAAGGAACAGAGCTGAACGTTTAAAATATTTTGACGTCGTTTGATTTAGGTGAGAAACGTGAGTCCAAACATAAAAAAAGTTGACTTTTAACGCGTCAAGACAAAAGTTAAATCGAATAAAAAATAACTAAAACAGACAAACAAAACTGTCAGAGCACTGACAAAACTTTAAAAACCGCAAGTTTTAAATTTAATTAAAGCCAATTTAGCTAGGCCACACTTCCGTACGTGGATTTAATTGAAATTAAAATGCTCAAGTTAAATATTGGATAGTGAAACAAAACAAAAAAAGAAAAAGAGCGAGAACAACGTTTTAAATTTACCACTTTAGTAGCAGATACAAAAGAATAAAAACTGCACATCAAAAAGGGGAAACTGGCAAAGGAGAGGGAAAGAGAAATATTTGAAAGTGCAAACATTAAATTAAATTGAATTAAAACAAATTAAATTAGTGACCGAATAATTGCGGCGTGAGAGTGTGACGGACGCGATTGATTGAGGCGCAGAAGGGGGCGGAATGGGACACTGATGAAGAAAGAGACAGACAGACAACTGGCGACACAATCAGCCAGTGTGCCGGTGGGCGCTACATTTCTCAGTCAGTGAGTACATCAGTGGCGATGGGCCATTTGCACTTGACTGCTTCCTACGCGGCTGTTTGTCACCGGACATTCTCTGGTCTTTCTCTTTTGCTGTGTCAATGTCTTCTGCGGCACTTCTAATTGCATTACTGCTGCTTTACTGCCCACCAGCATCCCGGTCAGACTGGGACTGCAGTTCAATAATAAGCCAGACAGGGCTGTACAATTTGCAAGGCAGAGAGGGCAGTCTAAGCATCATACTCCTTCATTGTCGCCTTAGCAGTGTCACAAGTTAGAAAAAGGTCACATCGCTTTGGTGATGGTAAAATGAAAGGAAAAGTCATTATAAAAGCGCAATTATGAGTAGGCACACACACATACATGCACTGATGAAAGAAGAAAAAGATGACACATTTAAATAAGTCTGACCGCAAGATACTGTCACGCAATGTCTGTGAAGACATATTCTAAAGACTGAGCAAACATTGACTCTGAGTAAACGAAAAAAAGTGGTATTAGAAAAGCCAAGACAGTTTTAGCACAAAACTGCCAGAAACTAGCATTGATTAGCCACAGAGTAACAGTAGAAGTGGAAGCTAACACACTTATAAAAAGCTCACAACACAAAAACTGGCGCCAATTAAAATTGATCACTCATTCAATGGTGTTGACAAAGTGCCAGAATGAATACACACAAAGTTGAAGAAAAGTTCTCAAAAAACATGCCAATAAAAACGAAAAAAAATTCTTTTTACCGCAAAAATGCAGCAAAACAACTCTTCTTTTCAAGTTATAATTAAGACTCGGCTAAATTAAAGTAAACTTTGCAGTACATGCTTACTAGCTCATTAAAGGGAGCACACCTTCTGCTGGGTGTGTGAATTCATGAGAATATGCAAAATGAGTGAATGCTGTAAAGTGTCTTAAGGCTACGGTAGTCTTTCTCAATCTGCAAGATCAATCGATCTAGCCTTCTTTGAATGCACTGTCTTTCTACTTGCACCGAAACCGTGACATTCTGAACGAAGCAGCGAAAAAGAGCGGTGCACATAAAGAACATGTTAATAAACTATGCAATCTTGAACTGAGCGAGAAAACGAAGCGCGCCAAAACTTTGCAAAGTTTAACGTCTTAGTGTGTGGACAGAGGGGGGAGGGAATAGATAGATAGGAAAGGAGGAAAAAGTGTGTTCATGCTTGCAAAGCATAATGGATTCAGGGCAAGAGAACTGAAACGACACACTGGGACAATGAGCTGAGTAGCAGAGAGAGAGAGGGGGAGGGCAGAATGTGCGCAGATTTGCGAGATGCGTGACATCGGCCAATAACACAAAGGGCGAAAATGAAGCAATGGCCGAATTAGGGGACAAGAAAATGTGAAAAGGGGAGAGGGAGGAAACATGGGCAAAGGAGTAAGAGAAGAGAAGAGAGTTGGTCAGTGCACTCTGCCAGTGCAGTGCAAAGAGAAAGAGGATAGATTGTGGCCTGAATGGGCCATTGAGTACGATTAGCGTGGCCAGTGGCTCGACGATTAGTGTCGCTAATTTGACGTTACTCACAGCATGAGGGAAAAGGGGAGAGAGAGAAATACTGTTACAGCAGTAAATTGCTGCTGCTGCCGCCACACTGAATCTCAACATCTTTCTCGATTATCTACTCCTCTCATGTCTGCGCAGCAGTCTTTAGTAGGCTCAGTTTTGAAAACCTTTTCCGAAAACTGGAACAAAACAAAAAAGCGACTTTTCTGCGTGCATTCATAGATGAATTACTATTTACAGCAGTCCTTTTGCTGTTTGATGTTGATGGCATTGCCAAATTTATTCATAGCGCCAAAATGCCATTTAAATTTGTTTAAAGTACATTGCAGAGGAGCACCAAAGCACGCTTTTGCCGTACACACACTAAACAAACCGGAAATATCAAGAGCTGCTTTTGCGTCAGAAGTTAAACTTCAACAGAATGAAAGACTAAAATCTCTTTCCGCTCGTTTTTTCTTTTGTTCGTTTGCATTTTTGCAAATCTATTGTGAACTCATTAAAATGCAAAAGACAATTGGTGACAGACAAGTACAAAGATTGAAATTATCTATAAAAGGAAAAAAGTAAAGTTTAACTCAGTTAAGACGAAGTTGACAAATTAAAATTTTACTCACATTCTCTCTGGCAAACAGTTAAAGTCAATAGGAGCAAGTGATGAGTGGCTTCCATTGAAAGGTATCGCACCAAGAGTGCGTGCTGCGCACTGCTGTCTAATTCAATTCGATTCGATTGCAGATTTGCCAGTGACGTACTTCAGATGCGCTTCTTTCAGGCGAAGACGCACACACTGGGACACACTGAGCTAACTTGAGCATTCAAATCAAGAGCCCTCACAGATTTCATCATTTACTATTAACTTCCTTTGCTCCCTTTGTTCTTCTCTGTACAGTTGCACTTCAAAATGTAGAGGAAAAAGCGAAGAAAAAAGACAAATCTGAATGCGTTAAAAGGCATTTTGCATAAATAATTTAGCTTTTGCTTGACTTTTCTATGCAAGCAATGGTCCGTGGACAAAAAGACAGACACTTCAGCGCACTGACGACCCAGAATTCTCGTAGATTCGATTTGTGAGAAAAGCTTTCTTGCGGATTGTTCTTTTTCTTTGCCTTTTCTTAAGATTCAGGACAACTTATGGATCAATAGCAGCAGCAGCAGTAGTGGGTACACAGCCAGTGGGCAAACATCAAAGCAAAGCAATCTGAGGGAGCATGAGCGCACCCACGTTAGTTTGTGATAATTAGATGACAGCCTTGCAGAATCTCGCTTCCATTCTCAATGCAATGTTTGCTTTGAAAAAAAGAGAAAGAAAGAGAGCAACTGTCGCCAAACGACTTTGTTGGTAAAAGTGCTAGCTAAAGCAAGCCGCAATTGTCACCACTTTCAGCTACAGGACAGTCAATACTGTCTCCGCTGTTGCTGCTGTTCAGGCTGCTGTCTCAGTGTTTGCTTGCATCGCACAACAGAGACTACTGAAGCATCAAAAGGCTCACTGGGAGCCAAGGCACACACTCACACACTGCCGTCGTTGTACGCTGGAAAAGTGAATAAACAGTAAATTAAAACAAACACTGCGACATTATCACTGTGACGGTGATTGGACGCCGGTGGTGGTGGCGGTGATGCTGAAAACGGGGATGCCAGCGAAAGAGGTGCCCAAAATGGCAACAAGGCGGCAGCAAACAATGAGTGCAAAGAACAAAAAAATTGCAGCACACAAACTGCGCTGAGAATCTGCTGAGTATGAGTATTCACAGTAGCCAAAGCAAAGCCCAATGCTCTTTTAATTATTCGCAAATCAGCAAAAGATTTAAATATTTTTATTTGTATAAGAAACGCCAAGTATAGAAAATGAAAAACAATTTAGTTAATAAATTGTTGCAAAATTGTTTTTTTGTATAAAGTATTTTTGTTGTCTATGGTACTATATAAACAAACGAAATATTTTAAAACAAAAAAATATTGCAATTAAATTAATTTTGCCTTTTGCAATTACTAAATGTTAAAATATTTTTTTATATTTGTAAATATTTTAAACATTTTCTAATAAAATTATTGCAAAAAAGCAAAATTTAAATCTAGGATGCAGAGATTGTTTGCACTTTTTAAATCACTATATTATCTTTTTGTTTGTTTAAACCAAAATTTTTCAGGTTTTTAAATAAACAGTATTTTTAAAATTAAATAAAAACTAAACGTTAATAAATAAATGTAAAACTTTATTGTAAATAATTTTGTAAAAACTAAAATATAATTTCCCAAACTAAACTAAAAAATTGAAAATAACAGATTATTTTGTTTAGATATGTTTATTTTAAACAAATCTAATTTTTTTAAAAACAATTCTAGCAGAAGTTGAATTGTACCATAAATAATAATGAAAATGATCAGTGCCTGTTTAAAGCAATCATAATAAAGTGAAGTGGCAGAAAGGCAGAGAAAGATCAATTGTGAAAATTGAAAGCGGTCAAAAACAATAGATAAGCCATGTGGATGAATGGCATCAGTAGAGGAGGCAGTACTGCTGGTGGGCAAGAAATAAACAACGCCAACTAAATGTGGCTAGTCAGGGCAAATCAATCAATAGAGCACATTACAATATAACAGTGCAGCAGTGGCAATAAAGCTAAATTAAACAACAAAACAGCTAAAAATATTAAAAATCAGTGTGTGTGCTATTGATTGCAAAAAACATTTCTATACACACACAAGACTGTTTTTTCCCTTTTCTCATTTACTACCGTCAGTCTGATCAAATCGAATGGCAATCGAATCGGTCAATTTTCACTTAGCGATATTGTCCAAAACAAAAAAAATACACACAGACACACACACACAACGATAGCCGCTTGTAATTGCGAGTCGCCGTCTTGCCAAAACTGCAGCATTGACCCCCATTCGTTTATGTCAGCATTACTGCTACTACTACAGCAATTCTCAAAAAAGAAA
Organism: Tyrophagus putrescentiae; assembly: GCA_024499935.1. Lineage (NCBI taxonomy): Eukaryota > Metazoa > Arthropoda > Arachnida > Sarcoptiformes > Acaridae > Tyrophagus > Tyrophagus putrescentiae. The sequence goes on along the minus strand of JAMZRA010000001.1, from coordinate 4,695,444 downwards.
ACGGGGCAAAATTGAAATAAATTCCCACTGTCAAATTGGGAAGGTAAACTTTACCAAATAGAAAGAACAATGTAGCAACTAACGGCAGACAGCACAGCGGTACTGCAACACAGGGCACAGATCAAATTAAGATAAAGCGAGCGCGGCGCGCACAGTAACAGTGGCAAGTGAATCAGGGAAACAGTTACAGAAAAGCAGTGCAGAGCAGCAAACATTACGAACAGTGTTGCTGCGGCCGCTGTTAACGTCGATAATCTGCGCAACCAAATAAAAAAATTCTGGCTGTAACAAAAAACATTTTGGCAATAAAAACTAAATATGCTATTTAAAAGAAATCACTTGCCCGCATATTAGGTTTGTCATATCTCAAGAGTAGAGCTCTAAAGTTGAGCAAACAAAAATATAAAAGTCTACTACACTGTTAGTGAGAAGGTAACAAAAACAAAACAACAACAGAAAGTTTCAGTGATTAATGCAACATTAATAAATCTAAATTCATAAAAAATGGCCCAAAAAAGGCTTAAAAAACAATATTTTTATTATATTTAAAAATAAAATTATGACAATATAAATAGAAAACACTCTATAGCTTTTGGATCGATGGCCAAACAAGACATTTAATATAAAAAAATTCCCACGCATTGTGTAAAAAATTTTACAAAAAAATTTTAAAAGTTTAACCTTTTCAATGGTCATTACAATGAAAAGGAAGACACTAAAGTTCACAATTATTTCCTTAGAACTGTCTGCACGAACAATAAAGTGAGCCCAAAGCAATCGACAACTGCAATGTCCGTTTGCAATTCACTGCTATTCTGAGCAGCTATTCTTTTTTTTCACTACAGCCAATTCATTTGCTGTTGCTGTTGCTCTTCATTATTGATCTGTGCACAGGGCGCCCCTTGAAACGTTATCGCCCAGCTCAGGGATGCCGCCGTGTTCCCTGCCGCTGCCTTATTGCAAGCTGCCTTCCTTCCTATCGCCCAGTGGCGACAGTAATTACCTCGATTAGAGTGTTTTAAACTGATAATAGCTGGCGCGAACCACTGCAAAAGGCTAGGCGTTTGTTTGTCTGCTGATGCTGCTGCTGCCTCTGTTGTGGATGCTTTCTTTCTTTCTTTCTCTTCTGCGCTACAACAAAGCGCAGACAATAAATGCACCACTGAGGCAGCAATACATCGAATAGAGGAAACAAATCAATGACCCACTATAGCCACAATAGATTTACCAGCGAATTGTGGAGAGAAACGTAAAATGCTGGCTGTGGGTGAAAGTACGAGATATGAAACAAAAAGGCAATGAACACATAAATAATAGTAAAAACGTTCAAATATAATATAATTGACTTGCTTTAAAAAAGGCAAAAACTTTGTTAAAATGCAATTAATTATATAAATCGGAGCAACAAAAGGCTAAAATTGTTTTGCGAAAGGACAGTAAAAAATATTAACTAAAATGTTGTGTGTTTGATAGCTTTTTGGAAAAGATCATATTTGTTTAATAGCAAGTAGCTGTAAGAAATTCATAATTAAGGTGAGAATGAGCCCAATTTAGCGCCCCTAGCGGCGTAATGTATTTCCTATGGCGTTTTTCAATTTTTTGCCCATTTTTAGATCTCAGCTTGTGGAGCAGCTAAAATTGCAGTTTTTGCTTTAAAATAAAGTTAAAGAGCTAGGCAAGGACCGTATGTGGGTTTTAAGGAAAATTCTGTATATTTTTATTTTTACAAACGATTGAAGTTAAAAAAAGCAAAATTTTGTTTTTTCAACTTCAATCGTTTGTAAAAATAAAAATATACAGAATTTTTCTTAAAGCCCACATACGGTCCTTGCCTAGCTCTTTAACTTTATTTTAAAGCAAAAACTGCAATTTTAGCTGCTCCACAAGCTGAGATCTAAAAATGGGCAAAAAATTGAAAAACGCCATAGGAAATACATTACGCCGCTAGGGGCGCTAAATTGGGCTCATTCTCACCTTAAGGCCGACATGACGCAATCGCTAACAAAAATAAAAAAACTTTATTTCAACAGTCTTCACTCTTTTGTAACCTTTTTTTGCCGTTTCAACAAATATCTGCATTTGTGGTTAAAACTGGACAAACAAGTCAAACCTATCAATCGGTCAATTGGACTGTTGAAATACAGCAAATACTGCAGAATTGACGCTCTTATTTGCATTCGGGAGCAATTTTGAGAGTACACTGAAAGTTGCACAACATTTGTCAAGGGCAGTACAATGCCAGACAAGGAAAAGGCAAAAAGCCAAACTGACTCTATCTCCTCTAGCCACTAAACAAACATTAATTAACACCAGTAAGTGTACACCAGTGCAAGCAGACAAATCGGAGGCCTGCATGCAATGCGCGCATTTGCAGTTTTACCGTGAAAACAAAAAAGTGTTACAGTATTATTTGTTAAGCAGAATATACCTGAATAACAGTAAAAGGGAGATTAATGAGGAAATGGTTTACATAACAAACAAAGTAAAACAAGTAAATAATTGAGATAATGTCTGGCCCTGTTTTCTGCTTTATTTTTTTAAAATGTGTATAAAATTATCTTTTTCAACTTTTTAAATTAATGAAACTGGTGAAAAACTTTGATGAAATTTCTTAAAAACTGCATGAACAATTTCATCAACAAAAAAATTGGTCATTTGATGAGTGACATCAATACATTTATTTGGGCGATTAAGCTCGTAAAATGTAAATGCATATGTGCCACAAAATTATAACTCGAAAAATTGCAATTCTGAAAAGAAACGGGTAGAAAAACGGGAGTTATAAAAACAAGAAACAAAATCAAAATGCATAGCCAATGATAGTGAAACCATATATTCAGTCATTTGAAGCTCTAACAGTATAACTTTGCATTGCCTTTAATCATTTAAAGATTGTAAATTTCTATAAATATTCATAACTTTTCCGAAAACATCGTGCTGGGCTGAATAATGGTAGTTTTGATGGCGGTGTTACAAAACATAGAGAGAAAAACTAACTAGAAAAAACCAGAAAAAATAACTGCAATCAAAAGCAGACAGTGACAATAATAAATTCTTTGGGAATATTTGCCAAGTCGATATAAACAATACAAAATGAAGCACCCACTACAACAGTAGCCTAAGATAAGAGAGAAAAAGAGGCCAGTGAACATGTCATTAGGTGGAAGACGCTACGACCAATGGAGTGTTAAACCTAATGACTAAGACCAGATCAAACTGATGATGATGCAGAGAAAACTTGAGCACTTCAATCGATGAGGACATCAGCAGGATATGTCATGAAGCCAATTTAGAAATAAATTTGCATAAGAGTAAATAAATATTCAAACAAAAAATGCCCGATAATAATCAGAGAATACCGCAAAATATTTATATATATCAGCTTATCTATTACTCGTAAACTTCTATTGTTGCAGCAAAAGAAGTTTTTTGCAAAAAAATATGAAAAAGTGGCCACTGGTAAACCTTGATTGTGCAGTGTGTGTGATTTATTTGCCCGTCTGCCCAATGGCGTTCATTGGATCGCTTTTAGTGAAAGGGCGCCCCAGAAACAGACACTGTCAGCGAGAACGTCACTTTTTTAATTATCACTGTTAAGCTTCTTTGGCAGTGTGTTTTGCTGGTCTAGGCAACTCTTAATATACGCCATGTCTTTCAGTCCTTTTTCTCTGGTAGTAAAAATAACAAAGCTGATAAGTAATATATTTCCAGAAAACGTCTCCGTGCCTCACTATTACTTTTCTTTCCTTTTCAGGACATTCATTGAGAGAAGCATGTTCTCTGATGGCCATATGCCAGCAGAGACACCAGCACCAGCAAAGTATGCACCGATAAATTACTTAAGGGCAATTCACATAGATCATTGGCGACGGCTTCGATGTGCAAAATGTATGTGTTTGGCACACACACACACAGGACGCAGTTGATGGCTCTGACCAGACACTATGCGACACTTTTGACAGTTATTCGATTAGCTAGACTCAGCAGCAGCAGCACCGGCGCAAAGAGAGCATTGCGAGAGAAAACCATAAAGTTACATGTACGACATTTAAGGGATGGAAAGGAGGGGGGAGGGAGTAGGGACAAATATGGAAAAAGGATGGCGCAAATACTGAAATCGAAATTAATTCGAGCAGGCCAGGCACACACACACACAACACACATGACAGATTGCAGTACGGCGGACAGGGCAAATAAACACCGATACACTGAGACACTGCAGAGGAACTGAAAGAAAGGAAAACAAAGTGCCTGCAACGGTGTGACAGGCGACAGTGTGTGCAGCCGATGAAACGAGGCACAAAGGACGGTGAAGACAAACGGCAGTCGGTCTGCACAAACAGGCCACTGCAGTCCCCCTCTCATTTCCCTCTCTTTTCTCTTTCCACTGCCATCGTACCCAATCGATCCACCGACTGGTCGGGTATTATTAGTAGTGGGTCGAGGAGATAGGAGGGCCGAACGATGACACACACAACGTCCTGCACATGTATGTCTACAGGAGTGTTAAAACAAAAAAGGAAACACTAGCATTGGGACAATGGCAGGCAGCAATTATATTGACTCAATCTGTTACTTCCACTCAGACAGGTATGGGTGCATATATCACGGCAGAAAGTTCATTTACCGTACAACTTCACAGTGAGCACTATGTGGTACTGAGGCAGTGGCAGCCAATAGCTAATCACAGTCAATTGCGCGCTTTCAAAATGAAGTCTAATAGTATTTGTATTGCAAAGATCAAATGACATGATCATATGCTATGGCAGAAGATCGTGATAAGGCGGCATACAGACAACTAAAGGAATTTTTGAGTTGAAGATACAGAACAAAAAGAGAGTCATTTAAGCAATTGAATTTATACAATATTTTTTACAAAGTTGCAATAAATCAATTAAATTTTTTTCTTGAACAACCAATCAAACAAAATTAAAGTTTTTACACAACTTATAAAAATAACGACTTTTAGTTTTTATCTAAAATAAAGTTTACAGGTAAATAAAAAAGTTTACTTGCACATAATGCTTTTAATCGAGAAAACAAAGCATTACCTCATCGTTAATTAATCAGACACGAAATCATTCTGACAAAACTTGCGTTTGCCTGCTGCCAACTTTTTTTAAAAAAAGTCTAATAGTCGTTGTCAAATTGTGTATGTGTGCACAATTCTCGGGCGACAAACAATAACTTTAAAGTGGCTTCTTAGAAGAAATGATAGCGGCAATTTAGCCAGTAATTGGGTTCTCTGCCTTGTTCCTGCTCTGTGAGCATGAGGATGCACTCAGGCAGAAGCAGTGGCCCGCATTGGGGCTGCCATTGAATTGGCGGTGATGGAAGAAAGAGCAAAGAGCAAACAAACAGTCAGTGCACTGGCTCGACCTCGAAATGGACTGCAAATTAGATCGTGCGGAGAGGATCATAATTAAAGTGGCCAAGTGGTGGATGGCTTTATGGCTCGCAATAAAACACAAGTGTTTCATTCTCTCTTCACACGGCACCAACGAGGGGGACAAATTGCCCAGCTCCATTCTTCTCTCCTCTGGTCCTATTGTCCCACCGCATTTGTCCTCGCCTCAGACCTCTCTCTCTTCTCCTCTTCACTGGACCTCATACTAAGTGGAAAGCAAATGGTCACTTGTAAATTGCCATTACAGTGTTCATACTGGCCGCTGGACGCACAGAGCAAATCCAAATCAGCTGCTGTTCCGTAGTCAAAGTCAATTTACTACTTTCCAAAAAGAACTGAGGAGACACATTGCGATGCTGATAAACACGGCTGATGCGGATGGTTCTGGTGCCAATAATGGACAACTGGGTGCCTTCCAGGAAACTTTGTCTATCTACTTTAATCGTTATATTTGCCGACCAAATGATTCTATTTCGCAAGAAAACCAAAGCACTGGCAGACTGGAGTTTGGACTTGTGCAGCAAAGCATGCTCACACAATACTGCTAGCAGCAAAGGAATCCCATCTCCCCAGCGAGCCGTTCAGCAGCAAGTAAGCCACAGTGTGCGGTTGCACACACTCACATGCAAATAATAATAATTCAATATGGCTACAAATGCTCAAAAAATCTAAATGCACCCACTAAAATTCAATATGCTACAATTAAAGAAAAAAATGGTCATTGAAAATAAGCATTTCTTTTTCTTAACAAAGCCAACAAGACATGCCTCAGGCTAAAGTAGTAAGATTACCACCACTGGACAATGTGCGCAGGGGGAGAAAAGTCTCAAGTGAACTTAAGAAAAGTAAGTGAGTTTATGGACAATAAAATAATATATTCGGCGATAATATAATAATAGTACATTCTCCAAACTGTGTATGGCAAAAATAGACATACTTTGAGTTTTGTGAAATAAAAAAAACTTGGTTCATGCAGATTCATTTGTTTTACATGAAAACAACAATCATCAACAATGTCAATGTGCTTTTGATTTTTGTTTTATTTAAAACAAAAATCAGCCTTACAACATTCAAAAAGAGTTAATGCATAAAATTCAAAACTAACAATGATAGATGAGAATGTGGAGATAGGGACAATTTGTTTCTGCTTTTTGAGTTGTAATGATTGTCTTTTTTAGCTTGGAGCAAATTGAAAAACAGCAGTAAAATCGTCCAAGCAGCACAATCTAAGACAAAACAACAACGGCAATCGTTAGCTCAAACATGAAAACAATGTTCAACTAAGAAAGAGAGACTGAAGCAATTTGATGGCACGCACTTTAAATCATTTTGTTCAATCTTGTTCTGCTGTTTTTAATTTTTTAAAATTGTGCTGGTTTTCAAATCAAAAAGTCGAAAAACAAAATAAAGTAAAAAGAAAAAAGTTTTGTCTAGTTTTCTACCCAGTGTAGTAAAGTATAATTATTGAAATGGCCTAAAAATGAAAATGTATTTTACCCTAGATGTAGGCTGTGGGCTGGAAAAAAAGAATCCATTTCTCGAACACCGAGGCACATTGATGCAATAAGTTCAGCACTGTGCTGCCGCTGCTGTTCTGTCTTTGCTCTGGACAGCGGTCGTCAGAAGGGGAAGAAGAAAAAGAAAAAGTAAACGACTGTATTGATGGGTGTGCTGGGTGCTGCTGCTGCTGTGCTCCGATGGTACTCCGAGCTGTGTGTGTGGCACACTTGTAGACCGACAAATGTGGCTAATGTTGCAATGATGATAATGGCCGTAGTTTGCAATTGAAACAACTTTCAAAACAGTACCATCCACGCACAGCCAGCAACCGATCAATGTGGCCAAATGTGTCGGTGTTTCCAAGTATGCTGTGCAAGTATGTGTGTGCTTGGGCCAACGGCTGGTGGAAGGGAGTAAAGGCATGCCAGGCACCAAAGAAAGAGAGACATATGGTCACAGCAGTTGCAACTATTCGATGATTCACACTGACAGACGGTGGACACAACATGGTCAGAGTAAATAAAAAGGAAGCACTGTTCAGTGCAGCAGCACCCGAGAGCGGCACACACATTTCGTCTGGACGCAAACATTCTTTGCTGTGTTTCACTGGTTTTGCCTAGTTTTGAAAGGCTGCTACGCAGAATGGAGCACAGAAAAAATCAGAAGTGAAACACGCCATAAACGGCCGTGGCCAGTTGGCGACAGACAAACTGAGTACAGTGAGACAGAGACCGAGACTACAGTCACCGACAAAGATTGCCGGACTGCCTTGACAAAGGTAACTAACATACAGTAAAACACACACACAGCAAGTCATAGTGAGGCAGGCCATTCATTCAATTGAGCTGATTGAGACATCGTGCTGGTGGAAGCAGGCAAAATAGTTTAAATTCCATTAAAAGTTGCCAATGAGTACAAAGTAAAACCGCGCCTCAGTGGAATTCATTTACTTTCAATTTAGACAAACTGTACTGTGCCAACTGTACTGCCACTGCTGTTGCAGTTGTGTTGCAAACTGGGGCTCAGTTTTCCACTTTTTGAAAGTTGTCCTTTGAAAATGATAATCTAGCAAGCAAGTGCAGTAGCAGTGCACTCCTGCACTTGAACCGAGTTCAGAATCAGTTTGGTGAGATTAAAGTGGAGTTCCCCTTTTCCTCATTATACATTCAAATGAATGAATTAACCTCAAAATGAGTGCTACTCAATTAGTAAAAGTGTATATGACTGCGCAAAAAGGGGAGGAAAGAGAAAAAGGCCACCTACTTTAGATTATTTTCGTGCAGATAGAGGTGCTTGAGGTCGCGCACTCCGTAGAACGCATTTGGATCAATGAGCTCGATGCCGTTGCCGGAGAGGTCTATCGCCTGGAGGTACTTCAGCTGCGAGAAGGGCTCATTCTTCAGGGCGCGAATTCTGTTCTTCGCCAGGCTGAGCTTCCTCAGAATGGGCGTGTGGAGGAGGGCAGGCGTAGGCAGTGTGGTGAGTTCATTCTCCGCCAGATCAAGCTCGACGAGGTTGGACAGCTGCTGGAAGGCGTCCACGTTGATGTCGTGCAGGCGACAGCTGACCAGGTGCAGCCGCTGCAGATTGCGCAGCTCAACGCGCTCAAACGCACGTGCCTCCAGCTCACCAGTGGATTGCCAGAGAGGACGAGCACCTGCGTGCCCGAGTCCAGGCCGCGGGGCACGTGCTGCAGCTCCGCCTTCTGACACTCCACCCACATCTTCCCGGAGCGCCACTTGCAGGAGCAGCGGTCGATGCACTTGGTCTGCGCCAGTTCGGCGGGCCTCCGAGGCAGCAGAACCTCGTGGTAGAGGAAGGAGGATGCTGGCAGATGCTGACTCGAAGGAGATGGTGACCTGTCCTGGTTTAGAGCTAGAGTCTGGTCGAGGTAGTTTTGGTGCTGCTGAAGAAGGGCAGACTCAAGAAGGGCGGACTGTTCAGACACTGGGGCGATTGTTGTACTGTAGAGTTGGTGAGGGTGAGGGTGGTGGTGGTGGTGGTAGGAGGAGTGGTGATGGATGGACTCGGGAAAGGTGCTGGTGATTCTCATTATCATCAGCAACACTATAGCTTTGAGAACGTAGAAGTGATGAGTCTACTGAATGGTGAGAAGGGATGTGGTGGTGGTGAGAATGATGCTGGTGGTGATGAGCTGTTTTGTGGTAGTGGTGTTGCTGAGGTGAGAGTGGCAGTGTTGTGTGCTGTTGCTGAGAGGTGACCTGATGTGTCCGACACTGACACCGAGGAGGACTGAGCAAAAGGAGAAGTAGTATAAGAAAGAGGTAACTGGATTTGCTGGAGAACGTCCTGCACAAAATAAACACCAGCTGCAGTAGCCTTGTGGTGAACTTCTGTTGAGAAGAACTAGGAAGGTGGTGGTTGTGGTGGCGGGAGTTGGCACAGGCAGACAGTGAAAGTGTGCTGCTGCTTTTGACGTGATCACATTGTGGAGGGAGGCGCCTCGTCGGCTGAACGAGGACTTGACTGCTGCAACTACTGCCGCACGAAGGCGCTGCTAGCGGCGCTGGCACTTGGCTTTTCTGCACTGAACTGTGAAAGTGCGCCATTCTCGAGCCAAAGACACCGTCGAGTAGACGTATCCAAAGCTGCAGAAGGACTGAATTTTAGAGTTGTGGTGCTGAAGACCACCGACTTTGTGTGAGAAGCGATGTGATGCCCAAGACGGCAACATGTTACAACTCAGCGGCCTTTAAAATGCTGCTGCCCAGCAGTGCTACAGTTGACCGAAAGACGAGGATGAGGATGATGTGGGCAGCATTATCGAACAGTGGAGAGGGAGAAAAGTGAAGAAACGGTGGAAGTGGGCGAGCAAAGCTGGTAAACACCGGTTGACCGTTGCGGTTTAGCGTTCTGAAACAATAAAAAGAAAAGCAATTTTTTATTAGAATATTTTAAAATATTGAGCTTTTGCTCTGAGTAAACAGTCTAAAAAGTTCAACAACAGTACAGTGAGTGCAGCAGGGTAATCAGTGCAGCAGTGTAGAAGGAGAACATCCATTCACTGGAAATTAAAACCAAATGGGAAATGCTCATTCTGCACCACTGTGCGCACAAACAGACTTGCACACACACAGACACATCTCACGAACAACTGACACACTTGAGCGAACACAGACGAGCGAAGCAGATTCTTCGCCATTGAGGAGACAAGCAGAAGAAAGAAGAAGGGGGAATTAATAAACTAATTGGTTTGATTTGCACGAATTAAATTTGATTCAGCCACTGTGAAAGGAAGAGAGAAAATTAAAATTATTGCCTCACACATTGCTTCCCACCCTCCCACTGCCGAATTCCTCGTCTACTACTGTTTTCTTGCCTGCCGTACAGAGAGAACCGTAGTGTTCGTTTTGGCCGAGTGCAGTTTATAGCAATCGATCGATCTTTGGTGCTGCTGCTGCCACTGCTACTTCCTCTTCATTCATTTCGTTTCATTCATTCATTCATTGCCCCTCTTTCAATTTGCCCGTTCACGGACGCTCACATTTAAACGTTCAGTTATCTTTTATTCCCTCAGTCTTCTGTCTCTTTTCGTCCCTCTCCGTGTACCGCTCAAAGCTCACAAATTTTGTCTTGGCCTTTATCTATGTGTCTTCCTTACTTCCTCGTCTTTCTTTCTGTCTCTAACTCACTCACTCTTTCATTGACACCAATTTTTCCTCTCTAATAAGCAACACAATTTCTATCTTTTTTTCAATTTACAAACGCGTAAACTTTTGGTGGAAAACAACAAGAAAAAGAAAGAGTCAGTGACTCCAAGTGAACGCTAGTTTGCACCCCACCAGGTCTACAACTACAACTACACTACCTAAACAGTAGTGTGTTCAGGGTGCGAGTGAGTTATGGTGGCATTTATCATCATGTCCCGTCAGGTCGACGCCACCAATCACTCGCTGGGGTTGTGTTCTTGGAGTCTGTCGCCTGCAGTTCCTGCCCGCCTAGGCTCACTCACTTTTCACAGTACACACCGCTTGACAAGAGGAACTAGCAGGCACAAATTTAAAGTCACCGTGCTCCAGACTGTGTGAAAAGAGTGAAATCAATGAAAGGGGCGCAAATCGATGCATCAACTGTGGCTGCACGACATTCATAAACTGGCCCAGTTTTTAAAACAATCAAGAGCCTCAATTAGAGGCGTTCAGTGGAGCACACCAGAAACGATTACAGTGGCAGTTCTCGCAGAGCAGTTTCAGTTTCCAGTTGCACTGTCACTATCTGCTCAATCACTCACACTGTGAGCAGTACCGGCTTTCAGTGTTTCTTCTCTTAGTATAAATGTCAATGAAAAAGAATGTAGAACAGCCTAAATCCCCTTTGATGTGGGTAAGGCAAAAGCACCACTAATGCCTGCCGTTCGCTCACCACGAGGCTTCACTATCCTTTGCACTATCTTTGATCGTGACATTGGTAATGGCTTCCCATCAGAAGGAGATCCGCCTTATGACCTTAAATTTGAAACTAATTTTTAAGCTAAACATTGAAACTTTTACTATTCACTGACAACTGGGCACAAACATTAAAAGGCGAAAAGTTTCATTTTGCTTCATTTGCTGGCAACCTCCGTACCACTCACTCCATCACTCACTCCGCACGGCAGTGAGCGCTGATTACAAATGAAAAGAGAAAAATTCAGTAGCTGTGGTGGTGGTGGTGGCATTAATTATTCAAATCATAAACTCAACTTAGGTCAGAGATGACGTTTGCTAACTGTCGGGATATTTTCCTCAAACCAACCAGACAAGCACAACTAGCCTCAAATATCTGCTGATGACTAGCGTGCTCGTTAATTTTGAGTGAGATTTTAATTAGACACCTACACTGAAAAGTAAACTAGCAAGTTCAGTTTACAAAAGTAAGAAAAACAAGCCAGTTCTAGTAAATGTTGAAAACTTATAGCGCTAAACAAAACTAGAAAAATCTCCAAACAAAAAATGGAAATTCACAAAAAACTTGAAAGCATATGTTGCCAGATTGGTTGTGTGTTTGAAAAGCAATTTAAATGTGCACCAAGCACACACACACAAACACATTTCAGATTTGCAATTTGTGCAGGCTTCCCACTCAATTCAAAGTTTAGATTTCCAAAAACTCATCTATGCAGCACACTCGTCATCTCTGATCGTCATCTCATTGAGCGAGCATCTCCAATTTGCACTATCAAATCCAAATCGAGGCAATCACAACTGGCACAGCTTGGGCTCGGTCTTACCACTTTGTTTTCATCATCTCTCAGACCACACTACTTAACTACAGACAACAGTGTTGTTGGCTGTTGTTGAGCTGGTGCCGGTGCAAAGCAAACACAACATCCACTTCCACTTTGTCTGCAAATTTATTTTAAATATTTTTTACTGTTTTCTGGCGCAGACAAAGTAAATTTTTCGTTTTTTGCTAAGCAGAAGCGAAGAAAACAAGCAAATCAAATTGGTTCAAGCAAGTGCAAATTTGTTCAGTGTGCTCAGAGTACCATCGCCCCAGCCTCTGCACTTCTTTTTCTTCGTCTTCACTTGTTCATGCGCTGACAGTGGACGATTAACATCGAAAGGCCCCAGCTCAGAAACGAAAACAAGAAAGATAGAGGCGAGAAGTGCAAAAAGGAAAAGAGCTCAAGAAAGCACAAGAGAAAAGGTTCGAATAAGAAAAAGAGAGCAAATAAAAATTGGAAGTGAAGAATTTTTCAATTAAATTGCCTCTCTGGTTCTGTTCACAGTCGTCCTCTTCCCATCTTCCTTTCTCCTTTTCTCAGTGGCCATCAAGTGAGCCATTCCGTTTGTCGGTGCAATGGTAAAACGAGCAGTAACATCTATAACATAAAAAACACTAAAGTAAATTAAAAGCTGAAGAGAAATGAGATCATATAAATCATCAAAAACATTCACAAAGGCGCCTGCCTAGCAGTGAACTGCATCAACATCGTCTACAAAGGAGGAGATGAGCAGCAGTAGCAGCATCCAAAAAGGCATCGACAAGCAAAGCTCATCAGGCAGAGGCATAATACAAATTTATATAGATTTCCCAGATCGGCAACAGTGACAGAAGAAGGAAGACAAAAGTGGAGGAATCTGATGAATTGCTGATTTGGAGAAGTGGCCGAGACATACGCCGATGCCGACGCCGCGTGTTTTGCTCTCCCTGGGTAATGGCCAGGCAAAATCTTTTCAATGCATCCTCTTCTCGACGGTTATTTTTGTTTTGAAAAAGGCAAACTCGCCATCTACTGTGATGCCATAAAAAGAGGAAAAAGCGATCAAATTCCAGTATAAGGAAAACTAATTCAAGCGCAGACAGAAATCTCGAGTACCATTTGACATAATTGAAAATGACGAAATTTGCCTTTTACCACTCTCAGCCTTTGAATGGACAGACAAAGTGAACAAAAAAGTTCTTCTTTGTGTAGAGGAGCGAGAAAGCATACGAAAAGTAAATTAAGAGAAGAGGAGAGAGTAACGACGGCAACGACAAGACACTGGTGAACGATGAAAAGAAAAACAAAGTGATGTCTGCTGTTGTTGCGTTACTGTACTCTCTTATTTTCCTTCTTTAGTTTGTTTTTTCAACCCTGCAAGTATATGCCAAATTAAAATAATAGAAATTGAAGCAAGGCAAATGACTGTAAGAAGGAAGGGAGGAAAAAAAGAGATAATGGGCAGGAAGAAAAATGATCGCGCCAGATGAAGCGCGGCTCGAGAGAGAGCATCAGCATCAACATCAGCAGCAACAGAATCAGCAGCAGATACACAGACTCTGCCGCACACTCTCGTGCGATATTGAGCGGAAAAGACATTTTTCATTATGGCTATCATCACGATCGCCGATCGCCATCACACACTGTCTGCGTCTGAGTATCACTGCTGTATCGAGCTGAGCTCTGAGCTCTGGGCTGCTGCATCGTTACCGCCACCACTGCAGACTGACTTGTTTGTTGCTGCTGCTGTGGCCTCTCTTTCCTTCCTTCTTTCTTTCTCCAGTCGTCTTCACTTTCGAAGAAGTCGCCTCCGAACCGAGCCAAGGAAGACGCTTTCTCTCTCGCCCTCCCTTTTTGCACATAGCAACAAACAAAGCGTCATTATGGGCAGAGAAGAGAGAGAGGGAGAGACGTGCCGTACTGCAAATCCGACATTGGCACCACTGCGATGACACATACACACACTCACAGGAGAAGCAGATAAGATCGAGAAGGCAACAGCAGCAGATAGCTGGTGCCTGGTGGAAAAGTGCCGGGGGATGAGTGCCCTGATAGTCTGCACTGCACTGCCGCCTGTAGACAATACACCCAGGAAAATAAATGATGCACACCGAAGACGGACTTGGGACGCGTGCTTGCGTGAATAATGATGCTCGATGCGGGGAAAGCTGCACCGACGTCAACAGCAACAACAGCAACCCAAGAAGGAGGAAGAATCGACCCGAGCAGTGATTGGCGACAGTGGAGGCAGGGCAAAGAGATGGTAGCAAAAACCTCGAGTATGAGCAAAGATTGAACAAGCGATGACCAGTGATCGGACCAGCTCTATTAGCTGATAGAGCTCAACATTCGAATGGGAATGTGCAGAAATGGCTAGCTAAGGCAATTTATGGTAATGAATTAGTGCTCCTCTTGCTGACTATTAGTCCAACAACGGCACTTTACTTTTATTCAATTTTCAAAAACTTCAGTACGTTATAAATAAAACATGGCGTACAGTGAAAGGACAATAATCACGTGGCTGTAACGAAAGACAATAGTGAAACACCGTCTGGTAGTTAAAACTGTTGAGTCAAAGATTTATTTATTACAATAATAGAAGCAGTTAAGTTGGGTTTTTCCGGTTAATGGGCTCAAAATATGGACATGTTTACTTAATAAATTGGCAATATTAACAAGGCAGGCTCATTACAATAAAAGTACCGTGGTTGTAAAAAGTGGAACAAATAGAAAGCGAATGAAACGATTCAGGAGAGTGGAGGATTTTGCAACAAGGCAAGCCTAAAGGTAATTAAGGCAGTAACCGCACCAAAATCGGCAGACAGTAAAGAGAACTCTCGGGTTGCTAATTTGCAAAGCATTTCAAACATCACAACCCCGACGCCATCCTGACAACTGCTGAATTGTTAATGGACTAATAAATAAAACTTTGACTAGCACACAACAAGAGCAAATATTAACGAGTAATCGCTGCTAATACGACGCTGCCAAAGTAAATCAATTTCAAATTGGCGCTTGGAGACTTGTGAGGTAGGGAAACCATATAAAGGCTATAAATGCAAAGAAGAAGTCAATTAAAACTGCTGCGGTGTTGATAACATCAGATAAGTTCAAATAAATGCAATCAAATAGAAAAGGGTAGTTTGCCGGTGAGTTTAGAGAGCGGCCAGAAAAAAGGTGGTGAACAATGAATAATTAAGAAGTGTAAAGCTCCACTGGTAGGGTTGTTTCCCCTTACCCCTCTACCCACCCCTGCAGCATTGAGAACACTCATTATGATCAGCTAAACTGCCAGTAATTTGATAATTGACCAACCGAGCTCGACTAATCAGCTTTACAAGGGAACAGAGAGAAGAGCTGAAGAGCTGAGGAGAAAGCAGAAATGAACACGAGTTAAGGACGCCAGCAGGCAGACCCATTTGCAAGAAGAATAGGTTACCCAGTGATGGTTGTTGTTGTCCTTAGTTCTTGAAGTTGTTCGAAAAGAGCCCTCGCTAATCCAGGGGCCCTATTGTAGCGGTAATCGGTGTGGGGCGCCCAATTCAATTGAAGTGCCATCAATAATTAACAAGCCAACATTTAACATGCCGGTGCCCACTTTGCTGCACAGCATTTCAACTCAACAAACCGCTGCTGCTGCTGATCACCACTAGCTACTCGAAGCCCACCGACCACAAAGTGAACATGCGGGTGCCTAACTGCTAAACAGCGGAGCAGTGAAGACGCCTTTCACTTCAGTTGGCGCTTTGCCACGTACAGCCGAGAGACTACTTGAGTGTACACTTAGTGGCAATGAAGAGGTAATGAAGCAGTGGAATGTATTAGGCAAACACACACAACAGGCAGAACAGTTTAAAAAAGGACAGTCAACGGTACAATGGCCACCGGTTAGTACCACTAGGGGGACTCAATTTGTATGGCGAACCTGCCATTAGGAAAGAAGAAAAAGAAGAAGAAGAAGAGTAGACAGTCTGTTACAAGCTGATAGTGCCTGAAGTGCACTGCTGAAGGAGCCGCACGAATGTGGCGGAGAATGCAGAGCATAAATAGCGAGAAAAAAAGGAGAAATACACAAACAGTGAGGCACCGTCTGGAACGGTACAGCACATTGCCGTACAAAACGGTACGGTCACTAGTAGTGAGACAAATTATCGAAGGTATAATCCAAATCTCTAAATCCCCATTCGCGGGAATACTTTTTCTCTCTTCCAGAGACACTCAAACGAACCGGTCGAGTGCCTCGAAAGAGAGACTGCGAAAATGACTGTTGCGAGGGCTGAGTGAGCGTGTGGAAAGAGAATTAGGCACAATTAGAGACATTAAAAATATTAGCACAGCAAATAATTACCGCCAAAGCAGTACCGTCCTACAGCCAGAGTGGTTATTAGTAGCCATGAAATGGCTCTGAATGAAAGCAAAAAGAGAGAGAGAGAGAGAGTCAGTGAGACGGTGCTCGGAAGTGAATAGCCCTGCTAGAGCGAATGGCAATGTGATCCTCGTTTAAATAAGCGAGCACTGACTCTCCTTCACTCTTCGACAAGTGAGAGAGGAAGTGAGTGAGAGAGACACTCCACTAATGGCAATGAGTCTCGGGCGCAAGAAGTTAGGTAATAGAACATTAGCGACCAGTGAATAACATTGTAAAGTTGGTGAAAAAGGTGACATAGTTGACTACAGAACCGGCGCACATCAAACACAAAACACACACACACAACTGCCATTGTCAATTTGATAAACACAATTTTAAGTGAAATGACATTTAATTTTTTAGCATTGCATGCAGGCGGAAGCCTGTTACGACACTTTTTTGTTGCACAATAATTGATTTAGCTCTTGTGCCAGAAAGCACAGTAAATGTCAAAAAACAAGTGACTTCTTTACTGTGAACTACTTACAGGACTAAAAATCGGTTTGATAAGTTAAATGGCTAGGGAATGATGAGAAATGTTTTGTTTGTCAAAAAAGTTATTATATCTGGTTTGGGGTGGTAAAGTTATCACTGATTTGCTGAAACGTGCCAGTGCAATTGTACTTTTCATGAAAGCGAACGCTGTGGTCAAATCGATTGGGCTTTCTCTGTGTGGGCAATGAAATGGTGCCCCTTGTCGGTCCGTAGGCCTGGCAAATATCTCCCGTGCATCGCCAGTGAAACTTTTTCAGCGCTTTGACTTCAGCCCGCCACGAATGGAAGACAGTGATATCAGTGCCGGCCGCTTTGTTGATGCGGTTCATGATGGCAGTGAAGTGATGACCATGGCTACGTCCAGGCAGCTGCTTTTGATGCACAAATGCGTGAATCATTTCGTGCAGCAGAGTGTTCACCAGATCTGACCGTGGGCGCTGTTGAATGAGCCGTTCGGAGAGTTTTATGGTTTTCTTCTGCCTGTAGTACGCACCGGCAGTCGAGGTAAGATTCTTTGCCCACTTCAGTTGGACGCCCTTTTCAGTGAGAAGTCCCTCAAAGAATTTGGTGTCAAAGGCGGCAAACAGCAGGTGAATGTCCGGATTGGGATCGAGCTCTTCTAGACGAGGGTCAGTGATGGGCAACAGTTCAATCTTTTCTCTAGTGCTCAAAAATTCATCGTCAATGTCCAAGTCTTTGTCTTTGTCATTGTTGATTGGTTTTAAAACTGCCGGCTTTTCAGTGTCGACAATTGATTTTTTCTTCTTTACAAGCTTCTTCTTCTTTTGAGTTATATCGGCAACTCCGCATTGCTCATCAACAGATCGAAGATACTCTGCTAGATTAAATGGAGTCGCTGGTTTGCCGTTGTTTTCTTTGTTAGCTTTTGAGAGGAAAAGCGGTGGCAAGTTAAGCTCGTCATCGTCAAAATCTTCAAATAGAAATTCTATTTCCTTAGAAACTGGTGAAGTTTCAGTAGACTGTTGGTTATTAGACACTTGAGCACATGACTCTGAATCGGATGAAGAAACACTAGATTCCTCAGAAGAATGATTGGAAATGACAAGAGAAGTTTCCAGCCTTGCTGAAATGCTCATTGTGCTAAATGACTGTTCCAAAATATCGGCCATGTTTATTGTTTGTAAAGCAATTCTAAAATATTCAAAAATTAGCTTGAAAGCTCACCAAAACAATGAAATCATCAGAACATACACTTGGAATGAATGAAGAATCGTCCTGGTAAGTGAAAAGGCCCACAGGTAACAGATAAAAGCAACTGATGATGAAAACAAATCAGCGTGACAAGTTGTCACTGACAACTGCCGCTGCACTAGTTCAACGGTCGCTGAGAGTTTTAAAAAAGTGCGCCCTCTGCGCAGGCGATTTGCGCACACAGCTGTGAGCTACTCAAAGTGGCGCGAAAGTGGCCTCCAGCTCAAAGGGGGACATTTCACAGTCAAAGAAGTGTAAATGATGATTTTGGTGCATTAATAAAACGGGCACAACATTACTGAAGGCCGAGTTGTGTTCTGGCCTGTGAAAATAGTATATCCAAATTGGAGAAGGAAAGAGCTGTGAAGGAGTTTAATTAATTAAACGTGAAAAAAGTGAGCAGCCCCCGTTCATTGGGAATGGATGGCTGCCACTCTGCTGCTGCTATTGCACCCAAACCCGTGGCACGCTTGATTTGTTTCCGCCTGGTCGTCGCCATTGGCACTTGCGGCAGCAAAAATGTAAAACAAAGCAGTAATTAATTACTGAGCTGATGTGTGTGAGAGTGTGTGTGAGTGGGTTGCGACAGTGCACCAAAGACGACAGCCGTGGCTGAATTACACACACACACAGAATACACTTACGATCGGCGGCCTCGATTTGAGTTGCTTCGTTTGCACCCCTTGTGATTGCCGATCACCAGGAGCGGCAGCGGCAACAGCAGTAACAGTTTGCTTGGGCCTGGCCTGGATATCTGTGTGTGAGTGTTAACCTCGATTAAAATATAATTTTCAAGTGGCACTCCAAGTCTCAGCTCGTACTTGCTCCTACCGAATCGAAGTGAATGTGTGTGCGGCGCAAGCTTAGAGTAATAAATCAAAATGCAAAAGGCTTATAGAAAAGCAAGTTCAGGTCTAGTTTTTCACAGGAACTCTTTCTCTCTCCCCTTTCTCCTGGTTGCCTGTGTCTCCTGCTTCTCGATAGAAGGATTATTCCGTGGAAAGCATTGAGGGCATGCGAGATGCTTTCACGATCCAAGTTTAAGCTGACTGTTTCGCTCTCTTTTCTTTTGGATTGAAATGCATTTACACACTTTTACACTACACAGCATACTGAAAAACACCACAAAAACAAGGGCGAGTTGGTGGACCACAATGTGACACAAACTTGCAACACGGCTGCGACACTTTTCAACTGCGGTAAAAAGGAAGGCCACAAAGGAAGGCACCAATAGTAGAACAGCAGCAGAAAACACATTACACAATGTCATAGTAAACACGGCTTTTCCATTGCCCAGCTAGGCGGATGTGTGTTAATCTGTGTCAGGCAACCCGACACAAACACTCAAGCGAACTCTCTTCTCAGACAGACTGAGGCAGTGTGGCAAATATAAATTAATAATAACAATAATAAATTGCCACTGACAAAGATGGAAAACATCAAAAGGAAGAAAGTGGTAGTGAAACGGGAGCAACTTAAACCTGGCCAGTGTCTGTGTGCTGAGGGCAAATAGGATATTCCAGCCTACCTGTGCGGAAACTTTTCAATCAAAACATCAGCAAGTACGGCGTAATATGAAAGATTTTCCGTGCCTTGAATTAGTGTGACTCTCTTTTTTGGCAACACAGACAGTCAGTTTGTTTGCTTGTCTGTCTGCTTGCATTTTCACCAGCATCATCATCATTATTACCATCATTGTGAACTGGGCTGCGAATGGTCAGCCAGGCGTGTGTGTCTGGCATACACTGGAACAGCAAATCACATTCAAGCAGATTAGGGGCAGATTAGGCAAAGGAAGGAGGAGTGTGCAAACGGCTACAAATGAGTGTACCCGCCACTGTGCGTGCCTGTGTGCCTGTCACTGGGGCGGCAGTGCTAAGAAGTTCCGGTCTGCTCAGTCAGCAAAAAGAGAAAGAAGACAGACGCAGCCTTCACTTCCGCCAAAAGTGCAAATCTTGATCATTTGCAGAGACGCATTTCACACAAGACAGCTCTGCTTTTGCCCCTACTCCTTTTCATTTTCCTTCATTTCTCCTTTGAAATGGTGCTCTGGTAATTAACGAGTGGCCTCTACAGCAGCATCCATTACTGTGCTGTATCGATCTAATCGTTATCAGGCTACCATCGCCCTACAGATCGAGTATTAATTTTTAATTTGCCTTCTTTTTCTCCTGCTTGCATGTCTCAAGTGCGTGTGTCTGTTCATTGAGTTGCTGCTGCTGCTGCTGTGTTTGGTGCAGACTGTCGATCGACTGCTAATCAATTTCATTCATCATCGGTCTATAGAAAGGCCTGTCAGGCAGAGTTCTATTTGCTGCTGCTGTTTTTTTCTGTTGTTGCTGATGCTGCTCGCTTGACTGCCATGATTCTCTTCTGTTCAGACAAAAGGGAGGCATGTCTTTCAGCTGAAGCAGTCGGCAACGTTGATGCCAATTTTGCTGCTGCAATGACTGTAAAGTGCAACCAACAGACAAATTAGTCACACTCGCTCAGTCATGGACAGCTCTTTCTCTTTTTCCTACTCTATCGCAGTTTGGAGAATAACTTTGGCTACTTTGGGTCACTGCACTAGACAACGGCGACTACTGGAGACTAGCCAGTTGGAATGCAATGCACCAAAGAGCAACTCAAAACACAGAACAAGACAGCAAGAAAACAACAAGAAATAAATTGTACAAATTGTGCAGATGGGTTGATCACACGATACAAGTCTAGAACATTTACCAGCAACAACAACAGCAGCACCACAACTACTATGTAACCGACCATAAATAATTAACTTGAGCATCCATGAGACTAGTCTTCAAGTTGTACATATTCACTTTACATTTCAAGATTATTACTGTGACTTTGAAATTAAAAAGATAAATTTTTGACTGAAAAGAGAAAAAAGAAGCACTTTTCAGTGATTGACTGAAAAGCAGTGAAGGCATTCACGAGCATTTGGTTGAGCATGCACACAATCAAAATGGCGATTCTTTGAGATCTTCACGAGTGACGGTATTAATTTGCATAAATTACTTAGTCAGTGCTAGTAAAACAGAGAGATTCAATCAATTACGCAGAACAGCACCGATGCAGGCACGTAAGGCACAAGGCTTAATTGATCGAGCAGCTGAATCGGAGAAGAAGGAGAGATGTCGGAAGAAGAAACTCAGTGACTGAAACACACTTGCACACTAGCCTGGCTCAAAACCCCAAAAGTAAAAAGTCGATTTATTGAGGGAAGATAGAAAAAGCGGAAATTTGTGAAACAAAAACACTACAAAAGAGGATGATGATGATGAAGACAGGCCAAAAAAGGCATCGATCGAAAAAAAGAAAAAAGACAAGTTTTTTGTTTCAAAGACAAGCAGTGAAAATAAAGCACAAATTAAAGTTTCATAAGCGTTTGGTCAAAAAAGGGAGGTTTAAGGGTGGTGCTGTTGCTAGACAAATCAGTGTGCTAAAGAAAAGAGAGATAGAGAAAGAAAAAGGCTCAATTGGAGTTATTGCTGTAATGTATATCATATGATGATCTAATATTGGGTAATGATAGGTCAGCAACCTACGCACAGGCACACGTTGGGTTGCAATCGATAGCCGCGAGAAGGGCGGTGGGTAATTGGCACCAGGCGAAAAGTGAGCTGCGATGTTCCTCGACACTGCCGAAAACCGATCTTAATTTTTCGGTTCAAGGTAGAAAAGAAGCTAACTAAAAGCACCAAACCTGTCACTAGCAATGTCAGTGTCGGCGTCCAAGATGTCTTTCACGTGAAAAACACCAAAAGTTGGTGTCCCCCTATTGCCATCGTTTCCCTTCTTTCCTGTTGTTTAAAAGTTTGAAAAAAATATATTAAACTTAAAACAACTAATACTGAGCAACAAAATAAAAATAAAAATCTAATCAAAATGTAAGTTTTTCAATATATCACTGAATTAGTGGCAAGTTTTGACTTAAATGTTGCAGGCAGAAAGAATGTGTAAGCGAAAAAAAGCGCTGATACACTGTAGTAAGCTTTTACATTATTAATTTAAAAAAGGAAAAAATTTCCTCTATTTATTGTGGCGAAAAGGCAGAATTTGATACAAAATAAAATGTAAGTTTGTTTGCACCAGAAGCATATGAAGTTTGTCTGTCTTTGGGTTTACCTTCATTCTTTTTCCTCACACTTCTATGCGGGACAGACTGCAAATTCCAGTTAGGTTACTGCTTCTGCCGTTGTTGTTGCTGCTATTGTGTGCAGTACAAAATTCAATCTCATAAATATTTGAGCAACTTCATGCAATGATCGGCAAGGTGACATCCAGTTTTGCCGTTCGGGCAGTGGAACACAGATGCGAGTGCCAGAACAGCCGCTATCTAATTATGGTGGTCATTGACCACTACCGCAAACTCATCTTCTCTGTTTTTCTCTCTTCCCCACTTACCATCTTTAATTTTGACTCATAAAATGGCGGTAGAGGCTTTTAGTAATTTAATTTATATTTCATTTATATTATTATTTAAAAGAAGGAAACAAAAACTTTTCATTATAGCTACAGTGCTGGAATGCACACAAAAAACACAAGTCAAAACGGCAAATGTAAAGACTGCAGGCTGCAAATGCTGCTGCATTTTTCCCTGAATGAAAAACCCAAACCATTTAGAGAGTTGCAAGCCGGTGAGGCACCGGAACCAGCAAGGGCAGCAATTAAATGGCTAGGCACTGATGGTGAATCACGAATTACTGGTTTGCACTGAATTGCACTGTGTTAGAAAGTGTGTGTACAGTCAGGGCACTACAAGCGTTACAATGGCCAAAAATGAACCACGCACAACGGATGGGTCATTTAATTAGGACCTCATCTAAAAGAGAAAAAACAGAAAGAAAGGAAGAGAAGAAAAGAGGCGACACTAAAATGCGAAGCGGAAAAATGAAAAGAAAAGGAGCGAATGGAGAAAAACAAACACGAACTAGAGAAAACTAATTGGAAAAAGTGGACAAAAGATTAAATATAAATCATAAAGTTAACTGGGAAAAGAAAAATGAAAACAAAGCAAAAAGGAAAGAGAAATAAAAGATGAGAGAAGACGAGAAAAGCAGTCAGTGGCGACGGAGAATAAATTAGTGATTGCCGGTCGAAGCAGACAGACAGGCAGTGAAAAGACAAGGCCACTGAATGGCAACAAGAGAAAAAGCATAAAGGCCGGCCAAGAAAAAAGAAAAAAATAGAGAAAAAAGAGTTTTTACTGCTAAAAAACTGTGACCAAACCAAGAAAACGAGTATCGAAGACTGTGCACCATAAAAACTGCCAAAGAAGAAAGCGAACAGAGAAAAGAAAAAATGCTGAGGACAATAAGAGCAGAAAAAGCGGGAAAATAAATACGATGCACACAAACGCGCTCCAGAGAAAGGGCGAAAGACAGGGACAGCTAGACAATGCAAGACACTGCGACAGAATATCAATAAGAAAGTAGTGAAAGGAGAGAAAGAGTACACCAGTGTGAACTGCTGCTGGTTTGCAGTGATCGAACACTGCAAGCCACTGCAGCAGCAACTAGCTAAGAAGCAGTAACGACAACAACAACGACGGCAACAGCAGCAGCAGTGCAATTGGCCAATCGAAGGCAGCGAATTGATAAATAAATTATTGATTAATACATAATCATAAATTATAGAACGACACGCAGTGGTGCAGCGTCACCAAATGAGACATTCGACAGGAGGACAACGAGGAGACAGCGCAGTCAGAGTGGCTGGTGCGCTCTGCTCTCGATGCGACAGTGGAGGTCGGTCTCATCGAAAGCTGCTGCTGCTGTTGCTGCTGTGGCTGTTACTTTGGGAAGTGAAGTTCAAGCCATCATGAATCATAAAGTACAAGCACACACACAACAGAGCAAGCCATCATCGATTTGTTGCGGCCTCAAGCATTCAAGCCGCATGCCAGTTCTGTTCTGTTTGTGTCCGACTTTAATTCTGTGCTAGTGAAGCAATTAAAAGTTGAGCTAACTGTACAGAGTAATAAACAGAATATAAATGGACATCTTAATGCGCCAACATCACGAAAGAAGAACTTGCTGGGGTAGATGGTGGACCGCAAAAAAGTAGGATTGTGAATACGGCTACTTTTAGACAGTAAATGTAGGCAGCATTTACAGCTAAGTCAAAGAGTGAAGTGAAAAACTGTTTTCATAGTCATTTTGTTGTACAACTCTGTATTTTTATCTTTAAACATTAATTTATGATGCGCTAGTTAGTTTATAACAAACTCAGCATTCAATCTTTAAAACATCAAGTTTATTTCTTTTTTTGGACAACTTGTTTGATGTCAACAATCGGCATGACAATTTATTATTTTATTTGCTAATTATTTTTATGAAAAATTGTATAATTAGCAAATTTTGAAAAATAAATCAAAAAGGTGTAACTTGCTAAACTTCTTGATGATTAGTGTTTTGCCTACGCGTAAATCAGTGGTCAAGCTTTGAAAATAGTTTGAAAATTATGCAATAAAAGTAATCGAAACATCGTAGAAAAAATGATCAATTTAGAAAAGCAATTGTCTTGTGAAGTAGCTGGGCCGTACCGTGCGGTAGCACAGCTATGGGAAACACCAAATGATTGATTCTGTGCAAGTTGCCGTATTTAAAGACGTACCAAAACAAATGGCCAAGCAATAATAATGTGTCTATTAAAAAACAATAGATCATCATCATGCATCGCTTTGCCGCTTAGCCGCCGACTCACTCCCTCACACTTGGGCCAACTCACATCAGCAAAAGACATATTGAAGTAAAAAGTGTGCAAAAATCAACGATGAAAAATAAATGCTTTTTTATTTTTTAGATCATCTCAGTTAAAAAAGTAGTTTTAGGAAAAAAAGTAAAAGTTTAATTTTTTTCAGTAAGCAGCTCAACTCAAATTTAAATTTTTTTAAAAATATTTTAGTGTTTCATAAATAAAGTAGATTGCTAAGAAAAAGTGGTAGTGTTGCCACACTTTTGCTGCGCTTTTCAGCTGATGCAAAACTAGCTAACATGTAGATAGCGTAATCGGATAAGAGAATTTGTGTTTTTCACTAACAAAAAATATTAAAAACTGGCTGTTATCTTTCTAAAAACAAAAGCACAACTAGCAGCATTATTGATTAACTCGATGAAAAAACTAGCAAAATGTGCAATTTACTTAGTGAAAGCATAACAAACACAAACACAAAGAAATTCTTACAGAAACAAAATAGAAAAAAACAAAAATCGGATATCAGACAAATATGTAAAATAGATTAGGCAGTTTAACGTCTAGACAAATAGAGCCCATTTTGAGCATCAATTTGAACATGGCAACAGGGAAAGCGCATTCAATGAGGATTGCAAGTATAGCAGTCTGGAAAAAACCAGCAAAACAAGGGCACAACGGTAATTAGAATGGTGTAGAAGCAGTGTGCCTACACAGAGAAACTTGCAGACAGACAGACAATACAAGCGCATCAATCTCAGAGTAAATTGGACACAACACAACAAAGTAATGCACCAAAGTAGTGCTGGTGTGCACGGTGCACAGTCCTTGTAGTCACAGTAGTCTTTGTAGCCAAATTGGCCAGTAGTTAATCATTTCATTGCACCGAATTAGCAATGGCAGTCACAGTGCATGCTGCTGCTGTTGCTGATGCGTCCATGATGAAACAGTGGTAGGACCACCACCGCCGAATGGAGGCCCTCTAATTAGAGCGATCATCATCATCATTTGTGTGCAGCCGGTGCTGCAGCTACTATGTTTTGGGCGATCATTCCGGTGCAGACCGATAATCGGACAGAAGGGAGGAAAAGGATTCAATGCACACAGGGACTGCCATGCCATGCACACTAGACATCGAAATTAGAAGAGAACTCAAATCAAATCGTACAAAAGCTGCATGCCAGAGCAGGAAACTGTGTGCATGAAACTGTGGCCAACTGCTGACAGTCTCTCTTTTTCTCCCTTTTTGCAGTAGTGCACTTTGCTTTTTCTCTTGTTCGCCCACCAGCGAATGTATTCATTCATTCGAGGAGAAATAGCTTTGACGACCATTCAGCGAGTGGCTGATTGTGTGCCCTGGAAGCAGCAGCAGTAGTGGCGGCAGTACCTCTACAAAACAGTGCAATGTCGGAAATCGTGTGAATAGCCATACAATGTGCTCTGGTGGGAAGTGTGCACGGGCCAAGCACAGCATGCATAGCAAGCCATGAGTGATCGCCCACACATCCGCTGAATGTGTTCAATTAGCGCAAGTGATGGGCCGCTTTTGAAAAGAAACAGAGAGAATGAAAGCCATTTTAAAAAATCACACATCCAGACAGACAGACCGAGTGAGAGACACTCCAATCGAGCACACTCAATTGAATTAAGCGCAATTCAATTCGTTTACTTTTGATGTTTGCTGGGTGCTGTTGTGCCTGTGCTCGGTTCTGTATGAAGCCGATGCTTGCAGACACCCTTTCTCATCTAGGCAACGTCTGGATAGTACTTGTTTGAAATTTGCGTTATGATGGAGTTGTGTTTGAGTCTATCAAGTGAAAGCTTTGTTTGCTGTTACTTTGTATTTTGCTGTTTGTAGTTTGTGTTTTAGCAGCACACACACACATTTTTTTCCAGTGAGATTAATTAGCAAATAAATCAATGAGAAAAATATTAAGCAAAGCAATCGATTTTGGCAACGGTTGGTTTGGTGACTCGACGACTGCTGCAATACAGATTGACTGCTCTGGGTTGTTCTTGTTGGCAATTTTTTTGGACTTAGGTCAAACGGGTTAAGGAAAATATGTTTTAACAAAAGTTTAGTAAAAGGAACCAATCGATGCATCACAACAAGTTTTATCAGAAACACATCATTTTGCTCTGCGTAAAAACCAATTTAACCAGAATGACAAAACAAATAAAAATGCTTGTCACAAAACTCCAACAATACTTCAGAGTCACCAAAATAAAATAAAATAGAGAATCTTAAGCAAAAACCCCACAAGGGAGCAATTTTTCTTATTTTGTCAACAAATTACCGGCACAAGAGTACAGCTTGGATGCATGCAAATTAATACAATAAATTTTAATTTAAAGTTGAGTTGTTTAATTTAATTTGAAACTAGCACCAGTGACCAACACTAGTGGCAGAAACAGCAGAGTAGACTCAGCGAGCACAGCTCATTGTCTTTCCAATTCTTGCTAAAGTTTGATATTCAGCTCTTTCATTCAGCTAATTACTACGACTGTCCAAGGACACAGGGAGGCTATGTTCTGATCGCCTGCCAACTGACATCGAGTGGAATACAACAATTAAAATTAATGATTACCATGTGGTAACTGAGGAGAGAGAATGGCAAACAGTGGAACAGCCAGCAGAAGAAGAAGTGAATGCAGTGCAGGGCAGTGTACAACAAACGACAACAGAAAAAGAGAGAAGGACAGACTCTGGCGGCGATGGGGGTGGTGATGGTGGTGGTGGTGGTGTGGTGGTGGTGGTGTGGTGTGGTGGTGGTGGTGGTGCGACTCCTCGACGATTGGCAGCACAATTGAATGCATGCAAACAAAGACAGAAAACAGTGGAAAAAGAAGGCAAATGTATAATCTAATTAATTTTACTTGTTCTCTGCAACTCGGCCAAACTGAGTACAGTGCTCTCACTCTCACTCCCCCTGTGCGTTGCCGTCTGATGTGACTTTGATTTGTGCATTTCCTCACCATGGTACTGCGCTTTCTTTCTTTTTCTTTTTTTCATGTTCCTCACTTGCTCCACTCCTTGCTCACTGGGCGTCAGGACATTGCCTGCTTTAGGTCGAGCACCGTCCAAAACAGGCTCGGGAAAACACAAAATGCAGCTGTACAAACTTGTAGAAAGACATGGCAAAAACAATAAAAAAAGAGACTGAAAAAGAAACAAAAAAAGTCTTTCAAAACAAGGGACAACCCCATGCAACGACGCAAACTCAGAGTACTCAATCGAAGTGTGATTCAGTGGGCCAAATGGAAATCAATTACAGAGAAGGATAGAGGAAAAGGATTGTCCGGCGAATGTGTTCAGCTTACTAGAGAAAGAGAAAAAGAGACACACACACACATATTAGCAATAATAACAACCGCAAGGTAGTGTTGTGTGTCGGAAAACGCAGACTGCTACTGACTATGTGCTCTTTGTGTGTGTGGCTGTGTCCACTCGGTCGGTAAATGAAAATTGATTCGAACTTAATTGGCAGCTCCTTGGGCTGTGCGCCAGCATCGCTGGCGCAAACAAATTGGAAAACAATTGCCAATTGGCGTCGGCCTAGCTTCAGTGACCAGAGAACTTTCTCCCTATCTTGCCAGCAGGCCCTTGGAGGCCTCTTTACACTGCGTCAGAAATGACGCCTGACATGGCAGCAGACGGCTAAGCCTGCCGACTGAGAAGACTGTCTCACTTACTGACAAACTGTGCTGTGAATTTAGCAGAGGCACATCCATGGCCAATTGCAATCAAAACGAACCTATTAATCAGCTTATAAATTTGCAGAATTTTGTGCAGTGAGATTTAGCAAATTGAAAAAGGAAAATTCTGGTGTGAGATATATACATTTCAATAATATAAATCAAGTTTCCCTTCGGTGTGTGTTTCCATTTCCAATTGAGTTAAGTTAAACTTTGACAAACCTATCGGAAAAACTGTCCATGCAGTGGTAAAGTGAAAATTCAATTTGCTCATGCTATCGTAAGTAATTATAAATTGACAAATGCAGCAAAGTAGATTTGCGTGTAATTAGTTTGGCAGTAGCAAACGATGTGCAAGTGTGTGCTTTTATGAACATTGAATGAATGCATTAAAAGCATCCTCAATTACGACTTTTTTGTCAGTGTCTTTAAGATTGCATTGTCTAAGTGCAAACATACTAACTTTAAACAAAAATGAATTAATAAATGAATGAAGAAAGTAAACATCAGCAAAAAACTAGAATCAACATAAAAAGTAAAATTTAATGCTAAACTTAACAAAAATCAAATTGCAGTGTCCTTGACACGTTTCATGATAAAAGAAAGACAAAAGAAAGTTCTATCTAAAACAAACATGTTGTTCAAATTTTTGCCGAATTGTGTTAGTGATAAAAAAGACAAAACAAATCAATTGGTAATTATACTGGAGAGCAAATTAGTTCATAAAACCCCATAAAAATTGCACTAATGAAAAGCAAAAGAGAAAGGCAAATGAGGCAAATTAGAAATTGACTTTAGCACACAGACCAATTAATAATGGAAGCAAATGAACACAACGCGATAAGTGCTGATACTCCCCCACTGTGCAGAGCAAACAAATAAACAACTACTTCCAGTGCACTACTGTCACTACCAAATGTAGCACTAGTTGTAGTAAATAGACAAACTACTGAAAGCAAAGAAGAAGAAAAAAGTACAAGGCAACGAATGTTTCCGGAAAAGTGGCCAAATGGACTGAGTAGAATAAATTAAAATTAATTAAATAATAACTCAGTACACACGCGAACGCAAACGAAGAGAGAGAGAGAGAGAGAGAGAGAGAGAGAGAGAGAGAGATAAAGAAAAAGAAAAGAAGTAAAAGAAGAACGAAGGCGATTGAAAAAACAGTGGGGCTACAAAGGAAAACAAAGCAGAGAAGAAGAGGGGGAGGGCAGACAGCAGACATTCTAATTTAAATGTCAGAAATGATTTGCAGAAAGAAAGACAAAGGGCAGCAAAGTGCACAAGTGCCAATTGGAGACAAGTCTCATTCTCAGGAATGGAAACGGCGGAGAAATAGAGCAGAACTAGCAAATCAAGTGCTTCTGCGCCCTGTGTCAGTCTCCTGAACCATACCAAACAACAGCACAGTCAAAAAGGACGTTTGGATCGTTTAGCGCTGCCAGGGTAATGAGTCATTTGGTCTCACAGATGTGTGCTGGATTGCTTCTGTGTTTGTTTGCTTGTCTACCTCAGTACGTTCATTGCGCAATAAATTTCTCTAATTTAAAAAAATGGTAAAACAATAAGAAAGGCGACCCAAAAAGTTAAATGACAACATTTATTTTTTAGTTAGGTTTTAAAAACGTTTTTAATATTAGGTTAAAGATGAAACTAAATATAAAAATGCTATAAAAATAAAAATTGTTTAATAAAGTGGCCAGACTGATAGCAAAAAAAATAAATGCGGCCAATGCTGCAGAAAAAGCTAAAAGAATAGTACAATGGAGGCCAGTCACTTGTACAGTGGGCAAGTTTGCACTGATATTCTAATAATTCATAAATCGAATCTCAAGTGTTTTGACACATTATCATTTAGATTAATAATCGAAACAATGTATATGAAAAAAATACAATAAAGACTTGTGCAGTGATGATGGCAGTGATCACAAACGTGCTTAATAATTTCATTTTGCACTTGCCAAAGAAGAAAAGGATCCTTCTCAAAGACTGAAACAGATTTGGCCAATCAATCGAACAACTCGTGCAGTTGCGTGTAGAGGTGGTAAGGAAACGTAAATGAATGAGAGAAATGTGAACAGGCTGATGAATCCTGGCACTTGGGCTCGCAATAATAATCAATCAATTAGATGGAAAGTCTAATTTAATTTCTTGTTGCCCATATATGCTTGTAGCACATTAGTCGACTAAGCAAAAGAAGACCGTACAATCAAAAACTTGAATATAAACTCAATAATGAGAAAAAAGCTCACTAACTGATGTGTGTGGGCGCAAAGCTTTAGCGGCTTTGGTTTTTCGTAATGGACTTTTGTAATTAATTCTCGCTTTAGGCATACGCTCAGTTTAGAAAATATTATAAATTTTTTTAGCCCAATAAAACAGTGAACAAAAACAAAAAAATTACATTTGAAAATGTACAAAGTTATTAAAAAACATTGAGAAATTGTTTCCCAATTTATTATCTGTCGAGCAAATAGTAAAAGTAGTGGCAAAAACGCAGACGCACAAATCAAAGAAAAAGAGACTTGGTGCTGGTTCAGCAGCAGCATCAGCAAGTGCTGCTTAATTGGCTCCTCCGAATGGTTACTTTAACTAAAACGAGTCGTGTGCATTGAGAATATTGACTAGGCACAGCAGCAGTAGTAATAGTAATGGCAACAGAGGCAGTAGAAGTGCATCAGAAAGGTCCAGGGCCATTACGGCACCGTCTTTCATCAATTAGCAAGCTGACAATAAAATAAACGATGTGAATGCCTAGCTGAGAGACTCAAACACAAAGGAAAATATGTACTTGCTCTGTGTGTGAGTGAGTGTGCTCTCCTGCTCGTAAGTCCACAGTCTGAGGCCACTGTCAATGGCCTTAAACTCAAAGCACCTAGCGAATAAGCACAGATGCACTGAAAAAGGAAGAAAGGGCCGAGCAGATTGTGTGTGCAAGAACGCGGCAATAAAAGTGTCATTAAACGGCAATCCTCCACTACACAAGGGGAACAGGCAGGCAGTCCACAGAACAGCGGAGAACAAATGAAGACTGTCCAGACTGCACAAACAAAGGCAAAAAATAGTGATGTTAACAGCATCAACAAAAACAACAACTTTCATTAGTTAACACCTTTGCACTGTTTCTAATAAGGCTTACTTTGTTTGAACTAATGCAAAAAACTTTTTATCATTTTCTAAATTTAATGTTAAATGTCTAATTGTCAATTCAATCAAATTGGCTATTATTTAAAAAACCGTTCAATAAAAATTTTTTACATAAATGACTTTTTTTAAAATATACGCAAAATGTTTGATTTACTAAGCAAAAAAGTTTCAATAAATTAGAAAGTTTTTTTTACTTTGTCACTGCATGGTAATAAACTAAAAAATGTAAAAATGTTAGTTTATTTTTAAATTGAAAGTTGTGCAGGTAAGCAAAGTTGTACAGTGAAGCAATCAAGCTACCGATATTGTGACGTCAAAACCCGTAACTGAAAACAGCATGTTAACTTCAAATAAATTAAACTAGTGTTTGACAAAGCGACAGTTACAAAGTTGAAAACACAGTTGTCGTTAACAAAATATGTGACGAATTTGGCTTTTAAGAATGTTTTTTTTCAAATCAAATTTATTTTCAGCACTACTGACCTACATAACATGTCCGATGTATTTAAGAACATAGTGCATCAAAAAAAGTTGTTATGCTAGTCTCTTTAAACAAACCTAACAATTTGCAGTAATCAAATTGACAAAATTGACTTGGTCAGTGCGCCTGGATAAAGTGTAGGCAAATCAACGACACTTTTTGCTGCATCACAATTGCAGTTGGCATTCTGCCTGACAGTAATAAAGAACAAATGGACAAACGAGAACACAAAAGCAAAATTGAGCAAATTAGATTAGCGCCGAATTAAAAGCTCAGGAGATGGCACACAATTCTCATTGTGCCGTTCGACACTCATTTACTGGTGATGCCTCGATGTGCGCCCTTTTTTCTCCTTCTCTGACTGTCTGGTAATGAAACATTAATAACAATCAACGCTAATAGAGACGGACACATGAACACACATACACAGAGAGAAGAAAAACAACAGTGGTCCACTCGATAATCCGAACATGCATAGCCAACAAATGGGCAGTGTATGTGGCTAAAGGATAGGGACGAAATGAGGGGATGAAAGAGAGAGGAAAAGGCGACGTTCACTCAGCTGATGATCCCTGCCAGTTAAAAGTACGCTAGTTGGTCGACGGTGCCTGCAAATGGCCAATCAAATAGGAGCCAAACACACACAAACACACACGGGCAAATAAAGCAGTAGCAATGGCCATTCGGCACGCTGCTGTGCTACCCAAAGCCAAGATAGTCAATTTTGCATTTGCTTGAAGAAAAGGGAAGGGAAAAGTGTAAAAGTCGCCATGCCATGGCGTTCTCAATAATGACCATTGCCATTCAAAGTGCTGTTGCTGCTGTTAACGGTGTTGGTGGTGGTGAAGGCAAAGGCCACCACAGAGTGGGCCACAAATTGCCAACATGTGGGTCTGGCAATTGGAGGGCAGTGAGAAATGACTACGAATCAAAGAATTTCAGCCAAAATACTAATACCAACTGCGTTTGTTAAAGTCCAAGAGCATTCAGCAGCAGTAGTAGTAGTAGCAGCAGTGCATTATTGCATTACATAACATTACATTAAGTTCTTTCTATGATAATCCACTTTATTCATTATGCTTTATATTTTTAGATTTAGATTAATGGCTACTAGTCGGACAGCTAAATTTGGTAATAATACAAAATGTGAAAGGAACTTTAGAACAGAGTAAAATCATTCAAAATCTAATTAGTGAACGGACAAATAGAAGAATCGGGAAGGGCAAACACATCCGGGCAAAGTATTTTATTTTTTGTTTTGAAAGAATAGCAGGCAGAACAGTAGTGATTGAATGGACGTCATTGAATTACCACAAACAAGAAGGCACACTGGGCTTTCTTCGGTCAGTGCTGGGGCAGGACTCTAAGCGTGAACAAAGTACTAACGTCGCTAGCAGAGGCAAAAGTGTGTTCAAAACTTTCAATCGGCCATTCACTCACATCTATACACTTTTTGTGTGTTTGCAGTCCAATTAAAATATCAATCATAAAGTAAGGCAAAAACCAAATATAGAATGGCTTTAATTAAAAGTATCAATTAGATGGTGATAGTGGGGATGGCAGTAGCGGCACACTGACCGCTGGCAGAAGCACACGCACAAACAGAGAGTCAGACAGGACATGAGCCAGAACTGCTGCCACCCAGATTTCTCACTCACTCACTTCCCTTCAATCACTTTTGCCTTCACATATGTTCTCACAAAAGTTGGCTCAACAGTGGAAAGTGAGTGAGGCAAAGAAAGACAGCAAAAGAGAGTTCCAGTTTGGCACAGCAGCAACAGCAGCAGCAGCAGTGTGGTCAAAAAGTCGAGAGGAGTCGTGTGCTTGCGACAGATGGTCAAAAAGCAAACTGAGCCGAGCTGAGTGGCGGTAGAGACATTTGGTCACTGGTGAGAGGAGCACTGCTTTAGCCAATGTTGATGCTGCTGCTACTGCTGCTAGCATTGCTGTCCACTGGCCAATGATTTTGACATTTTCGGACTGGTGTCCTCAGAATCAACGACACAGATCAGCAGCAGCATCAACAAAAGCGAGTGACCGTTGGCAAAGTAATTAAACATTAATTGTTAATTAAGACATGACAGGCAGTGCAAGTATGAAGCGGGTTCCTCTACAGGGCAAACTTGCAACACACACAGCAGCTGCAGTGCAGTTGACATTGAGAGGAGAGGATTGATCGCCGGTTCAATTGGCCAAGCGCAGGCAGTTAGGCAGTGGTTGCCCTTGTCTGCCACTGTCGCTCTCTATCAATTAACTGCAATGCCTGGACTACTAAACTAATCTAGCTAATTGAAACGTGAGAGCACTTGGCATACGCTTAAGTTCAGCTACATCTACTGTTGTTGCTAATGTTGATGCTGATGCAAAAGGCAGAGGGCAAGAAGAGTCAATGAAAAGTCATGTTGAACTGACATTTTGAAATTAAAAGTGGTCCGTGTTCAAGAAACAAGTAAAATTAGCTTGCTTCTAAATGGAGAGCATTTTTCCGCAGTCAATGACTTTCGGATGGTCACCGTAAAAGCAAGCAAATGATGGTAAAATAATTTAATTAGACAAAACATCATTTTTAAAGTCAGTTCGATTAAAATGCATCAACTTAAAAAATGCAGTGTTTTTCAAATGAAAATGTGCTACATCAATGATATTTTTTTTAATTTATAAAAATGAGTATAACTTACTTTTTATTGCTGGCAATTAAAAAAATGTTTAATCACAATGTAAAAGTGTTTTTTGACCATGTGTAAGATGTTATAACCTGCAAAATAAAATAGAAAATGTTTTAAACAAACGTTTTAAAAAGTTAATATACAAAAACAAACAAATGCTCAAATTTAAATTGGAAACAAATTACAAATTTTTAAACTTTAAAGTTAACTATTTGTAGAAAACAGTAAAAATAGAGCAAAGCGACATTTAACAAAGTTTTGGTTGGCATTTTAACAAAAAAAATAAAAGAAAAGGGCAAAAAGTGAGCAACTGAAAAGACAACAAAAGTTTGGCCGCCGACTGGGCCTGGCGAGTTGAATAAATCACAAGTGGCATGAACGGCGAGAGAGTTGCGGCTTCTTTCAGTACCAAACTGTACTGT
Source organism: Tyrophagus putrescentiae (assembly GCA_024499935.1). Classification (NCBI taxonomy): domain Eukaryota; kingdom Metazoa; phylum Arthropoda; class Arachnida; order Sarcoptiformes; family Acaridae; genus Tyrophagus; species Tyrophagus putrescentiae. The sequence goes on along the minus strand of JAMZRA010000001.1, from coordinate 4,660,105 downwards.
TTACTCTGTCCCTACCGACAGTGATAGTGAGATAGTCAGTGCAGAAGAAACTTTATAAAATATTGCAAAATTGTGCAGAAAGCATGCAAAGAAATGCAAACAAGCACAAGCACAAATAGCATTCTAGCCACCACCACCACCACCACCACCCCCGACCACCACCAAGGCCATCTCTGTGTGTGTGCCGAAATGTACAGCAATAATCATATCATATATTCTAATTTGCAGATCAGTGGTATTTAATTGAAATTTCTACTGCCAAACTTATGAGAAGGTTTGGGCGCTGATTGAGAGACCAAGAACCAACTTGACGACGCTCGTACATAATTAATGACTGAACGAACAGCATAAATGAGCCTGTTCTTTTTAAGAACTGCAAGATGAGCTGACAAATTAAAATGGTGTTTTTGCTATTTCTCAATTAAGGACTGTCGTAAGCTTTGCTTCACTTTATGTAAATTGCTCTGTGTAAAAAAAGGAAAAAGAAATAGCAACAAAAACAAAGCAAAGCAAAGTGTTTGGGTAAAGGAAGTTGCAAAACGGTTTGCTTACCACCAAATGTCAAAGCACGCAACAAAAAACGACAGTTGGCGCGACAATTTAGGAGCATTTTAATAATTTAAAGTTTATATCTATGTCTCCCTGGCAATCATAAATTTATCTCATTGCAAATGACACTTGAAAAATTGAAGACAACTGTCATCAGAAAAGAGGGAGAGGAAAGCAGAAACAAGACAGTGGGTTCATTGGAAATAAGGAAAGGCAACTTTAAATGAGTCTGGTTAGCATTCAGCAAGGGGAACTTTAGATTGGCAACTGGAGAGTTAGAGGGAAATAGAGATTCAAATAGAGCCATAAAAACAGTGAGAAAAAGAGAAAGAGACATGCAGACACAATGACAAATTATTTAAGATTTATCTGCTAGGCCAATATGGCGGAGAAAGAGAAAGCGGAAAGAACAGTGCCAAGGATGAGGAAGCGATAAGAGAGTTGGCATTGCACACTGTTGGTCACAGCCGCCGCCGTCCTAGACGTCTAATGACGCAGAGTGCGAGGCGAGGCGAGGGTCCACAAATGTAAATCAAAGTGAGAGAGCAATCGAAAGAAATGCGTCCACCAGCTGAAATATGCCGGTTGGGAGCAGAGAAAGAATCATCGGAAGATGGCCTGCTTAGAAATGCATGACAGAGTCGAGCTGAAGAAGGGGGAGAAGGACGTGTCTTGCTGTTCACATTCCAAGTGCTCATAAAGCCGTCTCTCTCTCTCTCTCTCTCTCTCTCTCCTCTCGCTGTCCATGTTCCACACAAATGCTGCCCGTCGCTGCGCCCGGCTAATAGTCCGAGTGGACGGGAATCAGTGTGGAGCATCCATTGAGGCATGCGTCTCCTCTCCATGTCATCCATTTAGTCATCTCTCTCTCTCTCTCTCTCTCTCTCTTTATTGAAGGAAAGTGAAGATGTGCATTGTGCATTAGCCAGCATGATGTGTCCACCATGCTCCTCGACTCGTAATTATTGCCAATCAACACAAGCAGACGCAATCATAATAGCCAGTACTGGAAGAGGACAAACTTTTGGGGACAGTCAAAGTCGGCCACTGTCCACTTTCTTCTCCTTCTTTCACTGCCACTCCACGCACTTAATGTCACTGAGCACAATTTACAGCACAACCGCCTGTCACTTGCTCCACTGACTTTGTACTCTCTTCAACCCTCAGCAATCCTCGCCGGCCATTCACACAAATAAACAAATCAAGACATGCAATAAAATAAAGTTTTCTACTTTAATTTATGTATTTTTATATTGAAGAAATATTTGTCCTAATTCAATTACACAATTGCAAAAAAGTGTCCCCGTAAAAATAAATTTATTTTGTTAAAATATATATTAATAACAGCAGCACCCATAAAACAGCTCACCAAGCTGATTAAACAAAAGACAATTAAAATTGAAAACAACCTTTATATTTTATAATTAAAAATTTATAAAAAAACCCGTCAAAATATGAAAAAATCTGGCATGTTTTAATGTCACAGAAAAATCTAAATATCAGTATTTTTCATCGCGTAATCATACGCAAACAGTTTCGTGACTATAAATTGAAATTTAAAATTTGAAAGTCATTTTGGTGAAGAAACGAAACTCGCTTCTATCAATCGATCACAATTGAGTCAGCTGAAAATGGATCTATCTGCCTGTGAATGCGAGTGAGCTGACAAGCCACAGAATTGGGCAGCCTAAGATTGACTTCTGATGCAGAGCAGAACAGAGCAGTGAATGTGAAGCAAATAAATGGTGCATCCAGAAGCACTAGCAGCAGCTTTTGGTGATGCTGCTATCCCATTTAGGATAAATAAATCGTGTTCAAGTAGGTTGCTTGACAATCGATTGCCTCAGTCCATTGAAGCAAATTTTAAAAGCACCCAAAATAACGAAAGTAAATCACACCGAGGCGCAGTGTATATCCAATGAAAGTCAAATAACCAAACACCGACTGCTCCTCAACGCAATTCAAAGTACGATCAATGCAAATGCCAACATATGAAAAAAAACATCGACATTTATACTTTTTTCTTTACTTTTCGAAATCATCTGTCTATTCATGACTAAACAGAAAACTCATTTTTGCTTTGAAAAACCTTTGTTTAGTAGTTTTATTTTTACTTTAAAAGCTACTAGGTTGGCAATGTTAATTTTATATTGAAATTACAGTGACATTTAGACAAATGACTGATATTTCATTTTTCTCAAAATTTATTTATTGCTAAAATTTTTTAGTAAACGTTTCTAAAGTTCAACAAAAACATTTAAAAGTCAAAATTACTATAAAATCACAATTTTAGAAAATAAGTTTATCAAACTTTATCATGCAATAAAAAATATAAAAAAAGATAAAAATAAATAAAAATATTTCGTATTAGATTCTAAGAATTTATCAATTGATTTTTTAGCAAAAACAAAACCATTTTTAGTTAGTGCCATTACTTTCCGTTTCTTGGTTAATTGCACGTAAAATGTGTTGATAATGAAATTTATATGTGAAATTGCTTAAATACTGTCGCCATTTTTATTGACCTCTAAAAAAGTGTTATTTTTAAATGTTGTGTGCTTTTTCAAGCAAAAAAAAGTTTTAAAATTACATTGTGAAAAGCAAATGGTGCCAAGATTAGTGATTAAAACTAAGTTTAAAAGTAAAAGTCACTAAAAGAAAGTTAGTAAACAGAAGGAAAAAGAGCAAAAGCTTTTTAAAACAATAAAACCCTAGTAAATGGCTAAGTAAAAAGCGGTAATGCAAGAGTGGCAGAAGAAAGTAAGAAGAAAAAACCCTATTCATAATAGTGTACTGTGAATGGGAATAGGCAAGGCATACCACGTCAATTGTGTGCGCCAAAGTAAAAACAAAAGAGCATCTTGGAATGGCTGATAAAAGTGGGGCTCAAAGATGATGATTTCGATAGGGACAATAGTGGTAGAGTCAACGACTGACGAGCATCACAACTGAAGTGTGTGCCAAAGCGAGTCGTCTCTGCTGAAATATTGAAAGATAACAACATTGCCGGTGTTGGCAAGCAGTCGTAATCGACTGGTAGCGCAAAAACCAGTCAGAGAGTAAAAAAGAACAAAAAAAGTGGCAACATATAAAGTGCTAACTGTTCGACAATGAATAGTCCCTTTGCAGCTGTGTGGGAATGTGAGACGGCAGAGGGGACCAGCAGAGGAAGAAGAAGAAGAGAGAAAAAAGCTACTGCGCGCTACTAAGAAGATGAAGATAGATTTACATAAGGATTTACATATGATTAGTGCTAATGCCACGATACTGCTCACTGTCGGCTCAAGGCTGAGGGTACAAAGAGAGAGAGAGAGAGAGAGAGAGAGAGAGAGAGGAGAGAGAGAGAGAGAGAGAGAGAGAAGGAGAAAGGGTGCCTGCTACTTTGATGGCGTCGTGCCCAGCAACTCATTTAGCGCTTTTGGTGCGTCTTTCAGGCGATGAATTAAGACTAGCAAAGTGAGGCTTGCCAGACAAAAAGATAGTGCGCTAGCAAAAGACAAAAGACTCGTATTTGCATTTACCCAAATGTGTCGGTATGTGAAAAAAAGAAGAGAAAGAAAAGGCTTGATGCAACAGCAAAGATAAGGCAAAAACAAAGTGCAAAGTGGAGTTAATAATTCAAAGATTATAAATGGATTGGCTCTGTAAGGCACGCGTGCGATAAAACGGCAGAGAATAAGGAAACTCGGGTAAAAGGAACAAGGGTAGAAGGAAATGCCAGTATATAAGAAAAAAAAGTAGAAAAGAGTTGCTGATTTCTACTTGTCTACTTGGAAAATGAAAGATTGAGTGTGGAGTACAATTCGGGATTTGCACAGCACTAGAAAGCAGTGCTGTTCACTTCAAGCACTGATAATGCTGGCAACAGTCGCAACTGATTGGCAACAGTCGCCGACATCTAATCACTGCAGATTTAACTAGCAACTGTGATTGGATTTGATCTGAATAGACAACAACAAAACGGATCTGAATCTAGTTAAAAAGTATATAAAAAATGTAATTAAAAAGAGAATCACAGGTAGTATTAGGATGAGGACGAACAATTTAAGAAGAGGCGGAATGAAGGGGGAAACAACAAATGTAACGAGTGGCAATTACAATGCAATTAATGAATGCTTTAGAGAGGAAAAGAAGAAAAAGAAAAAGTGTGAAAAAGAGGAAAACTAATTAACATTGCGAAGAGAAAGTGAACGTTGATGGTGATGGATTAATGCGCCTGAGAGCGACTCAGCTGCTGCTACTGAGTTTGCCGATATGACTGTTTGCTATTTTGTTCCAGAAAAAGCAGCACTCGTCTCAGGGAATACCCCGTCAGACTGGCAAATTAAAATGATATGAATTTTCAATTAAAAATATTTAGAGCAAGATTAATGCATCGAGTGCAGCGGCTTTTAGCTCTTTGGGAGTTTGGAAAGGAAGAAGAAAAAGAAAAAACAGAAGGAAATGAGATGAGATAGACGGGCAAAATACAAATTATCTCGCTTCGTTACACTTAATGAGAGAGCGGTGAGTAGATGGCAAGTAGGCTAGTGATGGTCGTGGTGGGAGAAAAAGTTGAGATGAGTGAAGACTGTCTGTTTGTGTCGGTCGGTGCCGGCAAAGAATGGGCGCCCAATATTACAGCATTTCTTTTGCGGAATGTGCCACTGTGCCGTCGACTTGGGCGCAGAGATGTCTGTTGAGATTCACTCACTAGCTACCGATGGAACATTCAAAGTTTCGCTTTGTGATTTTGCTTTTTGTCCCAATCGAGTAGATGTGAGTGTGCATGTGTGTTTGTGCGTGGATATTGAAACAGACGCAGACAATGCAGATGATGCGCCCAAATAAACACATACAGAGGAAAAGAATGGCGGCACTTCCGATGAGCATGGGGATGCGTAATCCCATTTTAATTAGCAGCAGATTATTGCGTCAGTCTTTGGGACAACACACGAGTGTACTAGAAAATACAGTGAATGAGTGAGAAAGAGCGACTGCTAAGCCAACATGCCAGCAGTAAAATAGCCGGGGCAATATTGCTCAATTGCAGACAACAGCAAAGACCGAGTGAAACACACTTCTCTACATTCGAATGCTGCAGCTCTGAGCAACTGTTCTGGCCCATTTTCTGGTCGTTTTAAAGCCAAAAAGACATTTGCTTTATGGTGGTACTAAATTGAATCATCATAAAATTTGCCCCAAACGAGCATTCTCTCTGACAAGATTAGGAGAAGCTGGCTGAGATTTTTATGAAGTGGCCGCCACGAAAACCAGCAACCAGCAGAACGCAGCCATTGACGACTTTATTACAGTGTATCCGCGTGGTAATTAGGACCATGCACCGAGAAATGACATTTACATTTACAGCAGTGCTAGTGGGCAAATTGAACAACAGTGCATTCCTCTTTTTCTTGAATTGGGTGTTAGTCGCCCTACTGCCTGTACCACTGACCGTGCCACTGACCATCAAACAGACGCCGACTGTACCAAAAACAAACTTTTAAATGGACACACATTTTAGTGCATTAGCACAATAAAACAGCATAGTGATGATGTGTGGTTGGAAAGCGCCACCGAGCAGCTCATCATCCTTTTGCTTTTTCTGGTTTTCGCTCAGTAATGGTGCAAATGGCAGCAGTAGACAAACGCAAACGCAAACACACAGACAACTGTTCTTCCATTTCATTAGCATGACAATTGGCAACAAAAATAAAAATTCATTTTGGTGAGTCGCTTCCCTCGTTCTCCCCTTTCAACAGCCTTCTCTTCCACTGGTGTCTTACTCTGACCTGACACTGCTCGACTTAGAAACCTACCCTCAGAAATAAATAAAACATGGCCGTTTTTTAAATTGCAATTTTGAATTTTAAATTTCCACACATCTCAGCGTACTGAGAGAGTTTTTTCTGGCCCAGGGCGGTAGCCCGTTCTTATTTCAGCTCCGCAAACTGTTCTGCACTTGCTATTTGCTTGCCTGGATGTCTCAAAAACCCACTGGCGCACTTCAATTATGACTTTTGAGCATTTCCCTTTACTTGCCCGACTTCTGATGTGCAGTAGTCAAACTAGTCAGTTGATGAATATGAAATGGTGCCATTAATCAATGCTAATAGAAATGATTTTAATTACAAAAGCAAACAGAATAAAAATAAAAATGTAAATTTGCCAAATGTCAACTAACGTAGAAAGTAGTAAAGTTTTCATTAATATAAATCACTTTAAGTCATACATTTTACTTTTAAATTAACAGCAACACATAAAGTAAATAAAAACAAAGTAATTTTAAGTAGATTCAAATAAACAAATGTTTTCAACTTTTTATTAACCCATGTTCATTAGCCACTCAAAAAACACTGTGATCGATGCACGCGTTAGCAGTAGTAGTAGTGGTGTGGTAGAAGTAGAACATGAACAAATATTTGCCAGTGTAATCGATAGTGCAGCTCTGCCCTGAACTACCCTGCGCCCTACGCCTCCTTCGATCATCTTGGTAATCCGCAATGACTCGTCAGCAACCTCAAATGAATTTTAGGAGGATAAAAAGCCTGCCAAATTGGGACATTCGCAGTGCTTGTGTGTGTGTGCGTGTGCGTGTGCCTTCAGTGCTTTCACTCCTTCCTCTCCAATTGTCCAAACACACACACACATTTTCTTTTTTTCTGTGTTTGTATTCGACAGTTGCCGTTTATGGAACGGGGTTTCTCGTCTCGGTCTTTGAGAATGGCTCAAGCAAGAACGTGACTTGGCATCCAATCGACGACCATCTATTAGCCAAGGACGACGACGAGTGGCGTTTCTCGGCTGTGCAGCGTCAAAAACTGGCAGAGGAGTACACAGGAGCTGAAACGAAAAATCCTACTACTAAAGAAGCGGGAAACTCAGGAAGAACGCAGGAACCGAGGAAACGTTAACAAAACACACACATACCGTGGCGGCGGTGGCGGTGGCGGACACAATTTAATTATTACATTATAACATTATAGCAATTGCTTGTGCAGCAATAAATTAAAATCATAGATTGCGTAAACTTGGTAATTGCTGTAAAGCAGTTTTCTCAAAAGAAAAACAATGCTATATAATAGAGAAAACAACCCAAGAAGCGACGATCATAATGCGTTTTGCACCAGGCACCATTGGCTGATTTAGCAATTAAAGAAAAGTGAGCAAAGGAGACGCTAAGAGCAAAAAGTCTTGTCCTGTCCTGTCTGGCCAGTTAAGTGGATTGTGGTTAGCTCTTACAGTTGTTGTTGTTGTCAGTGTCTGTTTGTCTGTCTGTCTGCTGCATTCGAATCACTTTCCCGGCCAATTGGGTCTTTCTCAGTACATGTAATTGGTAAATAGCCTCAAAGTTATCTTAATTTGACACAGAAAGCATTTGAAGTGCCGGCCAATAGCCCACAACACGGTTGCAAATCGGTCGGCCATGAAGCTTTCCACCACCACCACCAGCACTACCACCAGCACCGTCAGCAGCACTCCCTTCACCCCTATTACCCACCCTACCACCCCCAACGACAGCAGACAATGTACACACCGGCTCTGAGTGTCTGTGTGTTTGTGTGTCGCAATGGAAGCACTTGTTCAATAATTAATGGCCAACTACTGCAGTGGTCAGTGGGCCCAGTAATAGGGCAGATTAATAATGTTTGACAATCTAAGCTGGCAACATTGCCGTTGTCTGCCTCCTTCCAGTCACTTTTCTCTTTTCCCTTGCCCCCCCCTCCTTTTTCTTGTTTTTCCTTTTTTCTGTCTATATATTTGCCGTGTAGCACGTTTAGCTGGATAGCAAAGTAAAGGCGCCAGTGAACAACACAATACAAGTGAAAACCAGAATGGCATTGCTGTAGGTTGGTGCTGCTGCAAACACGTACGTTGATTGCTGTTTGCCAAAATCTAGAAAAGAGGTGGTGGTTTCCTTTGAAGGAAACAACAAACGGTGGTGGTGTGTATGTGCTCTTGGCGTGCTTCTGTGATTACCAATTATTCTAATTACCAATTATCAATTAATAACGCGATTACAGCCTGGCCCAAGTAAATCGAAAGCTCTTCTACCACTTCTAGCACCGTCTCTTCTTGTACTGCTCTATCAATGCTTATTTAAACAACTGCCTCTTCTCTCATTCATTCACCCACTCTGAAGTGTGTTTGCTCAAGCTGGTCTAAGCAGACAAAGCAGACAGTGCTGGTCGGCACACAAACTGTAGAGTATTTCGGTAGAAGGAAATGGAGAACAATAGAAAGCGAGAAAGAGACAGTGGTAGAGGATGGGCAGCACTGTACAACACCATCAGCAGCAGCAGCAGCAGTATCGGTAGTAGCATCAATGAAGCAATCGAAAGGAGAGAATAAAAGCACTGGGCAGCATGAGGACATGAGCCAGGCTGTAAGCAAACACGCTCATTCTAAGTGCCATTAATTAGGATCGCATTATCATCACCGCATCCAGCTGCACCACCAGCAGCAGCAGCCATTCCGCCCTTCCATTCTCTTCTTTTTTCTCTCTTGCAACATGCCTGGCCGATAAATCCTCTGTCTGCAGAAAAGAGCGCCCAGTTTCACACGAAAAGACAACGACCAGGGCCGATAGACAATTGGCTACCATGGACGCCATCACTATTTGCCAGTATAAATTGCCAATTAGTCCGCAGACACAGATGGTCGGATGAGGCGGCGAGTGATGAACAGACTGGGCTCAGCACTGCCAATGCCCAAGTGAGGTAATTTTAAAATGGTCCCAATTAGAAATGTCTGAAACCGCATAATGCCTGAATGTACCTAAAACAAACTGATCTGTAAATACTGTTGTATGTATAGAAACTCTTTCAGTGCGTTTATAAAATGCTGACTGACTGATTATTTAAATACCCTCAAATAGTCTATTACCAGTCAACAACCCTTCAAGGGAATCATTTTCCAAACTAGACAAAATTTGTCAGTGTAAATACACCCTAGCCTATTTTGCATAGTAAATCTGTGAACTTTAGTTTTACACAAAATGTTTCGTTTAATGTTATTACATGAAGCTTATCAGGTGTACATTGTATAGACAGTATAAGTCTTCTATTTATCGAGCCAAAAATGAGAATAGACCAATTGTCAAGCTGTATGTGCGTAAAATATTCTTCTCTAATAGAGATTAATAGATGCGAATTTGTCTTATTTAAGAAGGGCAAAAAAAGCACAGTGCCGATAATGCGATTGCCTCTGCAAAGACAGTACTGTTCCCCTGTTTTTAAAGTAGCTGCATCACACAGAGAAGGGTCAAGGCATTGAAATGCCGTCGTTTTACAATGAGAAGGTCTCATTAAAAAGCGATCGTTAAAGGAAAAATTTTAAAGCTTTCGCCTAAACAGAATCGAAAAAAAGTTATGGGCAAAAATCAATACGGCTTCAGCTAAGGGCATTACTAGTAATTATGATTGCAAAGCACACCAAACACCACATACTGGAGTAATTGATTGGTCTTTGGCTAGTGCACCAGAGTAAGCGTTAAGTGAAAAAACAATAAAGCAAATCATGTCTGTCGACTGCTTGTCGTGTTCCTGGTACTCCTGCTGCTAGTGGTGCTAGTGGTGGTGGCCTTCACTGGTGCTGCCTGCACACAGCAAAGACGCCAGTAAATAACCAGGCAGAAATGGCAATCAACCATGAGCCTAGATGGCAATAAAGGCGACCAGGTGTATAAGGCACGTAGGTACAAGCACATTCACTCTCCTCTGGAGCGCTTCAAGCGCCAAAGCATGTTGATAAAATCAATTGAGCATTAATTCAAAATCATTATTTTGCTCACATTTATTAGCAAGAAAGAAGGAGAAAAGGCAAAAGCAAAACAGCGACAGGCAGGCAGGCACCGGCCAAACCTAATCTAAGGTAAGTGAATTCGCGCTAGTGTACAGTGCAGAGCAGAGAGTGTATGCACAAAAGCAGCCAAAAACGACAGCGACACACCGTGAAGGTAAGTGAAAGGCGACTGAATGGAACCCAATTTAGAGAAGGCACGGGGTGATAGAAAGAAGCAACTTTGTGCCGGTGTGCCGTCACCGCACATGGCGATATCGTCATCGGCTACTCACCACCACTCAAATTGGCAACTCACAGCACGGCGGTGTTGGCAGGGTACGGCGGCACAAGTACAACACTGTGCACTGAACAGCACAAGAAGAAGAAGAAGAAAGGGAAAGAGAGAGAGAGACAAGCACCGAGAGCGTCTATCTATCTCGATCTATCTATCGAGCCAGCCATACATCATTTTGACGTGCGCCTGAGCCAAACTTGGCGCCGGTCACAGGCATTGGCACTAGTGTTCTGCGCCGACCAGCCGTGTTCACTGGCCAACAACAACGCCGCAAACTCAGCCACAGACTCTCTCTCACTAGAACACACCACTGCGATGGCCAAGTAATTCGTGTATTGAATGTATTGCTGCAGTCCAGTGCTAATAGCGTCCATGTATGACACTGTCCCACTGAGTAGCAGCAACAACAACGGCAGCAACAGCACACACCACTTCGTCACGGGGTAAATTACCTGTGTGTGTGTATGTGTGCAGCAGTGAAACGAAACAGCAGAAAGCAGGAGACAGGACAGGCAATGCGGCAGACCGCAGACTGTTAATAATGATAAATTTTGGGCGTCTTATTATCCGCTGTGGTGTGTGTGTGTGAAAAGTGCACAGTGTACGTTGAGGGTGCACACCGTGTGTCGCTGTACATGGCCTCGATTGTGTGCCATACACCGCGTCACCGCGTTCCTCACTGAAAGTGGCATCTCCATTTCAGAAGAAGCGACAACAACAGCAGCAGCAGCATTCACCGCGAATAAGCGATAGACATCGTGAAAGTGATGGAGAGACTACTGCCTACAGTGCTGTAGCTGCTACACTCAACCAAAATGGAGATTGCCGTAGCTCAGTCACTGAAAAAGGTAGTAGTTCCCGGTGGTTGCAAAGTTGATTCTCGGAAAGGCAGTATCAGCAGCAGCAGCAGCAGTAGCACATCGTGTAACAACTGCAACAATCGCGACTGCAAATGGTGCCACACAGGCTCTGTGTGTTGGGAAGCACACACATGGCACTTCCAGGGTTCATATTCAATATATTTTCTCTTTTTTCTCTTTCTTTCTTTCTCTCACACTTTGTTTCCTTTATCAATAGAACTGTGATGGAGGAGAGAAAGTGAGTGAATGCGAATTTCAGTAGATGCCTGGTGGCTGGCCAGACTTGGCTTCTTCAAAATTAAAGTCATTTAATTTTGGAGCAAGCAGCGAGAAGCACAGTTGTTTTAGTTTGCAGCAACAGCAGTAGATGTGTGTGCCGTCGAAGGAGGAAAGGAAACCTTGGAAAAGTGGGGAGAATTCAATCATTCAAAAGAAAGAAAATGGGTGCCAGCAGTGGTACTACTTCTGCCTGCAAGCTTGTCCCTGTAGCTGCTGCTGCGGCACATATTAGCACAAGGCAGACTGATTGGCTGAGAGGAGACAGCTTTGATGGAGAGACAGACAGTCAGTCAGACGGCAAGAAGTCTGCTGGAAGGAAGGGGCAGCTGCAGTGAGTCAACGGTGCAGTACTGGAAAGCACTGAAGAGAAAGCAATTTGATGGGAAGCCACTAAAGATTTGCTGTTTCATTTCACCTAGGGCCATTTGCTGCACAAGTTGAAGCAAAGTGAAAGTGAAAGTGAAATGATGATGCAGCAGTGGAATTGAGGAAGAGGAGAAAAGTGAAGGGAAAAAGAGGCGATGGGCTAAATGAAAAGGAAAGATAATAAGGCGAAATGAGAAACAAAACAAACGGAAGCAAAACTAAGCAAAGCATCCAACAAAATGAAGCTCATTTGGCGGCAAAGAACTAATAGCAAGCAATAATGGTTTAAATTAAAATTACAATCGCGCCAAAGTTGAGTGAACAAATAGGGTGACAAAGCGTTCGTTTGCCTGGGACTGGCACTAGTCACTCAGTAGTGTTTTGGGAGACAAATATAACAAAGTAAAAAATAATTAGACAGAAAAAAGTGCAAATTTTATATGAAAAATACTGCAGTATATTTAAAAAAAGGATTTTTGTTTAATAAATTAAAACCCGTTTTCAATATGGCTATTAGGTCAATGAGAGTCTTTTTAGCATATAAAAATACAATTGCTATAATTCAACAATAATACTATAGGAGTTTTAAATTATGACCCGGTATATAATGCAGCAGTGCGATACTACTAGCGTGCAGTCAATAAAATGCACTTTTAAGGAAATGACTCTTCGTTTAAATAATATACGCATCATATAATTTAATTCATTTGAGAAGAGGTAACACAGGCAGTCTACGAGCCAATTTGATCAGCTGAGCAGTAATTTAAAATTTAATATCCACATAGGAAAAATTCAAAACGATTCGCGCAGGAAATGGTAAATTGCAAAATTCATGCAAAAATGCACGTTATTTATAAAATTTAAAAAACATTAAATAAAACTAGTTTTTAAAAACATTTAAATTGTTTTTAATTAATTCGGGCTAAAATTAAGCATTTTATTTAATTAAAACATTAAAACTTTAATCTCATCATTTTTGCAATAAAAAATATTTGCAATGATATTTAAAATGTTAGCAACCAATTTAGTTTTTTAAATGCAAATCAATAGTTACAAAAAGCATTTCATGTCAATTTTAAAGTGTGATTGCTGTCAAAAACGTTAAAAATATAACGAAAATCAAGTCAGTAAAGGTAGAAATCAATTTTTTTACATTTAAAATAATATTAACTGGTTGATTTAAATGAAAACGTAGGCTAAATTCATTTGGCGCACTAGAATTTGTTTGCATTGATGTACAAAAGCAGAACAAGGGCGGTCAGACGGCAAGTGATGACTACTGCTGAGGCAAAATTGGCCACAGATAAATTACTGCTTTCTGGTGCAGTGGCCTAGTGAAGATGACAATTGAGATGTGCACTGTGGCGCACTTGAATGCACTGCAGATGAGTTGCCTGCTAGTGAAGAGCTGAAGTAGAGGGAGAGAAAAGGAAGAAAGGCAAGACAGAGAAAGAGAGAGCATGGATGCCAATCAGATGGGGTGCCGCGCGGCGTGAGAAGACGACGATATGATCGGCTTATTAATATATGGCAGTGCTGGTGCTCTCTTCAGACGTTGAAAAAGGAAAGTGAGATGCCACTCATGTCAGCGGACAGATGCAACACAGCAAATGGAAATGTCTTAGGAGGTGACAGCACAAAGCAGCAAGTCACTTGCCTGCCCATCCTCCTCACCACCACCACTACTGCCACCACTTCCTCTCCTGTCCTCCTTTTCACTACAAGCTGCATATGAGTTAGAAATTCATTCCTTTTCCTTGATCGTTTCCTCTCTTTCTACTTCCAATCATCATCTCCTCATGACAATTGTCTTCTTTCTGCCCTCTCACCGGTACCACACACAATAAACTGCTCGGCCATAGTAAAAGCTGCTGTTGGTTTTGGGGTGCTACTACTGCTGCCAGAAAGTGCTGTTGTAGCACCATTAGCAGCGACCCGTCAATCGACGATAAAGTAGTGGAGGACTACATTGAACAACAAACATAAACCTGATCAACGTGTCAGTGTTTGTGTTTTTTTTCTATGTTGGTCCGCTTGAAATGCAAATTCAAAGCGATCGAATAAATGATCGATTTCACCGGCGAGTGACAGTGCGGCCACTGAGGCACACACACAAACTGCCAGTCATTAGGTGCTGAGCAGCAGCATACATTTACTAGATGAAAACCAATTCAAGTGATGTTGTCTGAACAGTGAAATTTCCGTCGACCACCTCAATGGCCTGCCATCACAAATTTTGTCTCCTTTTCTTTCTTTTTCTTTCATTTTTTCCGTGTTTGTCTGTTCAGTGTCTCAGCCAATTGATTCATCGTCTGCTTGTCGGCTCCGTCTATGCAGATTCATTAGAGTGGCCAATATTGGCTTACATCGCGGCAAAACACATGTAGTAAAGCTAATGTGCGCCTGCAATCAGCAAGAGACAGGCGGACAGGGGACAACAGCAAACATGGGCACACACACATACAAAAAACACACTAACACTAACGCTCTCACCGTCCTTGGCCAAGGAAAAGGAAGGCACTATCTGAAGGGCGACAGAGCGGACAGTGAAACCTAAAACCTAGCCATGCATTAGTCTGAAAGGAGTATATAATGCAAAATAAGGAAAAGAGATGGCTTATCGACTGTACTACCACTTTCAACAGCATAATGGAATCAGAACAGTCGATAATGGCAATTATCATTAGGTGCTGCATTTTTGTCCGACCACCGACCGACAACGGAGAAAAGTGGACACCGCTGTGAAAGGCTGTTCTTATCAGCACAACTCCATCGACCACTATCTTTCAGTGCTATTGGTCAAGTTTTTCAGTGAAATTAATAAATTAGATCATCTCTTTAGCGAGGACAACAGCGCCAGTCTTTGTGTGTGTGTGTGTGTTGACAAATCAAGAAAAGTGCAAGGCAAATTAATAATTACCAAGTGACGACCCACTAACACGTTGCACTGGTGAATCCATTTGCCGGCAAACAAGCTTTCCCTGTCTTTGAGCCTGTCAGTGCCTGTTCTGTCCTTCTTTTCCTAAGTCGATTTACATATTTGGCTATAATTTATCACTCAGAATGCATTTCTAATGCTTTCCGTCTTGGCGGTAGAACACAAACACAGTCAGACAGACAGCACTTTGAGCAGCACCAATATCGACGGCAGCATATTTGGCCTACTAATAGTAGAAGTAATAATAAAAGTGCTGGTGACTGTAAACGCATTAATATACATGAGTATATTCTCGCCAATGGGGGCATTTATTTGCCAGCATTGACGACTTACCGTACTAAATACTACACACATGCCAATAATCCAAATTGTCGTGAAACTTTAATGATCGAGTTTAGATGTTAGTGAAACGTGCCAGCCTTGAGTCAGAACCGATTTATAGATTGGCTATTTTTTAAGAAAAGCTCAAACATGCTAAAGCAAAACGTCCTGAATCTGTGAAAAACAAAACTAAAGCAAAAATGTCTAAAACGTTCCAGCTGAAAAAGTGAGAAAGAAGCTTGTCAAAGTGTAAGAGTTAAAAAAAGACAAGTTCTGACCGAGAAGTACTAAAATTGATGATACAATAGTACTGTTGAATGCTCAAACTGAAAGTACTATGATTTACAACAGCGCTTTTTGCTGAATCAAGAAAAATTCTTTTTTCTCTTTCCTAAAGTATCGAGTACAGTTAGTTGAGAGGAAATCCATCAAAGACAAAAAACCATTTAAATGTCGCTATATTTTAGCACTGTGTGGTAAAGTTTTAGTACTGTAGAAAACTTCACACTTTTCCTAAACGAAAATAAGTAAAACAAAAAAAGTAAAAAATCAAAATAGGCAAAAAATAAAGGCAGAACAGTCGACTTTCAAAAAGTTGGATCGAAAAGACGTGAAACTGTGAACAAGTGTGAGCACAAAAAAGGAAAAAACGGCTTTCATAAACCAAAAAAATATATAAAGATAAATGATGCGACTGATTCAAAGATACACTAACTTTGCCTGTTGGTTGACAATTGCCATTCACCAGACGGAGCAGACAATTTGTGCTGTGCAGCAGCAGCAGCCGATTTCCTCTTCAGTCGATAACGAATACAAATTCATTGCCACAATCACCTACAAAAATTGTTGGACAATAGTGTTTGTGAAGCCTGCACCGCTTTCAATGGTGTCACTGAGAATACTGCCGTACAGCACCGGCACACATTGACAACACTGTATAACTGAAGACTCGCTCAGAGAGGAGTAACGGCAAACACCGCTTTCAAGCCTCAGTATTGACAAAACTGAACTGCAGACAAGCAAAGTCAAGCGCTACAGAGTACGAGACAGAGACGGGGCTCGTGAACAAATAATCAAAGCCACCGTCTGTTTGCTGCCGCAGCAGCAGTCAGACAGTCTAATTTCAATTTCATAGACTCTCTCACATGCACGCTATTGTGTATCGCCGTTTCAGGAAGCAGAGTACGTTCTCTTTCCCTTCTTCTCAAACTGCAACACTGTCAGACTCAGACTTGGTCACAGAGACAAGGAAGGAGGGGGAGGTAGGTAGGGAGAATGCACTTCAATCGGCACATTAGAAGTGCATTAATAGTCGCAGCTCAGCAAAGGACAAAATAATTTGGCTGCCTGTCGGAAAAATATAAATCTGTTTAAATTAAATGCTAATTTTCAAATGCAAACATTGCTCAGCACAGGAAGCCATTTATCATTTCTCTTCACTAAAAAAGCAATGGCAAAGCCTTCACTGGTTTTTTATGCTGCAGTGTTTGTGTACTCCGTATGCTGACGATATGGCAAACAGGAAGAAAAAAGTAAGTGTGCAGCTAAAAAGCGAGACAAACTAGCACACAAACAGAAAAATAAAGAAAACTGCAATGCTGCTCCACTTGGACGTTTTCTTGGCAGCTAAAGAGCACTGCTAAATAAATTAAATTTTAATTTCTACTCGATTAGAAAGTAAATTAAATTGCATTTCTACCATTCAGGCCTAGCCCACTGCTTTGCTTGCCTCTACTGTGCTTCGACGTTTTTGCTAGTTAATCAAATTACAAAATTGCAACTCTCGACCCTTTTAGTGCCATTGACTGCAAGTTCAGCGTACTTCTCTGCATTTGTTTGCAAACAAACACATATAGCAGTTGAGAGTGCGGCAAAAGGAGGATAGGAAAGAGAGGGAAGGGGAAAAGGAAAAAGGAAGAAAAATGAAGAAAAATATCGAATAAATCGAATGTCATTTGCATATTGCAGCCAAGTTTGCGCTGTAAAGTGCAGGGCCAATTCTTTTCACATGACCGACTTCAGGCAAGTTGCCCACTCGCAGCGGAATTCAATTCAAATTCCTCACTCAGTTCAAACTCCACAAAAGCGATTTGTGACCAGTGTGTTGCCCTTTCACTACTATCGGTCACCAGGCTAAGTTTATGAAAAGATTTGAGATTCTCTCACTTCTTTTACTGAAAAGCAAACTTGGCGTAAATTGAGCATAGCACACTGACTGACTGACTTTCAAATGAGCACTGCTTTCAAAAGCTTATTTCTGGCTGTCAGTTTTAGCATTATCCCAAGTACTTTCCTTTATACAGTACTAAATGCTCAAAAATTGTTTAAACAATTTAAATGAAAGTTTTCAAAAAATGTACTTTTAAATTAAAAGTTAAATTTTGTTTTTAATACTAATACAAAATTTTTTATGCAAATGACAGGTAAAACCATATTTTTTAGTTTAATTTTAAATTTAACATTTAAAAAGTTATGACAAAAAAATTATAGAAACGTAAAGAATTCAATAAAATAGCTTAATTAAGTTTTTTCTTTTTTTGCATAAACAAAAGTCGTTTATTGAACGGCTGTTTTCAAACGCTAAACGCTTGTCGAAACAAGCATGCATTGAATGATTTATGAAACTTTGCTATTGTAATGGCAGAAAAGAAAACACAACAGAAGAAAAGAAGTGAAAGGTCATACAAGAATGAAGAGGGAAAGAGGACAAAGTGCACTAAAGTCAATAAACAGACAGTGGACCACTCAGTGACGCTGCTGCGTTTGCATTCTTTGGCCAATCAAATGAAATCAAAAGAAGGAAAATTTGGAGAGGGCAAATTCAACTTTAGCAAAGAAAGAACACAAAGCACACAATGCAGTGTGCCTTTACTGTGATTAATAGATAAATTAATATTTGGAAAAAAGTGCAAGAAAGATAGTAGGGATGAAGTGAATAAAATTGACAAAAATGCTCAATAGTAATAGCGAAAATGACAGAGTGGTCCCAATTTAATTTTTGCTAGTCAATTCGAATGCTAATTCACAGCAAAGCTAAAGATGAGAAAAGGGAGCAGAAGCTGATTAGAGGTAGCTTTCCCTTTTTTCCCTCACTTTCTTAGCTCTCTGCAAAGTTAGAAATCAGAAAAAAACAAAAAAGTGTGCTTCAAATGAAATGCAAAGTCAGATGTACTCTCTGGGAATGAATGAGACACGCAGGGCGACTCAATAGCAGAGCCAGTGTCTTGGTGTGTCCAGCTCTACAGGGAATAAATCAGTTGACTGGCACACGACACTCTGCTTCTGCAGAGGCCGGTGCAGAGGCACTCTCTCATTGGAGTTACTGTGCAGCCCAGACACCGACACTCGGAGGCAATGCCACCAGCCCCAGTAAATTGCCAGGCTGCCGTCTTAACCCAAACTGGTAGATTTAATATTTAATGCTCCTTCGCCAACCATTCTTTGCTTTCTTTTGCCCCCTCTCCTAGCTACTGGCTAGCTAGCCTCTGTTGTGGAGGAGCTACTTGAGTGGCACTGACACAAATTGCAAAATTGCAAAATAGAGGACTTTCCACTAGAGAAGAAAGAAAGAAAGAAAATACTAAAAAGCTGAGAAAAGAGCAGTCTGCGCTGAAAAGCCAGTTCATTAAGGAGAAGAGAAGGGGATAAAGGGGAAATGCAATGGGGATAAGTGCAGAAAATGCCGCAAAGCTAACGAGGGACAACCATAGGATGGCCACCAAAGGATGCGAAATGATGAGAATGCAGTGTGGAGAAACCGAAACAGAAAAACCGAGCAGACTACTGCTGCAGGTTGACAGAGTGCACTGTCTGAACCCGGAAAATGGCTGAGAACAGCACTGCTCAAACTCAATGAATAGCAATGTCATGATGAGACGTGTTTTGCCGAGACAGTGTACACTTTGAAAAGTAATTTATTTATTTACTGCAATTCTCAAAAACGGTTTTGTCCTTCTTCGAAGACGTTGTTGGCTGCCATCGCCGAGTTCAAAGGGCTGATGCGACAGTCGATTAAGCGGTAGAACTGCTGCTGAGGTGGTGCTCGCAAATAAAAAAACTGACGATACTCTTTTGTGAGCGACCAAATAAATGACAGTGCCAGGAAAACAGACAAACAGACAGATAGACAGAGTAAAGTGCAAATCTGCAGACATTGATGTCGTGGCAGGCTTGCTTGCACTGCTTGCCACTTCTTTGTGCACCACAGTGAAAGGGCATTAGAAAAAGAAAACAGAAAAGGAAACAGCCAGAGTGTTTTTAAATACGATTTCAATATTATTAATATTAATAGCACCAAAGAGATAAAGGGCCAATTTGCTCGGAACCACGGGCAAAAAGGAAGAAAAGAAAGCACTGGCAAAAAGTTGATTTGAGTGGCTGAACAGTGCTGCGTCACATAAATCATCAACCGACGGCAAAGTGCGTAGTGAATCTCCGAGAAAAGGAAACGTCCTTGCCATAGGCCAATCGAGCAAAGTTTGCCGGCAAATTGCAACAAAGTGACTGACTAAAAAGAGTGAGAAGGGGGCAAAAACGCAAAAAAGTGCTGTAACTGAGATGACTGACTGAAATAATGTGAATCGATTGCAAAAAACAAAATTAAAAAAGTGTCAATAGCACCGAAAAGATTGAAAGAGAAGACACTGGCAAACATTTATCTCAATATGGCCCTGACTTTTGTTCAGTCAGGACTTCTAACATCAGGAGCAGCAACAACACTACTTCACGGGCATAATGGCGTAAAGTTATCCGCAATCTACTTTTTCTACCCCTCAAACAGAAAAGAGGATGTAAGACATTTTTCAAATTTAAAATCATCATCACAGCAGTGAGCATTGAAGTAGGAAAAAGAAGAAGGGATGAAAGGGCACTTTTTCAAATCACAATTACTCTACAGTGAAGGCAGACAGGCAGGCAGTTAGGCAGGCACGGCTACAACTTATAACCATTTGAGGCTATTTCAATTAGGGGAAGATGCACTGGGAGCTAAAGAACATACAGACATTGGGAGCAGTAATCTTAGGAGGGCTCCGAGTGGCGCAACCACCAGAGCACAAATTGGCAGAGCAAGTTTCTCCACTTCATCCTCTGCCTGGCGCAGTGAAATGAGAAAATATTAATCTTCATATAAAAAGAAGTAAGACTGCTTGAGCTGTTTGGTTATTAAAAATCGATGCCATCGAGCGCATGACAGTGCCTGGCTGCTGGTGATGCCGGTGCTAGGGAGCACTTTTTCTAATCAACCGATTGTTTGTTGGACAAAGTCAGAGGAGAGATTGAGATTGAGACAGGCAAAAAACGAGAAACCGGAGAAACAGAAGAGATGACCAAGACGCCGCAACTTGCGCTTTCTATTTTGGCCTCAGCGGGCCGTTGAAGCTTTTGTCTAATCTCGATCTGATTTGTCGAGTGGGCCACAGACCAAGCGCACAGCCAGCCAGCCTATTCTGCTGGCTCTCTGTCTCTTTGGATCATCTTCACGGCCAACTATAATTGACACTGACAAGCAATTCGAACATTTCCAGTTGATGCTGAGAAAAGGAGGAGGCTCTAAAAACATCGTTTTTCGGGATGACAACAAGCAAAACACTGCAACAGCAGCACTGAGCTGAGTTGTATTGAGCACTGTGGACAACATAGTTTCAATCTCAGTTAGATTTCGCTTTTTATCGAGATTCTGTC
The DNA here is from genome assembly GCA_024499935.1 of Tyrophagus putrescentiae. Lineage (NCBI taxonomy): Eukaryota > Metazoa > Arthropoda > Arachnida > Sarcoptiformes > Acaridae > Tyrophagus > Tyrophagus putrescentiae. Next base: position 4,639,053 of record JAMZRA010000001.1, on the reverse strand, counting down.
AGTGCTGCTATTCATCATGTCCATTTTCATTGTTTGCTCGAAGAGATAGTGAGCATCATCAGCACACATTCAAACAACGACGAGTCACTGAAGCTAAAAACAACAAACGTTTTGCCGTCCATTGTGGACACTGCAGAACGGCCACACAAAAACACAGAGACAATTCTGCAAGGACGGAGACAATTCAGCTGAGAATCGAGAGAATTATTAATTTGCACAAACAGCAGAGAAAAGAGTGTGTTGAGAGCGTGGACTGAAAGTGTCTCACTACAAGCACACGTCATCCATTTGTCATATTCAATTAGCGATGGACACAGACAGTCTAGACGATTAAATCGACTTTCCACTTGACGCAACGTGTCGTCCTCTCTTTAGCCACAGGGACAAATGGAAAATCAATTGAAACAGGCAAAGGCAAGAAGGCCATTAGCAGCACAGTTCTCTCGCTTTGTCATTCTTTAGGACTATTCTCTCTTTTTCTCATCAGCATGATGAAACAAAATAGCCACAAGGAGAGAAGTACTATGGTTGTCTTTGTCTCTCGAATTAAGCAAGTTTTAATCTTTTACAAGAGAGAAAGCTAAAAACTCATTGTCGAGTCATCGAGTACAAAAAAAGTTTGTTAATCAATTGGATTAGTCAGAAAGTGCTGAGCAGAGAAGAGAAAGAAGAAAAGCAGGCACTCCATTTGACTCTGACCAGTCATGTGACTGTTGTTTTCTTTACTAGAAAGCACACAGCAGTTGCCAGAACACACTTGTGTTTGGCCTCGTTCAGCGTGGCAATTAGAGAAGTGTAGATGAGAGTGAACGACCGAAAAAAATAGCGGCAAAACAAAACAAAAGAGATCAATAGAAACGAACCTTGGCAACGATGGAGAGCGACGAAAATTGAGGCGAGTGCAGAGTAGAGAAGAGGAGAATAAATGGTACTTTAGGAGGAAGAAGGAGAAGTGAGGCCCTACAGCCGCATGGGCTCATTAAAACCGAAGCAGTGGCTGAGATTGAGACTGTGGACGTAAAAAATGCATTGGGTGTGACTGAAGACAGTGTAAGGTTGAGGAGAAGCGAGGAGAAACAATAACAAAGGAACTGGGATGGCAAACTGAGATTGACCAACTGGCAGAGGACAGCAATGGACAGATATTGACTGTGATTTGCACCAGTCACAAGGACACACTAGGAAAGAAGAAAAAGAGGATGAGGAGGAGATGATGATGAAGTGAAGATGAGTAGAGCAGCAGTGCTCGATATGATGCGGCTATTCAACAGCAGCAGCACTGATGATTGTAAACGGCGTCACTGCTGTCACTGAAAGATGTCGCACATTCGCACAACTGATGTTGACCAGAGGCTGCTGATGCTGAATGCTATGGCAAAGGAATGGAAAGAAAGAGAAAGAGTGCCACAAAATAAAGATGAAATAATGAATTTGTAAATTTAATAAAACTTAAATCTTATGCACTGTGTGTGTGTGTGTTTGCAGGGCAAAGCAAAGGAAACTGGGTCTGCTGCAAGATGCGACGTGCACGATTCTCCTGAGAGAGACGGAGGAATATTATTACTTTATCGCCGCTATAAATTTTGAGCTGTTTTCATTATGATTTGAGAAAAATTTCCATTTTTTAATAATTTTATTCTCTCGTTTCTGCCGTTTTACTCTTTTACAACGGTAATAAAGCCATGAAAAAGGGGAAAAGGCAAGTGAGAGGGAGGGTGGTGGCGACAGGCGACTGGCAAAATGACGCACACCAAGGGTCTAAACATATAAATGCTTTTTGATGGGGCAATAACTCATAAATTAGAAGACTGACAAACTCTAAACAAAGAAGCACGCCGGCTGCAGAGTAAAAGAGCTGCGGAGAAACTGAACGAGGGAGAACCTGAAGACGAAAGGCGTGCGACAGCCAAAGTAGCAAGTAGCAGTGACAGAAGTAACAGCAGCCAAACAAATCAAACGACAGATGAACAAAAGAGGCAATTTTGCAATTTGGAAATAGGGGCAATCGTAATTAGAGAACAATCAGTGCCAAAGAGAATGTGAGTCAAAGAAAAGGAAGAAACGGCAAATGACAAAGTGCAACTTTCAAGTGATCAGTGCCCCACTAATGAGCAACAGCAAGAGAGAGACTTCTACAAAAGAACGGCGGCGGCAGCAGCCCTAACGAAAACGGACGGAGAAGTTTGAGTTAATTGGCAACAGTGCCGGGACTTCTCTGAAGTCTGCCGAGCGGCAGTCCGTCTGTCGCGCAATGTTGACGTAAATTGGCAGTTTCCTTCACACAACATTGGGCCCACACACTAAACTGGCAGATGGCTGCAAAACGTGCAAAATTTAAATTTAAATTGGCCCACACACATTTCCATTTGCACATACACAGAGAAAGTGAAAAAGGAACATTTATAGAACGGAATTGAAGATGAAAACGAGTGCGAAGTAGCGTGGGCCCGTACCACTAACACTTTCCCGGAACTGTCACCGGGCGCACTCCATCAACGAGTTAGGTGTCGACACAAAGATAAAACCGGTGATAGTGTTACATTTTAGGCGATGTTGTAAACGGCGGGGGTGTGGCACAAGGCGAGTTGACATTCTCTGTCAGTTTTGCACCTGCTGCTCTCTAAAGTGCCGCCCAGACTTAGGTGACAGTCTAACGGACTGGAGCCGGTTGATTGATAGCCGGCTGTGCCACAATGCAAATGCAACAGTACTTTGGACAGGTAAAGTGTGTTGATGAATGAAGCTGATGAAAAGTAGGTGATAGGGGTGGTGGTGATGGTGGTGATGGCGGAGGTGGCAATTACAATGGTGAAGTCCGTGTGAGTCAATGTAAGTCAACAGTGTAGCGCGTTTTGTGTGTAATTAAAAATGCCAATTGCAGATTAGCAGCCGCCTTGCTGGTGGTGGTTAGAGATTAGGCAAATGAGAGAATGAGGTGAAAAGTAGAGTGCAACGGTGGCGGCGGCGGCGAGTAGAGCTGTCAACTCTGTCGGCAGTAGTTGAATGACTGAATGAGAGAGGGGCGAATGTAAATTGTGTGTGCAGTGCGTGCTGGTAGTGTTATGGCTGTTGCTGGTGGTGGCCGCATTCGGCGTCATCGTCGGCGTCGTATGGTGTGTGGTGGTGGTGTCCTCGAGGAGAGCAGACCAGAGCGCCACTCGCTCCTATGTACACCTCGAACTCGTCTGCAACTGCAACTAAAGCCAAACAGGAAAGCAAACTTTCGTTTTAAGTGAGAGACAGCGAAGAGTGAGGAGTGCTCGCTCTGTGCTCTCTTTTTCTCATTCTCTTTCATTCTGTGTATGTGTGCCCAGTGGCGATGAACTGTGCCAGTTCGACGACAACGGCTTCTTCCTCTGCCGTCGCTGCTGCTTTTGTGGCAACAGCAGCAGCAGCTATACAGCCACCAAGAGGAGAGACGGACTGACACGGACAGAGTTGCGGGTACTACTGCAACCGCTGCTGAGTGCTTCTACCAGAGAATGAGAGAATGCGAGAGAGAGAGAGAGAGGAGAGAGAGAGAGAGAGAGAGAGAGAGAGAGAGAAACAGACTAACCGGTGCCACTGAGAGAAATAAAGAATCGGGCGAGAGTGAGAGGGTGAGAGAATAGTGAACGAGTGATAGAATGATATGAAGGAATGAAACGAGGCGCCGTTCGAAATCAACTGGCCCAAACGGTAATGCAAAGTAAACACTGTGTGGCAGAGAAAAGAGAGAGACTGGGCAACTGAGAACGTGAAATGTAAGAAGTGAAGAAGACGCGCGCGCAAGCGGTAATGAAGCACCCTAATAGACAGTACGTGGCAGGCCGCAGTGGCACATTTCTTGGGGTTGCAATTGCTGCTGCTGTTCGCCTCTTTCACCACCACTGCTTCATTCACGACCATTGCCCTCTTCATTGCCCTAGCTGTACTGCTGTCCATAGCTGAGAATACATGAGAATGAAGTGTGTGTGTGTGTATGTGTGTAAGCATGCCGAAGCAGTGGCAGTCGCATCGGAAGACCTCTCTTTTTTTATTTCTCTGGTGCTTCAGCAGTGCCGCGCAACTGCCAGCTATATTGTTCTTCTAGGGTTTCCTCATTCATTCCTTTTCTCTCTCTCACTCTCATCGACACGTCCGACATAAATCACACACGCACATTGGACACATTGTGCGCCCAGTGGTGATGAGAAGAGCTGCAGTGACAACGACCGCTAAGGCTCAGCAGCTAAATCAGCCTCTGTCTCTTTTTTCTTCATCTTCTTCTTTTTTATCCCTCCTACTTTTTTTGCCCCTTCTTTTCCAATTTCCCCTCTCAAAAAGCCATCCAACTGACCAGTGAGGGGTAGATGTGTGAATGAGCGCAAAAGTTGAACACTATTGGCGCTCTACACTCCGATGACTTTCTGCTTCAATCAACAAAAAATATTTTGTTTTCTACTAAATGGATTGGGAGGCTTCAGTCAACTCAACAAAGGTTCTGCCGTGCCATTAAACTTGAGGAGGAAGAAGAAGTTCATTCACCGTCACAGGGTCAAATTTTGTCAAGAGTAGTGCTAGTCAAGAGAAAAAAGGTGGTGCTTTGTGGATTAGTCGCCGTTGATGTCTCGCTGATATGTCACAGAACACTGTTTGGCCAGCACTGCAGTCCTCCCTCATTGATGGCTTCCACTACCACCACCAGTGAATCAGTCTTCCCAGGCCCACTGAGTGACATGAAAGCAGCACAGTGGGCCTTCTTCTTACTTCTGCCTTCAAGTAAGCAGGTCTTGCAGAAGATTGAGAAGAGGACCAGGCGATCGACGAGTGGAGTGAAGTAGGCATCAACAAGAGACGAGCGCACAAACACTGAATGAGGCGCATCTATAGACTCTGACAATGGCAGACTGAATGCAGCCACCGAATGGATGCACTACTTTTCTTCCTTTTTCCTTCTTCTCTTCTTTAAGGAAGCGATGAGATCAAAGTTGCTCGTTATGCAAATACAACGGCAGCAGCCAGACAGGACGCTGTTGTCGTCCAATTGAATGATCGTCTCGAGCGAAGCGGTTCTGTGCACACTTCGCGAAATGGTACGGTAATTTGCGAGAGATCGCGAGAAGACGAGCTCAAGCGAATTGCAATTGCTCAGACTGTAGGGAAAAAACGGGAAAGCGAGATGGAGCAAAGAAAGAAAAAGAGCGTGCAACGCGAGAAGGGAGCGAAAAAGAACCGAAAGCAAACATCTTTGCCTGCCGTATGATGCGATATAAATTGGGAAGTAAATTGCAAACAATTTGATCTATCTGTTTTTTCTTGCTTTTTGTGTTTTTCCTGCAAGTGTCTGTGTGAGAGAAGAGAAGAGAAAAAGAAAGATGAAAGGAGACAGCCGAATGTGCGGTAGGACCAACAGCAGCATCAGTGGCACTAGGCACAACAATCAATGCAAAGTGCAAAGCCACACACAGACAGACACGGGCGCAATTGACGCCGCAAGAAAGGAAGTGCAGTGGAGAAATAGAAATTATGGAGAATATAAACACATTATGGGAAAGGGAAAGGGAGAGGGAGCAGACAAAATGACGACTGTAATGACAGAGACTGTAATGGGGAATGAGAGCTACGACCAGACACTGGCTATAGATTAGTTTGCCATTTGCATGTGGTCAGAGTAGAAACTGCTACCAAAAAGAGAGCAGGCAATCTTACGAGAAGTCTAGGCATCATCGTCACTGCCACAGCAAAACGAGCTCTACATCGCCATCCTGCACTCCGCCGTCCCCGGTGCGTGCCACCGCTGCTGATGGCCACTGACTGAGGTCGATGGCGTGTCTCGGAGTCGGCAGTAGAGTTGGCCGATGGAGAGGAGGGGAGAGCAAAGAAAGAAAGAGGAAACAACACAAATTGCATATTGCACTAGATTTGGTGCCTCGGTGTCTTTCAACAACTGTCTGCTGTGCCAGTAAACGCAATTTGCAAGTCGACGAGGTAAGAAAAGGGAAGAGGAAGAAGTAGTTCCACAGAAGTGACAACTCAAACCGCACGCGCCTTCAATCACTCTTTGCTGGCACTGCACTAAACGAGAGAAAGAAATATAGTGTGCACTGGTACTGCACTGATCAAATATTCATCAGATTAGTGCTGCTCGGTGGCAATGGCCAGTGAGAGAACAAGGGACAATTGTAGACTCGTGTGCACTCTCAGCAAGAGATGGTAGGCAAATGGGGAGACAACTCCTCAGCAACCAACATCACTATCACAGGAAAAGAATCGTCAAATCTCTCCAGTCGTCACTGCTCGTTCGGTGGAGCACGAGAAAAGTTTGAATTCAACTGACTGAATGTTTGCTTTGTCCGCTACAAACTCGCGCTTTCAAATTGAAGCTGCTGTTGCAACCTCTTTCTTCTCTCTTCTTCCCTGCCAGATTTCATTCCACTGACTAGTTTGTCACATTTTTATTTGCACACACTTTCTGCAAGTTTGCGCTGCGCTAATCTCAATGATGCATTTGGCCATTTGCACTGAGTACATTTCAATTTCAGTTAAAAGTGACGCTAGGAAAGAGGGGAAAGCAGACAAAAAAATGGGCGTTGAAAGGGGGCAATAAAGTCGAGCGGAAGCATTTTGCAGGCATTTGAAAAGAATCCTGAGTACAAAACAATGGCAAACAGATGAAGCAGTTGACGTGGTGACACTGTCGCCAGGCGTTAGCAAGCGCACCAAAATGAAGTGAATTGAGTGAGAAGGCGGGAAAGGTTGTTGCACCAAATTGGCTCTTGGTTCTCCACAGCTAGCCCACTTTAATAGCCAGAGGACGATGAAATTGCAGCATACAAACACCGAGGGCTTTACAGGTCGTTCAGAAAGTTTTCCTCCAACTCGGGATTTCAGTTTTTTGTTATCCAGAAAAAATCGCCAAACAAGCAAACAGGCGTGCCACCTATTGTGAAGTGGCCGCACTGAACTGAAAAGATGACTGTACAGCCGGAAACCGGTCACAGAGAACTGTGAGTAGAGTAGTGTGCGCCATGTTGGTCGATTGTCGTTGACACATGACTATCACGCGGGGCAAGATCTGAGTGAGAGAGGGCACATCTTGAGTTGTCACTTTGCCATTCTAAAATGTGTCATCATTTAAAGTTGGCAAATGCGCTTAGGAGTGCCTGTACAGTGGCAGTGCAGTAATCAGCTATGGAAGCCAACAACCAGCCATGTCCGTGCCATTGCCACTTACGCCGAGAACACTACGAGAAGCTCATTAATTTGGCTATGAGTTCAACTAATTTTGTCAATTGCCGGCAAATAATGTCTCGACATTTAATGTTTCAAAATCCTTCTGTCTTTTGATCTGCTGGAAAGGAATCATCTTCAATGCTGCTCTCTACCAATACATTTCCCCCTCTTCAATTGGCACAGCTACTTTTTTCCAGTCAAAGTCTGGAATGCAATACATTAGAGAGATGATGATCGAAATGAAGACTTGAAATGAAATGAAACACTGCACTGGGGCAGCTACTAAGTCCGCAAACAAGATCAATCGGAAAAACAATGTTTCTTTGTGGGCGAACTTTGTCACTTACCTTTAGCTAAAATTTATAATTTTTCAAAGTCTCAAAAGCGACGTAAAGCATGTAGCCGCAGCAACAGCAGTGGCAGTAACAGAAGCATTTCTTCCTCAAAATCGGTCCTCTTTCCTCTGGTGCCTGCTCTCTGCTGCTTCAATACACTTGAGGCTAAAATAATTCCGTACAGACATTTGAAATTTCGTGAATTTACAATTCTCTCTGCTTTTGCCAGCTTCTTCTTTGCTACTCTTCAGCTTTGCTATCTTCACTCTCTTTTTTTTTGGTTGCCAGTGAGTACCGTAATTTGTGCGGTAGCAGCGACAGAGTCACATTAAGCCCGGCACTGAAGGCCTCAGAGTCGGTAATTTGTTTTAGATATAATTTTCGCTGCCGCTGCTCTCTTGCCGCTGCTGCTGCTGCTGCTTTTTGGGCACCGTTGCGACACACAATGAGCTTATTTGAAGTCGGTTTTAAATTAAAAGTATAATTTCAAATTAGAGAATGCGCTTAGGCGAAAAGAGCAGAAGAAGAAAGAGCCACCTTTTCTCTATCTATTTGTCTCTTTTACACCGCACTAAAAAATGAAAAGAAAGAAAGTTACTAAATTGAATTAGTATTTTTATTCGAGACCAATCAGAAAACGACATTTGACGTTGCCACACTTGTTTACCAGCTTCCAGCAAACAACTCATAATGAGCAAAACTGGTTAGACAAGCTTTTTTTGAACCTGAAACGGCAAAAACAAAACTGTTGGTTCAGTGGTAAGGAACATTGTAATTTTGTTAAAAACCAGTGTGATTTTCTTTTAATTGCACACTATAATTTTGCCCAATATATTACTTTTCACTGTAAAACAGCTAAAAATATCTAATTTGGCAAAAAAACTTGAATAGTGAAAGGAATACAGTAGTTAAAGTAGACTACAAACGTCAAAGGCAAACAACTATTGTTGTTTAAATAAAAAACAGTACATTTACATTGTGATTCAAAATGGAACTATTTAAAAACACCAGTTTTTTTCAAGACAAGTGTTTGAAAATCATATGTTTTTATAAAAAAAGCTTTTAGATACCTGTTGTGTTAATTTGTAGTGCCATCTGATAAAAAAACAACTCGTTAAAAAGTTTAAAATTAAGCAATGCATAAATTTTCATTAAAGCAAATGGACCTAATTTAATAAATAGGTTATTAAACCTAAAACTTTAGTTATAGTGCAGATTTGTAAAAAATAAAAAACCTAGTTTTAGTAACATAACGGTTACAGTGACAAGTTACGGTGAATTGGCAAAAATAGTAAAGTAATAAACAAAAATTTTCAAATTTGTATTTAGAAATTGGTAAAAAGACTACATACAAAGGAAAACAGGTGTTTTATTTTTAAATAACCTGGTCAACATAAGTTTAAAATGTTGTCAAACTTTATAGCATAACAAAGTTCTAAAAATAAACTAACTGATGTACATTTTTGAATAAAAACTGTAGGAAATCAAATAAGCAAAACCACTGATCAAAAGTGTAAGTTCACCCTTGTTTTTGCGCCCGGTATGTCGGTTGTCGGGCAATTGTAGAGACCTTGTCAAGAGATCTAGTCATGGAATTACTCTCACCACCACCACCATCAGTCGGTCATTAAAGACACGTTGAACGTTGAGCAGAGTGTGTAGATCATGCAGATAGGTGCCAGTTAATGGTTACAAAAAGCGACATTGGCGAAAGGGAAAGGAAGCAGCACCGATGAGGAGGACATGGCAGTTGGTTTGCTGGTGGTAGAAGACATGCAGCGACTATGCACACATTGGCCCCTTTCTGATGGCGCCGTTTGGCTAATTACTGTTAATTATAATTTATTGTCATTTTAATTAGGCAGCAGAGAACTGTAATTCGTGTGTTCCGTTGCTAGCCTGTCTGGGCATCACCACCACACTGCGGAACACTGGGCAGAGAACAAGAGAAGAGAGGGAGAGGAAGAGAACACAAGTCAATGAGCAAAAGGACAACTGATGGCTGCCCTGCTTCTTTTCGTGCAATAGTCGTTATGGCGTTCAGCTGGCTGACTGCTCTGCTGACAAAGCCCAATTTGCTGGTGTGATTGTCATTGCCTAATCTAATCAAGCCAACGAGTACTAATTAGTGGCAATCATCACACACACAGACAGAAAGCGACAGACAGATAGACAAAAAGGCAAATCAAAATTGTCAAATTAAACAATTATGACAACATTTATGGGCCACAATTCGATTGTAGCACCCTGTGATTCATAAACGATTTTCAGCCAACATGACAATGACTTTGGTAATGGCTCTCTTTTTGTTAGAAAATTGAGATTTGAAAGTGAGAATTGTATTAATGTTTTTAATGAAAGCAGTAGAGACATCTGCGGTTTAAAAATCAAACGATTCTACTATTTGATCCCATTTTCTGTTATGATAAAATGCAAGAAAGCAAACAGTTAAAAAGCAGTGGAGATTTGCAAGTGAAAGGCCCAGCATTCAGATTGCTGCCTCACTGATTTGCAAAAGTCTTGGAAGAGGTTTTTGTTGCCAAAAACTTGACAGCATTTTAACCTTTTCCAGCTGCAGCAGCTAAGTTGTTGCCCACTGGTGCTGCCGAAGACGGGTTCACTGATGTGCCGCCAAAGCCACTGGTGGCGACGGACGTCTTTCCTTGACCACCACCACCACCGACACCGACGTAAGCAGAAAAGTCTGATTTAGAAGAGGATGCAGTAGAGGCAGAAGTAGTGGTGACTGGACTAATGGCTGGACCACCACCTTTGCCCAACCCTGAAGTGAACTTCTTTTTACGATCTCTTGAAGACGCCTTCGGTTCGCGGCAGTTATTGAAACAGTAGCAAGCAATGCAGCAGATCAGAAGAGTGACCATGAGGAGAAAAAGAAAGCCAATGATGGGGACGGCTGAATGTTCTGCGAAACCGTTATTAGAACGCTGATCTTCAGGAATAGACCAGATTTTCTTAAGCGTCCATAGAACTGCATTGTGAAAGCCATTTGCAGCTGAAACAGTGGCATCGTGAAGTTTTGCCGGTACGTTTTCAAGCAAACTAGCCATCTTATCAAATTCTTTCATTTTTACTTTAATTTTAAAAAAATAAAAAATGCTTAATTTAAAAGTAAATAAAAGTAAACAAAAAACTTAAAAATACTCACAGATTTGTGAACGTTGTCAAAAGTAAAGTTGTTGAATCCAAAACAACACTGAAAAACTGTTTTAATACTACAGCTCATTTTATTGTTTTTTTTGTACAAATAAACGACACGAATAGTTCGAATAAAGAACTACTTTTAGTTCAATGACTTTACAATAGCGACTCACTGCTACAACAGTCATTTTTTAAGCAGCGGTCATCATTACCAAATTCCACCATCATCATTTTAGCATGCCCAACAAGCGGAACCAAACAGGCACGCCAGGCAGCCAGGGCACTCGCACTGAACGCCAGCGACGAGTGGACCTTCTGCGTCCTGGTCCAGGGCTGCTGGAGCGTGCCCAACAGGCGGACAAGGCAATTGACGGGACGCGAATCACACCAGGCTCAGCGCCGCTGATGCTCACGTCGCCGAACAGGAGATGAAGGTGGCCAATCCGCGCACGCCCACCCGACTGCGCACACTGCTCTCCGAGCCCTTCAATCAGGTGTCCGTGGTCACTGAGTACCTCGGCCTGACCGGTGTGGGCGGACTGGTCGTCGAGCGATTTAAGCAGTCATTCAAACTGCCCGTCCACCTCATGATCAACGTCACCGTCGAGGCGCCGCGCTTTGTTCTCGAGGGAGCAGAGAGCTACCGAGTTCCCGTAAGTTTACACAGCAGCAACCTGTGCTTTAACTGATTTGTTTGCTTTGTAATGCAGGTACAGGACGACAAAAAAGAAAACATCAGCGCCTACTTTGATGAGGTCACCGCCAAGCTGGAGGAGGTCCACCTGAAGGGCAAAGGCGCAGCGGTGGTGCACTGCATGGTCGGCGTTAGTCGCAGTGCCTCTTTTGTTCTCGGTGTGTGTTTTCTGTGCTGTATTGGTTACGACATTATCTGACCTTCTTCTTTTTCCTGCTCCACCAGCTTACCTGATGCGCTACCATCAGATGTCGCTGGAGCAGGCGTTCCGCTTTGTGAAGCAAAGACGCTCAGTGATCAACCCAAACTTGGGCTTTCTCGAACAGCTGGCTCAGTTTGAGCTGCAGTGTCGTGAGGGTAACCAGAAGCTGTGTCAGTGTCTGGCAGGAGCACACGATGAACAGCATCACCAAACGACTGCCACAGTTTATCATTCTCGACTACATCGAGGAGTATGAACATGAATTCGAAGCCTGACACAATCAACTTTGCACTTTCACACTTTCACTGCAGTGTCGCTTCTTCTAGCTGAAGACTTTTTAAATTATTACAAAATGCATACACCCAATGGTACAATAAAACGTTTTAGTTTTATGCGCCACACTCTGCTGGTTAACAGTAAAATTAGCTTTCTTGTAGATACAATTTGTGCGAAAAGTAGTGTTCAGGTGACAAAACAACAAAATGCCTAATGATATTGCACATCTTCAAAGTGCTCTTCACCGCCGTCGGTGATTTCGTAGTTGTTCTCATTTTCCATATTGTTCTGCAAAAAAATGGTTTAGTAAATCTGAGATTAACACAAACAAACAAAAAAATACTAAATTACCCTTAGTTGCATGTCTCTAATGTTCTTGGTCGGCTTTCCAGTTATGGATATATTGAGAATAGACTTCATAGCGTCCATCGTTGAGAGCTGAAATTGAAGGGTTACAAATCAGTAATAAAAAAGTGACCTTTAGATAATTCTTACGTTGAAACGCAAAGAATCGTGTTTGGCTTTGGCAGCAAACTCCACCAAGGCGACAATCATCGCCACCAAGAGACCGCCGATTAGGATGTAAAAACAACCCGCCACATTGTTGAGCGTCAGTGCATTCTGAATGGTCTCCTTTGCCTCTCGAGCCTTGCACTCACTCCTGTCGTACCACCATTTATTTTCGAGACGTGTCAGATCGCCGTTTTCAATTAAAAACAAAACTGCCAAGTTCAGTTTTTCTCTAGCAAATGATAAGTTTTACAAACAAGTTTCATAGGGCCAGTGTTTTCACTTACCGAATGGGAGACCCTCGTGGCGTGGCGACGCCATATCCTTTGGCATCTAGATTCCTACCCACTTTTAGTGTGTCACAGGGCAACTGCTCGTTGATGTAATTGTTGTGAGTGCTCTCAATCAAAAAGGCATATTTTCCTTTAGATTCCCGAACTCGTCTGATGCCTTCCTTGTAACCTGTGTATAAAAAGAAAGCATCTTTACAATATCATCTTTATTACTTTGTCAACACTTACTATCGACAAAAACGTTCTTCCGAATATTCATAAACTCCCACATTTGCTTGTGAACCGTAATCTTAGAGCGCTGTCAAAACAAATAAACAAGCTTGTTTACAAAAAAAGTTCGTTTTCAGCAAAACTTACTCTGAAAAACTCCATCGAGGAGGAATCTTTTAAAACGCCATATTCAACCTCAGTCTGTTTGGCCAACTCATCGGCAGAGTTTATTGGCGCTACCATTCGCTCAACCTATGTAAGTAAAAAGTTTTAAAAATGCGCTTGTTTACTCGTGTCAGCAGCAGTGTTTACCGTAAGAAAGGCGGCCAAATTGGCGGTGTATGTGCTAAGGAGAATCAGCGTAAAGAACCACCAAACTGATCCGACAATTCGACCGGCAACCGATCTGGGAAAAAAAGTATTACAGTTGTAAAATTATGTTTTCATAAGTTTTTAAGTTTTCTTTACCTTGGATAGACATCACAACCTTGCTGCATGAGTGCTCCCAGTGAGAACCACATTGAGTTGTAAAGTGAAAAGTCATTTGAGACGTGAGGCCCGTAAACAGTGTCCTCGTAGCGCCACTCGTAAGGCGAAAAGCGAGACACAATGAAGAGGACAACTGACACTCCCACGTAGGAGAGGATAATGCACATCCAGATCTCTGAGCTGAGAGGGTCCATAAAGGAGAAGATGCCTTAAAAACAAAAGACAATGTCATAAGCTCTATGAAAAATGTCTTCCAATGTTTCAAACCTGGATTTTTCTTTTGCGGCTTTTTGATCATAATGGAGATGCCCAGTGACATAAATGGCTTGGTAAAGTCGATGGCCTCCTCTCGGACTGAGGTGATGGTAAGCGGTGCAATGGCAATGTCTGCCTCGTGGCGAATCAGCTCGCCCACCATCCCGTTCCACTCTTTCGTTCCATCAGTGTTGTTCGAGGCGATGATGCCGCCGTACTTTTTGTCCTTCACAATGTGCATCTCATAGGTGATGTTCAGCTGAATGGCAATCAGCTCGGCGAGGTCCTTGCAGTACCCTTCAAAGCGATTGTTGCCCACTAAATTGTCGCCCTCCGTTTTTAGCATCAAGTAGGGCTCCTCGAGGATACTTGTCACGTAGTATACCTTGTTGGTTTGATTGAACTTGGCTTCCATCTTGCGTTTGACGGGAATCAGGCTGATTCCTTCACGCAAATTCCATTTGCCAATCTAAAGCGGACCGTTTTGTGGTGAATCAATCAGGCAAAGTGAACCAAAAGTGTTTACCTTTTCTGCAGTTCGATTGAGGGTGATTTCGACAATGTCGATGGAGAAGTTCTCTCGATTACCGTACGGATCAAAGCTGATTGGGCCGGTAATGCCGTTCACGACAGCCTATAAATGAATTATTAATTTAAATTGCCTCCAAATATGGCACACCGATAGATGAAACGTGTTGTGTGTGTGTGTTTGTCTCTCTAACCTTGGTGATGTGCTGGCGAATCTGCTCACCGCCTCTCACTGCTGAAAACTGTGAACCATCAAAAGCACAGTTTTGCCAATTTGAAGTGCCACTGGAGGCGGCGGAGGCGGCTGCAAACTCACCGCTCTCCGCTAAATGCTGTGCCCGCTGCTGAATGTACCGATTGAGGTTGCTCACTTGAGATAGCGATTTGGTCAGCAGTTTAACCGAGTCAAAGATGAAAGCACAGTCAGCGGAGTGCAACGTTGCATTGGACTGCTGCTGGCCACCACCACTCTGCGTTCGGTGACCGCGAGCTTTGCCCAGGAAGATGTTCAGCTGCTTCTGATCGTAGGTGGCCGTGCTGGTGCGCTCCATCTGAAAGGCCGTTATGTTGAGGGCGTAAAACTCCGGCGTCAGTTCCTGCTCAAAGTAGTCCTCCATGACGAGGGAGGTCAGCAGAAAGTGATAGTGCCGTCTGCTCATGAAGATGTTCCGCACGTGGTTTACGATGATCTCCCGTGCTACGCGAGAGTCCGTCTCCAGGAGGACGTACTTGTAGCTCATGCTGGCGTTGTACTCGATTTGCTGTAGAATGTCATTCGCCTCTGCCACGTTTGAGAATCGACGAACAGTTCTTAGCTGGACTCCGCTCAGCTGGTGAAGCAGGGACTGCAGCCGCTGCAAACCTGCAAAGAGAATACACAAGGATTTTGTATGTTATGTGTAAATTGCATTTTTTTGCACAGTAGCATAAAAAGGTATTAGTGTAAGTGCAAGCGGAATAGTAGTGCAGAGATTACTTAACAATAAAAGTGTCCACTCATAACTATAATTCACCGCAAAATGCAGTGAGTGTTAACAAAAGGTAAAACCTTGCATTGTCTGCCGCCTCTACTGAGCACTCACGGAAACAAGATATGAATTCGTTCAAATGAAAAAATGTTAGCCATAATCTAGCAACAAAATTGATGATGTCAAAAAGGATGCCAGAGAACGCATAATGGCAAAAACACACTTTGAGCAGTGCTCAAAGTCAGCTACTACTCTAAAAGAATACATCCATTTTTTATCATGATCACATATTTCACTGGTCAATACCTAAGTACAAGTTAATTTTAAGATATTTTGTCAAATGTTCAATCTAAATTCGCTCCTGTCAAACAGTGCTGCCAGTCTAGTACGGTTGTCGAGAAACTGAAAGTACTCCGCGACAAGCACATGTCTGTCGAACAAAAGAACATTGTCCGAGATAAAGATAATAAGGCAAGTATCAGTAGAGCAGAGGAAGGATAGGAAGGCTGCAATCTTTTGACAGTTTGCAACAATAAGGCGAAGGAGTAATAGATTGGCTGTGATTAACTTGCTAGAGGAGCAAGAGGAAAAAATGGCTTGTGTCTGGGTATGTCGAAGAATGGGCAGTGTGTTTGAGGCTCACTAATAAGTTGGCTACCTTTCAAAAGAAGTGTTAAGAGTGAACACGAATCCGTACAAGAGGCAGAGGTGGTGGTGGTGGTGGGGAGACTGGCAAAAAGTGTAGCACAGTAGTAGATCGATATCACCAGCAGAGTAGTCTGCAAAAGAGGACTGCGGAAGTGTGCAGTGTGTGTGTGCTGGCGACATTGTCCTTGTCCTCATCTCGCACACCTGCCCTAATGGAACACGCATACTGGCTAGTGTGTTCATATTCCAGTGACTAAATTTGCAAGCCATGTCCTTTCCTTATCTCGCCGCCATTTGTCCCCAATCGCCACTGTTATAGATGCTTTACATTGTACGTATTCAAAAAAAGACAGTACTGTCTACAGTTCCGCTGACAAGTCAATTATTCTCACTGCTGCTTTGAGATGCTGCGCTTTTTCTTATAACAAACAATAGAAACGACGATAATGGAAGAAGGATTTTTAAAATAACACGTGTTTTGCGCAAAGATAATTACAAAAATGCCAGCTTTGTGGTACCTACTATTTTCAAGAGTTGGCTAGTTTAAAGTGAGACAAATTGTTCATTTTGAAAATAATGAAAATAGGTCTAAAAACATTCAAACATCAAACAAGCATTTAGCCGACACTAGATAAATGAAGCGTTTGCAACGTAAGAATGGTCTGTTATTTTTTGGTCGGCAAACATAAAACGAAACTCATTTAAGCAAAATGTAAATTTACTATTTTTGAAGTGCCCCACAACGATTTAATGCTCTGCTATTTTTTTATCACTGTATAAAATGATTATAAAAACAAAATTTAAATTTAAAGCAACCATGGTAAACTGAAATCGAGTGTTCCGGAAGAATGCGGCATCAAATCAACTGGCATACTTGCAAATTTCAATTTTCATGCGTTATGAAAAAAGTATGAATAAAATAGTGAAACCGCTGTTACTTTTGCTGAAATGTTGAAAAATAACAGCTGTGTATGTGTGGACAAATGAGAGAAATTCACAGTGAAAGATGTTGGAAAAAAATATTGCTTTTGACTGGTGCTTTTTTTGGTGAAAAGCTTTGCAGTGAAGCATTTTCTGGCAATCTCACAACAAGCAGCATTGAATGACACTTGAAAGTGCACCTGTCTTTGTGTGTGCCTGTGGTCATTGTCACCATTCTACTGGACAATTCAAAGTGTCAAACGCACACACACACACATACAAACAAGCAAAGTACTACAGTCGAGTGGATCTGTACCACAAACTTTGCACAAAGCTTTGTCTAATTTGCCAAAAAAGTCAGACAAAAGACAAGGCGTTGTTCAATCGATCATACTCATCTGCTTGAATTTTGAAGCTAAGATTTTGTTGAAAAAATCCGATTGATTAGAGTTTCATATTTAACACTTGAGAGCAAAACTAAAATTGGCAAAAGAATAAACACAAAACACAAACAAGGAAGCTGAACTGACAATTTTATCATCTCAGCATCAAAATTCCTCTCCATTGTTGCCATAAATCACGCGACAGCTCAGCTGCAGAGTGCAGGCTCACTATCACAAACTTACCATTGTCCGAGTCGTAGAGGTAGATGAGGTGCGGCCAGCGGTAGTGTTTATTAATTACCGCTGCCACGGCGGATGTAAAGTCAGGATGTAGGCCAAAAGCAGATGAAGAGCTTAGGTGGAGTGCACTGGCAAAGGAGTTGCCACTGCCAGCGCCAGTGCCACCGGTGCCCACTGCGCCCATCGGTGCAAATGGTGCTGCCTGCATGGGCACTCCCGACATGAGCAACCCATTAGAGCTGCCGTGGCGAGCCTCGGTGAAAATGACAGGAAGCTATCCAGAAAAGAAAAAAATGAAAAAAATTAATTTTTTCTGCTTTGGAAAACTGAGCAGCGGAACGATGACAGCAATGGCAACTCAATCTAGGGGAATCTTTTAGTCGGTGTTACCTTGAAGCAGAGGCATAAGTGGCAATTGTCCTAAAGCTATTTTCAAAGCCAGACGGAGGAATGACCAGAGCAGTGATGCCTCGATTCAGTTGGGAGCACACTGTAGAAAAAAACACAAACATTAAATGGTGGCAATCGACGAAAACCACTAAAGACTGTTTGATATATAAAAATTAAAAATTAACGAAAACAGTGATAATGTGCCCGTGAGGAAGGAAACCCACTTGAGTGGCGGTAAGTAGGGCAACAGAACAGCAACGACAACACAAAACAATCACATTGCTCAACAAAAACACTGTACACCTTGAATTAGGAACCTTCAATTGTAGAAATAAAATGTTTTTTAGCTAAAAATGAAAGCTGATATGATCAAAGAGCAGTGTACCGGCAAAGGAAGGCTTCTTTGTGGTGTGGACGCCAATATAAATGGAGATCACGTTGGTGCTTTGTCGAGAAATGAAAAAGGTAAAACGCCACAAATTGAAATGTTCAATCTGTCAGAACGGAAACACTTGTTCAGATGAAGCAGTGAGTATGGTGATGGAGGCTCTTTGTGTGCATTATTTTCTCAGACACCTAAAGCAAACGGTCAAATGAGCGTCTCCTGAGAAATGAAGCGAGACTGGAACACAAAGACAAACAGAACAAAAAATTTGAATTTGAATTATTGCGATTAAACTGTGAACAATGAAACGTGCAATGCTTTGGTAAAAAGCAACCAGTGAAAACCCGAATTTAAAGTGTGTCAAATCGAAAGTTGCGCTCAATATGCAAAGTAAGACACAACTAGGTTAACAATAAAAAAGTACTGTTTTGTATCAATCATTCGCTTGAGTGCATCCTTAGAAATTTCACACCTGTCTGTGGATGATGAATGATGACTCAATTTGTTGTTGATTTTTGTTCTTTTATGTACACTGCAGAAGAATAAAAAGAATAAAGTAATAGAATTGTTAAACTGGCTGGAAGTGATAATTGTCATAGACTAGGTAATTGTTTTTTGTGCCCATTTGGTTGCTCTGAGGGCATCATATTGCCAGCTTTGATTATGCTCACTAAAACCCTGTTTGTGTTCACAGTTTGAAAAAAACAAAAAGCATTAGAAGGAGAGGTAATAAGTGTAAGTCAATCAATAATAAATGAGAAATATTCATCAAAGTCAACAATGGGCATAAGGCAATAATTAGCACAATAAGATTAATTTGCACGATGTGTCTCTCAGGTAAGCAAAGTTACACCAACGCCGAGTTAGCAAGAAAAAGAAATGCCGTTAATTTTATCCTAATGATTCTGTCAGATTCTAGCAAAAACTTTCTGTCTAGCAAGAAAAACAACTGGGAATGTTGGGAATGTAAAATGCGCGTCATCAATAAAACACAAACCAACAAACCTGCAGAGTACTACCAACAACAGCAACAGCAATCTAATGGCTCTAATTAGTGCGTACATTTACGCATTGACATACTCAGCTGAATGCGCTAGTGAGGTGTGTTGCAAGTACCTGAGAGTGTGATGTCTCACAAAAGTGGCAATGATGGTGACAGTGGGTGAAGATCGAGTAAGTAGAGACCGAGTGCCGTTTTCAGCGGAGTCCTCGCTCACTTGAGTTTGCAAAATGCGATTGCCACTCAAGTCGAGGAGACCGAAAGGGCCAATTAAATTGCAACCTTTGGCACATTTCTCTGCACTGGCACTGTACAATCCGATGAAGTGTGCCAATTGTGATGATGGTGAAAATTGAATTAATGCGATCATTCAGGTAGAGCTTGATGTGTGTGCCTGTGTGTGTGCTTTGCCAATTGAAGAAAACAGAACAGACCTACTTTGGTCGACTCAAGTTGTTGAGCTAGTTAGCCGTGTCGGCACACACACAAAAAGGTGGTGGGCAGTGCTGTTGTTGTTTAGAGTAGCAAAGGTAGTAAGTCTGGTCGCCAAAAAAGGGTGCTTTTGAAAAGGAATGCCCTCTTGCCATACAGCCCACAAGGGAAACTCTCGCTAACAAGAGACTAACAAGGGATACGTGCAATACGTGCGGGTTCTCCCTCCATACACACTGACAAACCCTTCGCTTCCGCTTGAATGACTTAATTATCTCTGCTCAAATTAACAATCCACTGGACATCTGCTGGGGCTAAGGAAAGTTCCAGTTAGGCAGGCAGGCAAGCAAAATAACTTTCGCATTGTAGTTCAGCTATGAACTGCCCAAAATTGTTTGTCGCCAAACAGGGCAATTCATTTCCTCAACTATTCAGCTGCAGGTGTAGCCTATCTGCCTGAGTGCATTTGTAGTGGCGGCAAACAAAAGTAAAGTTTGCCCATTTAATCTAAAGTCTAACTCTGAAAATGTTCACCTTACTGCACAACACTTTTGTTACTTTTTAAAGAAAGTGTAATAAAAGAAATGGTTTGTGGAAAAATATTAGACAATTTGTTGTTCACAAAAACACCATTGACAATAGTAGAAACAATCTAAATGGGGTGCCAAATTGGAGGAATCCCGCTGTTTTCTGTCTCATTGAAAACAACTATTATTGCCCATCTGTATAAATCAATCGGTAATTGGCCCACTAATTCGCCCAGGTATGAGCAGTGTTTCCACTTTGTTAATGGTTGTTTGTTTATAACTTATATTCTAATTGGATTGTTTGGTTAGCCTTAATGTGCTCACAAATGTGCTGTCACAACAAGGCAGCGGTGGGCAAACAATGGCAGACAATAGGATGGAAAATAATAATCTGCTCATCAGAAGGAAAAAGGGCAAATAGGTGTTCATAAAAAATCGGAATTTTAATTTGCTCTTATTACTAAATAAAAAAATGGTAAAAACAATTTAAAAAACGCTTTTTGTAATAGTCATACATGTTACACTACTAAGATTTTCAATTATAATGAAAACCGAAAGGAAATTTGAAACCTTTTTTTCCCAAACAGTTCTACTTACGATATCAGGTCAATGCGTACAGTGAAGCACAAGGCAACTGAAAAGAGTTGAGGGCACAACTAATTACTACAGTGTACTATTCATTTAAATGAAAAAAAGAGCTCTTTTAATAAGCATTCAAATTCAAAACTAATGAAGTTGTTTTCAGAAAAAAACTGAATTGAAATGGTAAACGCAGTAATTGGAAAGAGTTTTTGATTTGCTATCCAAAGTTTTCAACTTACACTCGTAAAGAAGTAGCACTGGATTGTCGGCGTCCAGCTGACCGATGACGGGAACCAGCAGCAGGGGGACACCATTGCTGGCGGCAGTGGCAGAGGCAGCGGCACTCATTGCCGATCCATAGAGCGTCACATTGTACCGATTGTTGTTGTACTGCGTGACGGCGAACCGAAAGGCAGCCCCGTAAGTATCACCATGAGACTGCTTCGAGAGAATGATGCCTACGGATTAGAGAAAAAAGGAAGATTCAATTTGGTTAATGGCTAAGCAAACATCTGTTTTAATACCTCATTATTCACTACTTACCCACTGGAACTTTGATTGGAGACGATGATGAGTAGGTGGGCTCAAAGATACCTGCATAGTTGTACTGTGATCGGTTGTTGTTGTTATTGTTTCGTGACCAACCTTGCAGACCGTACAACTGATTATTATTAGCTGATGCTCTGATATGAATTTGCGTGAAAAGTATCAAGCACTGAAACAGTAGCAACTGCTTTAACAAAAGTTTGAGCATTTGAAGCATCTTAAAATGAAAAACCTCTATCAATTCTGAAAATAATCACTTCATTCAAAAAAATATTAAGCGTATACAGAGAAATTTGATTACAAACAAAGATAAACATTCCTTGAAAAAATATATCGAAAATGGAGATGCGGCAGGGAGGAGAACAGAAAGCATATGAAGAGGCATGGCGGAAAAGAGCGCCAAATATACGGCACTGTTTCAGAGTGATCCAGAGCTAGTGAAGTGTGCGATTGCGCGCAGACGGTCAGGTAGACAAGAGGTGTACACTGCCAAATGCCACTGCACAGTTTGGCATTCAATCGGAATTTGTCCCCTGCTCAGATGATGCTCATTTGAACAGCTCCAATTGGACATGCAAAGTATTAATAATTTTAAGTTTATTTAAAATACTGTTTATAAAAGTTTTTTAGATTTTTTCTTTTAAACTCTCATGTAGTAGTTTTAGTTCATTAACAAGGATTTTTATGTTCGTGTGCTATTTGTTGAAGTGTCATTATGAGTAATTTACATAGTTAAATTGGATAAAACAATTGTTCTAAATAAGAATAATGTTTAGAACTTGGGAAATATTTAAACTTTGCACAGTTTCAACCTAACGCATTTTTTAGGTCGTCATCAAAAGATCACTACAAACTTTATGACTAAAATTAAAATCAAAGATTTCTCGATTGGCGAAACGGAACAAAAAGTGCAAAAACACCAGCAACAGCAATGGAGAGCGCTCATGTCAGAACTTTTCAAAAAGAAATCAAAGCTACGCCAAACAAAAGGCGTCGGTTGCTGCACCTTCTCACTCTATGGAACGAACTGACGGAAATCGTAATCGGAACCATGGACAACTAGCTAAAGAGAAGCCTGCACTGACAGGTCAGCAGACCATTCCACACGGCATTGTTCTTCACTGTGATCAATCACAGGTGGTCACCTGTCCGCAGTGCAAAATGATGGTCCAAACGATGACACTCTATGTGCCGGGAACATGCACCTACATTCTTTGTCTTTTTCCCATTCCGTAAGACAGTTTTTCTCACTTCACTTTTTGTCTTTTCCTAATAATGGTTTTCTATCTTTATGGTTTCAGATGCAGTTTTCTTTCCTTTATGTTCGACTGCACCAAAGATGTTCACCACCACTGCCCCCGATGTGGATACTTTTTTGGCAAGTTTCAGCGACTGAACTGTTGAGTATTCAAAAAAGTTCTGATATTTTGCAAAACTGCCTTTCAATTGCTGGTTTATTTTATTGATGTTGCAGTAAGCTACTTTATATAATAAAACAAACCTTTAATGTTGAACCCGAACTTTTTGCACTAACGACATCTACAGAACAGCAAAGGCAGCAATGTGAAAGAATCGAGCTGTTAGAAGCGATTCTTGGCCAATAGGTGACGCACGTGGCTCAGAATTTTACTGCAAAATGAAAATAAAAAAAGCAAGAACTGTATTAGACGGAAGTTCTATTGTGAAATGAAATTGCGACCAAATAATGCAAATTATAGTTTTATTATAAATGTAAATTTTAAACATTGCTTCTTTTAGAGCATTATCCTCGCATTATCTGCAGCTAAAAAGAGAGTTTATTTGCATGGCAACTTAGTGGAGTCCCCACTGGTGCTCAACTGGTCCGGTGCACTTTCCAATTGTATCCACTGCCAAAAAATAGAGTGTTTGAGAAAAACAACAACAGTAGTTGATCGAGTTTGCACATTGTCATCGGCTGAGCTGCACTGATTGGTCGAGGGCGTGTTTGTCAGCTAAAAATGTGACATTTAGAAGTGAGTGATGAGTTAGGTGAGACGGCCAGTGCATCGATGACACTGGGGTGTTCAATCAATTGAGTATCAATTGACACCACCAGTTCCATTTGCATTACTGTGCAAACTGTAGAAGTCAGTGAAAAGCAGAGCTGCTGGCAACCGGAGCTGTTGATGCTCTACCCCCAAAACTGTCTTTTTATAAACACAGTTTAGTAAAGTAAACTATGAGTTTAAATTCAAATTCAATTTCCTCTGCAAATTGCCACTTTTGAACAACATTCAAATCCCAACTCCCATATTGAATTTCTGTGAATTATTTATGAGTGTGCTAATGTAATCATTTTTTTAAGTGACGCATACAGTTATAATTGAAGACCTTCAGACCAAGGTGACAAATGCAACAAGGTAAAGCCAACAAATGTTCAAACCTCTTTTAAATGAAACAAACTGGCGCAAATTTACTATGAATTGCCAGTTTTAAATTAGAATTTACAAACTCAATTGAAAATTGACATTGAATTATTATGAATCCAAGCATTAGCTGATTAGTAAGTTGAGGTGTAATTGCCAATGAATTACGTCAAATGTAAAATTAGGAACATTTCAGCTTGCTTTGATACAGTATAAGCATTATCTCAAGGACAATGCTCCTTCCTATTCTAAAACAACTCAAAAACGTCATTCGCCTTCTTAGAACTAAAATGAAGCTTGACTAAGCAACTTTTTTCAAATTTGATTTTTTCCAGACATGCAAATTTTTAATATACAAAACTTTACTAAATCAAATTAAAACTTTTTTAAAGCCAAAACCTATTGGCAATTAATTTAATTAAATACATGTACTTGATCATGTTTATAGTGAAAACCTGCATAAGAATATGCTTTGATGAAAAGTCAAAAGGCAACATTAGAGAATAATGAATTTTTTTCTAACTAAAGGGTAATGATGAATGTCTGTAAAGGAATCAAAGTGCAAACAGTGTCTGTCAATACGGTTCAATGTACAAAAATTTATCTCTCGTTTTAAAACAAGTCCAATCTTAGTGCAGCCTAACTAGTGCTATTTCAATGATGAATTACAACGCAAACACAGACGACATTTAGCCGGATGTCTAGCATATTTTAATTAATTAAAAATGAATCGATACGTTTGTAAAGCGCCCACTACAACTAGCTTTTTCATTGAGAACATCTGCTCAAAAGCTGAAAACTACAAAATTAATTTTAATTCTAAAGCAACGTCAAAAAAGATAAAAAACAGAACGAGTAAAAAGAGGGGGAAATGTAGCCGAGGTTATATGCAGAGTGTGCCCGATTCCAAAGAAATTAATTCAATTAGTAGCAAGAAAATAGTTAAGTTTATGATTGGAAAGTTGGCTTTCAAATGTGTGTGTATTCAATAATGTGATTAGCTAAATAATATTTGGGATTGAATCGCTGGCAAACACAGATTGGTGGTGGTCGTGGTGGTTGTGCTTTAGTGTGAAAATGTTTGTGCTGTGTGTTAGTGTGTGCTGTGTAGTACTAAAAATAGTTTTTTTCAAGTCAAAAAACAATGAAACAGAGTATCTTTTGGGTGTAGAAAGAGTTAAAGAGTTGAGTGTGTTCAAGGGAGCTTTTTTGGCGCTACCTTTGCAATGAAGTGCCCAAGTGCACTTGACTGCTTTATGAGCTGGGAGATGGAGGAAGAGAAAACACTTGAAACTTGAGACTGGCAACAAATGAGAATGGACTCTACAAGAGAATATTGTTGCGCACGCTAAACAGGGAAAACAAGACGATTACAGTTTGGTGAACACTGATGATAGTCCTGGTGATGGTCGTGGTGGTCGTCGTTGTGGTGGTGTTGGTAATGTCTGCTCGGGTGTCTAGACAATGAAACTGGAGACTAGCGAATGACCGGATGGGCAATAAGTAATAGCAACAGAAGAGTGCACCAACTGCCCTCAATCTGAATCTGCGTAGCCAATAAACTGCGCTTCCTCAAACATCTCTGGACGTTGCAGACCAACTGCCTCCTTCTGCTGTGCAGCTGATGATGATGATGAAGTTGCTGCTGCTGCTGCTGCCGGTGCAGATGGCGATGAGGATGATGAGTCTGATTTCTTTTCCAGTGTGCCCTTCAGAGACGCGTAGCGCATCGGATAGGGCAGCAGGTCCTCGTTTAGCGGCGCCACTTCCGACTTGATTGACGGCATCGCCATCAAATTGTTGCCCAGAGCGTACGCAGTGCGGAGACTTGGATTGCCAGACTTTTTGAATCGCCAGCCGTCCACTGATTTGATGCAGTTCTCAATGAACTTGATGATCTTGTGGTCGCCTTCAAGGTTTCGCGACACCAGCTCACGACGAACCTCGACGGCTGTGTGTTTAAATTGGGCAAATGGTAAAGAAAAGAGTATCGATTTGGTTGATGAAGATGGACTGCAGTTTATTAAATTTCACCCATTACTACTTACGATGGCTGATGACGTGAGCGCAGTTCCATCCCTGTCCACCGAAGTCGACGCGACTGCCGTCAACGTATATGCCTGCACCGGACATTTTAGCAAAGACAAAGAGTGCATCTAGCGCGAGCACTAGGGCAACAAATGTCATCGTCGATTTGGCAGACATTTTCACTGTGAATCTTGAGGCGTGGAAAAAGGTTTCCCTGTTCGAAATAGATCAACTTTAAGTTAGAGCAAAAACCAGAAAAGTAAAACTCCAATTAATAATAGATTATATAAAAAGATTAGCTAATTAACAACTATTAGATTAAAGTTGAAAAATCTATACACAGTTTATTCAATTAATTAATTATGATTATAAAAGTTTTATCATCATACGGAAGTATCTGTAGGTCAATGAAAGAACAATGAGAAGCCGTGGAGAGGGTGATGTTCAAAGTTGTAACTTGACAACAAGTTCTTCAAGAGCAGCAAATGCTGGGCAACTAAAGGTCGATGCAGTTGAGAACAGCCAATTTATTTGTTTCACAGAGCTCGATACAAAACAATTTCAATTTTTTTATTTAAAATATTAAAATTAAACGACCAATAAAGTGAACAAGAGGGAAAGTGTTCTTTTAGCAATTTTATTTAAATGAAAGTGCAAGCAATAGATCGACGTCTGGTGAAGGTTAAGGTGAAGAGTGAGGCAATTTGATGGTCAATTCACAAGGGCGTTTACTTATTCATCAAAAGGGAAAAAGAAAAAAAGTGCTCTTGGACTTGTTCTCGGAAAATGAAGTAATGGAAGTTGAAAAGCGTCAATTTGGTGGTGGTGGGTAAGTGAGTGAGCGGGTGGAGAATCTGAGAAGCTGTTGTCTGAAAACGTCGAGGCTTTCAACTGAAATGGTCAACCCATCGTTTGGGTGAATATATACCCGATGGGGAACAATGGTCCGAGTGACTGGAAACAGAGTGCGTGGCGGTGCTCTACCGTCGGTCTCAACAGTCTCACAGGCCATTGCATTGGCCCACCTCGAGGGTAGGCACTCTCCTTCTCATTGCATCCTTCGGTACGAGTGGGCTAAGAGGGAAAGAGAGAGAGAAGAGAGAGGAGAGAGAGAGAGAGAGAGAGAGGAGAGAGGAGAGAGAGAGAGAGAGAGAGAGATCAGAGTAGAGACTTGGCAGCAGCAGAAAAAAGGTGACTATTGCAAACTGTGGCGTCAATTGGCAGACACTAACAGGGCGTTCCGCCTTATAGCCACCAATTTGAGAGTAGTAGACTTTCTCAGATGTCTGAAGGAAGCTCATGCTCGAAAGTGAGTGCCGACTACTACGTCAACTCTGTGAACCAGCCTGATTTTGATGAATTAGCATTCACTACCATATCTCCATATTGGCAAAAGTTTTCGCTCAAAATATGAGCGTTTTTAACTAATTGAAAGTATTAATCAAAAATAAAAAGATAAAAGTTTAAGAGTGCTACAACAAATTTACGTCTTTTTTGTAAAAAACAACACTAAGATTGAACTTTAAAACGGCGCAACAATAACAAAAACGTTTGGGTGCATCTTCCGGCGTGTTGGCGTGAAAAAGCGGTCACAGTAAGAGTATCAATTGAACCTAATGCAAAGCAAACAACTGGACAAGTAAACAGTGTGGGTGCACTTCCATCAGAAACAGAGGTTACAAGTGGATTAGGTGAAGGCTGGTGCAGAAGAAGGGAAACATGATTCCTAAAGTGAAAATGAATATTGACAGTGCATCATAAAAACAACATTTTTGCCTTTTAAAAAATAAGGCAAAGAATCCTTGAGTTAACTTCAAAGTCAAAGGCCACAGTGCTTCAAGAAAAATACAGCAAGTGCGGTCGACTTTACAGCAGTTCAAACGGTACAGCCTTGAATTGATTTGTCCACTGAAAGAATGGGTAGAAAGGTAATAAGAACATAAAGCCGTTAAAAAGAAAATACCAAAAGGAAAATGGTCAAGGAAATGCCATAAAAATAAAAAAGATAGCACAAAGCTATCAAAGTGATGGCAAACCAAAACCAAAATTGGTTAATAAAATCGGGTAAAATGTCCCAACTACAACTTCACTAAAAAAAGTTTTAATTGGCGTTATTATCAAATGGAAAACCACAGCAACAGCAACAAGCGTAATGTGATTGTGCAAGTGATCGACTTTAAAGTTTGTTCAAGCTTGTAAAATTAACCTAATAAAAGAAAACGACTACTAATTGAAGAAAAAAGTAGTGCATGTCCAACTTTTTTTTATCCTTGAGCAATGACGTAAATAAATGAAAAACGGAAACAAAATCCCTCGAGTTGGAAAGCTGCAGAGCGATTGATTCTTGTGAATTAATCCCTTGCATACCGAGGCATTCACCAAGTTGCACCAGTCTCGGCGTAATCAAAATGGTGGGTGCCAATAGGTAACTTGAAGGCACTTGCAGACAAAACAGTCAATCTAAATAATAAATGCCTGTACACGTAAAAAATTCTCTGCAAAAAAACTGAAAATGTATAACCTGAGAAGGAGTTTCACCCTCTTTTTTCGTCTATTTAACACGACAGTGACTCAGAAACGTCAATCGATGAATTATTAAATTGTGTTCAATTTTCGGAAAGTCCTCTTACTATGGCAAATTACCTTCGTCTTACGTCTTGTCTTGTCTGGCGCCAAGATCATCCTGACAATGAAACCTGCTGTTTTCGTAAATTAAATATAGAAAAACTTGAAAGTTGTTGGGATGAAGTAGGTAGGAAAGATTGCTGGTACAACGGCAACTTGGCAGGGGGCAACAGCGAATGGTAAGTGCAGAAGTTAAATTTAACAAGCCAAGCAAATTGAATGAGCTCCCAAATCGCTTGAGCTATGTAAATTCGTCCAAGATAATAGCTGAACATGGTGTCTGAGAGAAGGTAGTTCTGTACTGATCAACATGAAAACAGAAACTGTTTACAGTGAATCTATCGTCTCGATTGTGACGGAAATGAAAGTAAAATGTATCTCGAGCTTACACAGCTTTTTTCTTATAGCAATTGATTTACCGATTGGATAAAGTGTTTGCTGTTTGTACTAAGTTACACAATACACTGAATTCATGAATTCAATTACCAATAGATTTGCAAAGCAAAGGAAACCCATTGAATGGCTAAACTACAACCGCTGAAAGCTGCGTTTTCACGGGCGAGTCCATGAACTAGCCTAGATTTAGCATAAAACTGCTCTCTGAGAGAGCATCATCATCATCATCATCATTCTCAGAATGACGTAAAGAATCACGGCCAAGGGCAAATAAAGCAAGTGTTGATTCAGTTTGGATCAGGAAAACACTGAAATTACGTCATTTGTGCCGAGCGTGTTGACAGTTGGCGCGGCGGCAAAAAAAGTCTGTGTTTTACCGTGTTGCGCTGACTTTTCTGTTGCCTTGACAACTTGTTTTGTTTTTATTTGCCTTCACCTGACCATCATTACCTGACCGATGACCAGATGTAGCGGTGCTCTGAACCCTTACCATTCATTGATCAACAATGACGTCAGCCTCTCCCACATCGATATTCTCCGGCTCTTCTCCGCTGGGCACTGCAACAAGCACCTTCGCTAATGTTATTGATGATGGAACGGTCATCTTTGCCCAGGAGATGACCATTTATCAGAAGAACGGCACGCAGTTCAACTTATCATCACAGTAAAATTAAAGCGTTGTATTCTATTGCATTACGGAATAATCTAACAACAAAATGCTCTGTTTTTCAACAGAAACTTGATGGTCGAAGTGACTAAGCGCTACAATGAACAGCATCGTGAAGTTGTTGTCATTCAAATCTCAAAGGAAAATGATCTCTTTTTCAATTTCACCTATCAGGTGGATTCAAGGGAGTTTGACAAGTACGTACTAACAAGAAGGAAATTAATTGTGTTAACCGGATCACTACCTTTTTCAGGCTCCAACAAGGACAACAGTTGTCCATATCGTTCAAGCTGTTTCCCGAGATGCTGAAATCGTTACTGGATAAGTGTGCAGCAGCTTGTTATTCCAGCAGCTTGCTTTCAAATGATAAATCCAGGTAACTTTTTTTATTAGTTAGCACTTGTTTGAAATTGACCACCTTTTTCTGCATTTTGTTGTAGTCACATTTTATGTTTGGAATACCACTCACGAAACAGCTTGCGACTGGAGATAATTGAGCGCGACAAGTACCAAAACATCAGACGACTTGCTTTTGACATTCCAGCCGCCTGTGAAGAGGACATTCGCACTAAATATCGAGAGATTTACCAGAGGTTTCGTCGAGAAAATGAAAGACTCCATGAGAGAGTGGCAACACTTGAAAGCGATAATCACCTTCTAAAACAAACCAACTCTGAGCTGGTTAAAAACTACAACCAGGACCTCTCTAGTCATGAAAAAAGTGCCAGAACAAGAGTACATGATCTGGAACAAAAGTACCAGGAAGAACGAGACAAATGGCAAGAAAATGAGCGGATTTTAAAAGCAAAATTTTCAAAGCTTACTCTAGAATTGCAAAGCAAGGAAGACGCGCTAAAGTGTGAACGACAAAAATCCGGTAGTAATCATGAGGAGTTAAAGGAGAAGTACTCTCATGAACTGGCCAAAAAGAATGCACGGATTAAAGAATTGGAGGAGCAAAACAAGCAGCAAACTGTTGAGCTTGAGTACCTAAAAGGATTGCGAGAAAAGACAAGTCTTGCTTCGAAGAAGAATGAACTTGAGCTGGATGATACTAAGAAAGATCTGTCAAAAGCAAATGAAATCATTCGTAAACTTCAAGAGGAGGTCAAATCAGGTCGTGAAAAGCTCGAAATACTTAACCAGGTAATGTTTATGATTATTATCTGTGTGCTTCAGACACTCGTAAAAATCAGACAGAGTGCTTATCAATTATTCAGCAACCTAACTCTATTCTTAACTTTTTGTTATAAAGGTTACGCACAAGCAAGAAGCTAACTTGTCCATGAAAGAGTCCACTCTTGATAAGGTGTCTTGCGAACTGAAGGTGTGCTTGCAGCAATTAACGAAAAAGAAAAACGAAATGGAACGTCTCGAGGCAGAACTGGAGCGTTTCCGATCTAAATGTTCCCAGTCGGAGCTGCAGATAAAGGCAAACAAAGCAGTAATTGGCAAACTGAATGAACAGTTGATGCTTCAGGCAGAGGCAATGGAAACGGTTAAAAGACGACTGGTGGACGAGGCCAAAACACACAAAACACTTCAATCACAGTCGACAGAACACATAACTTCAAGCAACCACCTGACTGACAGAATCCAAAATGGTCTTCACTTGGCCGATTTGCGAGGAGGAGGAGTAATTAAGGGTCTTAAAAAGTCAACTGCTGGTGGCAAAAATGTTGACTTTGTGCTTGACGATGAGCATTTTGGGGAGAATAGTAAAGCAAGACCACAAAAAGAAGATGCTGATTTAGCTGCTCAGCAGGATAATATTTTGAAAAATCACCTCTTTGCGAATACCAAAGAGAGACCACTGTTTAGGGAAGTTAACTTGCGGACAAGTCATAAAACCAAAGGCGGCTCTAGTAACAGCAATAACGTAATGCCAACTTCAAACAGAAGAACACACATGTTCTAGGGAAGTTATGTTTATGAATTTATACAAAAATAAAAATCTTGTTTGATGAGTACTAAGAGCTTCAAGCGTCTGGCATGTCTCCACCAGGAACCATCTGAAAATGAAAAGTTGTCATTAAAGGCGGAAACGTTCCAATATTTTTAAGAGCAAACCATGGCAATGTTGACTCCGTTTAGAAGAATTTGATCCAGCTTTGTGATGCGCCGTCCTTCAGCTGTGTTTTCACTATGAAAAGATATTGGTTAGACATTGAGCTTAGAGTTTTATTTCAACAACTGCACTCACTATTCAGTGACATCCTCGAGGACCATGTCTACACACAAAGAAACAAGTTTTCGTTAGAACCTATGCTTATCTGATATTTGTCACACAAAAGTACTTACTGACAAAGTCGTCAAATCCAAGCAGCGTTCCTACCAGCTCCTTATCCGTCTTCATGATAATGTGGATTTTGGAGCCAATGCATTTGTCGATCAATTCTGCAACAAAAAGTGAATAAGTGATCAGCCGTCGGGGGAAATAAACAAACAAACAAACCAAGAGGAAGAATCGTCGACGGATTGGAGACCGGCGTTGCTGTAGCCATTTTCTTGGTACGTGATAATTCTGTCAAATGTTTTGCTTGAATCTCACGTGCTGTTTTGATGAAATTAGTGTTTGAAAAAAATCGCTTCAGATTTTTTTTACAAAAAAAGTGACAAAGAGAACCGGCATAAACGACGTTACAGCACCGTAGAAGTGACAGCAACTTGGCCATTCTCAAAACAATCCATTTGAATGAAGTAAATATCAACTTGCAGACTCGCCCATCTGCACCACTACACCCCCGAAAATGTCTCTTCTTGACGTAAGCGATCTCTACGATGGTCTGAAGATGTTGTTACTAATTTGTATTTACCATTGCAGGAGGTTCATCGTGAGATCAAGTTGTTCATGAAGAGATTTGACAATTTGATTGCTGTCCTCGTTTGCGACACAGAAGGTGCTACCATTGCAAAAGGTGTGCTTTTGAATCTATTGTCTTTGAACTAATTTTCTAATAAAAGAGTTGCTTTGTAGTAATCAACGAGCAGAAGGGTGAATCGCTCTTGCAGTGCAACTTTCTCCTTCAAAACCTCATCAGTTGCAGCGAAAATGTGGCCAAACTTGAGCTGGGGGAGTGCAAGAAGATTGCCTGCCAGTACGACGAGTTTCAGATGGTCACCTTCTACAAGGATAAGCTCGTCGTGACGCTCATCGCCAACAACCAAATTGAAACTGGAACACTAATGTCCCTCGAAGGCGAATTCAAAGCCATTTGCGATGCAGTCCTCTCAGAGATTAAAAACATAATCTAGATCATTTTTACCCAAGTTTCCTTCAACCTTCTTTTTCTTCTTCCTGTGATACGAGGAATCAATTAAACTAACTATTCAAGCGTAAGCACACAACGTAGTCCTTTTATTTAAGTAATGAAAATCGAAGAAGTTCATTGTTTTGTGTGTGTATATAATCATATAGGAAACAGTAAAAGTTGAAAGTGATTGAATCAAAGCAAAGCGCGCCGTACTGATCTCTCGCTCTCTATTCTGACTTGGGATCAGTGTAGAGCTTTTCATTTTTATAAATCTTCTTCAAAATACAATAAGAACGAATGAGGCGAAATACTGCAAGCGAATTGGTTAAGATCATCAGCGACATGGAGATCAGCTTGTACCACTCGTAGCTTCGACAGAGCAGCACAAACTGGAAGAATATGACGATGAAGACGGTGGTGAGAAGTGTGATGAAACCACAGGAAGGGTCGGAGAAGACAATCTGTGTGGGGGAAGGACAGATGTTAGTGAGCATTTGAGTAGAGCAACACATTACTCAGTTACTTACGTAGAACCTGTAGTGCGACTGGTTGCCCGGCTCGGAGCAGGTCATGTTCGCCTCTGATTTGTAGTATTCTTTAGAGTGGCGCACCACGATTCCAGGGCCGTAAATGGAGGTGTCAGCCCACTGGAAGGAGGGGACTAGAGTGTTGCGCGTCTCCAGCTTCTGCCACTTGCCCAGATGCAGGGATGACTGATGGAGAATGTCGTAAAACTGCGGTGAGTAGAGGTGGGAGGTGAGCATGAAGAAGGTGCACATCCAGGTGACGGCGATGTGCTGCGTCGTCCAGAAGGTGTCGTACTCGTGATTGAGAGGCACCAGCGCCATCGGAACGAAGGAGCCGTAGTAGGCGACAAAGATGGAGCGAAAGATGATAAACTTCAGTCGGTCATTGAAGATGTTCTTCAGCTTCTCCACCTCGTCGCGGATGTAGAAGGGCGACGCATTGGTGCAGATGTGATTCACCGGGGGAAAGCACGCTGATATGCTGGTGGGCATGAGGAAGAAGTTGGCCAGTCGACAGCAGATCTCGTATTTGGTGGTGTTCGCATCGCGCACCCAAAAGTAGGTCCGAATGAGGCTGGTGTAGTAGAGGGCAGAGTACACCAGCAGCGGGTAGAGAAAGGTGAGCAGGCCGTAGAAGCTGAAGGCATCAAAGATCATTACAAGCAGGTAGATCTGCGAGTACATGTACACCACGCAAATGATGCCGGTAGAAATGTAAATGTAGAGATTTTGCACTCTCAGCGGAAGGTATTTGTGGACCTGCATAAATGACAACAAATCTGTTAGTAAACAAATCTCTCTTTTTCTCCCCACAACAAGTCGTTTACTTGCCTTGTAGAAGAGGTGAATGAGAAATGACTTGGTGATCATCGCAACGCACAGAAAGACAACGTTATGGTTGATCAGGTGGAAGTTCTGTCAGACGAAAAATGTTATTGTTAGCCTTGAACCCTAAAGAAGCCTTCCCCTTCCTTGTACGAACCATCGCATAACGCCGGTAAGTGTCACTCTGCCACCAGTAGGTGCGAAACAAGTTAAGGTACTGCGTGCACATGGCAATGATGAAGATGACAAATGTCTGCATCTCATACAGGAGCTCATTCTCATCTGACATTATCGGAATACTCTTGTGAATTGGAGAGACAAATTGATTCGCCTCGTTCTTGAATATGGTTGTGTACTGAAGTGTGTTGTAGCTGTTTGGCGGTAAAATCAGTGTGTTAACACAAAAAAGGAAATAACCTTTCAAAATGCATACCGATCATTTGAGGTATTTCGTGCCTTCGGCGTAAGCAGATAGAGCTTGTTACTCTTGCCCATTTTTTGCTGATCGGCACACGGGAAACTCGGTCAGATTGATAAAGTTTTCGGAAAGCAGCCAGCGAATGATACCACTTGCTACTCCAGAAAGTTGTCGCCAATATTCATGTGAATCCCTAATTAGGCTTGCTCACAAATTAGGCCACTTGACTACTAAACAAATGAGCTCCCTGGCAACAGTTTCCGATGGAAGAGATGTCAATGTGATTCTGTGATTCAAGCGAGGAGAGAAGACGAGAGAGGAGAGCACGACGACGCGATTGCGCGTGGAGAGCGAGGAGGTTCCAAAGTTGACTATTCCAAGCACAACTGGTGATGCAGTGCCGCAGAAGAAGAGTAAAAGGAGGAGGAAAGAGGGTGATTGGAAAAAATTCAGAATCTTGTTGGGAGAGCAGAACGAAAACAAGTGTGTTGATGAGAAGAGAGGCAGAACACGGCAGCAGCAGCAGTAGCACAGTGAACCGATGACGAGAGCTTCACAAGGGAGATTCTGAACACAGCTGACAAGGGCAGGCGGTTATTTAAGGGTGATCACTGACCAGAAGACGCCCAATCTTGACTGACCAGAACAAAACAATCTTTCGTTCTGATGAATCGCTCCGATGGGAAAAAGCGCAAAGGTGGCTAATCTGGGCGGCAGGTTGCACGCTGTAAACGTTAAGGTGACGCCGAGTGGCCGACTGACAGTGGGCAGCAGTCTCCTGTGGTGGTTTGTGCCGCCCAAAATCAACCATTTTGTAGAGCCATTTTCTCGGGCCCTGGTTCATTTGCCCGAGATAAAAACCTTATCAGAGCGTCCGACTTGAGCTGGACTACCAACTGAGACCAACAGTAGGGTGATCTACATTTATTAGTGTAGGACGTTCCCATGCTGGAGCAGTACTCTGGTGTGATGTAAACAAAGCAACGACGGCTGCAAGGCTGCTTCTGAAATCGAAGCAAAATGAAAGCAGTCCTTGTGCCGGAAGCTTTACTACCTCTACTAGATCATCGTTGTTGTAGATAGAACTATGAGCATCAACGATCATCAAACGGATCATCTTTATGTCGCCCTTCAGTGATCTCCACCCTTGAAAAAGTCATCACCAATTCTCATCTGTTTTCATTTAGTAGGTTAATTGCTCAAACAAAACAACTTCAACATCACCGGGTTGTCTTTCACCTATGGTATTGCCTAGTCTTCTGCAACTCTGTGTAGTCAAATCAGGCGAGTGCCAATCAGGCACGCATGCATACAAGTGTGCATGATCTGCCAGCCAGCCAGGTGCGCTATCAAGTTGATCAGAAATGCAATTTAAAACATTTTTTCCACGTAACGTAGGTGCTCTTTTAAAAGTCGAGTCTTTGATATGGTATTTTTAGAGTGATGTTCTCTCTCTCACACACACACATTCCCAGTGATGATAACTCTTTGCATCTACAGGCAACACATTTGTGTTAGTGCGCTATGCAAATGTCACCCTGGTCTGAATCTATTTCTGTGACCTCGACTCTCTCACTCCCGCTCAGCATCAACTAGACGGACAATTTTTCAGGCAGTCTGCTCATACTTTTGGTGGACCCTGAGATTGACGCACACACTTTGTGTGCATATTTACAGTGTTTTATTTCTAGTAGTCCAAATTCCGCTTCGTCATTTGCCCTGATCGAATCTGAAGGCAAATAAAGCTTTGAGCAGCCCACAATTTAGGAAAGTCCAAGCTATTCAAGGCAGTCCAACAGTCGAAACCAGCTGCAAAATCCTTTTGGGGAGAGTATGCAAATGTACTCTCACCACCACCACCACCACCACAGTCGCCGACAATAGCTATCAAATGTGCTGATGCACTGAGTTTAGTGAGCCACTGTGGCACTTTTATGTGAAAGAGGAGTGCGATAAAAATCTGTCAGCGACTCATAAATTGGCGGCCGGAGACATTCTCGCTCACAACACACATCAGTGCCAGTGCCGTTGACATTGACTCGGCAGAAACAACAGAAAATCTCTCAATCACCACCGATGATGATGCTGATGATGTTATCATAACGGTTCTCTCTTTTCTCTTTTGTAATCTCTAGGTACTTTTGTCTCAGTGGCCAAAGGCAACAGCAGCCGTCGTAGTTGTTGATCTCAGTACATCATCACCACCGCAATCACCATCACCAGACACTACCATAAATGAAGTTGTCTCTGTAAACTACTAGCACTCTGTCGAGTACTGCCATCCTCACTCACAGCAGCAGCACTTCATTTTCGCCTTCATTTTCGGTTACGTAACTGGTGCTGCATCCTTCTTTTCTTCCTTTCATCCATCAACTGCGTCGCTGCACCAACGCCTCGTACCAGGCGACTTTGTATTCTTCAATCCGTCGTGATCAGAGAGTGATCAACTCTACCAGTGATCAACTGTGGCGAAAGCCAGCTCTACACCAGCAGCACCTTCTCAAGTGTCCTTAATTGACCACAATTGTGAACTCAGCTTTGGTCAGCTCATTTTGCTCATCTCGTAGTCGATGGTCAAATCAATTGACTGGAAGATAGTTTCTGATCACTCTTTCCTTATCACTCATCGATCAAATCCGCTACCCTGGCGCAAGCGTTAAGCTTTTGGCCAACAAGCACGCTCAACCACCACCACTTTCTCCCCCAGTACTTATCAAGTTAGCTCGAATTACACGTCCAGTATTATACAAACGCCAAAACACGCAGCACTTGTCAATGAGAATACTGTGATAATCGTAACTAAACTGCAGCGACAGCTGAAGGAAGCGAACAAATCAGAACAAATCTCGATTTTGCCGAAATCAGAGACAGCAGCTCCTACTTAAGCTGTCCTCAATTGATCAGCTCGAAGAATCTCCTGCCCCACTCTTCCTTGGAACTTGCTGGTCAGCAGCCGTTCCATCGGCACTTTCAATAGCATTGCCGAGCAGTTTATCATCTCTGCTCCCCTTCTCACTTATCGTCCATCATTGCCGCATCATCACATGTAATCACGCTTTTTGGTTATTTAGCGCTCTGCTCCCGCCAACCAAATTGCCAGTAATCGGCTGGGCGCATCTCCGCTAAGCAGCAGCAGCTAACGAGGGTAATCTTCCACTACCGCCACCAGCGCACTACGACTACCACAAAGGAACGAAACCTCGGCCAACGATCAACGATCTATCACTTGAGAGTGCTACGACCTCTTCCACTTTATTCTTCTCTTTTAGTTTCATCTTTGCTCAGCTTCCTTATCAGCATTACTACCACTCCTGCAGTCCTAAATGGCTTACGGGGACGAGGAAAACTCCGAGTCGACCTGTGTGGACCTGAACGAGGGTGACCAGCAGTATTTGACCGGTAGCAATAACAACAACCGCTATGCCAAAGACCGCAACTCATCTTCCTCCTCCTCAGTGGAGGAAATTCGAGAGCTCGAGTCGGCGAAGCCGCCGATGGAAATTCGCTCCTACGGCATTCGCTATTTTCTGCTGCTTCTCTTCATCTCCCTCTCCATGACGAATGCCTTCCAGTGGATCGAGTACGCCATCATTGAGTCCTATGTGACGCAGTTCTGGAACGTCGAGTAAGTGAAGACACACGGACACGGGGTAATAATATTCAGCGGTTGAGCTAACCAACCCCCTTTTCCCCTTTTCCCCTGTAGCACCTTTTGGGTGAACTGTACGAGCACGGTGTACATGGCCTCGTACATCCTCGGCATCGTGCCCGCCACCTGGCTGCTCGACAAGTTCGGCCTCCGGCCCTGTCTGATTGTGGCCAGTCTGGGCAACGCCGTCGGCTCCTGGGTGAAGTGCCTCTCCGTCAATCCGCACTACTTCTGGGTGAGCATGGTCGGGCAGACGATTGTCGCCACCTCGCAGCTCTTCATCCTCAACATCCCGCCGCTGCTGGCCGCCACCTGGTTTCCCGCGGAAGGCGTCACCAAGGCGACCGCCTACGGCGTCTTTGGCAACCAGGTGGGCATCGCCCTGGGCTTTCTCATTCCGCCGATGCTCATGCCGCACGAGGCGGCGCCGGCTGCATCGAACACCAGCACTACCACCATTGCCAGTGTTCTACTGAATCAGACCTCAGCGGCCGTCGACAGCACCAGCACCTTCGACATTGAGGGCACCGGACGAGGCCTTCGCTTTCTCTTCTACGGCGTCTCCATCATCACCAGCGTCATCTTCCTGTTGATCATCGCCTTCTTCGAGAGCAAGCCCCAGCTGCCGCCCAGTGAGGCGCAGTTCTACGCGCAGACGCTCAACCACGAGCAGTCCTTCAGCAGCTCCATCATCTCCCTCTTCACCAATGCCAACTTCCTGCTGCTCTTCCTCAGCTACGGCCTCAACACGGGCGTCTTCTACGCCATCTCCACCGTGCTCAGTCAGATGATCAGCAATGCCATTGGCGGCGGCTTCGTCCAGGAGGGCGGCATGATGGGCCTGACCATCACACTGGCCGGCATCGTCGGCTCCATCGTCTGCGGATACATTCTCAGCTGTACGAAGCAGTTCAAAGGCGTCACCCTCTTCGTGTACGTCTTCTCGCTGGTCGGCACCATCGCCTTCACCACCGGCCTGATCATCAAGTCCATCTGGCTGCTCTTCATCGTTCCGGACTGCTTGGCTTCTTCATGACCGGCTACCTGCCCATTGGCTTTGAGTTTGCCGCCGAAGTCAGCTACCCGCAGCCGGAAGGAACGTCAGCCGGGCTGTTGAATGCCGCTGCTCAGGTAAGTGTTTCACTGTTTACTGAATTACAACTTGTTTACAAGCTAATTCATTGCAGATTTTCGGCATAATCTTCACATTTTCCTCTTCGGCGATCATCGAAAACTACGGACACCTTCAGGCGAACCTCTGCTTCATTGGGGCGCTGATTGTTGGCGTCATTCTAACGGTGCTCGTGAAGAGTGACCTCAGACGACAGAACGCCCACCTCTCGAATGTTTCGTCTGATCAGGCGGCAGAAGTTCCAGCCAATCTTCGACGGAACAGTGTCACCGTCTTCACATAAAGACAACTTGTGATATATTCAAAACGAAAGATCATCACCCTTTTCGATATGAACTCCTCCTAACTCACACCCTTGCATAGTGTAACTTATTTTTCTCATTGTTTGTTTTTACATTGACCATATTTTATAAGCCATTTTATCTCCTTCTACTGATGAATAAAGAAATTTTAATGCAACTTTTCAGACAAATGGAGTACAGAAGAGTAGTTTTATCCCGATACAGTGAGCTAGTGATTTGTGTAGTATATTTCTTTGAAAGCTAAAGCTTTAGTCATTGATGATGAGCTCCTCGATTCCCCAATCTTCGTAACTGCCATCGGGCAAGAATCGGCGAATTGTCAGTGGAATTTTTCGTTCTCTGAAAAAAGATAAAAAGGTTACACAATCTGCTTCTACTAGTGAAGCAATGGTAACTTACTTTAGTTCTTTCAGGGCAATCTGCAGTGGATCAGTTTCACCCTCCAACTCGACCATAATTGGAGCACACATGGCAATCTGCAGGGCTCGAGTTCCAAGCACCCGAGCCCGCTCGTATTTAGTCATGTACGGAGTTGTGATTTTGGCGGTTGATTGTCGATGTTGTACTTCACCGGACGGCAAAAACTCCACATTTTCGTCTCCACCGGCATTATCATCTCCCACGTCGTCGTCCACGGCGTCATCAAAATCGCCACCCATGTCATCCATTTCATATTCGTCGTCAGACATCTTTGCGGTTGTTCTTGAGATGAAACAAAGATGAAACAATCGGTAAAAGATAAACGTTGATCAACGTTTCAGGAGACAAACAACTGACTGACTGAAATCACAAAAGCCAAAACAAAAAATGCACACGCTGATCCCCTCCAAAGAGTACGTAACTAGGATGATTTTGGATTAAATCCCGAAGGATACTTTGGCCATCTAGAACTTTCTAATCATAAGTTTAAAAACTCTTGATTTGATAGTTTATTAATTTGCTAACTTTTAAACATATTTACAGTTTTGACTAATAAATCAATCGAGCTATTTAGTGGCGGTGCCCAAAGTGGGAAGAGCTGATAATCACTGGAACTTTTTAGCTTCTTGCAGCTCCTTCATTCGTCTAACCACTGTTTGGCCAAGTTCCTGGTCGGTTAGATACTTTTTCTTTTGTGCTGTCGACGGAGGTCCATAGCCACGTCCGTCAGTGTAACTCCAATCGTGCATTTGGTCGAGCCGATTTCGGAACCGTTTATGCTTTTCTCGCCACTCCCGCGAAGTAACGGAACGAGATGACGTTAGCACTGTCGCAGCTGGAGATAGCATCTTCACCGTCATTTTTGAGCTAGACAAAGTGACCAGAATCGCTGCACGCTGTACGGCTGACATTTCGTAGTTGTTTGAAAAGATTTTCAAATTGGAAATGATCTTGGTGGTCAAGTAAAGTGGTCCTGTAAAGTATTAAAAAAGAAAATTTGTAAGATGATCTTTAAATTATTCATCATCAACTTGATAAAATCATACCTGAACGCGATTCAAAATCAACAAAATCGGCAAGTAAACAGAACTTGATTCCAAACAAAAATACAAAACACAAAATCACATGTGATGATCCTTTCCAAAAAACTTTTCTTGACAGACAAATACGCGCGAGAAAGTTTCTTAATATTTGAATTTTGATTCGCTCTAAAATGACTCATTCAAAGTGGCCAACCTGCTAATCTTTCGTTGTTGTCCCTTTCTAAAAATCACGTGGTGACGGACAAAAACAAGCAACCGTCAACTTGATTGACGAATTTTATTTTTTAATTTTGCTGACCTTTTCGGCGTGAGTTTCGTCATCTTGCTTCAAATCTCGCTCATCCGAAGAACCTGAAGATCGTCTCAAGATGGAGAAACCACAAAACGAAGCAGGAATGATGCAAGTTGTCAACGGGCCTTGCAATCAGTTTGGCAACTATGTCATAACTGACTTGAAGCAGTTTTGCGCCGACAACAATCTGGTCATCCTCACTACGACTAATCCGAACATCCGATACCGCAACATCAAACCGTATCCGTCCAGCAAAGTTGTGGCCCGAGTTGTTCCGCCAAAAAAGGTGATCGCAAAAAGCAACCGCAGCAAAATGATTACTAGTGTGCCTTCTTCGTCTAAAGTGATCCCTTCAAATCCCAAAGTTCCAAAAGTTCCTGCTCCGTCGACTTCAGATGATACTAAAATGACCCTGAAAGACGCATCTTCAGATTCCAAACGAAAGCGAGTCTTCTCAAAAGAACTCCGCTGCATGCTGTACGGTTTTGGGGACCACCAGGACTCCTACACTGAAACGATTGATTTGGTTGAAGACCTTGTTATGAAGTTTCTGACTGACGTCACAATGCGCGCCTACAACTTTGGCGCCAATGACCGCGTCTCCGTTCAAGATCTAATGTTCGTTTTGCGCAAGGATGCTAAAAAGTTTTCTCGTCTGAAAGAGCTCATGGAGATGAACCACGAGCTTCGTGAGGCTCGCAAGGCTTTTGATGAGGTCAATTTCGCTGAGCTGCCTGAATAGCTGCTATTTACTAGGTGATTTACGCCTCCTTCAAGAGTACCTTTTTCCGATTTATTTTTCTGTTTGTCCACACACACATCAGTTACAGTTTGCAGGTAGCCTTGTTTCGCAATAGTTAGGACTGGAATAAAAAATTTGTTTATAATGTTAATTGCACATTTACGAAACTTTTTTTAACACGAGATGCTTCAGAGTGTTTTGTGGTTGCTTTGTGACGCTTGGAAGAGTAAAAGCATATGAATTTGTAGAAAGCGTTGACCTCGAATGAACAAATGTACAAATGAACCGGACGAGCAAGTTAAAACAGTGAATAGAAGATATGAAGGGGAACAGTCGTAGTAATAAAAAAGGGGAAATGGTA
Source organism: Tyrophagus putrescentiae (assembly GCA_024499935.1). Taxonomy (NCBI): domain Eukaryota; kingdom Metazoa; phylum Arthropoda; class Arachnida; order Sarcoptiformes; family Acaridae; genus Tyrophagus; species Tyrophagus putrescentiae. The sequence goes on along the minus strand of JAMZRA010000001.1, from coordinate 4,596,818 downwards.
GGATAGGATAAAGAATGATTTGCAATTGGCAATCAGTTGTTGTTGTTGACACGCAGAAATATCAAAGCCTGTGTACGAATAAAAACAAGATTGAAGAGGAAGGATGAACCTTTTTGGAGCAATAAAAGTTGAGTTAATCGGCGATTATTTCCCGCATAGGTGAAGCGAAGTGAAAGTGTAAGTGAGCGATTGAATGAATGAATGGTGGTGGTAAGTTCGGTGGAATGCCATCAGCCTTCATCATCAGAAGCAGCCTTTAGAATCCCGAGACGACTCCGTAGGCCTCCAGCGTGGACATGAGCAGGTAGAAGACCCACAGGCCGACGAAGCAGAGGACGGTGCTGACCTTGCCAGTCGGGAGCCGCCCAGCTCGCCGCCAATGTAGTACCGGCGGAAGATGAGCACCGCCGAGCAGACAAAGGCGCAGATGCAGAAGAGCGTCACCGAGTAAGAGAGGTTGCCTGGGTCGACGTGGAAGCCACCTGGAGTGCCCTTAAAGGCGTGGTAGATGGCGGCCACCGTCCAGGCGAGGCCAATGCCCAGAAAGACGTTCACGGCGTTGCTGCCGGTGACGTTGCCAATGGAGGCGTCCGCCCGCTCTTCATTCTCCGCGGCGATCTTGCTGGCAAAGGTGTCCGGCACTGAGGTGCCCAGGGCGACCAACGAGATGGCCGTCACCGAGTCCTTCAGTGCACCGTGGAGCCAAAGTGCGAGGCGAGGTCGTTGATGAAGGAGGTGAGAATGCCAATGACGATGATGGAGACGATGAAGCAGGCCCAGCCGTTCCAGATGGTCGGCGGCGGGACAAAGGCAAAGAGGAGCTTCCAGAAGAGCATCAGGTAGTGACAGCAGTAGTCAAAGGCGGACTTGGGCTCAGCCTCGGCCTCCTTCTCGCCGCCATCGCCGCCGCCGGCGCCACTGCCGCTGCCGGGGCTGGCTCGTTCCGGCGACCGTCGACTGGGCGACTCGCCCTGGTCGTAGCTGAGCGAGGAGGCACTGCTCAGGTGGGGCACACGCATCACCCCGGTCAGCTGGTTCTCCCAACTGCTGGCCCGGGTGCCCGCCTTCCACTTCCGACGGCGCATCAGCGCGTCCACAACCTTTTGAGAAAAAAACAGTTTAAGTTATACAATTTCGAAATCAGCTACTCTCTCCTTCGTACCAGTTTAAACTCCTTCGACTCGCGAATGCGAATCATGCACTTGGTGAGGTCGCCCAGGCGGGGCGCTCCGCGCACGTCGGTCACCTTTTCGTCAGTTCGCCGTGGCTCGCCCAGCTCCACGTAGAAGATGGAGTTCATTTCGTACTGGGTGTTGTTGATAATCTCCAGGGTGATCTCTTTCTGCGTCTCATTGTTGTGAAAGTGCACCTCGCCCTCCGCCTCGACGTAGTCCATGCCCGGTCGGGCGGTGGCGGCGATGGTGCGGTAAGGCACCGAGACAGAGCCTCGGGCGCCGCAGTACCGGTTCACCACCAGCCGGTACACGCCGATCGTCTCCGGAATTTGGAAGACATTGTTGAGGAAGCCGAAGATGCCGCTGTGGTCGTCGTCGAGAATGTTCACCTTCGCCTTCGGTGTCACCACACGAATCTCCGGCCGTTGGCTGGTGTCCACGGCCGCCGCCTGGTAGTGCGCATTGGTGATCACCACAAAGAAGTGCTCATCGTCCTCAAACTCGTCGTCGTTGATGATGACAATCTCAATCTGCTTGTGCGCCTCGCCCGGACCGAAAACTATCTGCCCGCTCTTGGCGACAAAGTCAGAGCCGGCTTTGGCGCTGGCGCTCTCCGTTTCGTAGTTCACGACAATGGTGGAGGCCAGGTCGCCCAGTCGAGTCAGCGTCAGGCTGACCTTGCCCACGTTCTCCATTACAGTGTATTCCATTGGATCAAAAAGAATGTCCACCGTCACCAGGCGGTGGAGGTGGTCTTCGCGGGCGCTCTGGTCGTCCAAACTGGACAACCGAGCCTCCGACACCGGCACATTGTCCAGACTGCCCTGGACGTCGGTGTTGCTGCCGAAGTACCGTCTCGAGGCGATGATTCGATAGTAGGCGCGGCTTTTTGGCTCCAACTTTATAATCTCATTGCGAGCCAGCGTTTCAATCTCATCGGCAGTCGCATTCGGGTACTGCTGTTTGACGTACTTTAGAATCTCAATCACATTGTCCCGTTGGTCTTCGATGATTCGCAAATCCTCGTCACTGGCATCAATAAACTAAAACAAAATGTTAGATAAAGTAAATCTAAAGAGTGAGCTCAACAAACCTTTAAATTTTTGTGCACCGGACCAGGCAGATCGACTGGCATCGCGTTGTCTACAGTTCCATTTTCAATAGCATTCTCTCCGTTGCCGATGGTAGTCAACTCGACCTTCTCTGCGTCATCACCCTCTTCCAGTTTGCTTGCCTTTCCATTTTTTGCCGGTGAGCTCTTATTGAGGTTGATGTGCTTCTTCATGTACTTGTAGAAGAGCAGCCGCCGATCGGCGATGTACGCCAGGCCGACGGTGAGGAAGAAGAAGCCCAGCGTGACCAGACCCTCCCAGACCTCAATCACCCCCGGGCTAATCCACACGAGAATGGCCAACATCCACACGTAGGCGAAAATGGAGAAACTGAGCGTCACAATGAAGACACGCAAAAACTTGATCTTCTTCAGCTGGCCATCGGGCACTGCCCACACGCACACCGCAATGATGATGAACATGTTGAAGGCGGCAGAGCCGACGATGGTGCCCGGACCAAGGTCGCCCGCTTTGAACTCCTGAGCGTAGATCTCAATCACCGAAAGCATGATCTCCGGCGCGGAGGAGCCCAGCGCCATCAGCGTCAGATTGGAAACGGTCTCATTCCATATGCGCACCGAGATGATCTCCTTGCTGCCGTCCTTCTTCCGCACGACCACGTCCTGCTCCTGACTGGTAATCTGCTCGATGGACAGCATGAAGCGGTCGGCGATGATGGCCACGCCGACGAACATGTAGATCAGCGCCAAGAGGTAGACGATGCCGTGGAGGACGATGGTCAGCGCGGTGCCATCCGACTGCCAGCACGGCAGAAACAGTCCCGGATTGCAGTTGAAGACGTACGGGGAGGAGAAGGCAAGTGAGTGGTTTGTCGATTGGGTGGGCACGGGCGCAATAATGCTGCTCTCTAGGTTCGAGTACAGAGAGGGGTTTGCCTGACCGAGCAGCAGCTCAGAGCCGGCCGATTCGGCCGCACGAAGGAGAACGCCGGCGATGGCGCTCGGCGTGACATTGCCGATGGCAGAGGATAGCGTTGTCGTGAAGGTGCTGCTGTTGATGGTGTTGCTGCTTGCTGCTGCTGCTGAAGTTGCTCTCCAGCGACGACACTTCAGGTATACTCCTGATAGTGGTGGTGGTGCTGGAATTCATTTTTGATTATGGTCGTGGTGGGGAATGTGGTGATGAGCTTTGATGATGAAGTGAGTTAAGTTGGAAGTCGTCTGCTTCCAGGAAGAACACTTGCGGCCTCTACATTCCAGCTTCTTATAGTATTGTTATTCGGTTGTCTCATAAGTTGGATGATCTATAAAAGCTATCGTTCACTTATTATTCCGGCACCAAGGGTATGCTATGATGATAATAATAAAAGGTGATGATGATGATGATGATCTGTAATGATGATAAAAGTATGGAGCATGTGTTTAGAGGAGCGATTCACATTTACAGAAAAGACGCTTTTTGCCTGACCAACGCTCACATAGCCGCACACACTTGGAGACAGGCGGGTGGTAGCAGAGCAGCAATCTCAAAGTCAAAAGCTGCTGCAATCTCTGATCAGTATACGTAAGCAGTCTTATCAGTGCACACACATGTGTATGTAGAGTGACCATGTCTATAAAATAAATGAGTGAATGGTACAGGCGATAATTGGGCTTTACACAGGCTGCCTAGTGTTGGTGTGTGTGTTGCTGCTGAAAAACCAGCATCAACCGAAGGGGTCAAACTAAACCAGTCATCAGGGCTCAGGTCGCCTGCCTGGTGCGATACGGTGACTGATAAGGGCATGGCATGGCACTGTCAACACTTCAGAAACACTACAAAAACAGAGCCAGATTTTGGAATGGATGGTGGAACTTGATACGGCCTGAACAGTGATAGAACTGTGAAGCCAGTCAAGTGAGCTGTACAAAGTGCAGCTGACGTGCCGAGATGGCAGTGGAGATGACTGCGCGGAGTATCGCTGTGTCGCTGATGTTGCTCTTTGAAGTTTTGTTTGCATCACATTCGAGTTTAGGTCTTCTTTTTTCAGGTCTCAAAATCACCGCCATTCGGCGGTAGATAGAGTGAATGAGCGAGAGAGTGAGCGAAGGAAAGAAAATAAATAATAAATAAAAGAGCAGTGACAGTGACGGAGCAAAGGCACACAAGTAGCTGTTGCTAAGAAAGAAAAGAGACAGAGACGCTGCACTCGCTGCACAGATTGATTGAACTGATACGGCCAGACAGAGACAGGGTAAGTAATAGTTGTCCTTGACAAACAGTGCACACATGCAAACTTCCAAATGGTACAACAGCAGCAGCTTGTGTGTACAGTGTACACCGGGGCAAAGTGAAGAGGCCAGGATTGGAGGAGGATAATAGGCAAACAAGCAAGTTGCTGCTGTTTGAAAATGTACGACGGCCACAGGAGACGGAAGGACAGTCGACTGAAACTAGGAAGCTATCTAGTTGGCTAGATGGCATTGTCAGTGGCCAAGTAGCTTGTCAAGCATGATGCACACTGAAGTAAAGAAAACAAAAAAGACTCGAGGGACCAAAGCAGAAAAAGCAGCCAAAGAAGAAGAGGCGCACATATCCTGCTTGCTGCGATAACGAGCGAATTAATTGTCGATCATTACACACTTTGCATGCATTTGCATACTAAGCACCCTGCTCAAAATGATGGTACGGCACTGCACTGGTAAGGTGCAGTCGGTTCGGATGGGTAACATTAGGCGGGAAGCAATTACTTGACAATTAGAGGACAAATTAAAAGTGTCCGGAGAGGAAAAAAGTTTTGTCAACTGCTACGGGTGATGGTGGTGATGATGATGGTGTGTCGGTGTTGATGGATACTGAAGTAAGGAGTAGGGGACGGCGACCTTCAGAGACGAGTGACTAAATGATCACCAGTGGCAGTATCGTAACTTATACCAGAAAAACATTAGGACATTATAGCCGCCGGTGTGACACTAAAACACTGAAATAAATAAAGTGTTCCCTGATCATCAAGGCCGGGTGACATGAGGGAGATGGAGGGGACAGACTATATCGCCGTTCTCATTCTCTCAGCAATCTAAGCTACTCAGAAGACGGTGTTTTTATTATTTATGGCACACACACACACTTTCTTCTTCTTCTTCACACCGTTTGCATTACATTACATTAGTGGTGCGGCAATAATGTTATTGCCTAGCCACTGCCACTGTCGCCGTTGTGCAGTTGCAGCAAGGTGGAGAGTGGGTCTCTGAGTCAGTAGTCAGTCTGACTGAGTGCAATAGAAATAAATAAAAAAGGTAGTGCTGATTTGTGCGTGCGTCTGTGGTGAAGGAAGGAAGGAAGGAAAGACATGGATGACAGGCATGGATGCATGCATGCACTAGCACTAGCACACATCGCTGGAATCGCCGTCATCGATGACTGTGCTGCAGAAGCACTGGAAGACGCCGTACAACTGTCAGGTTACCACAACTCTTACCTTTGAGCAAGTAACGGGTAGAGTAGTAGAGTTGTGGAGTTCGTGCACCATTGTCTGGACGACACTGTTGGAGGAGAATGCGATGGAGAAAGAGAGGTCGGGAAGCACTAGATCACAGCAGCAGACGCGGCGACGACAGCAACAACATCTGAGGTGCAGTTGAAGCTGTTGTTGGCTGGCAGCCGAAACGAGGTGCGGCTGAAGATGCAGTGGAGTGCAGCAACAGCAACATCAGCAACATCTCATTTTGTTTGAAGTGACAGTGGCGATATCTTTGCAGTACGGCGGGCGCCAACTGATCTCAAATTGGTGGTCGATAAGCGTGGCCATCGCTGCCTTTGACAAGTGACGCTGAGAGCAGAGCAAATCGAGCCGTCGTGCATCTCAACAATGATCGGCATCACCACCAAAGCACCAGAGAGAGACCACAACCGGAGTGTTGGAAAGAGGCTCTCTTTCTCTCATTCTCCTGCACTCACTCACAAACTCACTCATCAACCGGTGGTTGGTGCGCGCTGCAGTGTGGAGAAGACTGCCAACGTTTGTTTACGGCAAAAGTTGGCGATCCTGCAGTTAGGAAAAAGAGAAAGAGTGTGACTGCAGGTCGCACTCTTCTCTCACTGCGTGTGTGTGATCACAGACACCACTGAAAGTAGTAGTCTTGGTTGGTTCGCAGTCGACGCATTGGCTGAGACTGAGTCTGAGGCTGCTGAGTCGTGGCTGCTCTGACGGCACTAAAAGAGAAGACTGAGAATGCAGAAGAAGAAGAAAGCCACTGGCGAACGGAGCGAACTGTGGTGGTGGTGGTGGGAAGAGTGGGTGAGTGAGTGAGACGAGCCAGCACGATTCTGCAACCAGAAGAATCAATGGCGACAGAGCAATAGAATCGATAGGACCTAGCGGGAGGTGCAGTGCAGTGGTGTGGTGCAGCCTGTCTGCAGTCTCCCTCTCCTCAACTGGCTGTCTCTTTCTCTTTCTCTCTCTCATTCGCTCGTTGAGACTGCTCCACCGGTGCCCGGCGTCGACTGTGACTGAGACAATGTACGATCCCAAACGAGAGGGTGAGTGCGAGAGTGAAAATAGAGAATGGGAATAAGAGGCAGCACAGGCTGGCACTTTCTCTCTCCCTTTCCCTTTTCCTTCACTGAATTCGACAGTGTGTGTGAGTGCAGCCAGTTGGGGGTAGTTGCAGATGCTGCTGTTCATTGAGCTGATTCGGGTGCTGTCGCCTTTGCCGCGTCTTGGCGCCATCTTTGCCGCCTGCATTGCCTGCTTTCCCTTTCCTTTCTCTTACTCTATTGGCATGTAGTCTGCAGCAGTGTGCACATTGTGCGGCCACAATTCCTTAGAGGCCTCAGCCGTCGCATCATCCGCTGCCGGCTGGGCGCCGTTCACTTTGCAACTTTCATCTGGGGTGACATCGATTGACCGCAGTTAGCCTCATTCACTGCTGCTGCTGCTGCTCTTTCACTGCCGCCGATGCCTATGCTGTTGCCAATGCTGCTGCTGCTGAACGCCTTCTGTCGCCTCTGTGTCTCCGTCGCTGAAGTCTGTCGCCGATTAGTTTCAATTGAATTAACGCGCGCGCGCTCGCACATAATGGCCCATTCTATTTCATGTTCAATGGCGGCAGTGGTGGAATTGCTGTAAAAAAGCTGCGCATCCAAATAAAGTGTCTGTGGATTAGACAAATGCGCTCCGCTGCCTGCCAGATTGGCTTCGATTAAACTTTTTCTTCCTCTTTTTTTTCAACTGGCAGACAAACGCTGAAAGGGGGCATCCGTTTCTCAAAGTGGCTTTGAGTACACACACTGACGCACAGCACATATCTCACTGTCTGTTTGTTTTCAATGAGTGTCCGAACCAAGGAAACAAAAAAGTAGCTAAGCTGAAACGCACAACTACTTTTGCTATCGGCAGCAGCCGCAGCAGCAAGTGCACCCGAATCGCCTCAGCAGCATCGAAACTAGCTGGCCATATCATTTGGGTCGATCGCACATTTTGCTTAAATAAACACAGAAGCGGCGGCGGCGGCTGCAACCAGAGCAGTGTGGGCATGAAGTGTGCGGCGGTTCTCAAGGAACGGGTAATGGCGAGGCACACAGACACACACACAATCGGCAAATATTTACTCGTCCAGAGGATGCTCATTACTACTGTTGCCAGCATTCATTCGCCAGCAGCCATCTTTTTCTCGATCTCTCTTTCTTCTCTTAAGTGGAGTAGAAAAGTAGAGCACAGCCAAAGCTTCAATCGACTCTGTAGTCTGTAGTCTGCGTGAAATGGATTTCAGATAATATAGTCGCCTAATTAATTCACTGCAGACAGGGCAAGACAGGGCACTTCTACTACGGAAAGTTGTTGTTGTTGTTCGCTCAGTGAGTGGGACAGAGATTCAAAGGAGGACTATTAGTGAACTCCAAGTCCTCCTTCCACCCTCAGCTCACTCTCTCTCTCTCTCTCTTTCTCTCTCTCATTGCACCCAGCAAGGACCCACACTAGAACGTTATAAATAGAATCTGCGCTCGATTAGAAGAGGCAAGGAAGCAAAATGCGATGAAGAAAATAAATGTTGTCTGGTCGATTGGCAGATCCAATAGAGTAGGGGCTGTCACTGCACAGATAGAGTATGTGAAGGCATTTCACTGCTTGTCTCTTCGTTCTTACTCAAAACGTTTGGCCCTGCTCGCTTCTCGTTGTGTCAGTGGAGTCAAGAATTTGCAAAAACGAGGGATTCAACCAGGATGCCATGTCGTAAGTCCCTCTCCTTCCACTGAAGTTGAGCGGCAGTTCCAATTATGCAGTCAAGCAAGTGGCGGCGTGTGCATATAAATGGTCGCAATTAGTCATCACCGTCACAGTCTCGGGTATTCGGGCAGCCTTCACTGTTCCAGTGCCCAGCCGTACACACACACACATAGACCATTTGGTCGTCACCGAATGTTCCCGGTTTCTGCCTCTTCTGGTGCAGCAGCAGCAACAGCAGCAATTACCAGATTTCCTGTCTTCGGCCTGCACAGACCCCGTTTCACTGTCGGTTGCCTGTTACTGAAACTGAAACTGCTGAAATAGTAGCTGAGAAAAAGTGACTGCTGGCAATAATATAACATAACAAAGTATTATTATACAGCAAAATGTGTTCACTTTCCTCATGCACACTGCACTAGTCTTTTCCACTATTCTTCGCCATGGCAGACTGACGTCAACGTGGGGAAAGAGGGAAGGGGGGAAGATAAAGACACTGCTTTTATCGGTACGACACAATGGCGCTGAAGCAGCTGTAGCAGCAGTGCACTGCTATTCCAAGTAGTTAAACTGTAAACTGCGATTCTAACAATTCAGCGAAAGTGAAACACTGCCGACAGCTGCAATGAAATGCGCCGTCACAGCCACTACCGTTGTGGTCGTCAACGAGAGAGCACTCTCTTCCTCAGCCTCCAGCGCACACCGTCACCAGGAGGACACCACAGGCAATCAGAGAATGACTTATCAAGGCTGCAAATGGGGCCAACACAGCTAATGAGTTAATTCGCTTAGTGTCAGTTTATTGCTTTCCCGTCCCTCTCTTTCTCCCCTTTTCTCCCTTTCTCTTTGGCTAATCAATGTCAAACACGGTCTAATCAGAACATGAAGGACGACGCCAGGCAGCACTACCCGCATCACCTCATTCTCTCTTTTCTACAGTTGGTGTTGATTGCCCGGGCAAGACACGGCAAGACCACTGATGACTGCCATCCGGTGGCATCATTCAGGTGGCGACTTTTTTCCTTTTCTGCACTGTACAGTAGAAAAGGCGACAACATATAAAGCAGCTTTTGCTTGACCCTTTGCGCGCTAATGATACTGCCAATATAAACAGTGTTTTGTACTTACAGTGAAAAGAAGAAGCTGCTTTTCAAAAGCGGGTTTCCCCTGGCAAAGTTGAAGGCAATTTATTTGCGATAAATAAAGAAAAAAAGTAACACAAGTGTTATTGGAAGCACTGCACTGGTGGTGGTGGTTCTGGCACATCCGGAGAAGAGCAAAAGCAAAAGCACACTGACTACGACATCGGTAAGGCAGGTTGCATTGCAGGCAGCAGCGATGCAATGTAATTTGTTGCACTACCGGCTAAGTTGAATGGCTCACTCAGTAGACTCTGCAGCTGCCAGTGTTGTACTCTTAATTAATCAACACATTCTCCCTCTTTCCTTTTCCTTCGCACTTTAGTCACGACTAATTTTGCTGCTGACTGCACTGTGGCCACGCACGAACGTCTGGACGTCTGGACGGCAGACACTCCAGCAGTGAATAGTAGTAGTTGTCTTCACTCAGGGACACTCCAAATATGGAGCTCATAAGCCGATGAACGACCGGTGAAATGGCATGCAAACGTACGGTTGACACTGTACTGACTTTGCCTCTGGAACACAACACTCGCCAGAAGCAAGATTTGAGTAGGTGTCAGCAAGGAGAAAGAGAGAGAAAGAGAACGAGTGAAAAAGGAGAAGAATGAGACAAAACAGTGTGCGTGAGGAAGATGCCCCAGTGGCCAGGTAGAATGTGTCCGCATCGATGCTCTGCTGAGTTTGTGCTCTTTGGCTTTCTTTTTTGCCACTTTCCACTTGTCGTACTTAACTGGAATTTGCCTGTTTGGTGTTGGCGGAAAAGAATATTGAAAAAACAACAAAAAGAAGACCCCCTAGGTTGAGTGAATGCGATTCAAGTGGCACGATCACGATATTAAAAGTTTGCCATCGTCAATGACACACTACCGGTTCACCGAGTTTGAAGGGCACTCACGCACTAGGTTGCACTTTAAATTGAAGATTTTGAGAAAATGGTTAAGATGCAGTGTGTATAGTCTAAAAGTCAGATTCAATTGAGAATATTTTTAAAGTGCTTATTAGATTTTGCGACGACTAGCTGAAAAGCATCGTTTGCACTTATGCACAGGCGCTTTACAGCTGCCATAATGCTCTATAATTTGCCAGCACCCTAATCTCCCTACGTTCACTGCAAAGCGTTGCATCTCTCAAGATGTCTGAATCTTGTCTTGAATGAAAATTGTATGTCTTGCGATAATTGAGAATGGCGCACGTCATTGCGCCGCTTAGATTGCCCGCAATTGAAGATAAAAGCACATATAAAATGCCTCAGCTGTCGCTGAAGACTAGACAATAATAACAATGGAAATAGACATTATCAAAAAAGAGAAAGTAAAAGACTCTAATCTAATCGGAGCTAATTAGGTTAACATCTGTCTGTCTGTGGATGCTGCTGATCTGTCAGTGTGTTTTGAAAAGAGGGAATATAAAAAGTGTTTTAGATAAGCTTGCTAAATCTGGTTTTGAACAAATATTAATCTGACAAAAAACAAACGTGATTAGTCTGTTGAGAACAAAAATGCTATATGAATGCACATTTGTTGAAAAAAGAAGGCGATTAAAACTTGTTGTTAATTGTCTTTGACAACAAAGAAAAGGAGAATTTCCTCAGCACTGAAAAAATAAATAAAAACACATTTCTAACTTTGGCAATGTTACACGTTGATAATGAAAAAGAATGAGATAAACGCATACCAATTGTGGTTGCCGCTGTCTGGACGCAAGATCTGTTTAGAGCAGACACAAGAGTTGTTGATAGGCGAGGTGTGCTGATTACCATTAAGGGCAGCAATGGGAAAGGTGACAACTGCTGCTGATGAAAGATGTGCTAATGGCGATGGTGGCTAATCGATGAGAGAGTTAGCGGAATTAAAGGTGACAGACGTAGGCGTGAATGTAATGGCAATGGAGTAGAGCAGTGAACAGGTGATGACGTCAATGGCTGCCACAATGATCTGCTCATCATACTCCTCTCTCTTTTCTTTTGCTTTCTCCGACCTGTCACTTGCAACTAATTACCAGTGATTAGCACAATCACTGGCACAACCAGAAGCACAGTACACTGACAAAAGTAGACTGCTGTTGTTGCTGTTGCTGTCGCTGATGGCACTTCAGTGTAAAGTAAACAGTTGCTGATTAGGTATAAGATGTAGGGCTGTTGTTTGTGTTCCTAAGCAGTGTTCCTTACCAGGATGGGATAGTAGGGGCTGTCCTGCTGCAATTCAATTTAATAACCCAAACTGATTGCGCCGCAGTGGCACTGATGCTGGTGGTGGTGGTGGTTGTAATAATAGTAGCCGTCAAACTGAGCAAACTGAGCACATGCTGGAGCGACTGTTGGCCGGCAAGACGGTCGCCTCGGTGGCAGTTCTGGCAGTACTGCTGCTGTTCTGTTCGTCTGCACTATCAGGGTCCGATGTCGGCGGCAGTGTCAGGTTTGCACCACTGCAGATCGAGTCGGCGCGATTGCCGATGTGATGATGTTCACCGATGCATGGCGCCCGGTGGCTCTCCTTCCGCCGTCTGTGTCCTTCTCCTCCTCCTCCTTCTTGCTAGTCAACTCGTATATCCTTGCCCCCTTCAATTGTTGTCTCCGTCTGGTCGTCTGCCACTTCGATGGCCTTGTCCACCAGTGCGCACGGCATTGTTTGCAAGCGGACACATGCACAGAACTAATCGACTGTTCGTGTCACCATTGTCAGTGGAAACATGACACATGCACTCCTCGAGACAGTGGAGGTTTACTTCTGCCCATCTGCTTTTGAACACAGGGTCACCGATGAACAGGTGACTACTGTGAGAGTTCGTTAGAGAGAAAGGATGATCAGTAGTGCTTGTTCAGCAGGTCATAATCAATATACTACAAATACAATCAGACTGTGCTGGTTGATGAAGACAGATAACATAGGTTCACTCAACAGACGCTGACGAAGTCGCTCTGTAATGAAGCACGTTCACAATGATGGAGAGAAAGAAGAAGAAGAAGAAAAAGCCATTGAAACAATTGAATGATGAGCGGACCGGTTTGGCCGGTGCAGTCTGCGCCGAGTACAATGGAAAATACCCTCACCAAGAGTAGACACCTGTCTGAGAGCAAATTAATCTGTCCCTCTCGAGAATTTGTTCACATAGTTAGGCTGTTGGAATGGCTTTTTATTGCCTTTTTCAACCTTCTAAGAAGAAACTGCACAGTCCAAAAAAGGTCTAAAGTAGCTGCACGTACACTCTTCTTTACTTTCATTTCTAAATAGACAAATTTAGTTATGTCACTGTCACTGTCCGTCAAACAAGTCAGCCAGTCACTCTCTTCGTGTGCCTCACCTAAATGCCCAGAATTGATTGCGTTAACGATTTGGCTCCCTCTCCCAAACTATAGTAGTTAAACTCAATTTCCTCAACCAGCGGGAATGACTAAAAGTTTTGCGTGACCACTTTCTTTGGCAAACAATGATCAGAAACTAGCACACCACTTTTCCTTAGATTGCATTTGCTTGTCTCTGCAATGTGTGATGACGGCATTCTGTTCCCAACGACTTATGTGCCCGGTCGCTCCGGAGTACGGAAGCTGATTTTCATTTCAGCACAAATATAAATTGTTTGCTGCCTTATGAAAATATCCATTTTCCCCGCCAATCATCAACACTCAAGCACAAAGAAAGAGTGCGAGAGACAGACAAATGACCAATTGAAATAATTGAAGATACTGAAACCAGGAAAAGAAATCAGCGATAAAGAAGCGTCCTGGGGAGGGCGCCGCAACTGCTGCCACAACGAGGAGCACAGCCTGAAACCGATCGATTTTCAATTCGCCAATAATCGAATCGCATTTCATTGGGGAAATTAGAACGATCTCGCCTGAACGCACTGAACGGCTTTGTGGTAGCTTTTCTGGCGTCGTTTTGTTGGTCTAGAACTTTGTTTGCTAAACTTTTCGGCTCTATACAGTTTCCACTTTTTTAAAACAAAAGTAAACCAGGCTATGGTCGTTTATCGCTTTAATGCCCTTCAATAGAAAACTAATTAGGGGAGATTTAGGAACAACAACAAAATTCAAGCTCAACGTCCTTTCACGATCAAGTAGTGAAGAAAACAATAAACTGTGAACTTAATTGAGACGGCAACTTCGGTTTTGGCAAAAATGATAGTTCTCTCTGATCCGAAACGTCGCTCAAAATTGCTCAGAGAATCATTATTTTTAATTGCACTACTTTCCAATATCTAATCATTCGGAGGAGAGAGCCTGAAAATGTGTGCTAATTAATGACTGCCAGTCAAGGGAATACCCATTCACCCAACTGAATAAATGTGAACAAATTTGAAATGAACGTTGCCGAACTACTGTCAAGTTGGTTCTGGCAAACGCTAAAGAGCTTTCTGGTTAAAGCGTTAAAACGATGCATTTACAAGCTAAATGCAAAGAAAGGGAATAGTGCACCAGTAGGAGCTTGCATCAATTGCGCTGTGACAATGGCAATGGTGCCTCACCAGTGTGCTTCACCAGTCAAATACTTGGCACTGAAGGAACGAAAACTTCAGAACAGGGCAATCAACGACCGGTTGATCGATCAGAAAGGCAGGGAAAAGAGAAGGGGAGGGAAAAGAGGGGAAGGAAAAGGGGACAACAACAACAGCAGCAGAAGCAGCAAACACTTCGGTGACACTTCACTTGTCGATAGACGTGCCTGGCAGAGTGCTCTGTGAGTGAATGAGTGAGTGAATGAGTGCAAAAAGGCAACTCTCATTGATATCTGGTACTGAGGACAGAAGTCATCTAAAAGATAAATACTGGAGTTTGAGGCTGGTTGTGCAGTTGTGCTGTGCAGTAGAGCAGATTAAAGGCGTGCTCAAAGGTCAATGTGAGGGGTGAGTGCTGCTGCTAGGGAGGATGATGATTGCTGATCGAGCAAGCATAAAACACCAACGAAAGATTCGAAGCCATTGTCGCAACCAGTGACAGCCTTTGGCGGTGCACTTTCGCAATCAGCAGCTCATACAAACACACACAGTTCAACGGCACCATTGACTGATCACCCAAACTAGATATGTGAAGAATTTATGGTCTCTCGTTCTCTCAAGTGCGCTCTGTGTTGCCCTCAGCAAGGCCATGTTGTCTACACTGAATCGCCTTCATCCAGATTAAAATGTATATCCTTTTCCAAAAACGGCAACGTTCAATTAAATGCTCCTACTTTGAATGATCAATTTAGAGCTCGTTAGAGTCGGGCTAATGAAATAATAAAAAAGAGGAATTAATGTGAACAGAAAGAGAGCGAAAAAGAAGAAGGAGAAAATGCAATGATGTAGATTAATTGGCTGATGGCAAAACAATGTTCCGCTGACAATTGTGACAATTAATTGCATCTGCATTGAGCAGCGGAGTTCATCGGCGAAAAGGGCCAAAAACGGCACAAATAGACAGTGAAGTGTGGTGCACTGCTGAGTCAGGCTGAGTCAGTGACAGGGGTGTACAAGCTGTCCAGGCGACAAACCAACTTCACAGATGCAAATGCTGCCGATTCACTGTGAGCATCACTTCTTTCAAAACATGTTGTGCTGTCCTGCACCGAAAATGAAGTGGCAGACCGAGAGGCAGGTCGAATTAATAAGCGGCCAGTGTCACAGTCGATTAGCATGGTACTATCCGAATGCCAACTCGGTCTCATTGCAAACCTCTCTTTCTCTCTCTTTGTTCCAGCACTCGACATCACTTCTTTGCTGACTCGACAGGGATTTGCTATTTCAAGGCAAGGCCAATAATTAGATTTGTTCGCCGCCACTCAAAGTGCGCCCATTGGTCGCTGATGATGTTGATGTTGATGCTGAGGCTGGCGGTTCAGGCTGCTGCCCTCTACAGCTATTTACGATATATTTATTTATTTATTTCCCAAGAACCAGTTCATCAGGCCATACTTCTGATGCAGCCTGAAGTGAATCGTCTTTTTAAGGCAGAGAAAGAGCAGAGAGCAAACTAATGTCGGTTGAACAGTCTGCAAAACTGGCCAGCAGAACATCAGCAGCATCAGCAATGTCAAATGGCTGCCAAGTGAAGACAAGTGTTGCGAAGTCAGGAAATGAGCAGAGAACACACACTTGCTGGTACCTTGTACACTTTGCTGACTCTACTGACCATTTCGCTGACCATTGAGTCAGTGAGCAATTCACAACGCATACACACACTCAAAGACAGTGGCCATGTCTGGTCAAGCCGTGTACGGCAGCTGGAGCAGATGTTAGAGCAGAAGTCGGTCTTGCAGTCGGTTGCGATTATCTGGCCGCCTAATTCAATTTGCCCCCATAATGAATCACGCCTAATTTGCACAAGCAAATTATTGAGATAGCATTGTCTGCTGCTGTTCTGTCCATTAGCAGCCGTCTCGAAGGAGCAGAAGAAGCACATCATGTGCTAAATGGAAAGTGCTGTACACTTTGCTTGCACTGCGGCTGGTGGCTCAGTAAATCAACCAGCAATGGTCACTCGGCAAACACACACACACATACAAATTCATTGTGGATCTTGTGGCTGTGTTTGATTAAGTAATTATGAATTTTCTTAGCGGTCATTTAGTTGTCTCGAATGGAATGCCACTTACATTTTCAAGTACTAAATTCATCCTGATGAAAGTTGTAAATGATGGTTAGTTTTTCATTGAAGAAAATGATTTTTGAAAATAAAAAGTAGTCCACATGCGACAAGTATAAATTCTGTGTGGAGAGTAATAAATAATTCCATTAGAACCGAATACACTAGAATAATTTATGCACTTACTTGGTTGTTTTTCCTTTCGCTATTGACACAAGCATCCAAACAGTTAATGTATTAAGACAAACAAACAAGCAGTTGGGTTATGTTTGAAAAAATTGCGTATTATTATTCAAAGGAAAAACATAACTTAAAATTAAAATGGCCTGATGTGCTTTTTTGGCAAGCCAGTTCAAACATAAATGATTACTGATGAAATTATCTGCGACCCTTCTTCTTCTTGTTGCCACCACCACCACCGCCGCCCCCACCACCGCCGCTAGGTGCATTCGATTGTTGGTTTGACGCAGCAGTTGAACTGGATGGCTTTGCTGAATCGGCTGGAGTTTTCACATTCTGTCGGGTTTTCAGTTTGGGTATTAACTGAGCCACCAAAGTGAGCACCTCGGCTTTGTTTTTGAAGCTACTATCTTTCAGGCGATATTTGATGTATCCACGGTTGACCAAGTTCTCCTTGTCCACCTCACGATTGTAGACCTTATCAGGAAAGGCTTCAACATCAAACTTGGCCGAGTTGACGGCGAGAACGTCTCGAATCTCCTGCCACCGAGGATCAGGGACGCACTTGGACTTGGCCAAGCGGCGACCCAGTTGAATGGTCAGATTGCTGTTGATGTACTGCGGGTAAATGGTGTGCCACTGGCGCTTCTCCTCCAGGAGACCACCTGCTGATGATTGCTTCGCCGTTTTCGACATGATTTCACCAGATAAAAACCAGTTGAAGCGATCGGCCTTTTCGGTAAAATAAGATGCAAATTCAAGAGTGTCTCATGGAGTGAAATCACACACTTTTGCTCACGTCAACAACTATTTTTTAGCCACGCTACCGACAAATGACTCCATCTAACGCAAATTTAGTGAACTACTACCCTTTCAAAAATAGAAATGTTTTGAACCGATCAATTTATGTAACAGCTATAAAAGATTTTAATGATTGCATAAATTTTTATAACATTTGCAAAAGTTATAAAAATATGTAAATGGTTTAGTTTTAAAATTCAACGTATAACGCTTGTTGGTTTATTTGCAAAAGACAATTAGTTTTTGTACTGTACTTGTGTTTTATTAATGGCTTTAGGTAGAGAAAAAAGTACTGTTGGCATTAAATAGTTGCTAAGCATTCTTTGTACTGTTTTGAATGAATATGTTCTGCGGATGATCATTCTATGTTTAACAGTCTGCATTCTGGTTGTCATGCCAGAAAATTGATCTTGGGTAGCACAACAAACATTTTGCAGTAATGACAACGAATTATGAAGAATCTGTTTTTCTTTTGAAAGATTTGAAAGGTTATTTTAAATTTGTGATACTGATTAAAAGTTTCAGCAAACTTCAATGTAAAAATATTACTAACAATTGTGATTTATGTCATTTGACAAGGTAAAAACAAGTTTTTAAAACTAAAACTATTTTAAAATTTTACTGATTTTATGATTTTAAAAGCTGAATTGCATGACAATTGCTTTTCATTACAGTATAAATTTAGTTTTCTAATATTAAAAACTTAAAAAATGTTTTTCAAATAATAACTTGGTTAATTTATAAACAATTGCTGATTAGGATCACCATAACAATTTTCAAATAAAAAGTAATTACTTGTTGATTGGGAAATAATTAATAATTACTTTAGTGAAACATTGATTTAATTAAAAAAGTTGTCATCACTACTTGATTTGTCACACTACAGCAAACACCAGAAGCATGGCTGTTTTTTGTTTCTTAAACAGTTTTTGCATCAAAAGTTTTGCTGAAATAATTTTTCCTCAATCACTTACCCATTCATCTCATTTTGCTCACGACAATCAACAAAAAGAACAAACAGCTGTTTTCTAGTAAAAATCCCCTTTTTTAAAAATTGTCAATGCAAAAAGTGAAAATCTGCAAGATAAAAATTGCCTTACACAATACCTCATTTTTCCTAATGTTATTTTTATAAACTCCTTACAATGTAAGTTGGGTTTCAAGGTAACAAAAAAATACGTTTTTACAAAAACAAATGATAAAACGAAAAGCAAACTACTGATACAATCAAAAACGATTCTTTTCCTCTGAGCAATCGGTAGTGACAAACCGACAGCAGCAGAAGCTTCAGTAGTTGAGTGCATTTGTTTTTCAAACTGCTTCTTCATATTTCACATGTCTTTCTCCCCTTTCTTCGTGCTGTCCCCAATGACCCTCGGTAACCTTTTCTTCTTCTTTCCAGTCTACTTTAAAGCACTACCGACCAGTTATCTACCGCATTGTGATTAGTCAAGAGAAAGTAGACAGTGAAAACCTGACTATCAACCTGTGAGAAGGTGTGCTGTCAATGCACTGCACCGACCAAGTAAATGAGAGAAAGCACTATTCCACTTGACCGATGCAAACTCTCTCACTCTCTTTCGCTCTCTCTCTCTCTCTTCACCCACACTCATTCTCTCTCACACCTGACCGGCGCAGCAGTGTCCAACAAGCATTCCGACGAGTATCTGTTCATCGACCATTGTCATGCTGCTCGGATGAACTTAAAAGTGTATATAAAGCAAACTTCTCTGGTCATCATCACTCAAGCACTCTTTCTAACGCCTAACAGCATTTTACAAGTTTTGAGCGCAAACAAACTGTTGAGTAAACAGCAGTCCGCCACTACTCATCGAAAAATCGACACCTAAAAAATTCGGTAATTATTTGTTTTCTTTTTCTTACATTTAAAAAGCAATCAGTGATCATTCAAATCTGTTGTCAGTTTAAAGAGAAAGACTTCCTCTATTATTGCTAATGTAAACAAATGTACTCTTTTTTACAAGGCAATCTCTTGATGACTCACGAAAAGTATAGTACCCTCACAGAAATACTTCCCCTGTATTGTATTCAAGTGCACATCAGTACTGTCAAATCTCTTGTTTGAAGAACATTCATTTTTCACATAGCTATAAAAGTACTTTCTTTAACTTTTAAGTTCAGTCAAACTTTAGTGACTCAAATGATGAATCAACAGCTTTTACAAATCAATAGGTTGCTGTCGTCAGTCAGGGAACCTGTGTAACACAGTGCCATGTGCTCACAATTCACAAGTGGCAGACATGCAACAATGAGATTGTGATGCTTTGCACTTTAACAGGCCAACTAACCCCTTTTCATTTTGAGTGAGGCACTTGTATAAAATGAAAGTGAAAGTGTACATTAAGCTTGGAATGCTAGGATGACAGAAATTATGTAACTTCACTGATGCAATGCCGTTGGCGTCAGTTCAGACAGGATCATCAGGAATCAGTTCACAAGTGTATGCTGGTGATGGAAAGGAACCAGACAGACAGACAGACAGACAAAGTTAGAGACAGAGAGCTAAAAGTTCAGCTGCGGCTTTTGTGCCAGTTGGGCTATAAATATACCGCACTCACAATAATACACCATTCAGTACTTGCATGGATACGTATTTAGATGCTTCTGTTCCGTTTGTGTTGTCAACTCTCTCTTTTTCTCTCTTCTCTTTCTCTTTTTTCACAATGCTATTGCTTCCATTCAATTCTCTAATTTAATCACCGGTTCGGGTGCTCAAATTGACCAGAAAATACAGTTGCCAGCTGACAGTGTGTGCCTGTTCGCTCTTGTCTGCTCACCGTACATTCATTGTTTTTCGCTAATACTTCCTCTTCTGATGCTGAAACACTGTTGTTGCTGCGTGTAACCGTCGAGCTCATCATTGTGATTAGAGCTTTGGCAGCAAACCAGCTTTCATTTGTTGCGTTCAGCTAATCTAAATGACAGCGTCCTTCGCATTTTCAATTAACAGCGATCGAATTCCGACACATTTGCATACTCGCATACAATTGCTTTGACATTGAACCTGGTGAGGATGAAAACAGTGCTTTATTCGCTCCAAAACTAGTGAAGATAGGTTCATTAGAAGCAATCTTCTTGCTAGTGCAGCATCAGCAATTGCGTTTATCGTTTTTCACCAATCAAAAAAGCATATGTAAGTACTCCATTTAGAAGCCCAACTTGGTAATGTCCCACTTGAACAATGCCGTTTTGGTACACTTCTGTGCCGATGTCGTATGCAATTAAGAGTGCTCACTAAATGCTACTAAATTACGTAAATGACTCAATAGTTCCTTTAGCCACTTTCATTTCTCCACACAACAAGGGCAAAAGCTTTAATAAGCATCAATAATTATTCATATGTTTAGTTAGATATTATTAAAGAATCATTAGTCATCAGTAATTAACACTGTCTTTGCTGCCATTGTCGTTGCCGTCGTATTTGTGAGTCACATGGCGCAGCTTCTCTAATGACATGTTTCCAAATTGTTTCTCTCTTTAAATCCTCCTTCAATTCGATTGATGTAAAAGGCAGCAGATATTCAGCGTTCCCTCGGCATTTACCGTCGACCATATGCAGCTGTTATTGTTGTTTATTGGATGTGTTGTGTTGGTACGACCTGCTGAAATGTAGCACTTTCACCAAGTTCCACTGAACTGTCCTTCTACTTTGTTTCACGTGTGAGTGCACATTGTGCTGAGGTGTGAACACAGCAGGCAAAAGAAGATGACACAGTGGAAAACAAACAAACGCCGCGGCATTCTTTGTTTCACATCGATCTCCCAAGTTCATCGCTAGATAAAAAGTCCTCATCATTGTCTCTTCTTTCACTTCCCATCGATACTTTTAGCAGCTTTATATTTTTTCTCATACCCCTAATGTTTTGAGTCAATGACAAGATAGTTGTATTGTTTTATCTTTTACTTGCACTTGAAAAAGACAGGTTTTTAATTTTTAATTTTCTTTGTAAGAATCAGAACATGTTCAATTCAATCTAACTGCACATTAACATCTGATTATCTTTTTTGATATTTTTTGAAATTGCCCCTTTTGTAAGCGACACTTTCTCAGGTTGCTTTTTAACTGTTGCCCTATGCTTATTTTTATGCCAATACTGGTCAATTGCAAGCATTTTGGGAAACGTGTGACCACCTGACAAAAAGTGTAGCAGACATTCTCATGACATGATGCACTCGTGGTTTCAATCACTGAAACAGTGAAACCCAATTCGATCAAACAGACAGATGTGTGTGTACAAATAATGGCAATGTCACTCAAACTTTTTGTCGATTCACTATTGCGCCGTCTGTTTTCTCTTTCATGTTCACTCTCTTCTGTTCACATCCCTACGCGATAAAAATCAAGCAATTTGCGATGTGAAACATGACACATGATTGTATCACCTGCCACCAACAAAACCAAAAAATGGCTTCTTTTGCAGACAAAATTTGATATTAAAACCGCTCTCATTTGCTCAATTTTTAAATTACATAACACACAGAGTAAAAACCGCTTTGAAATAACAAATTCACGTTTACAAATACATTTTCAGGGTAAAGTGCAGCTCTCTCGCACCTTTTATTCTGCCTTGCAAGAATGGCCAATGAAGAGAGCGAAGTTCGTCTGACTCTGCTGGAGCAGCCAACTACCACCAGCGATGACAACAACAATCTGCCAACAATTCTCAGTTCCTCCGGTGGCGGCAACGCACCGGACGCAGAGGAGGAATTCACCGAAGAAGCGACCGTGCACTCAGATGATCCACTCTCACAGCTGCTCAGCAGCTCACAGCTACTGGCACTGAATGACAGCCCCAAGGTGGTCATTGTCCCCACGAAGGGTTCCTCCATCTCTCGAAGTTGCACTTCAATTGCCGCCAAAAAACATGGCCTCGAGCTCGTCTGGCGCGACCTTACCTACGAGGTCAAGAAGAAGTCCTGGGTGCCCTTTCGAAAGGCCACCTCTCGAAAGCTGATTCACAATCTCAATGGCGGCATCCAAAGTGGCCAGCTGACGGCCATCATCGGTCCTAGTGGAGCAGGTAAGGACTGCTGTTTGGCTGTTGCTGTACAGTTTTAGATTCTAATCTAATCGGGTAATCACTGGTAACCAGGCAAGACCACCCTCATTGAGTGCCTCTCCGGTCGTCGTGTCGCCGGTGTCTCAGGCGACATTGAAGTCAACTACAACGGGTGAGTGGCCCACGTTAACGCTGAGAAAATCAATTTTGTGTCAAGTTACAATTTTTATTAACCTTTTCTCTAATGTTTTTTTCGCCAGCGTATCTAAAAGCTCCATCAAAGTGTCGTACTACTCTCAGCGCGACTCACTCAACGAACTTCTCACAGTTGATGAATCACTTGAGTACGCTTCGAAGTTGGCCAACTGTTTGAAGAGTTCACGGCGCAAGAATGCCCTGCTCTCCAATGGCATCGATGTAGCGAACCACCGTCAGCACCTGAAGGGCAGCGCCTTTCCCGATGGCCAGGTGGAGCTGGAGGAGCTCAATCAGCGGTATTACCATCGAATTGTCGTCGAGAGAATGCTCGAGGAGCTGAATTTGAAGAAGTGCGCCCACGTTCTGGTCGCTGGCCTCTCTGGTGGTCAGAAGAGAAGACTGAGTATTGCGCTGGAGCTCATCTTTTCGCCCTCCATCATCATTTTAGACGGTACTACGACTTAAAAAGGCTTAAAAATTATACTAATAAATCTTTTTCAAAACTTGTAGAGCCAACATCCGGCCTGGACTCTCTGTCGTCGCTGCAGTGCATCTCCATGCTCAAGAAGCTGGTCACCAACTCCTGTCGACCGATGATCATCGCCTGCTCCATTCACCAGCCGACAGCTCGCATAATGTCCTACTTTGATCACCTCTACATTATCTCCTGCAACGGTCAGTGCATATTCAACGGGCCAACTCCTGATTTAGTTCCCACGCTGTCTCGTTTCGGTCTCAGCTGTCCGCAGTACCACAACCCAGCTGACCATGTGGTGGAGATTGCCAGTGGAGACTACGGTTTCGACTGCATTGACCTGCTAGCGGAGAACTTCAAACAGGTGTGCGCCGAACAGGTGATCGACAGTGAGAAGTGCCAGTCAAAGGTGAAGATGCTCAAACTGGTGCAGAAGACGCAGAAGCACAGCGTCTACAAGCAAATACTCACCACGGTTATACTCACCAAGCGAACAATGGTCACCACGATGCGTGATCCAAACATTTACATATCTCGTCTGGTCACCACTGTCTCCACATTGGCCCTTCTGGCCATTCTCTACAAGGACGAGAAGATCGGCATTCTTGACGGCTGTGCTCAACGGCCAAACAAAGCTACCATTGACCAGTTCCAGAGCATGGAGATCTTTGACACGCGAAACTCTTTCTACGGCAATTTTGGTTTCATCTTCTTTGCCGTTGTCTTCACCATCTTCACGACCATTCTGCCTACTTTATTGCGATTCCCTCTTGAGGTAGGTAACCAAACATTAGGAAACAAATAAACAATAATCATTTCGCTTTTATTTCCAGGTGTCGGTGTTTATAAAAGAAAACTTCAACGGCTGGTACTCTCTGAAATCGTACTACATTGCTCATCAGATTGTCGATTTGCCGCCCATGTTCATCTTTCCAATACTCTTCGGCACTGTGTCGTACTTTATAACGTATCAATTTTTCGAGTGGCCTCGTTTCATTCTCTTTCAAAGCATTCTTGTTGGCTTAGCCTTTCTGGCCCAAGGTGTTGGCTTTTTAGTTTCGAGTTATTTCGTAAACGATGTTACCACTTCAGCAGTGGTGGGGGCGATTTTGAATATTCCATTATTTCTTTTTACCGGCCTGCTAATCAAAATCTCCATCATGCCCAAGTTTTTTCAGGTAAGTGACTAGTAAGAGATTACATGAAAACTAAATCTAATATACACGTCTTTTTTCAGCCCATCACATACTTGTCGTACTTTAGACTGGCCTTTGAGTCACTGCTGGTCACCATCTACGGCCTCAACCGGTGCGATCCAGTGGAGCCAATGAACTTTTCCTATTTGAAGAATGAGTTTGGCGATCAAATAGTAGACATGTTTGTGTGCATCAATGAGTTCAGCCCAACGGCCACTGACAACATCACCCAATTTATTGACAACTACAATGATCACTTCCTAACAAACGTCAACCAAAGCTCGTCTTCATTAGCTTTGCAAAACTTCAGCTACAATGATCAAACTCTCTACTTCAATGTGGGAATTATGTTCTTGTACATAATCGCTCTCCGAGTAATTGCATATCTAGTTCTCTATAGAAAAACCAAAGTTAAGTAATAAGCACATAATCAAAACCACAGAAACGATATTACACATTATATCATCAAAAGTTATATATGATTGTTAGTTTTAAAACCATAAGCATTTATCTTGTATTTGAACAGCAATAAATAATTTGCGGAAAAAACATTAAAGCAAAAACAAAAAATTGTTTTTATCATGTTTTCCTCAATTATCACACTTTAATTTTAATTGATAGTGGTATTTGACCGGCAATTTTTTTTGTAAAAAAACTCCAAAAAAACAATGCAATATGTTTCTCTTTAATGGACGTTTTGTTATGCAAATATAAACACCACTAGGTGCCGACTTCCTCAATGGACAAAAAACCAAAGATGTGTGCATCAGATTGAGAGTGCCCACAAAGCCGCGGTGAGTTGAAATCTACGCTTTTTATTAGATTACAGAAGGTTAGCGCGCAGCTATATAAAAAGAAGGAAATGAGAACATTTTGCGGTAAAGCACACAATGATGAACAGTACAAAGGTGGACATTGAAAGTGTCGAAAAAGCTGTGCCAAACAATGTGACATTGGGATTTTTCAAAAGATGGCAAACCAAACTTGCCAAAGTGAAGTGGTCCAACGTATTCTACCTCAGCATTTTGCATATTCTTTTTGTAATTGGCGGAGCTTACGTCTTACTATCAGGCCAAACAATCAACATGTACACAGTAATTTTCACATATGTTATTGGTTTAACTTCGGGCATCGGAATGTCAGGTAAGTGTCTTTGTTGAACATCATTGCAGAAAACATTACTAACTGTTGACAAGTTGGTGGCCACAGACTGTGGGCGCATAAAAGTTTTAAAGCTCGCCTTCCTCTGCGGATACTGCTGTCCATTCTGCAGGCAATGACAATGAACGGGAGCGCCTACAGCTACGCGAGGGACCATCGAACACATCACAAGAACACCGACACCGAATGCGACCCTAAGAATCCGTCTCGAGGGCTATTCTACAGTCACATTGGCTGGTGGTGCCTAGTAAAGTCACAGCAGGTGAAGGACGCTGGCAGTAAGCTGGACTTCAGTGACCTCAAGGATGACTGGGTCGTCAGGTACCAGCACCTCTTCTACAAGCCCATTTTTGTTGTTTTCGGCATCATTCTGCCAGTGGCCGTACCGTATTACCTCTGGAATGAGCACCTCCTCGTTGCATTCTTCGTCTGCGTAGTCTTCCGCGTCACAACAGTGCTACATCACCTTTTCACTGTCAATTCATTGGCGCACTTCTTTGGCAGTCGTCCTTACGACTATCGCATTCGACCGACAGAGAATCGACTGGTCATCTATCTTAGCCTGGGTGAAGGTAAGTTTGCGCACAACTTTTTGTTGAATTTATTGTTTAGTATTTTTTATTGTGTTTTAGGAAATCACAACTACCACCACACCTTTCCCTACGACTACTCCAGCAGCGAGAAGAAAGCTTGGGAGTTTTTCAATCCGTCGACGCTGTTTATTGATTTTGCCGTTGCCATAGGCCTCGCCTACGACCGAAAGAAGGCCTCTCGGGCGGTTATAGAGGGCACCATCAGCCGTAAAGGCATTCCAGCACACTTTGACAAGCCTCGCGGAATATGCTTTCGAATATTCAATGGTCTCTGTGACTGGATTCTTGGCATTGCGCTTCATGTTTGGCCGGTTGCTTTTGGTTTTGCATATGAGCATTTCAGTGGCAGGACCATTTTTGTGTACGGAATTCAGGCAGCCAGCTAGTGCAATGACAAAATGAACGAAAGCAGTACTTTTTTGTAATTGAATGCCAATTAGTGATTGTCAAACTCTAAGTAAAGGCAATCATTCATGGTGGTTTTTTGCAAGTTTCATCCCTACCCATCGAGTACATCGAGTCAAGTAATTTATGTGCAGGCAGCATTTGACCACTTAATCACTTTGCAGGCATCACTTGCAGCGTAATTTGTAAATTAATGAATGCTGTAAAAAATTATAAACAGCATTGATGATGCTGTTGTTATTAACGAGTCGGACGGCACTGGCACTGGTACAGTAGCTGCTTACTTGACGGAAAAAGCAAAAGTGCAATCGATTCGTCCATTAAAAAGTGATGCATCATGTAAATAATATATAATTTTGTCTTTATCAGTAGCTAGAAAACATAAAAGAGGTGTATGTGCAAAAACCTGCTTTGCATCTTCAAACTGCGTTCGCTTGTGTGCACTGCCAGTTAGCCAAAAGTGGTCAGGTGAACTTGTGATTCGTTTTCCTTCTGACTCACGTCACGGTCATTCTGAACGCCACTGGTCGTGCAAATTAACTGAGAATGTACATGTTCATCAGTGGTGGTGAAAGTGAAAGAGTACAGTATCAATAGACTGATCGCCATGACATCATCAATGCAGACCACTGCCCATCTCGGTGAATCGAATTCAACAAGCACTTCAAGTGCAAGCCTGATGAGCTACAGTTGAAGAGCAACCTTTTATTTTTCCTCAACACCTAGATCCACACACAATCATTTCTATATAAGTTGAAGGCTTCTTCTGGCAAAAATTTCCATTGTTATTTCACTTTCACCTTTTCCACTAAACTGATTCATTGTTTCTCAGCACATTTTCAAAATGGTCGTTTTCTGCTTCAAAAAGTTTCCTTCAATGATTTTCTTGGCAGCATTTTGCTGTGTATTGATTTTTTCTTTAACTAGCGTCAGCTGTAAGTAGAAACCCCTTTTGAATAACATTTTAACCAGTTTAAAACTGAAAATAGGCGAAGACGATATTGAGTTGCCGGCATCTATTCCCGGCACTGGCTACTTTCAAAATGCCACCTCAGTCTTGAAAGGCTTCAGCCAACAGTTTGACTCTGCCACTAAAAATTTCACCATGTCTCCGAGCAGCCTGTTCAGTCGTGTGCGCGAGCGATTCAGCGCTCGAATGGAGCGCATCAAACGGCGGTGGCTGGAGGCACGCATGAAGATGGGCAACAGAACTCTCTCGATGATCGAACGCATCGTCAGTCGAGTGGACCAAAAGATGGAGCAGATGAAGCCGGACAAAGATGGCAACGAGACAACGGCCACCAAAATGGTCGTCGTACTGCGTGCTTTCCTCGAGTCACTGCGCAACACCGTCCAGGGAATGGTGGAGAATCTGCAGACGGCCGCGAAGGAGCCAGTGAAATGGGGCGAAGATGCGGCCACCTCGTTGAAGGACGCCATCGAACACGAGGAGCCGAGTAGTAAGGCAATCAAAGAGTTGAACTCAGCACTGAAAAAGCTGGATAAAGAGACACGCGACAAATTCAACGATATTTAACCATTGGCCATTGACGCATTTGGCACATCGATTAAAGCAATCAAACATTCACTGAAAAATATTTTAAAAAACAGTTTTTTGCTGGCAAATTGTATCTCAAATATTCTCATAAACTTCTTGATGAGTTTTGTCTCAATTTCAGATCTATGATAATAAAGTTTATTTATTGTTCAAAGAAAAACATAAACTCAGTTTGTTTTCCTAAGTTTAACTGGTTTTTCAGATGGTGGACAATAAAGTGACTCTAATGGATCCGACAAGGTTGATACTTCTCCGATTGTAAAAGACAAAAGCTGTCCACCTATCTTTGCCAGTGTTCACTCAAGTGCATCTAATTTTTTATCAATAGTTTCTCTAGGTCAACTGAATTGATTGTGTCCTCTAAACTGGTAAATTATGTTTATTTAACCTTTTATGATGAATGTTTACACGAGGAAGAAACCAGCGAGAAAATAAGTGCACTGTGCGATACTTTTATTCAGGTTTATAAACAAAGTCGGGCCGACAAACTTCAAAACAAATCATGTTGTTTTTGTAAACGAGAGAAACAAGTGTTATCATTTTGTGATTTGTTTATAAAAAGTAATAAAAAATGTGCATATTTCTGCTAGTTAAGCTACCCGCACTCAAAGTATTAAGATCATAAAATAAAATCATATCAAGACATTAAAATAAATAAAGTGTAAATAAATAAAACTAGTAAACACCACCGTCGTTGATCATCTTAAGGTTACTTGTAGATATCTTCTTAATGCTAGTGTTTAACTTCGATTGAGTGCAGTTTAGATTGAAATTTACTGTAGTTTCTATTGTAAAAAGAAGGTTAAACAGTTAATAACAACAGGTAAAGGTAAAAACTCACCAAAAGGACAGAAATCGGGATCCTTGAGAAGACCTTCCCAGAAGCGGCGAGACAGCTTGAAAAAAGCCTTCATAACCGTAATTTGCTTTTCACTTTCTCGTCGAGAATCGCCAGAAATGGACAGTCGAATAGTGCTATTCTTGGCACGAGAGGAGCCAACAATCATCGGCGCAAAGACTGCTGATAAATCATCGGCACTTAGTTTGACAACAGTTGACGACTCCAAAATGCGATAAAAGTGCAAAAAGAGAAAGCACAGTGAATCACGATTGGCGTTAGGAAGCTGCACAACTACTGCCTTCAAAACACGCAATGCCTCCTGCCACTCTTCGTTGGATGAGCCATCTGATTCATTATCTTGCTGCGACTCGTAATCGCTGTCAGTGGGAGAACCATCACCAAGAGAGGTTTTCTGAATGTGTTCTGCAAAAGAAACGTGTTAACAAGTTAAATCAAACAATAACTTTAGACTAACCTGAAGCACGAACAAAGTCATTCCACATGATTCGAGTGACCACTGGATCGTCCATGTCGCGGAGGAACATCTTGACAACACTGCAGAGAACATTTAGTTCAAAACTGCCCAGATTTGGAATGCCATTTCCGCTCAAGATGCGAAGTCGAAGTTCTTTTGCCTGCTTTTCGGCAGTTGCGTTTTGATAGAGACCGCTGAGAGAGGAGTTCAACGAGTTGGGGTTCTTTTTTGCCTCCTCAACGCGACGGTCAATCTCGTTGCAGCAGTGAATAAGCAGAGCGGGCACACAAGGTCGGGAGCCAGTTTCGGTAAAGTCAGCAAGCAGTACCATGCGGCCAACTTGGTTGCTGCTTTGCATTCGCGTCAGACCGGCTTTGGATGCGCGAAAGGGAACGCAAGGCTTTGGTAGCATTGCCTTACACTTGTCAGAGGCGTGAGTAACTCCATGGCAGTCAGTGCAAACGAGGTAACTGGCGCAAAAACTAATGGTTTTGCCACAAGCGCCGCAAACGGTTGAAGGTTTAAAAGCCTTTTTCTGGTGAAAGGTATGCTCCCGTACGTCCAGGCGCTCGTTATCAAATTTAGTTCTTTTTCGCATCGCGTTCAGCCGGTGCATTGAAGTGTTTGCGCCAAAGTTGGAAACAGTAGAAGCAGATTTTTTTAGCTTAACCTGAGGACTGTCAACGTTAGATGTTGATGGAATGGGTACAGGACGGGATTCGGTTTCAGCATCAATTTGGGCGCAAAATTGATCGATATCTTTTTTGGGGACGTTTGCTACAGTGGTGTTCAAAAGGTTGTCTAGACTGTCATCTGATTTGTCAAACAAAAGACCATCATCCGACGGATTTGAATCGTTAAGATCATGAAAAGTTTGAACCTTTTTCAGGCTGCTGAGAATCGACAACACAGAACTGTGATGCTCGAGATTGGGCTTTCCACTGAGTTCTTCTTCATTTATCAGATCCTGAATAGAAGCAACCTTCTTAGTCAGTATTTTGTAGTCTTTCAGTAAGGTATCATATTTTGAAATTTCGCGGGTGTATGCTTGTCGAACTGTGGCGAGATGAAGATTCAGAAGATGATTATTCTTTTGCAGTTCATCAATTTGGTCATTTTTAAGTTGAAGTTCTTTCAAGGTGGTGCAGTGAATTTTGCGAAGTTTTTCAAACTTATCAGCCATTTTAAAACTTTCTTCCATGTTTTCTGTGCAGATGAGAAGATGTCATTAACTTGCCGTACATTTAATTCTCCAATCAACGAAATATCAAAATGATACTTACGATTCATGGCCTGAAACATGGCCTTTTGATCGCGAATCAGATCGTCCATTGTCTGGGCCAATGATATGGAGTTTCGGGGCTGCTCAGGTGAAGTGTCCATGTTTGAATGTTGTTTGAGATGTGCAGAGTTTCTGCAGGTTGACCTAGAGCATCACTGTTTTATTGGTTTGCCGTTTTATAGCCTTTGGGCCAGTTCAGAGTTCATCCAGTGCTATATTCACTGGCAGCACTAGTGTGATATGGCCAGGTGCAAGTGAAATGAGTCGACCACGTTTTTTTCCAGCAATCGTTTGCAATCATCAACGGTTGTCATTGAGAAGATTTGCAAACCAACTTAGTAAGTGTAGGGCAAAATATTTTAAACTTGACTTTTGGGTTCTAACCAAAACTAATTAATCAATTAATAAGGTAATTAAGTTTAGAACAACCCTAAGCATAGAACTTGCCCAATGCCAACAATACTTCTTACAGACAATTTAGTTGTTTACATCTCCCTCTCAGAAAGTTATTGAAGTTGTTGTTGCTGCAGTTTGCTAAAAAAGGAAATGTCTCGTCAAAAGGGCTCCAAGACGGCGCAAAAGAAAAACAGCCTTTTATCGAAGAACCCTGAATCGCTTAGCAGCCAGTCAAAGTCTTCGACGCAGAGCTCCAAAACCGCCCGCCTCACCGACCACGAGGAACTGCTGACGAATGAGGTGGAGCTGATGCTGTCCGAGCTGAAGCGCACCGACGACGTCCAGGAGAACGTCAACGTGCTGGAGCAGATGAAGAAGCTTATCACGACGACGACCGGCTTCGAGTCCCTTCCCAAGACGCTGAAGATTCTGCTGGGCCACTACGCCGAGCTGAAGGCGCTCTACGAGCAGAAGGGCAGCGCTGAGGTGAAGAAGCGTCTCGCCAGTCTGATCTCATTCGTGGCCACTGCTCAGCCGCCCAACTCCAAGGGCGACGTTCTGCGCTACTACCTCCTCTCCGACACCGACGCAGTGAACCTCTGGGGCATCGCCTACGTGCGTGACCTCAACAAGGACGTCCTCGAGCAGTGGAAGGAGCCCAGCAACAGCAGCAGCAAGGACACCCTGGTCAGTCTGGTGGCTCGCATTGCCCGATTCTACCTGCAGGAAAACTCCGAGGTGGATGCCGTGGATCTGCTGCTGGAGACGGACCAGTTGACAGAGCTCACCTCGCTAGTCACCGCCGATGACGTCTGCAGTAAGGTCTGTCGGTACATCTACAGCAGTGCGCAGTACCTGCCCGACCCCGAGGACAAGAGCGCCCTCTACGTGGCCATCAATCTCTGGCTCAAGTTTGGCCACTGCGTGGAGGCGCTGATTGCCGCCATTCACCTGCAGAACGCTGCAGCCATTGAGAAGATCTTCTGCCTGGCCGCTGACGAGACGGTCCACAAGCAGATGGTCCTCATTCTGCGCCGTCACAACTTGAGCATCAACAGTGAGGTGATCAAGCCGTCGGCCGCCAAGCTGCTCACCGCCAACTTTACCAGCAAACACTTTCACCGGGTGACAAAGCAGCTGGACTTTACTGCACCGAAGGGACCGGCAGACTTTGTCAAGCCGCCACGTGCTAATCCACGTCATCGAAGCCTCAGTTTGCTGTTGTCTCAGCAGGAAGGCAAATCGGCAGTGGGCGACTCCCTTCTGAGTGGCTTCGTCAATGCTGCCTTTGGCAGCGACAAGCTGCTTCTCGAGGGCAAAGACGGAACCAAGGAGCAGTCCTGGATTCAAAAGCAGGAAAACAGCGCCAAGATTACCGCCGTGGGCAGTATTGGACTGCTCAATCTCTGGGACGCGGCCAGCTGCCGAGGCAACATTGAGAAGTACCTTCACTCGACTGACACGCACCTTCAGTCTGGAGCTCTCATCGCCTGTGGCCTGGCTAACTGCACCACCAAGAGTGAGGCCACTGATCAGCCACTGCAGCTGCTGAAGAGTCAGCTGGAAGGCACCTTCTCTGGTGAGGTTCAACTGGGCGCCATCTTTGGCATTGGCCTTGCCTACGTGGGCAGTCAGCACCAGCAGGCGAACGGCACCCTTCTGGAGATACTTCAGAACGACAAGACCAGCCCCATGAACGTCGGTCTGTGCGCCCAGTCCTGTGGTCTGATAAACCACTCCAGTGCGGATGGCACTGTCATTGGCGCACTCCTCGAAACGCTGGCTGTCCGTTTCAACGAGCTCAACTCCAAGGCGGCCTGCAGCATTGTCCACTCAATTGGCCTGCTCACCATGGGAAAGGTGGAGATGCTGCCCACTCTGCTGGAGGCCATTCAGGTGGTGCCCAATGAGCAGCTGCGAAAGTACCTCAAACTGGTCGTTGAGGTCTTTGCGCACACTGGCTCCTCGAACCTTCTGAAGGTGCAGCAACTGCTGGAGATCTGTCGCCAGGTGTATGAGAAGCAGAAAAAGGCGAAGCGTTCTGCTTCTGCCAAGATGGCCAAGTCAAAGTCAAAGTCGCGCTCTCGTAAAACCGCCCGAGTGAAGAAACAGGTGCAGAAGGTGGTGGTCACTGACACTTCTCTCTGCGATAGCCTGTCAATGGTCATGGCCGTCCTGGGCATCGGTCTGATCTCACTTCGCGATGATCTGAACGCCAGCCTGCTGATGCGCGAGTTTGGGCACTTTTTGCAGGCGGGCAACGACAAGCTGACCAGCGCCACGCTGATGTCCATTGCCCTGCTGCACCTTTCCAATCCACTGCCGAGCGTCATTGAGCTGCTAAGCAAGCACACGCACAGTGGAAGCACCGCAGTGTCCTGCACTGCCCTCCTCGCACTGGGCCTGATCGGCGCAGGCACCAACAACTCCCAGGTGGGCAAGGTGCTGGGCGAGGCCGTCATCTACACGGTCAACTACACCCAGGGCCACTTCATAACAGTGGCCGCCAAGGTGGCCCAGGGGCTGCTGCACCTGGGCAAGGGCACCCTCACGCTGAGTCCACTCATGGAAGGTCGCCTACTGCGTCACACCTCACTGGCTGGCGTCCTCTCGCTCATGCTACCGCTGCTGCAGAATGAACTGTCGGTCTTTGGGCAGCTGAACTACTGCTTCTTCAACCTCGCCTGTGCAATTCAGCCGCGGATGCTGGTCAGCCTCGACTGCCACAGTCTGGAGCCAATCTCGGTGTCGGTGCGCGTCGGCCAGCCGGTGGACACCGTCGCCCAGGCTGGCAAGCCTCGTACGGTGACTGGCTTTCAGACGTACAACACGCCAGTTCTCTTGACTGCCAATGAAGTCGCTGAGATGGCTACTGAAGAGTTCCTGCCACTTACTCCGTATTTGGAGGGATTTGTGCTCGTCAAGCGAAAGCCAGTCGAGGGGCAGCAACAGCAGCAGAAATCTACTGCCGCCAATTTGCCAGCGCCAAAAGCAAACCCTTCTTCAACTTCGAAGTAACATGTTTACTTTTGTTTTAGTTTAAAAAATTTTTAGCAATTTTTCTGTATGTTTTGAATAGTTTCTTTCTGCAACCAGGTATGTCTAGGTTGAGGAGCAATCGAGTACTCAAGCCAGCGTAACAGGTTATTAGCGTACAATCTGCTGTCGTGTAATCGATGTGTGATGATGTCGTTTATAATGCTTAATTGTTAATGATCGATGCCATCATTCAATGGCGCTAAAGGAAGGAGACACTGAAGGTTTGCAACAAATCAGCAATTGCACATTGACTTTAACCTTAGCAGGAAAGGAGATGATAATTACCTGGTGACCAGATTCAGCAAAGTGTGATAGCACCAATTTTTCCTTTGCAATGATAATTTTCTACTTTGAAAACAAATCAACTAATGGAATTTTTTTGCTATTTATCTTTTATATGCAAATCATGACATTCAAGTACTTTAGCTCCTTTAGGTGATTTGGATCAGTGACGTGGCTCACGTGGCAAGGTGTGTTTAAATGACAATTGCAATGCAAGATCAATGAAACCATTGTGCTTACTCAACTTTAGCCACTAACCTAATTAGCCTTATGAAGAGAGTCACAAAGCACTTTGAAACCAGTTAAACTAAATGGGCAATTATTTTCAAAAACAAACAAACAACTAAAGATAACACAACGTGTTTACTGAGCTAGAATTGAATAGTATTTTTAGCTCAGTTGACGGCACTGATAGAAATTAAAAGGCCAATCAATCAGTTATCCCTAGCTTTGACTTTGGACGTAAAAGTTGTCAAAAGCAATCATATTTAGAAGTTGTGCTTGTTTTTTAAAACTTCAATATTTAATGTTTTAAATAAAAAAATAAATAAACATCAACTTCAACTGATGCTAGCAAATTTTTTCCAAACAGGTATTTGTCAGCAAATCACTTCTAAGATGTTAAGCTAGCCATTGGCTGCTGAAAAAAACAAGACCCAAAGGCAAACTAAACGATCGATTGCAGCACCCAAAAGCTGCAGATAATTGCGAGGAACCTGTTGTCGTTAGCTGGGAGGAAAAAAACACTTTCTTTTCTTATCTTTGTATTTACTTTGGCTCTTTTTTTTCGGCAGTTGTTGTCTGTATGCACAGTCACACATGCACACTTTCACAGTATCCCTGTGTATTCATCTCAGTGCATCGATACTTGGCCGTAAGCAGAGGCGCAAAGTGTATTTATTGACGCGTTCCGTCAACTTTCTGTCAGCCATTTGCTTTCCATCAACTTGGCCGGTGAAAGTGGGAAGAGAAGGTGGGGGCAGCTTTTCACTTAGCAGCTTGGCAAATGGCACTTAATAATGACAGCTTACTGCATTAAACCAATTTAATTTTGAAAGGAAAATCATTAAACAGCTTCTTCCTGATGTTGGCGCTGCTGCTTGAAAAACAAATATTTCCTTTTTACAGCAATCCCAAAAAAAAGTTCTCTACAGTTTGGTTGTACTATGTCAAAACTAATTTCCAAATTGCATAGAATTACAGCTTTATGTTTGCGCTAAACTAAAAAATTTAAACATGCGGAATCGATCAAACACAAAAGTGATCCCACACAAAAGTGCATTGTCAGTGTCCATCGATTGCCACCAACTTAATTGGCACCAGGCTAAAGTAGTAGTAGTGACCACCATTAGTAGAATGGCGGCAGAAATGTAGTAGACTCAACTTCACTGGTGTTCAAATCAATGAAACAAGGCAAGCAATAATTTCAAACAGCAGAGGCGGCAGAGAAACGAAGAGAAAAGAGGCGGCTATGCGTGAAAGTTGTTTATGATCCAACTTGTTGCAGCAGGTAATAAATGCAGCATTGACTTTTGGAAAGCAAGCGAGGTAGCCGTACTATGGGCAATTTGAAGCGATGTTAACGATGGGCGATAATGAAGACAGGCGTCGAAGTAAACGAGAGAAAGAGAGAAAAAGAGAGACGACAGAAGGAGGGATTGCTCTTTTGGAAGCTTCAAGAAAGCGAGACTTTTTCTCTCCCATTGACTGCCACCTGCAAAGTGTGCACTCGGCCGATCGAAACTCTCTGATCGCAGAAAGAGACAGAGAGTGCATTCTGACACGAGACACTGCTTTGTTCACTTGTTCTTCTATACTAATTGGACGCACATACCGATCGCCGACCATTCAGAGCCTCACCAATATTCAGACACAGAGTCCTTCAACGCACTTCACAGCACTATTGTCTGTATTGTGTGCACGTGTGTTTCGTTTTGATTTTTGAGACAATATACAACAATACTACTGTTGAAATTGTGATCAGCAAACAGCCAAATGAAATTGCTACTATTGTCTTCGGTGGGGCTGCTGCTGCTGTTGGCCACCAGTGCCATAGGTAAGTTAACATAAAATACCATTCCGATTTATTGTGCAATCAACTGTGCTAATCGTTCAATAACTGACGCACTAAACAGCTCAAGAGGAGGTCACGACGACACTTGCGCCACCAGTCTCACCTGAAGATGCGCCCAAAGAAAGTCTAACTGAAGCTCCAGCAGCCGCAGCAGAGACAACCACAGTGCCCGCAGATGCAACCAAGACAGAGGCCGCCCCCTCTGCTGAACCGGCCGCCACTGAGGAGAAACCAAAGACTGAAGAGAAGAAGGATGAGACGAGTGAAATGAGCAAAGCAGAGGAGGCAAAGCAGCCTGGAGAACAAGAGGCAGGCGGAGAAGTGGCACCGACCGGGCCCCCGCAAGAGCCACCAAAGTTCGTCTTTGTGACGCAGCACTTCCGAGACCCGATAACCGGAGTGGTGTACAGTCGACAGGTGCCACTCATTCCCTCGACCTACCTTCGTCCACTGCCCAGTCAGTCTGATGTTCGTCAGCAGCAACCGCAGCCACCACAGGAGCCGCAGGCAGCAGCAGCAGCAGGTGGTCAGCCACAGCCATCCTTTGATCCCCTCGGTCAGTACAGTGAGCAGCAGAAGAAGCGTCAGTTCTACCAGGACATGATCATGACACAGCTGACTCGCTTTGAGAAGGAAATCGAGCCCATGCTCGACAATGAACAGAACATGACGCAGAAGAATGACATGGAAGAGCTGCTGAGCACTGTGGCCGATCTGAAGCAGAAACTGGAGAGCCACCAAATATTCAACATTAGCGAAATAATGAACAACTGGAAACAGGGCAAACTGGCCGACGGGCAGACGGAGCTACCGCCGCCACCCACCAATGAGCCACCACGCGGACCACCGATGGGCGTCCTTTCACCGCCTCCTCAGGTAGCCTACAGTCACCGTCAGCCGCAGATGACTCTGCGAACGGTCATTCTGGTGCCCCAGACTCGCCATCAACAGCAGCCTCAGCAGCAGCACCAACAACCGCCGATGCAGCCTCAGTACCAGCCTCAGTACAATCCGTACGGTGCCATGACTCGTCAGGTGCCTGTAATTCACATTCGTCGCAGTCCCTACCAGGCGTCCATGTTCGCCTCAGTGCCCGCCGACGCCGGCAGACAGACTGATCGTGCCGAGCCCCAGCCTGGTGGAGGCACCGGCGGTGAAGGTGAATACTCTAACACCAATGACATCTACGGCTACTGAAGCGAACAGATGGAGAGAGTGCACCAGAAAGCTCGCCTCTAGACAGATATGTCGCAACATCGAGGAGGCATCGATTCATCCCAATTAGTGCAATTTTTCTCTGTCTGTTTTACGTCAAAGCAGCACATTCTAATCTACCGTCAACACCAAATAGCGCCAATGTCAACAGTGACAAGCCAACTCAACAACCACACAATTCACTTGCAGCCCACAGACACAACCAACCAGCCAGCCAGCCACTTAGTAGAACCACTCAACCGCTCTTTTGAGCCCCTTTCTCACTCTCTTTCTCATCTATATGATCTATTTGATCTTTTGTGATGTACAAATCTACTACTTCTCTATCTATCTTTTACTTTTGCCCTCAACTCGCACTTGTTTTCCCGACTTTGAACCATGATTTTTTCTTTCTCTTTTTTTGATGCAACAATTAAAAGGCTAATACAACCAACTACTGGTGTGCTGATCCTATCGTTAATGTTTTTATTATACTGATTAGTTGATTAGGCAGTAGTAGACTCGTGTGGACGCATTGCTGAGATTTACAGACAACAAAGATGCTGGTGAACGTAAAAAAGCGGATAAAGGGAACAAAATTGTCAGTAAAACAACTCCAAACCCGATTGGAAATCGGATAGTAAGTGGATTAGTTTGGTGGACTGTCTGATAAGTAGTAGTAGTAGGCTGGACTTGTTTTACACAAAGAAATCAAATGTACATCTAACTAACATTGCCAGTCGGTCATCAGATGAACAAGCAACTAATTTACACTAATTGGAGTTATACCTTTATTCGCTAAAAAAAGTGTAAAATTCATTTGAAGCAAAAGTCTTTTTTAAAAATGCCATCAAGGTGACATTCAACCAGCCTAAAAGTTTAAGTCAATTTGTTTGGTTTTGAAGTTGGAACATGGATGAGTACAAACCTTACAAGCCGCCTGGTTTCAGGCCCACTTCACTTTCTATTGTTACGGTTACCCCTGAAATTCAGGTTAGTTTACTTTGCATTTTCCATAACAGTTTAATTGACAGTTTATGTTCAGAAATCACTGCAAGATTTACGAAACTCAAGCAGCTCAACACTTGAAAATGTATTTTCTACTGAGAATGATGATGACGATTCTGACGGTCATGAGGAGAATACTCGCTCGATAGATCGCATTGATGAAGACGATACAGATGACGATGAAGATGAGAATCGGTTTTACTACAAAACACCCGGAAAACAATTTAAAACTTCAAATGAAGGACTGAAAATGTCAAGGCCAGTCGCAAATGGTGTAGGGAAAAAGCTGTCTTCCAAAGGAGGAACCAAACATGAAAGCTCATTGATACGCTACGTTCTTCCACAAAACACTCTCAGTCCACTGGCAATCAACTTTGACTCTGTGTCGGCAGCATCTTTTCAATCAGGTAAATAGCATTTACTGATACAGGCTTCTTTTAAAACATTCGTTTTAGAAACTCGCAAATTGCCATCAATTTTAAAGCAGTCAGTTTCCAAGGATGATACTGCAGGAGAGGACAATGCATCCATTGGCGACTGTTCCATCGCCAACCAAAGTGATAGTGTTTCACTGCATAATGAGCACAAGCAGAGCATGCAAAACTTGATGAGTTTCCGTCTGTTCAAACTGCTCTCCATCATGTACGCCATTATGTTGGTGGTCATTGGCGGCATCATCACACTTTCCGATCTGAGCAACTCAATCAATGATACTGATCACGTCTTTAGCATCATCACTACAGTCATCGGAATGATATTCCTCGGGTTCATTCACTTTTCTGTACAGCGGCACAAGAGGTTTGTCATGAACTGGGAGAAGAAGCGCAAAGACGCCATTGAGGCGCCAATGAAGCAGGGAAACGTAGACATGGACACTATCAGCGTCACCACAGCGGTCATCTTCAACAGAACCTACATGGACGATGAAATTGATGAGGAGACCAAGTCGAGGCTGAACTACTACAAGTTCCTCACTGGAAAGCATTCAGGAAACTTTTATTTAAAAATTGGAATGACTGGTATTTGAAACTTATATTTTATTCGATCTTATTGAAACTAATCAACCGTGTGTTGTTGCAGTGTTCTGCATGGGCAGTATTGTTCACCAAGGCATCAATGTGGCACTACAGGTGCACTTCTTTCTGCAAGATGTCGGTGGCTGCAAGAATCCCATTAGTTTTACCGTCTACCTGATACGCTGCATCTTTGCCTTCTATCAACTGTACATAGCCTTCAAGTATTCCAATGTAAGTAATTTGAGTGTTGTTTACGCTGAACCTGATTGTTTATTTTTCTTTTTTCAGCTGATTATAAACCGCCACCACTACATCGTTATCTTTGGTCTGATGCACCTGCTTGGTACTTCAATTTCATTTTGGTTTAGCACCATCATTGAGGAGGCAATGGACGGCTACACCTCAAAAGTTACCGACTACCACGCAAACAAAACCATTCCAGATGATATCACTTTTAAGGAGGCAGTTGACGCGCACATAATCTGCTCGAAGAATGCATTGAGCAACTTTGAGTCACTGGACGCCATGCCGTACTTGTATCCATTCTCAATTGAGTACAACATTATCTTGGCCTCCGCCTACTACATAATGTGGAGTAACATCGGTAAGAAGGTCAACTAGCAATCTCTACCAAACGCCTTATCGATTGCTGTTCTTTTTTTGCCACTCAACAGGGAGCAACGACCCATCGCAGCTGTCGCACGTTCGCGAGGAAATCAACCAAAATCAGCAAACCGGAATGATCGATGTAAAGTACAGCAGCAACATCACCATCAACGCCGACTGCCACGCCTCAAACCTCGGTCTCTTTGGCGGTCTCTTCAGTCTGCTCATGATTCTGACGACGACGATCGTCTTCTTCACCACCATCAAACATGATGAGTACAAGAGCCTGGGCATCGGCCTCTACTCAGGTCAGTTCGGTTTTCTCACTTTGTGCTGTCTGATAGCAGTGCCACTCGCCTTTCGACACACGCTGAAGTTGAATGTGGTCAATCACCACCACCTGGACAACTCGGCGACGGCAA
Organism: Tyrophagus putrescentiae; assembly: GCA_024499935.1. Classification (NCBI taxonomy): domain Eukaryota; kingdom Metazoa; phylum Arthropoda; class Arachnida; order Sarcoptiformes; family Acaridae; genus Tyrophagus; species Tyrophagus putrescentiae. The sequence goes on along the minus strand of JAMZRA010000001.1, from coordinate 4,556,444 downwards.
TGGACGACTTGCTTCTGCTCGTACCGTTGCCCTTCTTCTATGTTCATCACCTACTGTGCATATACTCAGAAGTAAAAACGGCCAGCACAAACAGCCTCATCATGGCTTTCATCTACGTGTTGCATTTAATTCAGGTGACAATGCAAACGCCCTTTCTCGTTGACGGTATCAGACGGTGCTCTAACGAGCGAAAGTTTCGCTTTAAAAAGCCCGCCAAGGGGATCATCACCTTTCTGATTATCATCAACGTGGCACTGTACTTCTTGGTGACGTTTGAGATCAAGTCAGTGGACAAGTACCACAGTCCGGCAAAGTACTATGGAAAGTGGATGTGGATGATCATACTCGATACTTGTCTGCCACTGATGCTCTTCTACCGCTTTCACAGTTCAGTTTGCCTCAGCGACATTTGGAAGCACGCTTATGAAAAGGACGAACCTGCAGCTCACTAAATGAACCATCTTTTTATTTTTTACACAATTGTTTTTACAAAAAAGCACGCTTTAAATATTATTATTGCTGTCGGTTTTATCCGTTGGAGGTTCTTTAGTGGTGATTTGAGCCAAGTCAAGTGAAATGGACTCCTTTTCGCTGCTTTCAAATTGAGATCCATACTCTTCTGCAACATTAGTCTTAGTGAAGGTGCCATCGGTGCTGTCCTCAAAGACTATGTCAGTCCTGCAGACGGTCACCAGATTAGTGGTGGTCGTGGGGGTGTTCACTTCGAACAACTGCTTCCAGTGTATTAAAATCTGGCGAAAGTTTCTCATCGGCTGCTGCACCATAACGTGAATCATGTACGAGAGGAAAAAGGAGACCACTGCATCGGACACTATTGTCCGGAACTGATAGGTAATTAACAGTTAGTAATGCTTGCAATAATACTAAAATACTAAGAAAACCAACCATATTCTCTGGAGACAGTGTCGTCGTTTGGCGAATGGAAAAAAGGCGGTATGCTGTCACGATGATGCTGGTAATGTAAAATCCATATGAAAGTCCAGCAAGTGGCCGCCAAACGACGGAGGAGAGAAATCGATTTGCAATAACTACAATGTCACCGTTAGTTTAAACGATTTTAAGAGTTAGCAATTTTAGCAATCTTACCAGTGCATCCGCAGATACAAGAGTAGATGATCCAACAAAAGAAGGTCAACATGGGAATACGGCCAAACGTAAGCATGGAAACTATTTCCAGAGTAGACAGAGATGGTGCTTTGATATCAAGGTTTTCCATGTAGAAAAAGCTCATCAGGAATCCAATATAAGAGACTATACCGATGGTGCAAATGAATGCAGGTCGCTTGACAGGACGGTTAGTTATCAGGTGGCCCGCAATTAGGCCGAAAATAAACGGTGATATGTGAACGAAAGGATGAAAGTTGTAAAACATGAGTGATGCTTTCATTTCCTAGCAAAAAGAATCAATTTAGCTAATTTTCAAAAATGCTGCACCAAATCTACTTACTGTAAATGATTTCATTGCCTATCAATAGAAACAAAGTTGGTGATTTAGTTTTAAACTTTTCACTCATTTTAGTGTTGTACTCACCTGGTATTCGTACGGAAGCTTGTATCCGTATAGAAAACGAGGTATGAGATTAAAGATTGATGCAATGATGAGCATACAGATAAGAAAAGCAGTGCCTGCATTAGGGCGCAATCGCGATGTGATGATGAGGAAGATGGGCGCAATAAGAAGCATTTGGAATATCAACGACACGAATGCAGTTGGCAATGAGCACTGTAAGTTAAAAACAAAATATAGCACCTGCAAAGATACTTTTTCACAGATACTTACAATTTCCTCAATATTCTCATTGATGTTGTTGTAGAAAAACAACGTCGGCCACAGGTTTTTCTTGCAGTTGTGGGTGATGGTTTCATCAAAGAGGTGCCACAGCGGCCCACTGCCGAGCAACGGAATGACGTAGATCAGACCAATGGAGAAGAGAATAGGCACTGCGTAGCGAAGGTAGTTCTGCAGAATGTACTTTCCGTAGTTGAAGGAACTGGGCTTGAATGCCAGTGCCACGCTGATGCCGCTGTAGGCGATCAAGCAGTCGAGCATGTAGTACATTCGAATGAAGAAGTACTTTTTCTCAGTGGCCAGCTGCATCGGCCCTAGAACGTAGAAGCGCTTGATGACCATAGGCGCAAAGACGATCGTGTAAATGTACGCATTGGAGATGAAGAAGAAGAAGATGAACAGCAGACGCATCGTGTCAAGGGGAAGCTTTCGGTAGGCTGGAATTTCAAAGAGCACTCGAGTGTTGCGAATAATGCTGAACATGGTGAAGATTTGAATGTTCAGTGGTTGACGGGCGTACGGCGTGGAGATGGTCGAGGCAGAGCGGAGGAACTTGGCCGGGTACTGGTGTGATGAGGAGGTGAAAGAGTATGGGGTGGAGATGATGGAGCACCGAGGCACTGAGGGGTAGTACCGACCGCTGTCCACCATCATTCGGTAGATCATCTCAAAGGTGGAGCAGATTACAATGAGAATGAACAGTGCACCAAAGATGAAGCTGTGAAGCGGATAAGTTAAAAATTATTCAACAACACAAAAAATGAACAACTTACAGAGTCACAATTTGAAAGTTGTTCAGCACCACTGCATCAGTTGCTTTCACACAGTTGGGACCCACTCTGACGCTGAGACCTGTTTTTCGAACCAAAACTACAACAAAAAATGTTATAGTTTTTGCAATAAAGAATCTTGACTGAACTTACACTTGTTCATTGCATTTTCCACATCCACCGGGTCACACTTGTCAGGCAGACAGACGCCCACTCGAAGAATGGTGTTCTTCAGGAACTTGTACAGTCCCAGGTAGGTTTCAATGTACTCGTCGTTGAGAAACCGATTGACCGAGGCAATGTTCGACTGTGCCACCGGTTCACCGTGCACGTACCGGTACTCAGTGGGCAGCGGAATGACCGGCTTTATCAGACAGTACTGTCCCCGAATGGGCTCATTGTTGACGTTCTCTTCGGGCAGTTCGCTGGAACTCTCAATGCACTGGTCAAACTGACCTAAACTGACGAATTTGCCCTGTCGGTAGCCGCCTGTGAGAAGGCCACCAGTGGCATCGAAAACTACAAATAGGCAAATAATAAGGTCTGTAAACAGTATTGAAAATAAGTCACTTACAACTCAAAGCCCATGGCTTTCTATCGTTCATGTTCTTGATGATGCGGAAAAGCGAGCCAAGACAGGGTGGATTCAGCTGGGCTTCATAGAGAAAATCAGTGACTCGTGATGCCATCTAAAGGGGAGTGATTTTGGATTTTCAAACAAAATATTTTACTCAGTTGTACTTACCTCTCGGAAAAAAGGATTTAGCTGAAAAAAGACAAAAATTAATATCAAAAGTAAAAATAGTAATTCTGAGTTTGTGCTTACTTTGGTAACGATTTGATTGGAAAAGTTGTACATTCTGCAAAAAAACAAAACCGGTTAAACAGTGAAGAAACAACTAAACCCAAACCTACCGGTTGATTCGCTCAATAGTCTCATTGATGTGCTTCACTTCCTTGCTAATTTCAGTCGGATAATCCTCAGGAATAATCTTATCGAGAAAGTACTGGGCCGTGCACACATTGTTGGCCAGCGTTTCATCCTCGTAGTCATCCTCGTCATCCTCATCGTCCTCCTCCTCTTCCTCCTCTTCATCAGCCGCTTCATTCTCGCGACTGTTGTGCTGGTGTGAAGGTCGTCGGACGAGTTGAATCATGCGAGGTTTGGCGTCCTCTTCGTCCTCCTCTCCCCCAACTTTGCCGTCAGCTGATGTACTGCCGTTGTTTGCCGAGAGGGCACTTGTGTTGTTGGAGTGCTCTTGGTGGAGGCTTGAATTACCGCTATTCCTCTCTGCTGCTGCTCCTGTCTCCCCCTCCTCTTCCTCCTCATCGTCGCCACCTTCCTCGCCGCCGTCCACTTTGGCTGCGGTTGCACCATCAGAAGTGCTGTTTGCCTTCTTCGAATGCTCAGCAGTTGACTGATCAGCACTATTGGCAACACCTTTCTCTGTGGTGCTGTTGTTTGCACTGATTGCACTTCGCTCATCTTCACTATCTTCACCCTTTTCACCATTGTCTTCGGCGCTGTCATCAGCATCTCTCTTCACTTTAGACTCCTCTTCTTTACCCAATCCGTCTTGCCGTTTAACGACATCTGAAGGTCCTGTTGTGATAAGAGGGCCGCTATTGTTGGGCTGTCCAGTAGTGGTCGTACTGTAGTCAACTACTGTGCTACTGTCTTCTACATAATTATCACCTGATTTGACTGCATATGCAAATGAAATAATAGTTAATTATGCGTAATTATCTTTCATGCCATTTCAAATGCTAAAAACAACTTACTATAAGCTGAAGTAGTAGTGGAAGTAGTAGTTGAAGATATTAGTGCAAATTCGCTGATATTGATGGATTTGTTTTCGCTTTCTGATATAAATGGAGATATAGTAGCGACCGTTACATTGCACAGCACCAACTGAGATGATATGAAGCTGACTAGAAGGAAAGCACGTAGAGCGAATGCAAACGTTGGTAAAGAATATTTGGCCGTTGATTTAAGATCTGCATTTACTGAGGTACTTGTGGCTCTAAACGGTGTTCGATAGCTGACTTGATCAGCCATTTTAGGTTTTAGTCATTTGACGATGCCAAAAACCGCGTGGTTCTTGAAATAGTTATATCAGAAAATATTAAAAGCAAGTCTTGCAGTTGAAAAATGTTTCAAAGTATTTTTTGACAAAAAATAAACGTGAATTGGTTTGGTGGTTATTTTTTCTTTGCTAGTGTCGTCGAACACACACAAAATGTATAAATGAGAGAGGTTCAGTAATTAGGGAAATTACTGTGAGCAGTACTGTCGCCGTGTACGTGAAAAATGATTGTCAATAGGCGACTCATCTTGCTTTGCGTATATGGTCAGATTAGATTAAACGTTAAATTATCTAAGATGATGCAAAGAATGGTCAATCACCGAAGGAAGCCAGATATCAATTGGCAGTGTGGGCACACAGTGAGGAAGAGTACAGGGGTGATCAAAACTTTGGAGAACTTGATTTGTTGTGCTTTGTTGCATGGAGTCAAACAGTTGTAGGCACAAATAATCGATGCAACAACTGGTTGAGTGCTTGCTAAGTGGCAACAAGTTGATGTTGAGATGTCCAGACTGTCAAGTGCACCAGCACATCTAAACACACACACACACATAAACACACAAATGAGAAGAGAAATCTCGCAATAAAAGAAAAGCACCATCAATCGAATCAATTGAATCGAATGGAACAGCAATGTACAGCAATTATGACGGGAGAAAGGTAGGCACTCACAAAAAGAGTGATCAAGAGTTGATTGATTTCGGTGATGACCAGACAACGGACGACAGGCGAGATGTGCTGAGATGTGGTCTTCTGATGGCCACTGATGATTTGCCAGTGAAAGGCCTGATGCTGCCTTGGAGTGCACCCAATGGTCAGGTAGCTATACTGCTGCTGATGATGATGGCACCAAACTGCGGTTGCAGCTTCTCCCGCAGACAAAACACTGACGTCCTGACACTGTACCTCACCAGGCTGTCACTGTAGCCAAGACAATCGGTCAAATGTTCAACCAAGAGGTATGTCAATTTCGCAGCACCTCGCCATTGCTGGCGTGCTTTTTGTTTTATTTTTCCTCTCTATACCATCTCTTTAACTAGTTCTGTGCAGGATGATGAAGACGGTGACGTGAAACAGAAGAAGAAAGAAAGAAAGAGAGAGAGAGAGAGATGTTTGTTGTTGTTGAGTCTTTTAGCATGCCTTGTCAGGTGTGCGTGGATGCAGAAAAAGGAAGCTTCATCAACACCTTTGGGCCAGTCTTGAAAATCTATCATCTTTCAGCGAGAGTCTCTGCTTCAGACGCGTGGTGTCGTCCAGCAGTAAAAGTCGTCTTCGTGTAGGAGGGGCGCTGAGAAGAGCTGTGATCGGCAGTCGAAGAGTGTTATCGAAATGTACCGGCGGCAATATTAGAGGCGAAGGAAAGGGCAGGGAGAGAGCTCGCGCGCAGAGCAGACACGTTCCAAGTTGCACTAGCAGTCACAAAAAGTGTTTTTCCTTGAAAAGTACTGAAATTGTTACAGGTGATATTTGCGGCCTTTGAGCCAATTAGTTAACAGTGTAAAAACCACCAACACCTCTTTGCTACGAAAACAACGATGTCCATTCAATCAGTTAGACGATGAGGTGGTGAGATTCGACAAAAACAAGTGATTTGAGGCAAAACAAACAATAAAACTTACTATTTTTGACCAAAAATCATCTTGCACTTATCATGTTGCTTTTGTCTGATGCTAGATGCTCAGCGAGAAACCTGTCAGCTGTTGTACACGTGACGTAAAAAGTAAAAGGTAAGGCAAAAGTGCAATCGAAGTGATCAAGACAGATGATAGCGTCACGGGCGATGATGCAACTTTGTTTTCAGGAGGATTATAATCAAGAAAGGAGAAGAGACATTCCGAAAAAGGATCACCGAGTGCAACCTTGTTGCTTGAAAAAGGGGTTTTGATCTTGACATGGTTACAAAATTAGAAATATTCAACGATCGTACTTTCAGTTTGCACTAAAGATTGTAAATATTGACGATCAATTATTGCATTTATAGTTTGCGTTTTTTGCCAATTACTAATCAATCACTAGACGATAGCGAAATTCCCATCTTGGACTGTGCACAAGTGCACTTCAAAGTGTGAAGGCCAAATATCGTATAAATATTTAATTTTAAAAATCAAATATGGATTTGTTTGTTTAGATAAAAAGTTGGTTAGTGGCAAAGTGTTATATTTAAAGTTGGAAGACCACTAATCAAGAGGGTGACAACTAAAAAGGGGTTTTCATATTTAAGGTGAGAGTGAGTCGAATTTTCTCATTTATTGGCTCTCGTATTATTCCTATATAAATTGTCATTTTTTTGTTAAATTCTTGATCTCAGCTTGTGGAGCAGCTAAAATTGCAGTTTTTGCTTTAAAATAAAGTTAAAGAGCTAGGCAAGGACCGTATGTGGGCTTTAAGGAAAATTCGGTATACTTTTATTTTTACAAACAAATGAACTTAAAAAAATGCAAAATTTTATGTTTTGGCAACTTCGATCGTTTGTAAAACTAAAAGTACACCGAATTTTCCTTAAAGCCTACATACGGTCCTTGCCTAGCTTTTTAACTTTATTTTAAAGCAAAAACTGCAATTTTAGCTGCTCCACAAGCTGAGATCAAGAATTTAACAAAAAAATGACAATTTATATAGGAATAATACGAGAGCCAATAAATGAGAAAATTCGACTAACTCTCACCTTAAACAGGTAACTTATCGCTGTTTACAAAAAACTGTGATACATTTTGTACATGAGAAACTGCTACAGAACGTGTCAGTTCAAGTTCAAGTCTTTGCAATCTGTACATTTCCCTATTTGCTCTCCATCAATCAATTCACCAGTAATTTCCCTTCAACTATGCTTTTTGAGTCACAAAACTTTTGTCTAGTTTTCCTATTTAAACTTTTCGTATATGATTTGTTTTTTGCTTTTTTAAATTCCTGTTGAAAAACTGCGATTGCTAAAGTTGTGAAATTTTATAGCATAATTTTTCAATAACTGTCAAGGCTGCAACTCATTTTATGGCAGATTAAGGAAAATTTAGTAAAGTAAACAAAGAATTGAAACTTTGATTTTTGCCTCAGGTAAAAAACTTTAAAACAGTGATATTAGTACAAGACATGATTACATTTGTTTGCAAGCTCTTTGTAGCGGCTCTCGTTATACAAATACATTAAATTAATGATATGTTACTTTATTTTAACCAATTGACACGCAATTAATAAATTACATAACAAGAAGGCGGTACCTGACAAGCAGCTCGCATCTAGTGGCGCAATGAGTTTACATAATGAAACACTGGTAAATTCTCTCAGGCATTTGACTAAGTAAGCTCATAAATACATTAAAACAGTCAAGGCAATGAAAGGTGAAAGTTACAATGAACATTTGAGAGCAAATAAATAATGTACAGTGTAAAATCTTAAACACGGTGAAACTAATTACAAATGGAAATTTTTTCTGAATGCTAATGGATCTGAGTGACCAGAAAAAAAGATAAATGAGACCATTGACTATGTCAATTTTTGGAAGCCAAGTATAGATCGTGACAGTTGGCGGCAAACAAGTTTACACTGGGCAATGACTGGTTGATCTGGCTGATTGATGGACAGTGTGCCAGTGGAGAAGGGCTAGAGAGCGTTACCGAGATTGCCGAACTCGTGATCACCGACAGAGAGGGAGAAGCAGACAAAGAATCAGAGGGCGGCTTTGTTTTCTCAAAATCAGCAGCGTACGACTCTGTAGAAGACGACGTGCCAGCAAAAAGGCCATTTTCATAGTCACTCTAAGGGGGAAGGGGAAAGGGTGCATTGAAGCACTGCCACTGTTAGACGGGCAACCACCAAGTTCTAAATTCAGACATCTGTACCTTATCGAAGAGTAACGATACCAAGCAATTGAAAGGTCTTTCAACAGCAATGTGAAATACCATCGCCAAGAGGGTAGTTTGCATAAAATCAATCACGATGCATTCAAACTGTCGAAAGTGGTTAAAGTTAAAATTTTGCAAAAAAAAATTACAAAACAAGTATTTTTGTTAAGCTCTTTCTGATTTGATTTTCAATTACCAAAATTTTGTCAGTCATCACGTATGTATCACGCACAGTGAAGAGGCGGTGTGTCAGTGGAATGAAGTGAAGCAGGTAAATGCCGAATGAAAGGCGTGACAGGACACGAAAGAAACTCAACGAGAATATCTGCTCGACGAACACTATTGAGAATGCCACTGTTTAATGATGGGACAATTCAGTTGGGCAGCTCAGTTTGGTCACTTACCTGCCCGTCCGACACAGAGGGAGAAAAGCATCCAGGCAATGGTGATGCAGGCCATTAGTTTGCCCACTGAAAACCATAGTAGGATGCTGACTCGTGGGGCCGCCTGGTTTATGCGATGCAGTGAATTGAACCAGTAGCAAACTGCAAAAAGGCAAAAAAAAGAGACTACCCACAAGTAAACTTCGGTTTGTCGGGTGAAATTGAGGCGTTTGTAGATGAGCTGATGGTTCACCAGGTAGCCGATGATGATGCCAATAAAGAAGGCAACAATGTACTGGTTTATACCTGTAAACAAGGAGTTAAAAAATTTAGTATAAAAAATTAACCAGTTGAAAGTTTTAGCTAACCCATATGAAAGGCAACAAACGCTTTGACCATTTCGTCTAGAGAGTTGATGTTCAGTCCGTCAAAGTAGGTCTTTTGATTTAGAAGATGATTTGGTGATATGCTGGCATAGCATCCAAAGATCACTAGAGCCGTGTTGACAATCAGGCCAAATTTGGCATTGCGGTATAAAAGGTAGACAAAGAAAGGTCCTAATGTTTGTAGTTGAAAGAGAGCGGAAAGAAACCTGGTAAATGAAGGAAATAGTATTTTATACAGTTTGATCAAAAGTAGTCCTTGTTTGAATTACCACGTCGGAGGATTGCACTGAAAAAGTAAAAATGTGTTTAGTTTTTAAAAAGATAAAGCATGTAAACAACTTACAACAGAAAATGAAGTATCAAACTTGAAAATATCTTGGCCCGTTTTAGTGTTGTAGTTGCTAAAGTAGGCAAAACTGGAAAAAAGACTGAATGAATCCTTGCACACTGGCACCAAAAGATTCATTCCAAAATGCCAAATCGGTCCATCTCCGGTGAGTGGCAGAATCCAAAAGAGAAGAAGAACAAAACCCATTGGCAGTGAATATTTGAGCCAAAGTCGAAACAAGAAGACACCATAAGCCATTTTGCCATTGTTAAGAGCCAACTTTCTGAGCAAATTGTAGGAAAGGACCAGTCCACTGATCATGAAGAGTGTGTCGATGATGAGAATATTCCTCGCAAAAAAGTACTTGTTGTAGTAGTACACCTTTGTGATGACTGAATTAAGGATTCGCTTGAAAGCCGGAAAACTCATAAATGGAGTGAAGAGAAACTGAAACCAAAACATAAAAAATAAATAAGTAAAGCTCTACGTAAGGTTTAAAGTTACCATATGATCAACGCAAACGTTTAGTACGAGAAGAAGACGGATCACATCAAGAAAGATGAATCGACGAGTGGGTGATTTAGACTTGTTGGTAACTGGTGATGCTGAATGAGATTGTGCACTTGATAAAGTGAAACAACTGGCACAATGCGTGGCCTGAGAGTCAACTTCAAACAGGGCTTTGGTATTCTTTACCAAAGAAAAACATTTCACTGCTTGCATCCACTTGGACACTTCATCGAAAACTTTTTCCTGTGAGCTGGGTTGGTAAACACAATCCCCAATAGTGCAAACGATATTGACAAATAGCAGAATGAAGAGGATAGATCTGTTGTGTAAGAATGTTTGTAAGTAAGCTAAAAGATAATTGTGAGTTTACAATCTTTTTTACATTGAAGCAAGCTCAAAGTTGCTGAATTGATGTTTGGTTTCCGGGTTGAAGCAGTCGGGCTCCAGTTCAACGGGCATCTTTGTTATTGGATATAGTACTAGTAAGAAAAACATGTAGAAGGATTTTGTGAGGGAAACTCATCAAACTCTTTACCTTGGTTGAGCAATCCTTCAATTTCAGCGGGCGAACAAGCAGAAGGGAAGCAAATTCCTAGTCTGAAAAGTCGACCTTTTTGGTTGTTGAGAATTTCGATAAACTTTGCGACAGTAAAGTATTTGTCCAGATTAAAAATTTTGAAAAAGTCAACTAAATAGCGGAAGTGATGATATCCGTAGAAGGGTGTCTTCTTTCGATATGACTCTCTGCTTGGATAGGGAAGGATGAACTTGGCCAGACAGTACTGACCTTGCAGCTTTAGGGTGTCCTCTGAAATCTCCAGACACTGGTCAAACTCTCCAAAATGAGCAATCGATCCTTCGGCGATGCCTGTCGGTATTTTTCCCATAGCATCGATAACTACAAAAAGAAACTGAGTTTGATGAACAGAGTAGCGGCAGTGCCTTGAGTGCTTACATTTCAGCGCCCAAACCTGATGGTCAAGAATGCCCTTGCCAACTTGTGCCAGAGAAAGAAAGCACTGGTTGGAAACATTGGCTGAGTAGAAAAGCTCAAAAAGATAGCTTATCTGCTCTGTATCAAACTCAACGGCGATTAGTGAGGTTGTCAGATTGGAGAGGTAGTCGATGACTTTCATGGTGTCATTTAGATGAGGCACCTGCTTCCGCAGAGGAAGGTGCCGATTCTCCAGGTGAACTGCCCTCAGCGTTGAGGTGATGGAGGAGCAGGAGGTACTGGTGGATGAAAGATCGGAAGATGAGTAGTCGAACACATCGTCTGTCATATTTGAAGATGAGTTTGAGCCAACTACACCATCGTAGTAATCGTACTCATCTTCAAGTTGCGAAGAAAGACTTGAACAGGTGAGCGTTATAAAGAGTGCTACAGAGTAGAGGACAGCTTTAGGGTCAAGGTGGCGTCGCTTCATGGTTGAAGTAAAAACAAAAATAAGTACGGAATCAGTATGAAAACACAATGATAAAAACAAAGTCAAAAGGAAGGAAGGAGAAGAAGATTGGACGGCATCAGGTCAGTGAGTGATTGAAGTGTGGCCGAGAAGATGAGACAGGCAAATATAAAGGTGATAGCGATCAGTGAGGAAGAGAGGAGCAGTGATGTGGCCAGGAGGAGGTAGACACCTTTCAGAATGTAACTGAAGATGACCGTCAGTGGAGGCAACGATGAAGGGTAGTAGTAGTGGTAGCAGGAGGAGGCGGAAGTAGGAGTCCTCTGTCCACTGTCTTCAGTGCAGCAGTTCGGTGAAGCAATAGAAGAGGGAAGCATTCGAAGCGCAGACCGAGGTACGCCAGCTGACTGTTCTCTCTGTCCTCTCTGCATTCTATCGATGGACACTTTCACTTGCATTGTGGGGGAGTGCTGAAGTGCTGAAGTGCATTTGTTCGAAAGAAAATAGTAACTGTACAGGCGAAGAATGGTTAAGATCTCGTGCAAACACAGTCGCCAATGACTAACATCCTCGCGCGCACTCTTTTTGCCTGTCCTCCTCCCCAATAATAAATACTATAAAATACAATAAATAACAACAGCTACCTGTCGGTGGTGAGGTGCCTCTTTGAGCCTCCAAATGAACGCCGAGAAAGGTTGCCCAATTTGATGCACTGAACTGAAGAAAACGGTGCTATGGTGCGGGTGGTGGTGGTGATAGCTGAAGTATGATCGATGTTAAAGTCAATTTGCTTAGGCAACAGCATCAGCAGCACAAGCATACCTTCTTCTTTGCCGAGGAGTCACGTTGATCGACAGAAAGCATGAAGAAGAAACAGCAGCACTTCTGTACATCGGCAATTCTGTGCCGAAGTGCCTTGCACTGTTGTGAAAACACACACACACAGCAGACAATTTGTGTTTGCGTAAATCACATGGAACCTGCGCTTGCAGCAATCAATGCACGATGAACCATCGTGTGATACGCTGTGATAGGCATCGGCGGTGATTGAAGTTGCAGTGGCAGTGCCTGCTGCATCACGAGCTGCACACACACAGCTGAGCCAGGGGAAAAGTGTAGCAGGAATGATCATTCGGAGGGTATCTGCAGACAGATCAATCGACAAAGTGTCAAGTCGTCAGGTGAGGAAGGTGTGCACAACCAGTACAGTCAGGGCAATACTCGCTACTCACTTTACTGTGAGTGAGTGGTTCGCAGTTGGACTTTTACGTTTCGTTACAGTCCACCGTAAACACACCTGTACACCTCATGAGAAGACATCAAATGAAACGGAATATATTTTTTATGGACAGGTTTTACAGTAAATGCAAGTGATCCAGTAGATAATGTTAATTAGAAATTGAGTTGTTAAGTGGGAAACATATTCCTTGGTGTCAATTCATAAAAGCAAAAAGAGTATTTGTGTGTGATGAAGTGAACACCGGAAAAAGGAAAATTTAAAAGATGAAATTCTCAACAGTGCACACAGAAGTGCTAGTTTTTGGTGGCAGCAGCAGTTCGTTGTTTATAAACAGGTAGAAAGAATTCATCCTTGGGCAGATTTGGATCCAACTTGTAGATTTTTCGGATATGGCAGTATATGCCCGTTTTGAAGTAAGTGTGAAATGGTTGGTTCAAAAGTGATAAACGGTATTTCTCGACGTCTTCCACAATAAAGTTGTGGTTTGGAAATGAGTCCTGAAACATTTTAAACGGCATCACTTTTATATTGCTATCAGATAGTAGATAGTCGACATCAACGACAGACGTTTCTGAGCTTTCCACAAGCCCATACTGAGAAAAAGCCATTAGTTAGTTCCTGTATTTATAATCAAAAAAGTTACTTACGTTTAGAGGCTTCAATCCGGAATCAGGATATTCAGCTGGATGCAAGTACCAGCTAAATTGAACTCGCTTTTGCTTAGTTGTGACATTTTCGTAAAGTCTCTTAATAATGCCAATGATGGGGTATTTGTACGCCCCCTTATCGTTTGAATCCATCCAAATCACTACATCGTCTTCAAGGTTAAAGACGATTCGGTTATTCTTGCAGACACTTCGAAAACTGTTTGCGTTGACCAGCTTGTTATCATCCGGTTCAATCAAAGAGCCGCTCTCGATCAGATCAGCCCATCGCCAAAGACCTTCCAAATAATTTTTTTCATCAATAAAAAGTTGCTTTTGATCGGCATACTTGTTGTAAAACTCGTCCATTATTGGTTTTTCTCGGAAAATTTTTTGAGCAGATTCAGTCGTTGAGATGGATGCGTCTGACACATCTGAGGCATCAGACATGATTGGCATGTAGTTGGGCAGAATGAAGACATCATGGATAGAAATGACGGCACAGTGTCCTTTGTTGTTATGAACCTCCACTTGTTCATGATCAAGGTACACGTCTTTGATTGTAGCGGGAGTTAATTCAGTATCGCTCAGACTCCAGGCTACTAGAACACGCGTGTTCGCAGCAATGGAAGAATCAAACTTGATGGGCTTGATGAACAAATGTTGAAATTCAGAGAAGCTACTGAAGGGCTTTTTGACGTAAAGTCGGCGTGCTTGAACGTTGTATATTTTGTAGTAATTGCTTTGATACCGGATATCACATACGAAATACTTTGAGTTGCCATCGAAAAAGACGCCCAGCATTGCATTGTTGATTTCCATTTCAGTGTTGAAAAGACTTTCGCTGATGCCAGTTTCAATTTGGACTTGAGGACGAGAGTCACTGCTGGTTGGCATGTCAACAGTAGTATGACGCTGTTTCTTTTGGCTTTCTTTACTGGACTCTTTAATTGTTGTTGAGCTACGACTCGTCACTTCTTGAATTACATCACTTGTTGTTGTAGTAGGTGAGCAAGCCACAACACTTGAAGAAGATGAAGAGGTACGAACGCGTGTTGAGGCGGTTTCGCAAGTTTCGCTCTTTTTCTCAATTCTGTAGCGTTTCACTGTTTTAGAAGTCATAACTTTGCTTGTGCTTTTTCGCTTGTTTGTCGAGCCTTGTTTAATGGATTCGAGGTTCAAGTTAATAAAGGAAAATTTTGCCTTTTTGGGCTTACGAGTACCTTCAGCGTTGTCATGCAGGTCAGACTCCACAACCTTCTTTTCGATGATTCTTGTTGTAGAAACCGACTCGGAAGGCGATTCTGAAAAAGATGCAGAAGTACACATGCGGGCATATTCATTATGCATTGTTTCAAACATGTCGTCAATCAGTGAGCAAACATTTTTCTTCAACAATTCTTGTTTCTTTTTCATCTTGACGGCGAACCTGGAAAACTTTGAAGGACTCGAGGTAGACATTTTGACGAGGTCTGGAACCAGATTCCGGATGATCTCGAGATGAGAACAGCGAGAAGAGTGAAGGAAAACGTTGCAGATTTGGCTTGAACATTTTTTTATTTTTGCGGCGTTCACAAATGTCGTTTCCTTTATTCATAAAAAAGCAGATTTAACTTTTTGCCGCGAAGGCTTCAGGAACAAAATTAATCGATTTAAAACAAAACAGTTTTTCAGATGACAAGAACTGGCGAGTTCAGTCTAGTGAAGAAACTCAAATCAGTATTACAAAAACACGTAACTGAGTTTCTAGAAACAAGATTTCAAAATAAATATTCTTAATCCACCTGATTTGCCTACAAACTGTGATTGAAAAGCTACTACGAAAGTTCTTGTCAGCTTTTCAACAGATATGCCATCTAGTGAGTGCTGATCATGAGAAAGCTGGTAATTGATTGATCGACGATTCCCGCTAATCACTGGTGCCAAATAAACAATCGCCAGCTAAATCGGCCACACAAGTGTCTGCAGTCTTCAGCTCTATAGAGCAGGAACATGGCAGGCAATCAGGCAACCAGTTACGGAAGGGAGAGAGATACCTGAGAGTCTGCCGACGTCAGCACCAGAAGTGGCAGTGATAGCGTCGGGGTCTCCTTACTCATTACTGTTCACTTTTCTACCTCTCCGAGCTGCCGAGCAAACACAGCTGCCAGAGGAGTCATCGACGATGGTGGGGTACGCTAATTTCTCTAGTCGGTGATTCCTCAGCAGTGAACAGAGGATCTTACTCTCTACCAGTGTGCATTGCTCTACGGCAGTGCGGTAAAGCGCGTACGTGTTTGATCGATCCGGGAGATGGTGGGTAAAGTGGGTGAATGGAGACACTTTTGAAACGATTGACGAGCTTTCTCTCTCTCCTGTCTTGTTTCTCAGTGCGCATGACCAACAGTAGAAATTTTGCCTGCAACTGGAAGCCACAACTTTTCTACCTGAGCGCTGTGAAGTAGAGTGATTTTTTGCACCGATTTGACGAGTTACATGATCTTTTTATTTGTCCCTCAGTACTGTGGTTTACTACGATGAACAGCGATTTTCCTTTTGCTTACAGCTGCAAGTTTTTCTCAGTACATTGAAAGTAACTTTATGTAGCTCGCCAAATCGGTGCAAAAAATCAGTCTACTGCGAAGGCGAGGAAAGAGCGAAAGTTGGTGTTTCCTGCCGTCGGAACTCTTCGCGGTGTTCTGGCGTGTTCGCTTGCATTTTTTTCTTCTCTCCGTTTGCACAACAACAGTAACAGATTCTGCTGATGCTTGCAGCTTTGCAGCAGCAGCAGCAGCACTATCTACCACCACCACCACCACCACCACCATCAACAGCAACAGAAGCGGCAGGAGCCAGCACTTTCGGGTTTCGTCGGTTACCCAGCTACCTTTGGGACGGCAGCAGCATCACCAGCAGAAACAGCGACAACAACGAGGAGACACAACGGCAGTGACAGGTGTGCTGGCCAGTGACAGTGAGATTGCCCGAGTGGAAGAGACTCCAGGACCGAAACATATGCTCCGAATGGACACCTCGCCAGGCGCCATGTGGCACTGATCAGCAGCGCCTGAGAGAACGAGAGAGAGAGAGGACACAGGTCTGGAGAGGAGCAAAGAGTTCCCGCTCTCTCACTGCCTCCTCTGACTGATCCCGAGCAGCTGAAGAGGTCACCAGGGTCACCAAGAAGAAGAAGTATCACCCCGCTGAGTGTCACTGGCACTGCCCATTGCATTTCTTCCTGTGCATACTGACAGCATTTGTGTGGTTTCAATTTGCAACATTTATATCCTTTTCCGTGCTCAACTCACTACCGCCAGCTCTACTTTTCGAAAGAAGCAATGTCGACTACGACCTACGTGACTGATGATTCGGGCGTGAAGTACATTGCCAGCTCTCAGCGTCCCGATGGCTCCTGGAGAAAGGCACGTCGGGTGAAGGACGGGTACACACCTCAGGAAGAAGTGCCCATTTACATGTCCAAGGGCAAGCTGATAAAGCAGGAGCGAACTAATGCGGGCATTCCCGGACTCGGCTTCGTCGACATGGACGTCCCCACAACTCAGGTAAGCCTTTCTTTGCCAAAAAGCCTATTCAAGAGCACTCTGTGACACTGAAACTCTGTTTTGCCTACAGAAAGCTCAAACTGTCGCTGTCAAAATGAAGACCGCCACCTTGGAGCCGGAGACGATAATGCCGACGGCGAAGAGCAAAGCAAAGAGCAAGGCCAAGTCTTCCCTTTCTAGTACAAACAACAACGTCGATTTGGGTGATCTTAGCGACCTAATCGACGACCCCAATGTGATCTACAGCCTGCCGCAGGGCGTGTCGCTGCAGCCAACCATACGTGCGTTGCCCGACTCTAGCGAGTGGAAAACCGTCAAGTCAAAGAGCAACAAGAGTCAAAAGAAGAACTCCTTTAGCAGTGATCACACCAGTGAAGATGGGCCTGCTGCCAGTGCTGCTGCTGCCAAGGAGAACATAAAGAGCACCGCAAAGGCCGTTGGTGGTGGAGGTGCTGTCTCCAGTAATAGCACCAAGAGTGCACCATCATCTGCATCCGGCAAAGGGTCTGCTTCAGCAGCGACGACCTCCACCGCCAACAACAACAGCAGCGATGCTGGTCTGCCTTCCACCACCACTGATCCAGTGAAGCGGTTACGAAACCTTCGAAAGAAGCTCAAGGAGATTGAGGCGCTCAAGTCCAAGGATACGTCCACGCTGGAGAAGGACCAGCTGGACAAGCTGGAGCGCTACACCGAGATTGTACAGCAAATTGAGCAGCTGGCAAAGTTGGTCGAACAGCAGCAGCTCTAGTGAAACAGCTCAGCTTTGGTTGACTTTGAGCTGTGAGGAGGTGGGTGTGCTAGAGCAGAGGGCACCAACTTCGTGGCTGAATGCACATTTTACAATTTTCGTGCATTTTGCTCTAAAGTAAGTCCTTCCTTCTACGCTCCCTCTCACTCACTCACTTGCGCTGTTTCCCGTCTTGCGACACAGCATCTGTTTGGGCTTTTTTAACGCTGTTTTTTAACTATTACCCAGTGTACGACGATGCAAACAAAAAGTATACATAAAATCGTTGATCGTTTCACATTCACAACTTGTCTGACTTCTGGACTAGGGATGTGTTCTACTGTGTGAGGGAAAAGTGGCTACCCATTGTGTATCTTCAGCGCTTTGGCGCCCATGACGCGCCCGCTAGCGGTGGTGAGCAGTGGTGCTTATGGCGGTGGTGGTGGTCTTTGCTCGACACTGATTTAACCGGATCCAAGGAGGCAGATAGACAGGCAGCGAGATCTGCTCTGTGCCTGTCTGCCTCCTCTTCCCCAGCCGAGTGAAGAGTAGTGCAGTGAGGAGCACCGTTGCACTGGCCACTTGCCGGCAAAAGTGGCGCGCTCCTCACTGCCAGTGGGATTCACTTGCCACGGACTGTTTTGTTGATCCTCCTGGTCGACAACCCCACCGACGCTGCTACTCCTCAGAGAGAAGGAGAAGGAGCGCGGTACTCTCTCACTCATTACCGTTTCTCCACACCCATCTTTGAGTACATTTCGGGGAGTTATTCTGCGGTTCACTCCTCCAATTTGGACCTGTCTGTCTGTCTGCAGAAGGTTGCAGAAGCGGCAGCAGTACTACAGTTCATCCTCCTCACACTGTTAGCTATCGAGCGAGCAGTATCGGTGTAGAAAAACTGGCGCCCATTTTACTGGCGCCCAGCATCGACTCCCTCACCCTGCACCTCTACTCTGCCTCTACTCTGCCTTTCTCCCTTTCAGTTTCCCTGCTCTGTACACTTGGGAACGCGACGCGACGCTTCAATGCGACTTGAAAACCGAATCGAGCCACTTGATCTTGGAATCCCAGCTCCTCCAGTCGCTTCTCCGTATTCAGTCCCGGCGAATCAGCTTCGATCGATTGTTTGCCCCTCCTGCCCTCCGGCACCCCTCACCAGTCACCTTTGCTTGTTTTGGTTTTGGCTCGTCAGCTGAAGTGGTGAAAAAAATATGTGTCAAGTGCTATAGTGCGACAAGCCAGGCCAGACAGTGGTTCACCTGTCCTGCACGTCGTCGCAGTTGCAGGACTCGCGCGCGCTCATCACAACAACATTCGCAAAACAAGTCTCTGTGCGAAGCAAAACAACTCTCTGACTTCTTCAGGTACACTTCTTGCTGGTGATTTGATCTTGGACATTGATTCTCATTCTTTTCTGCCCTAAGGACCCCTAAAGTTCAACTTACCCGGTACAAATTGGCAATATGGAGGAAGAGGGAGTACAGCTTTCTTCTCCTGCTCTGGACGATTTGCCCATCGAAGAGGCTGCCGAAGAGCCTGTCAGGAAGCGGGTGAAGAGGGGCATTCTGGGCGCTCCTGTGGGCGACACACCGATGCTTTTCAGCTTCACCTCGAAAGAGCTGTGGCCTGAGGGCAAGGACGACGATTCGGATGATGAGGATTACAGGCCTGAGGCGCGCAAATCCGTCCCCTCGACTAAGCCTCGGCCCAAGACATCTCAGCCGGCAAAAGGCAAACAGCAGCAGCAGCAGTGTGAATCGGCATCGGCAATCGCCTCCACTAGCAGCACTAGCAGCACCGAAGTCAATGGCGACTCGAGCACAGCTGACCACAGCCTTTCAACGCCTTCTCTCGAGGAGGACTACCCGTCCGTCCCTTCACCGGCATCCGACTTTTCGAGTGATCCTTCAGAGAGCAGCCAGGACAGCACTAAAGGCAAACGGAAGGGCAAACGAGCACGCAAGTCTCCAAATGGCAAGGCGAAAGCGAAAGCTAAGCCTAAGAAAGCACGCGCTAAAGCCGCGGTTAAAACTCCAAGGGCAAAGGTAAACGCTGAACTTTCAATGAGTTAGTTTATATGTTCATACTAACTGTTTGCTTTATGCCTGACTGTTTTCCCAGAAAGCCACATCAAAGTCTCCACAAAGCTCTGGCCAAGCCAAACGAGCTTCCAAAACCACTAATCCACAGAAGCCTTCAACTTCAAATGGCAATAATCAAAACGGCCACCGGACATCGTATTCAGCAACCGATTTCAACTGTTTGCTCCGACAACTCAAGTTTGACTTTGAGCAAATTATTCCCCCTGAGATTCTCGTTAAAATATTTAGCTTTGTTCTCGAAGTGGAACAGTTGCACGCTCAGACGTTAATCAAGTGAGTACTCAGCAAACATACTATTCAGTGCTTTTATTACCAATGTTTTCTCATCATGGCACCTTCTCACCACAAACCTAGACTGTCACAGGTGTGCGACAACTGGCGCAATTTGATCATATCAACGCCCGTTCTCTGGCGCCGTCTCGACTTGACTGGCTTCTCTGACGTCAAGTTCCCGCTGCAGAGCTTTCAACGCCTCAATGACACCAATCAACTGTTCACCTGCGTCAACGAGCTGAACCTAAGCGGGTGGAGTGGCGCCAATGCCGAGAAGATCATCGAGATTGTCGCCAACAGCTCAAACTTTGACCTGGAAATGCTGTGTGTGCGAAACTGTCGCAATATATCCTGCAAATTCCTGGACACCGTCATTCGGCGTTGTCCTAACATAAAGGATCTGGACATTTCAGCTATTACGGTATGTGAAATTGAACAAACACTTTTCTTTCGCTTTTCGCATGCGTCCCGGGGACTGTTTTCCTTTCTTTTCTCTTCTGATCTGGTGTTTAACACATGTTCTCCCTATAACTGCGGCGTTCCCCTTTCCCTTCTGCGTAATTTAGTATTTCTTAGGCCATAACATTGCATTTTTTGATTCCATGCAATCATGGTCACAACACGGGACACGACAATTGACACTGAATAAACCTCTTCCGCCTACAAAGACTTCATCACATCAGAACTGTCAGGTATGTTCACAAGTTTGGTTGTCTTGTTTAAACCCTTTTCATCAATTACAAACCTTTTTCTAGAATCCTTTCACCACACCCGTCTTCCGACCTCTGTTGGAAGCCTGCGGCGGCAAGTTGGAGTCGCTCAAGCTCTCAGAGAATATGTTGCCTTCTTTCCCCACAACAATGTCAATCATTATGGTACAATCTTTTATAGGAAGAACTATTTACTGATCAAATTTAACATTGAAATTCTTTTATTGCAGGAGTTTTGTCACAACCTCGAAGTGCTCGATGTCAGTAATGTCGCCTCGCTGGGCGCCCGCTCGACTTCCATTTCGATTGACAAGCTGCAGCGAAGCTGTCCTAACTTGCGCATCCTTCGAGCGGCCAATGTCAATTTTACGCCGACGGTGTGCAGTGCCGCCTGCCCGCCAGTGCCGGGCTTTCCCAAGCTGGAGGAGCTCAGCATTCCCTTCCACGAGAACTTCATTGTGCCTTCGCTGATGCAGGACGGCAACACCGACTGGACGCTGGAGCTGCTGACAAAGGACGCCGCGAAGCTCACCTTGCTGGACATTCGTGGCTCTCGCTACATCTCACCGCGTGGCCTTCTCAAAGTTCCTACCTGGACGCTGAAGCACCTTTCCATCTCGAACTGCACCAAGCTGGAAGAGCAACATGAGACGCTGGGAAATGTCTTCACAAAGGTAACTGATATTATTAGTGTTTTGCCTGTTTATCTTAGGCCTTACCTTACCTTACCTTACATTTCAGTGGAGCAAAACACTGGTGGACGTTGATCTGTCGTGGAACAAGTCAGACAAGTGCGTCGAGGCCTGCATCACCGCACTGAGCGAGGTGGGTCGGGAGGAGTCAAAGCTCAAGACGATTCAACTGCGCGGCTCGGCAGTTTCTCACGAGATGCTTCGCGAACTACTGCGCTGCTGTCCGCAGATTTCCTCCATTGATCTGCAGTCATGTCGCAGTCTGCCGAGGGGCATCAAGAGAGCCTTCTTCGACGAGGAGTTCACCAAACTGCGGACTGACTTTCTGGAAGGAAAGTACGAGTAAACTACTGGACTGCAAGTACAGCAAACAAACCAAGTGCATTAATTGCCTCATCAAAGGCAAGCAATTTCATATACACAAACAAATCATGCCTGCTTTGCCTCTCCCACATTATCTACACATATTCTTTCAGTGAGCGTTGACGTGAGTCAGCTATAATCTGGCATCACCCCATATAACCACTTATTCAAACTCGCTCATATTGGATTTTATATACACATCTTGTTTCTACATACATTTTATACACAATATTCCCTACTTTTCTATTAGAAACTTATATAATCCAACACGCACCTTTGTATAAAATCAATGTTACGAATATCGTCAAATGCTGTTCCCGGCGGATGCATTTGAATCATATACACTCGTTTCATTATAAACAAACACACACTTACACACATTTGGCATTATCACAAGTGCAAAATATATAATCATTTATCGACCATTTTGGCTTTTCTCAAATTTTATTCACAAGTTAATTTAAATAGCTGAAACAGCAACTAAAGGTGGCTGATTTAATTACACCTTTGCAACAAATCGCGTGTTTTAATTTTCAAAACTCTCAAATGCACCTAATTTGTCGGCATCCCCCACTTGTTGCAGCAGCAGTGCCAACAGTAATTAAAATAGCTCTTAGGCATCTTTTGAAGCATTCCGTATGAATTTGTGGCAATTAACTGTTTTGAGCTCGCGTTATTGCACTTAGTCACACACATGCAGTTATACCCAAATTGGCTAATCATGACCTATTTTGTTTGAATGCACGCCAGTGTAGTCTTTTAAGTGCAGTGCACCTGTTCAAATTCAATAGTGCCCAAGTATGCGTAGAATATTCGGCACAGGTAGTCAAAAGTAGAAAAAACAAGAAAATGCAAAGGTAAAGTAAATAAAATGGCAGCTCGTGCTTGCAATGAGAAGCACAGATCAGTGTCAGCCGTACAGTTTACAGGGTGATCGACGGTGCACAGTTCACCACACTGATGATAATTACAATGTGTGCCACTATCAACAGACAGCAATTCAGCACTCAGGGTGACATTCACAGTTTGTCTATTCTCCAATGCTTCATGCTTCGCACTACCTTGTACATTCGTCGACGTCAATCTGCTGCGTGGTTTACTCTTAATACGGGCTGTCAATGGCGCTCTTCAGTCTAGCTGTGATGGCTGCGGCTTTGTCTGTCAGTCTGTCTGTCTGTGTCTACTCGGCCATAGGTTTCAATGTCATGCAAATTATGTTCACTCAAGTTTGTGTTCATTTTACATTACGCGTTGCGGTTAGCAGTAATTGCCACCAGTACCTTCACATTAGGCTAATTGATTGGCAGCAGTGGCGGCTTGGAGGATACTGTTGAATTTCAGTGTGGGCACTGCAAAGTGAAGTGATTTATCCGCCAGCAGTTGACCTTAACTAGCAGACATTAAGATTATGACTTTGATGTTTTTCTAAATAAACTGATGGTGTTTATTTGCTCTTGATATTAGAAAAACATTTGCTCTGACATTCCAGTTGCTGCTTTTGGAATTTTACTTTTGCTTTTGTTTTAGCAGAGTATTCAAACCACCGGTTTTTTATTTACTCAATAGTTGTAAACGGAAGTGAAAAGTTGTTTTAAACGCTAATGAGTTACTTGCTAAAGGTTCTTCTGGAGGGCAACATAAGACTTTCAGGCAATGACTTGATTGGATGATTGCTTGCTTTGCAGTGTTTTGTTGTCGCACTCTATTTATATCATCCAATCAAGTGATGCTAACTGGACATGGGCATTTGTTTTCAAAATGGCTTTTGTGTTATTTTTCCGTCAAACTCTAAAGCCTAATAGTGATTTTAATGTTACACAAAACCAAACTACCCATGACCATTCACCAAGCACAGATGTTTACCGAGAGCTCTACTCATCATCCGTCTACTGCTGTACTTGACCTTCTTTCTTAGTTTACAGTCATCTTTAATCAATTTGAGGGGATTTGCTTGGCAAAACACTTGTGAATAAACCATGAACTTGGCTTCTAAGATTAACAAAACAGTTCGGAGCATTATCAGCCATTCATATTCAACACTTACATGTTCTCATCAGTGGCAATGTATAGCAGGTGATCATCTTCTCTGTTGTTGTCCTCACATTGCCCTACTTCAATTGACGGCAAATCAATTACGCTTTGTTCGCATTACAGTCTCCAGACACCGACTGTCTGGTAGCTTCTGTTGTCTGCCATTAATGGCCAACTGGCAATTATCAAATCATTTCAGCATTTCATATACCGCTAACCCTCTATTAATAGTACAACATTGTTGAACTTTTTATGTTTATAAAAAAACATTTTTTTGTTGAACAAAAAAACATAGCTTTGTGCTTACACCAAAAGGGAAGTTGTTAATCTGTTTTGTAGTTTTTGCAATCACTAACTGAATTAAACTCTTTTTTCCTATCAAGGTTTTGGCTGCAGTGATCATTAGTGTGAAGTGAAGTCATAACCAGTCAAGCATCACCGTTTTTTAGTTAGGTTGTTATCTAACGCATCGCTATTATTACCTTTTTTATTTTTATTTCCATCAAATTACAAACTGGCTTTAGCAATGTTTGTTGTCTATTTCACTTCTTCAAAACATTAATTTAACAAAAAAAAGTTGCACAAAACGGGCGTTTTTATTTAAATATTTTTAAGTTTGCCTGATAATTTAAGATTATTTGTATAATTAAACCTTTGTAACAAGTTTTACGCAAGCAATCTTAATAGGAGTGCACTCACTGATATCTGCATGAAATTTCACTGCGTTGTTTTGTGCTCTAATTTTATTAATTTAAACTATTAGAATTCCAATTTTGTGTAGTAATAGCCTCTCAAGCTGATCATCACCTGCAGAGTGACCGATTTTACATTTTTTGTTGATCAGTTGTAACTGATATCATCATAGTCAAAATCCGCTTTCCGGCCCAGTTCATCGATGTGCAGTCTATTTTTGTCAATCTCATTAGCTTCAAAGCAAAAGGTTGTTCGGTTATTGAGCACCTTAACAATTGAACAGCAACCACCGTTACTATTGCTTCCTCACCAGCTCGACACCATTGCCTATCACCTGCTCGTTGCACTTTTTTTGCCATTGCTCACCTGTAATAGCCAGTGTGAGAGCTTTTTGTTCAATTTTTAATAAAACTTTTTACAACATTTCACACAATCCTTTCTTCGATCATGAAAAGTTCAGTAGTGAAACGTCTATTTTTTCTTCCTTTGTACAGAGCTAAATTTTCCATGTGAAACAGTGTAAAACTGCAGAAACAGATGAACGTAAGTTAGACTTTACATTTTTCTGAAAGTGAATGGGCAAGTCAACTTTTTTAGCAACTGAGAGGTTTCTAACGGAAAAAATCGAGGCATATTTTGATTTTGAGCATTTTATTGTACATCATTCGATGATATTTTTTGTCGTTTGTTCTCATCAGCGCATATATCAGTTGACGCAAGCCTTTATTTTTACATGAGCAGTAGTTGCACCATTTTATTTCAGGATAAATTTTTTTTGTTGTAAAAATGCTCATAAATTGCTCTGCTAATGTGCCCATTTCCTGCACCAACAACAACATCAGTACAATGAGATGCTTTATCGGTCTGTTGATCAGCACTAGATGATCGCTTGATTGTTCCAAGTAGAGATCATTACTGCCATAATCAACAATTAACTGTCCATTTGCATTGCTTTTAGAGTCAACAAGACCTGAGTCTAACGTTGCAATTTTTTTTCACTTTCTCTTAACTTTGTTTGCTGTATGGTGTCATTGGTGAAGGAAAAAGAAAAGAGGAAAAGGAGGAGTTGTAATAGGCCCAGTGTGCACTTCCATTGCCGGCCGGTCACTCTAAAGCAAACTTGGTGTAGGTGCGTATTTTTATCATTTGCTGCTGCTGCTTCTTCTTCTTCTTATCGTCATGCTCGAGTGAGGTTCCTTTTAGTCTGAAGTAGAAGTAATAATACACACACTCAAGCAATCAACAAAAGCTACAGCAGCGATTGCTGTTATTGACTGAATAAGAACGGAGAAAAAGAAAAAAAGATTTGTTGTGAGCTGTCGCTTCAAAACATCAGTTTTCTTCAGTGGAAGAGAGAGTGTGTGTATTTTAGCAAATAGCCAGTTTGACCATTCTACTAGTTTGCATTTTCCAGTTTAATTTGAATACGTCTTTGAGGGCGGTCTCTTCAAATTACCCGCTATCGATTTCCTTCGTCGGCTTTAGTAGCTGCGTCTCCCTCACACTGCATTGTCTTTCTTAAATTAGGGGACGCCAAGTGGTTTCTTTTAGCAGAAAGTTAGCACATTGCACAGTGCCAGTCTCAACCACTACCACTGCTGCTGCTGGCCACAAAAAAGCAGTACAAAGCAGTGGAAGGAGGTTCAGGTCGATTCAAGCCACTGTAGCACATTTGACACTTCCTCAAATCTGGCTGACTTTTACTTTGCAAACTTATCAGCTTCTAAGCTAGAAGTCAGTGAAAGTACCGTAAGCGCCCAGTAAGTCAACATTGGCCAAATTTTCTTTTTATTAATACTTTTAGCCATGTACGCACTATGGTTACTCCCCACAGACTGGATCGATTGTAACAGCCTGACAGGGAATATAGTCTTTATGTTGTATTTGTCAGGTCTTTCACAGCCCATTAAACTTGATAGAACGTCAGCAAGGCCTCTTAATGGTCAAATTTATGTGTGTGTGCTTTTCCTTTGACAAAACATTAGAACATTTCCTCTATTCGATTCACTGTCAATTCACTGACGTAACGGGACGCTACTGTGGAACTGGAGAATGGCCTCTCTTCCGTCTGGCAAATGGACACTGACTGCTTTCTGATATTTCTTTTCTACTTCCACAGGTGTACTCTCTCTTGTTGGAGTGTTTGCCATTAGTATTTGCGAACTAGTTTTCACTGTTATGTCCGTGTGTGTGTGTGTGTGTGGAGAACAGCAGGGCACTGTGTCAGTGTACTGTGTGATGGCGTTAGGCATGACGACCAGGCAGCCATGTCTGAATAAAACCAACAGCCACTCAGAGTAGTCCAAGCATTTTGCACCTGTTCTGTGATTTCACAACGCAACAACCTTTTTTTTCTGTGATCAAGTTTTTTTTCAAATAATGTTGTGTGTGCATTTTTTGACATTTCTCTCGCCAAAACGTGAAAGCAATCAACTAAACAGCTTTTGGTTTTTTAATCTAATCTGTGCTTGATAAAATCTTGTCATCTCTTCTCTTTTTTCAATGTTTCTAATAATATTCTGAAAGTAATGTAATGTATAATCGTCCTGCAGACAGACATGTCAGACAAATGTCTTGCTGGTTGACAAGTTAGCAACAACCCTTAGAAATTAATTTCAATATTAAGCTACCTTCAAATAGAAACCAATTTTTTGCTTGCTACAATTGCCTGTAGTTACGATTTTTTCCACCAAAACTGTCAACTGTTTGTGAGAAAGTGTTCAGTTGAGCTGACATTTTTTTCAGTTCAAATCAGTTGTCATTTTTAACGAGGTTTCTACATTTATTTCAGTAACTTTTTTTGCTTCTACATGTGTGCCGTCGTTATCTGAACAAAAAAACCGTGCTCAATCAAATGCAAATTGTGTCAATTTAAATGCTTCACCTTTTCCAGGTCTCTTAAGATTTAGACTTTCTCAGCTTGTGGTGCCATGAACGGTGATTACTTCGTAGCGTGTGATGCATTCAATGGTTGTCGACCGTCGACTATCGGCTGAGACAGCTCGATGCTTTCTAATGGCTGATGACTCCTTTGGTCGTGTTGGTAGTGATGATGATGGCGGTAAATTAACTTGTTCAATGAAACCTAATGGCGATTTGCAGCAAAGTCTTCATGCCGTTTACTGTCTCTGTCCCAGAGAGCCCGAGAGAAGAACAGACGACTGGAAACGACTGCTCAAATGGAGGCTCAAAAATGAGGGAAAGAGAAAGAGACAAGAAAACAGATAGAGTGGACTCTTCTAACCGGTTGTACAATGTTGCTGTCACTC
Source organism: Tyrophagus putrescentiae (assembly GCA_024499935.1). NCBI lineage: Eukaryota > Metazoa > Arthropoda > Arachnida > Sarcoptiformes > Acaridae > Tyrophagus > Tyrophagus putrescentiae. The sequence continues at coordinate 4,528,636 of JAMZRA010000001.1, read as the reverse complement.
ACTCTGTTCTGCTCTCTCAACTCTCTCCTCTCTTCTCTCGTTTAGTTTTCACTCCCTCTTTCTCTCGCTAATCTCATTATCTATTTATCTCTTTCTGTTTCACTCTCACTCTTTCACTCTTTCACTTTGTCAGCATCACCTTTGCAGCGTGTATTTGTGGTGTATCACCCCGCTGGACCAGCAGCAGCAGCAGGCGCTGGCCGTCAGGAGGCAGTGGGCACTGAGCACTGACGAGATGTTGTACAGAAAGCGCGGCGGATTGCCTGCCAGTAACTGCTGTCACTACACTCTGTCTGCTTTGCTTTGTCAGTGGCCGTTCACTGCTAATGTCCCCAGTGCCACTTCCAGTGTCACTTCAATGCACTTTCAATTCACAGGCGCCAAAAGTGAACAGATGAAAGACTGTCTGTCATTCAGTCAGTCAGACTGACTAGTTCAATCGATGAAGAGACTGCGCCAAAGATTGTTTGCATCAGTGCATCACAATTGACCACCAGTTGTTGTTGTTTATTAGCAAACAAACAGTTCTTTTGTTTTGCCTCTAATCTAACACCGGCCCCTTTATTTTTGTTTGTGCCTTATGATTTCTCCTGCTAATCGCTCTCTACATCGCATCTCTTCCAACTGTTCACCCCATGTTCTGGTTCCTGTTTCAATTTGGCATTCAATTCAGTCTGATTAAATGACGAATAAAGTGCATGGCTCTGACACACAAGTAGACTCAAGATCGATTGTCAGCAACTGTTGACAACTGTTGGCCTTTCCCGTCTTTTGCCTGTTTTTGGAGTTTTATCTGGTATTTACAATATATTCTTTTGCTCAATTAAACTTTGTTTTTATAAAAATATTTTTTTCAAACTGTCAGCTGTTTTTCCAAAGAGATGACTCTTCAGTGATGTATTTCATATAATTGCTGAAATACTCCTGAAGTATCTGGGCGCATCTCTTGGTATGTCCTTAGCACCAGATTTATTGCGTTTTCATTGCATTCACTTGATTGCTCTCTCTCTCTCTCTCTCTCTCTCTCTCTCTCTCTCTCTCTCTCTCTCTCTCTCTCTCTCTCTCACTTTAACCGGTCATCACTCTCCCTCTCCAGTTCTAGTCTAGTACCTGTTCTCAAGTTGACAGTACCAAAGTGGCAGTGTGTGTAATCGTTCAGCCGTCCACACGTGAGTTCAGATTCGTACAGCTCACCCACCGAGCAGCAGTTGCCCTGTGTATCAGCGTTTGTCACATGAAACTCTGATCACGCCTGATAGAAAGATGTACCTTTGACTGAAATCGCACTAGTCGCACTAGTTGCACCACTTTGTCAGCAAGTTGCTAAAGTGAATTGCAAACATACGTGACAATACTGAAGATTGTCTGATGCTGCTGTTGCCAGACACTCTCCTTCTGGGGAACCCTTCAGAAGGCATTCCTGGAAAGTGCCAGTGTCTCAAAGTACACACTTGTCACAGTGAGAATGTGTCATTGACAATGGCATATATGGCATGGCTAGCGACAGCAGTGTGTTTGTGTGCATGTCTGCTTCCAAACAAGGCCTTTTTTGTGGCACTTTATTGAATTTATCTCTTTTTCTGTTGATGTAGACAAGCACACGCACACACTTAACTCTGCATAACTTCTTTAATTATCCATATTCAAAAGTTTTAATTAATTATTCTGTCAAATTAAGTATTTTATAGACAAGTGGTGACTGTTATAATTTATAAACATTTCAAGTGTGATTAATTATTGATTTTACGTCGTGAGATTAATAAGCGCTCGACTACGTCTCAGGAACGCCTTGTGAAAAAAATGTGAGCGCAGCTTAATCGATAAATAAATTTTGTTTCTCTGGAACGACTAATCGTCTGGATTCAATACGGAACTGTCCACCCTACTGTAGAATACAGTTATAGCAAACGATCGTTTCCACTTGAACAACCTGAAATAATTGACAATTCCAGACGTCTGATAATAAATGATAAAAATATTGCCAACCACTGATATCGATTGCAGGTGCGATGCAACAACAAAAATGGCAACTGGAAATAACCGAATAGTGCAACAATGAATTATTTATTAATTTGAGCACTTTTTGCCTTTTCCTGTGATACAAAAAATATTACATGACTAATTAGCAGTTTAATTTTTCTTTTACGCTGATTTTTCACACAGATACTGGGCACTGCGGTTTTTTCGGCGCCATCCTTTTTGAGGTATACCTTCCAAGCACTACTACCACTACCTGTCCTGTCCTGTGTAGTGGTAATCTGCGTCAGTGTCTGACATGGCAGACGAAAATAGCGAACCACCGCTGGGCGAACTGGGAGCCACCACTGAGGAAGTTGCGCATCAGCCCGGGCACTGTAAGTGTGTGAAACGTTTAAAATGTATTAGTTTGAAATGGCAGCTTTGTAGCAATTCACTTCATTGCCTTCACTTGTACTGGTGATTGAGTACAGATACCGATATTACGTGTGGTGCTAGTATAAATAATTTTTTATAGCTACCCTTCCGCAATAAGCTAGTCGTATGATTTTCTTCCTTCTTTTTCGTTTTTCCTGCAATTGCACTTACACAGTTGTCCACGTGTATAGCACGTTTCATGAACTTGCAATGATATTCTTCCGTTACTTGAAGTGTTCATCTGAAGTGTTTACCTATTAATTTCCCAGAAATCGCAGTTTTACTTACACTGATATTGCCTTGAAGATTTTGGACAGTGCTGCTACACAGTAGCACTGTTCACTGTTCAGGCAAAATGTACATAAAAAGAACAAAAAAGAAAAGAAAGTAGAAATGTATAAAATAGCATAAACAACTTACTGGTAGCACAGCTGATAAGCACAATTTTCATTACGATAAGCCTGGTATTTGCCCAGATGCCTGAAACGCGTTAACTTTAGCTTTAGCTAATACAATTTTTGTCAATCTATCTGTTCATATATTTTGATAAAGTTAATAATAATTTTTCCATTCACATCGACGGTGCATTGAAAGTATACTTGTCTTCTTTTTGTACAAGTGAAAACGTGAAATGTTCATGTGTTACTTTTCTTTTTCGCTGAAATATAACCAACACTTTTTTTATTCAGCTGTAGAAAATGAATGCAGTGCGGTTTTAGTGTGAAATTAGATGCAGTTGTAGGTTTTGCAAGTTAATTGAAGTTGCACTTTTGTGCAAACTAATTTACATGAAAACAATTAAACGCATCAATTTTTTCACAGTAGCTGCAGGAATGTGATTATTATAATTGAAGTTTTCCAGCTGATGTAATGTAAAGCGTAGATTTGCAAAAATTCAGTGGCCTCGTCTGCAGTGATCTACCGGAGACACTTGTTAATCAATCTCTCTACTAACAACGTGTACGGCTACCACCTAATCAATCACTACAGTCACTTGGGTGCACTTTCCCGCTTTACAACTTTGTAAGGTTGGTGCTATCACCCAGTAAAATGCCTCACTGATTCAGTTTCATTTCCGAGCGCGCCCGTGTACCGTCTTCAATTCCAGTCAATGTCACTGTTATTGATAGGTGCTTGTAAAGGAGGAGGAGGAGGTGGTGATACCAGCACTACCACTGCCCACTACTAATCACTCTTGCTCGTGTTCTCCTCAATTGTCTCTCCAATTGCATAATAGCTCTGGTTTCAGCGCTGCCATCGGAAGCCAACAACAGCAGCAGCAGCAACCACACGGCCATCACCAGCACCGAGGCTTCAAGAGCAACCTCGAGCAATGGCATTTCAGCCGTCGAAGAGAACGGAACAAAAAGCGAGTCAGTTCATGAAGCCATGCCGACGACGGAGAGCAGCCAGTCCTCCAGCAGACCGCAGTCTATCATCATCAAGCCTATTGGCGTGAATCTCTTTCAGCGTGTCCCACTACCACATGAAGCTGACATTCAACAGCAGCAATCAACAATCCTCAACACCAGCGTGCCCCAAACAGTGCCAATGTCGGAGTCCACTGGCCAGCAGGATCAGCCGATCACAATGAAGGTGCCACTGTCTGGTCACCTCTCCACGGCCTCCAACTCCTCCTCCACCTCCAGTCACCTCGGCCACTCTTCTGAGGTTTCCCTCTCCACACTGAGTCATCACGGGCCTACCATCATTGCTCATCAGGCCAGTGGTGGTGGCGGTGGTGGTGGCAGCGGTGATCCCCTCGACGAGGTGACCATTTTCAGCGAACTGTCTACACTGTGCTTCTGTCCGGGCAGCAAAAATGGCCAACAGTTGGCCTGGAAAGAGACCGCTCGGTAAGTTGATATTCAAAAGCAGCTGCGCAAAAAGAACGCCAAAGCTGAATTGAGTCCCGTTTTTTGTCTGTCAGTAATCATCATGCCTTTCTCGATGTTTCATCATCATCAGCAACACATCATCCCCATACATAGTAGAAATGTGCTGCTTTCACTTGACATTTCTATGCATATTTGTTTGTGTGCTGCTCTTTCTACTCCTCCTCTCTGCTAATGACTGCCGCCAGTGCGTAATTGAGTTCAGCGATTTAATTACCGCTGCCTAGTGTGCAACACAGCAGCAGCACAATGGACACGGGATGCTAATTTAGTTCCGATGATTTTGCGCCAGCTAATCAGCAGCAGCACACAGTCTTTGGGCCAAGTGGTACGCCGCACACTTGTGTTCTTTCTCGTTCGCCCTGTGCCTAATCGCTTTGCTATGCACACACACACACACACACAGAGCGCAAGCGAAATCACAACTGACAGACGGCAGACGATGGCGACTTTCCAAGAAGAGAGTGCTGATGGTGACTAGGAACACGAACACTTTAGGTGGCCTTTACACCGGTGCTGAAGCTGACTGCTGCTGCTGCCAGTTGAGGAGTTGCGTGTGCTGCACACAGATACACTGCTGCACCAAACTCAGTCACAGTGAATGCGCTTCTTCCTAATTAAAAGGTGGTCAAAATGATTAGCCTTTGTGTTAGCTTTGTAGTATTGAAAACGGCTGTGATTTATGGTCATAAGTGGTGATTCTTGGCAAGTCCATTATGACACCTTCTTCTCTCACCAAAAAGACCACTTGAAAGTACATTGGGCGAAATTGCCAAATAGAGCTACAAATTAGAATTACTAACATGATTCAGCTTTGAAAGGTTCATTTATTGAGCCCGTAAATGGCGTTGCTTGATTGTACTAACTTTAAATCTGTAAAGATGTACAGTTGGGGCTAATTCAGTGGTTGTCACCATTTGGAGTCAAGACTATACTCTAACTAAGCTACATTGTTCTTTTTCTGGTAATTGCCCTCAATTTCAGTCGAGCTAATTAAGCAGTACCGCGGTATTGCACACAACTGCTTCCATTTAGCTTGAACATTGCTGACATTGTTTCGTTTTTCGCCTTTTTTTGTAGATGGGTCAAGTACGAGGAAATTGTCGAGGAGAGCGGAACGAGATGGTCAAAGCCGTACGTTTCCACCGTCAACCTGGCCGCTTTTCTCGAGCTGAAAAACAGTCTATCCAATGGAATCGTCATTCTGGACAGTGCTTCGAGCACACTGGACATGGTGGTCGATGAGTTTTTGCAGCTGCTGCGAATAAAAAACCTTGTTTCGAATGATGAAGCCAATCACATCTACCAGCTGCTGATGCTGCAGAAGCGGCATCTTTTTCAGAATAAAAAGTCCATCATTAGCTCAATTGCCGATCTGCGGCAAAGTTCGTCAAGCAACTTTCTCAAACTTCTTTCCCGTTCCAGCTGTAAGTGTTTAGCGTGTCAACTGAACTCTTTGCTTGACAACTAATGATTACCTTGATTGACTCTATCTATCCAACAGCCAAAATAAATTGCACCAACGTGGATGCACTGACGCCTAATCAGCCATCACCACTGACCGAAGATGTCAAGTCTGAAATGACCCGGTCACAGTCAAACTACAGCCTGAAGAATGACAATGGTGACAGCCACCTGGCGGTCAATGGCAATGGAAGCCTCATCAAGAATTCATTCTCTTCGACAAATCTGGCTGAAAGTGCCTCCAAGATGGCCAGAGAGTTTAAGGTAATTGCTCACTTTTCATTGACCACTAATTTACGGTTTTTTCTTACTTAGTTCAACGAAGCATTCTTGAAAAAGATTCCACTAAATGCTCTATCGAACAACATTCTCGTCGGCGAAGTGGATTTTCTCTCAGCGCCCATCTCCGGCTTTGTTCGCCTGCACTCGCCCTGTCAGCTGGGTGACATCACCGAGGTGTCCGTTCCGACCAAGTTTATCTACATCTACCTAGGGCCGAAACCCATTCCTCCCTCGACCAGCTACGTTCAGATTGGCCGTGCTCTGGCCACGCTCATGTCCGACTCGGTGTTCCGCTCAGTGGCGCTGCGGACGCAGAGCATCGACTCGCTGATTGTCGCCATTGATGAGTTCCTCGCCGAGGCGCCCATTCTCCCGCCCAACCTGTGGGACCCTGCGACGCGCATTGAGCCACCGGAGCAGACGCCCAAGTCTGATGCTCGAAAGAGCTACCACAACTCGCAGAATGTGGCTATGGCCAACAGCAGCAGTGGTGAGAAGTCAACCTCGCAGTCCTTCTACAACCAGGCCTTTGACCTGGCGTACGCCAACGAGAGCAGCACTGAAGCAGTGCCGAACAACAACAACAACAACAGCGACAGCGGCAACGCCGGTGGTGGCGGCCACTGGAACTACAATGGAAAGCCACATTACTTTCTCACCGACCAAATTGAGCTTGACTCGGAAGATGAGGAGGAAGTGGAGCGCGAAAAGATGGGCTTAGTTCGCACTGGAAGGTAATTCATTAAATTGACAGACTTATGTGGGATCTTTTTTTTGTGCATCAGCTTTTTCTCACTTTTATTATTTGCAGACTTTTTGGCGGCTTAATAGGCGACATCAAGCGGAAGTTGCCTCACTACAAGTCAGACTTTACTGATGCCTTTGCCCTGCAGTCCATTGCCTCCATCATCTTTCTCTACTTTGCCTGTCTCACGCCCATTATCACCTTTGGTGGCCTCCTCGGCGATGCTACCGGAAACAATATCGTAAGCTAATGATCTGTGGCGCCATTGAAAAGTGCTCTCCTATTAACTGCAACACTTTTTATTTGCTGTACAGGCCACTATGGAGAGTCTAGTGTGCGGTGCACTGTGCGGAATCCTGTACGGCTTTTTCAGCGGGCAACCGCTGACGATTCTCGGCAGTACCGGTCCGGTCTTGGTATTTGAGACTATAGTCTACGACTTCTGCACTACCAACAACTACAACTACCTTTCCCTGCGGTTCTGGATCGGTATGTGGATTGCCCTCATTCTGCTCATCTTCGTCGCCACTGATTTGAGCTACCTGGTCTGCTACATTACGCGCTTCACTGAGGAGAATTTCGCCTCACTCATTTCGGTAATTTTCATCTACAAGGCTATTGAAAAGGTACGTTGCTGTGTGAGCTCTGGGGATAAGCAAATTTTTATTTAAAAATTAATAAATTTAATTTTCCAGGTTATTGCCATCGACCATTACTACCCAATGAACACTGAACCGAATAAGGAACTGAACTACGAGTGCTCGTGCAAACTTCCCAATCTGACAAATGCCATTGTCATTCAGCGTGATCAGTCCAACCAGACGGCAATGGAGTACTGTCTGCAGCACGGCGGCATTCTCTTTGGCCGTGGTTGTACCACGCCAAACTACGTTCCCGATGTGTTTCTCTTTTCTTTTATTTTGTTCATCTTTACTTATATAATATCAGTGAAGCTGAAGGACTTTCGACAGACGCGCTTCCTGGGCGCCAAAACGCGCGAGTACATTTCCGACTTTTCAGTGCCCATTGCCATTACCGTCATGACGGTAATTGATGGCCTGGTTGGCATCGGAACGCCTAAACTGCAAGTGCCTAGCAATTTTGAGGTAAGCAGAAACAGCTCTTTGATGCTCTATAGAAATGACATGTGCAGTACAATAAACAATAACGTCAACTGACTCAATTGCACGCTTCACCGCTTCAGCCCACTCTGCCGGACAGAGTTTGGATTGTGCACCCCTTCGTGCCGGAAAACCCCGTTTGGATGCCCATCGCGGCCGTCCTGCCGGCCATTCTCGGCACCATTCTCATCTTTATGGACCAGCAGATCACCGCCGTCATTGTGAACCGCAAGGAGAACAAGCTGAAGAAGGGCTGCGGCTACCACCTGGACCTCTTCGTTCTCTGCATTCTCATCGCCATCTGCTCCGTCTTCGGGCTGCCCTGGTTCGTCGCCGCCACTGTTCTCTCCATAACGCACGTCAACTCGCTGACGGTCCACTCGGAGAGCGCCGCCCCCGGTGATAAGCCCAAGTTTCTGGGCGTTCGTGAGCAGCGGGTGACGCAGATTATCATCTTCGTACTCTGCGGACTGTCCATCTTCTTCACGCCCATTCTGCAGCACATCCCAATGCCCGTTCTCTATGGTGTCTTTCTCTACATGGGCATTTCTTCACTCAAAGGATCTCAGGTAGCTTTTCAAATGAGAGAGAGAAAGAGAGTTTTGTGCAATACCACTTCATATTCTTACATCATAATCCCACTCTTTTTGCAGCTTATCAATCGTATTCTAATCGTATTCATGCCTTCAAAGTACCAACCTGACTACATGTTCCTCCGTCAAGTCAACATCGGTCGGGTGCATCTGTTTACCGCCATTCAGTTTATTTGCTTTGTATTCCTGTGGGTAGTCAAATCCGTCAAGCCCATTTCTATTCTATTTCCCCTGATGGTAAGTGGAGCTGATCAAACGTTGCTGATTAAAAGCTCTAATCTAAATTGTATATTTTGTTAGCTTGTCGTCATTCTGGGCGTTCGCTGGTCTCTGAACTGCTGCTTTAGCACGCAAGAGCTGAAAATTCTGGACGACAACTTGCCTGAATCCAAAAGAAAGAAGAAGGAACGAGCAAAGGCAAAGTTGTCAGCAACAAAGAAGAGAATCACAGAAAAGGACAACAAAACACATTAAAACTTTTTTCAAAATGTTTTTTTGGCTATTTTTTTCAGCACAAAATTGGCGCTCATCTAGCAAGTGATCCTTTGAGAAACGCCAGCTAATTTGCATTGATAACGTGATAAATGTATTTTGCTTTCAATTGAACATTGTGATCACTGATTATCTGCTGATATATTCCCGACGTGAATAATCGATTCACTTTTCCAATAAAACTTTATTGATGTGATTTACCCTTTTTTGGCGGTAGTCTACAATTATCAAGTTTAACTTGCCATTTCAAAGTAGTACATTTTGTACACATTTTGAAGTGCACGCCTAAGATCAGTCATTATTTTGCTGATGGCCACCCCACCCCAGTCTGAGCTGAGGAATGATCACCCCAAAACGGTGCTCACCCAGGGAAGGTCAGCAGTTTGTGCCAGACAACCTTTGTCTGATTAGCCCCAATTACGTTGCCCTCAATGGCCCATCCATATCCTTAGAGAGTGACATTTACCATTTGGCTTATTATGTAAGTGGCTGATATTTGCCAGCCACTACCATAAGTCCACTACCACTGCTGTTGTTCTCTGCGGAAATGGCTGCCGCTTGTGCACCAGTCGTTCGCTTTTGAGCTCCGCTTTCGCTGAAGTGTTTTGGTAGTTATCATCGCCTGATTGCCCTTCCACTGTACGACTCAACTAACCAGTGAGCGTACTTGAGTATATCGCCAACTGTTGACAGAATGTCGTCCGATGAGCTGTACAGTTCATCAGTTCATGAGTTCGGCGGACAGCAGTTCTTCACGCAGCGAAGTAGGGCGCACTTTTTCCCTGTGCGCATCGCCCGTTGGTAAACAGTAGTGACGAATGGCTCGGTGGCTAATTAGTAAGTTCACTGTCACCACGTACGCAGAGTTGAGGCCGTCATCGAATGTTCAAATGTCTTTCCGGTAATTGACTTGACGATTGCTTCCTGCAGCTGATATGCGTAGTTGGAGTAAACCCACACTGAAAGTGACTGGTGAAAAATGGCTCATTTTTGAATTTATGAATCATTTGGGTGCTGTTAATTTTCACTACTATGTCATTAAAGTCGGTAGAAGTTTTTGAAATCCCTGACTACCAGAAATATGCACCAGCAGTTGTCAAACAGTAATTGTCAGCTCTAGAAAATCTGTTGGTTTCAAGAATTCGCTTACCAAATCATTGTACTTTAGAATTCCACGATAAACAAAAATTGCAATCAGAGGTAAATGTTTTTGAAATGAAAACAAAATGGTATTTCGGCCCGAACACAGCTTTATAAATCAGCCAATCCCCACGCTTTTTCGATTTATACGCATCCAGCAATGCTGATTCCAAATGATAACGATGGTAAGTTTAACAACTTTTGCTGTTTTTTGCTGCACTTTCAATATTTTGCAATACTTTAGATACAGAAACTGTGTTAGTACAGTGGTAATCATTTGCTTTCAATTGTTGCGATTTTTTGAAAAAAGAATGCCAAATTGAAACTAAAACAAAGCAAATTCTTTGTTTCCTAAGCATTTTAAAAGTTTACTTTATACAAATAAAAGATGAAAATAAAGCACACAAAAATGATGTAATATTTTATTAGTTTTGTCTGCTTTTCTGATAACTTTAGTGCAAATAAATAAGTTTTTATTGCATTAGATTACATTTTTATATATAAATTTAGATAATATATCATCAATAAAATTTTTTATCATTTGTATCAATTTTTCTAATTTAATAAAAATACGAATATTTAAAATTTATATTAAAAGTAAACATTTATAAATTACACTATAAAAATTAAATTTTTTATTAAGCGAAACGCTAATAATTTTAATGTTATTATTCTGTACTTTTGCAATAAAATGTTGATGTTTTCCATTGTGCAATAATGGATTCCCAAGTTGGCTTTGATGAGGCAATCAGATGGACCTAAAACAAGTCAAGGCAAACTGTCAGTAAATAAATCTACAATAGTCTCACCAAACAAATAAAATGCATTTGTGAATAAAAAATCGAACAAAACAGAAAAGAAATGTCTATTGAGCAGCTTAGGAAAAAACAGTAATCCAACCTTGTAATCAAAGGCAAAAGATCAAGCCAAGCTGCTTACTAGCAATGTCTACAAAAATCAAAGTCAGTCTCCGGTAAAGTGTCAGTGCAAAACAAGTTAAGCAGTCAAATGACACTGCATTTGTCAACTTGGAAAAAAATATAAAATGAATAGCAAAAATAAATTGTAGAAAAAAATTCTTGAAATACAAAAATCTTCCATCGAATACCAGCAAATGTAATGCAATGTATTGCTAAATTAGCGAACATTTTGTTAGACTCTAGTTTTGAGCTAGAGAAAAAGAAATAGCATTTGTTGAAAATGCAGCCTATAGTCAGTCTTTGATTTTCACTGATTTGGCCAATAAATTGTGGACTAAATCTAAAACAACATTTGCAAACAAGTAAAGTCTTTTTGAGCTCGGGAACATTACCACCACCACTGCTAAAGCAATAGACTCCCCACTGATGGCTGAAACAGGTCAATTTGCTGACGTCTTCGTGCAAACAGGGGAGTGCGGTTGACAGAAGCCATTGCGAGCCATCATTTAAAATGGGCTGGTATCACTCAGATACTTGCAGATTTACAGCTTTTCACAACAAGCGAAAGAAAGCCAAATTGATTGCATTAGGGATATTTAAAGCTCAACGTTCACTGCCAACAGTCCACGACGGTCCACCAAACGACCTGTACCGAAATGTGCTTTGCTGAGAATGCTGAGGAAGGCGTTTGTGAACAAAAAACAAAATATATTTTTTGCAAACAAATCAGAAGCGTAAAGCGCAAGCTAATATTTGATCGACCTAAATTCAACTCAGCAGAATTTGACGTCTAGTGAAAGGCGCCTATTTGAATGTGCTTTTTTTCTAACTATCACCATGGCGCCATTGAACTGCAAAGTAAACAAAGAAGAAGCTTTGTCTAGATGACAATAAAGAAGATTCTTGGCAAACACACGTGACTATCGGAAAGCAGCCGTATTGCGAGCAAAGTCAGTACACCGTGCAACGGAGAAAAAATTCGCTAAATAAGCTAAGCAGCTTGGCGATGATTAAAGACTTCTCGGTTGAAGGTAAGACACAGCTTGGAGCACAATGATAAATTAGTAAAACTAAGGCGACCACTATCCACAAGACTAGAAAGGAGATCAGGAGATCAATAGTCATACTTTCAATGTGTTTGGTCATACTTAATTAGATTGAGGGCTCCTGTACTTAAGCTAATTGTTCAGCTCAGGTTGGCTACTTTACTAAATGGTACACGTTCTCGACTGTGTAGGCGATCATTCGCTCGAGGACGTGAATATCGCCCTTATTGGTGAAGGCCACGGCCACTACCTCCTCATCGGGGTAGATGAAGAGCATCGAAGAGGAGCCCAGCAGATGGCCAGAGTGCCAGAGAATGTGCCGGTGCTTCAGCTGTCCATTGCCACCTTCACCGTCGGCCACAAACCACCCAAAAGCGTACTGCGAGTGGATGAGCGAATCTATTCCCGTTACGTTTATCTGCGGCGACCACATTTTCTGATTGTCTTCTGCGAGAGAATGGCTGCAAATAAAGATAAAAAGCAATGGTCAGCCAAAAGTGCATACTTTCAGAAGTTTCGCCTGCTACCGTCCGTTTGCAGGTGGCCACCACTTACCATTCGGTCGTCCCTTGTATGAGTCAATGAGGAGCTGTCCGTAGGCGAGCAAATCGTCCACCGTGGAGATATAACCGCCAGCTGGCCACATGCCCTCGACGAAGAAGAGCTCATCAAAAGGCAGTGTGGGCACATTCTCCTTTAAATTATTCACATCCACTGCGGTGTAGTAGCGGGGCACATCATGCAAAACGACGCTCATGTTGCCAATAAATGTGGAGCGAAGACCGGCGGCTCGGAGAAAGTCGGCGGCGACGGCTGGATAGGGCCGCTGGCTGACCGCCTCAATCACCGCACCGAGCAATTGAAAGCCGTAGTTGGAGTAGTTGAAGTGACTGCCCGGTGTAAACTGCAGCGGCACATCCCGGTACTGCGCCACCGTCTGCGTCACATTCTGGGCGACGAAGACGGTGCGCAGCCCCTGCAGCCAGTCCTCCGAGTCGACGTGCACTCCGCCGCTGTGGCAGAGAAGCTGGCGCAGGGTAATGTTCACGGCCTTCGCTTCCTCCTTCACCGGCCACTTCTTCGGCGGGAAGATCGATCCACTCAAATATTTGCTTAATGGATCGTCGTAATGAACCAGTCCCCGGTCGACCAGGCGGCCGAGGATGGCTGATGTAAATGACTTGGAAACCGAAGCTAATTGGAAGGATGGAAGATAATTAAACAGTGCTCCACAAAAACACAACAGCAAAAGTTAATTTGCCCCTCTCTCTGCCTGCCTCTCTGTATACCTAATCGATATTTAGTGCTCAACTTGGCGGCAACACTGTTCTCCAGATCTGCACGACCCCAAGCTTTGCGGATTACGGGCTTCCCTCGAACTGCCATGCCAAACGCCAGCGATGGAAAGTTGAAGGTTTCATTGAATTGCAGCATGTACCGCTCGGCGTCAGCCAGCCCTTCGGCAAGAGTGGTAAAATGTTTGTGTGGAATTTCCACCCGTTGAGCACTTGCACCGAGAAGGAGGCAAACAAAAACTACTTTCCGAACTGTGTGGTGCATTTTGGCAAATGAGTGTGTAAGTTGTAAATACATTGTATCTGAAACAAATTTGCTTTTTTATACTCCAAATGTACAGTCAAGCAGACTAGCAGCTAGCAAAGTGCAACTGATAACTTATTTTAACTTTTGCTGTAATCTCAATTGCCCTTTAAAGTCAAGTGCCTCATTTAGATAAAAGTTCAATGTAAGGCTCGATTTAATCAATTTTGATACTATATAACATAATCTTTTTTTGTTCAGAGGTAAGTGTTATATGGAAATTAATTACCGGCAATAATTTGGAAAGAATAAGTTCTAGAAGAGTACGTTATAAAGATTAATACTGGCCGTTAGTGGAATTGTGTTCACCGATTCAAGACAGCGCTTCCTCTGAAATGTCATCTCCGTGAGCAACAACTCTGGGTCCGTCAGCCGCTACCACGTCCTCATTGCTCATCTCCTGCTTCAGCTCAATCCTAACTGCCTGCAACTCCCCGGAATCGGCACTGGTTGAAATGAGAAACTGCTCGCCGGTGTCCGAAGTGACCACTGAGCCGTTGATGATAAACTGAGCCAAACTTTCATCACTCACCATTTCTTCCTCTTCCTTTGACTGAATGTAAAAGGTGGTAGCACCTTCTTCTTCACTCAAGTACAGTATTTGAGGGGGAGTTGCCGACTCCTTCTTAACGTCATAAACTTGTTCATACTGTTTCTCCTCTTTTTCTTCTCCCTCACTCATTTTACCCTTCCCAAAGAGTTCAGGGTGGCATTGCTGTCGGTGACGATTGACATGGTTACTCTTGACGAATAGCTTGTTGCAATAGTTGCACTTGTAGTTTTTCTCGCCAGTGTGAGTCTTTTGATGGTTCGTGACATAAGCTTGAGTGACTGCCTTGTAGCCACAGTCGGGCCAGTCACAGCTGAAGGGTTTGATGTTAGCGTGGCCCATAATGTGCTTTTTCAAGTGACATTGCTGAAGGAATCGCTTGTCGCAACCAGGCCACTTACAAGCGAACTTTTTCGACTTTTCGTGAATGGCTTTCTTGTGATCGGTCAGTGCACCTTTGAGACGGAAAGCCCAGTGACAACCTGGAAAATCGCACTTGAACGGCTTTTCGCCAGTGTGGATCAATGTGTGAGACATCAGTCCGGGTTTTTGACTACAAAAAGGAGTTATAAAGTATAATTAAAAATATTAGTCGAAAAACTGACTCACCTAAAAGCAGAGTTGCAGCCGGGATAGGTGCAAACATAGGGCCGCTCTCCGGTGTGAGAGCGCAAATGCAACTTGAGTTGGTGGGTTTGGCAAAAGCGCATGCTACAAGAAGGCCAAGAACAGGGGTAGGGTTTTTCGCCCGTGTGTGTCTTTTTGTGATCCCACAAATTAGACCGATACTTTGCAACGTAATCGCAACCCGCAAACTTGCAGGGAAATCGTCGCAGACTGGGATCTTCATCTTTTGGTGGTTTTACTCGTCCTTTCTTTGATTTGAAAGACGGCGTGTATTCGGACGGAAAGTTCACCATGTTGAAGGTAGTTGCATTGTCGAGAAACTTGTGACCAATTTCATCAACATTAACCGTATTGGATACAGTGGGAGTGGGCGCTATATTTCGCTTTGATGCCATATTTCCTTATCAAATTGGTCGCTTTTTGACAAATGGTTCCCGGTAAATCTTTTGAAATTAGAAATGTACTGAATCAGTGGATGTCCGTGTCTAATTCAAAGAAGTTGTTTGCAGCACTGCGAGGGACCCTCGCCGAGGATTGTTTGAGCTTCAAACTTGATGTCTTGCTCTTTTTGGTTTAGATTTTCTTAAAATACTAATTCGGGTACTTGTTCCAAAATGGCTCTTTAGCTTTTAGAAACAAGTGTTTTACACAAGTTTTGTTGATGAGGCAAAATCTACAGGCCAGGCTCACATTACGCGCAAAATTCGTGCAGCGGCGTTTGGTCGAAACAGAAGTTTTGCTCGAGTGTGCCGCACTGTTGTTCAGGGTGGCGCTGCCTGTATTTGCGTATTTGCGAGCTTGCACGAAGTGTCGGCTTCGCCTGTACTGTGCAAAATGTGTTAAAATTCGCACGCGCATGCGCTCTTTGTTAAAAAAATTTAAAATTGGCGCTAACTTTTAGCGTCATTCATAGACAAAGTATATTTTACAACTTTCCAGCGCAAAAGTCTTAAAATGTCTGAGATTTTCGGAGATAAGGGCTGCTCTACAAGTGACATTTTATTTGTTAACAATGAAAAAAATAGGTCAGCATAGGAATAAGCACTTGATAAGAGAGGGGGGTATGGCCGAGCGGCTTTGTCGCTGTCCTCTCTCTAGGTGGCTCGTGAGTTCGAATCCTAGTGGGCGACTTCTCTGTCTTGACAGGGTGGTAGTCTCTGGGTGGTAGATGGCGCCAGGCCTACGGCGTCTTTGCGCAAGCAATCTCACTGAGCTAAACCGACTCACCTTGTGGTGAGCGGGCACTCGAGCTGCTGCTATACCTGGCGGATAGTGGCACACACCTAGCGATTAACTGCGACAGTGTGCCGGAGGCTCTCTGAGCTGATGGACTCGTGTGCGGTGGTTTCCTCCGGGCTCTCCGGTTTCCCCACCAAGCGAGGAGGAGTAGGGGGAGGCTTGCCTCCCGGGACAGGCCCATTGGTCAGGCCGCCAGCACCCTCGGGTGTTCCCGATGATCTATCCCCAAGCCCCCCACGACCCCCAGCCTGTTCTGGGGACCAAATCTGGTCTGTGAACCGGGGCTCGACCAGGGCCACCTCCCCTGTATACAGGGTAGCAAAGGTAACTTTGAGGGGTGGTAGTGAGTAAGAGATAAAAAAAGGAATAAGCACTTGATGAGGCACGCTGACGTGCTGACAGACCATCGTGAACCAATCTCGCAGTAGCAGTAAAAGAGCAGATTGCTCTTGAATGCACTGTATTCTGCGTGGTAGGCCACAACACAACCTAGTTTGTATTAATCAACAAGCAAACAGTAATAAGTAATTATTAATAATTTATGATGTTCTAAAATGCTATTTGTGTCTATGCAATTAATCCGCTTTCCGTTGGGACCTTTTTCCTTGCACCGGCAGCTGTCTGCAGTGAAGCATGTCATTGAGAGCGGTGGAGACTAATCCGCCTGCTGAGAACCAACCATTGAGTAAACTAATTTATCGTAAGGTAATAGTGAACATATTTTTTTAATGTTTTTTTCAAAATGCAGTTTTAAGATAAAGATTGTCTTAATGGAAATAATTGAGTTATTTTTCACGGTTAAAAATATTTTTGTTAAAACAACTAGTAGTTCATTACCTGTTGACAACTTTGCAGAATTAAATAAATACATTTTAAAAAATATTCATTGATCAAGTTCATTAAAACTTATTGAGAGTTTGAAGATGTTCGCTCTGTTAGAATGTAATTTCTAGCTAGCTAAGTAGTTTGCAAAGAACACTGATGAGTGCTCCAACAGTGGATCAATGTTTACCGGTTGACTTTATTCAAGTTTTATGTAAAAATATTGACTCGTCCAAATGTTTGCCAACCAAATCAGCGTATCGGATCAGTCAGCTGGCTCAACAACCCAATCTGATTTAACTCGAATTGAAGTGAGCTTTTTGCAGAAAAGATGGATGCCATTGTTTTCGATGCTTGTTGTTGACACTAGCTGCAATCTCTTCTTCTCTAACTCTGCTTCCTGCCTCAGGCACCACTTTCAACACTGCACTGCACTGCTTTGCCCTTAGCAAATGATGCAAAGTTGAAAGCTTATTTTAACTTCAACACACACACACATTTTGCTTTCTCTGTTTTTGCTTTAACTAATGATAAAAAATTTATGGTTTGTTTTTACTCTCATGACAAGCTGCACAAGTAAACTTTCATGGTTTAGACAAATAAGTAAAAACGATGGCTAATTTCGTTTTGAGCAATCTAACTTTTATGAAAAAAGGGTAATTGTATTAAGTGGATTTAAAAAGAGCAAGAGTTTTGGTGCTTATTTGTAACCAACTTTTGCTACATCTGTCTCACTTTTTAAATCAGGAAGTGCAACTTTTTTTTAGCTAATTATATTTGCAATTTTGATTAGGAACCAATACAAATAATTACTTTGACTTGTCAAGCGAGAAGTAGACCAAATATAAGTGAATACTTTTTTCAGAATCACTCATTTCTTAAAAGATGTTCTACACTATCTAGTATAATGCTAATACAGCGATCACTTTTGCAAAAAATTATCACTTATACTCATGTAATGAAATTACTTTGGGATTTCGTCAAATGTGCGAAACCAAAAACTGATAAGAAGAAAGGTTTCTACTGGCAAGACACTACAGTTTAGTGACTGAATATTATAAAAAAGTGAACGTAAATTGAGAAAATGAGGAAGAGGAGGAGAGTGACGGTTATATAGGGACATATACCACTGAAGTTGAAGTGAGAGATGAGAAAATGTAATTTCTTTCTTTCATTGAAGTCTGCTACTATCTTTCTTCTCTCTCTCTCTCTCTCTCTCTCTCTCTCTCTCTCTCACTATTTACAATCTTGCACTCTTCTACCAAAAATCGTATAAAAGCTTGCCGGCAGAATTATTGTGATAGGCAGTGTGGTGCAGTGCACGTCGCCGTCGCCGTCGCCGTTGCAGTCGCTTTTGCCTTCGCCGTTGTCGAAACATCAAAACAGTGTCAGGAGGTTTTCCGTGTCATTTCTCTTTGAAAACTCATCGAACATATCGTCTTGCCTTGTTTATCGCATTCACATAATCGAAGCTGCTGTTTGTATCTAAAGCTTTACGATGCGGAAGAAAGTTGTTCCTCACAATTGAAGTGAGTGCCCACTGTCGATCCACTATCTTCAGGAGGCAGTTGGTGGGTTTATATCTTTATACGCCCACTCTGCTATTTTTACCGGCAATCGATTTGACCAGCTTCCGCTTGAATAGCCCTAACCATACCAAAAGATGTGTGATCTCTTTCTGTCGATTACGTTTTCCTCCCTCTTCAATTGAGTGAGTTGAAGCCGACCACGCGAAAACCAACAACAACAAATTCTACTCCAAACTGAGCAACACAAAAATTCAATTAAAACTTTTCAACCAGAAGAAAGTAAAGCAAACGGTGTACTTTGTCCGAAGTAACTACAGAGGACTCAGCTGAAAGGTGTCGATAGCGTGGCCGTATCTGTTTCCATTGTGACCGCATTACAACAAGTCGACGTCTTTTGTGTTGTTTTTATTAACATTAACCAATTTTGTGTGTTATCAAACATTTGAACATTTCCAATTTTGAAACTGAAAGCGAAACGTTTTTATTTTTCAAATAATTGAAAAATTATTTTTTTAGTGCTTCTTGTTTTGTAAGCAAAATATTAAATTGCTTTTGATCTTGATTCAAAAAAGTTTTTTAATATCTAGTTCTACACAACTGTTGATATTAAATTTAATATAAGGTAAGTTTAATGTATTACTTTTAAGATTTATTTGACATAAACTTTTTTAAAACTAACATGGCTAAACGTTTTAAATTTTGTGCATAAATTTTATTTTTATTTATTTAAATGACTGTTGAAACCATGAGCTCAGTTTTATTGATTAATAAAAAAAATAAAGTTTGTTTGCTTATGCAAACACATATTCATTTTTTCTTTTTCCGATCAGGATGAAAAAGGTGATAAATTACTTATACCTTTTTTTACTGTCCTTTTAAACTGCATTGACATAACTGATTATGGTCAAATATTTATTTAACCGCGCTCGCAAGAGAATACATAATGTTTCCAATTACTATTCTATTGAAAAAATACCATTGACAAGTTGATAATGCATTGACCGACAAGTTTGTATAAGAAGTGAGAGGATGTTGTCAACAAAAAGAATGCTAAAATTGCAATACGCTATTGTGCCTTTTTTTAATCGTTTTCTGATGACAATATCTTCTTAGAACAGAAACTTTATATAGGATGCTTGCAAAATTAAGTGCAATTAATCAAATGTATGTTTTCCGGTGTGCGTGTGGTCTTTTTAGTCAGAGCAATTTCAAGAATCCGACCTGGCTGCCTCATCTAAATTGGGTATGCATTTTTGACATAAATTAATATTGCATAATTTGCACGTTTTGTTGCACACGGTGACATGTAGTAATTATTTTCATAGTAAAACAAATACCATTTTTAACACAATAGGTTTTTGATTAAAATAAACTAACCTTTTCTATGATTAAGCATTTTTTTAGAAACTACAAACAGGATTGATGCTGACAATATGTCAATAGTTTAGAAAATGGTGCCTGATTACATGTATGATATGACTGATTACAATTTTGTGGTTGTCTAAACCCATTGTCTGTTTTGTGAAGCAGCTTTCTATTTCCGGTAGAACTGGTTTCAAACAAATTTGTCTTCTATCAAGTTAAAATTTTTGTGTCATAACATGATGCATTTTCTTTTGCAGTAGCTAAAGATTTTGTAGTACAAAATTAAACATCGGGCACATGAAACTGGTTGATCAGTTTGAACAAAAAATGTTTTTTTAGTATACAACATGCTTTTCCAAACAAAATATTTTTTTCATTAATCTTTACTTGCCAATAAATCATGCTTGCCTATGTTGATTGAAAAGGATGATTGTTGTGAAGCTAAAAACCAGTTTAAACCAAGTTTCTAATGAAATCAAAAACCATATATTGATTTTGACATATCTACTTTTGTCTATTTCATTTTGATTGAAAATCCATTTTTAAATATTGATTTTCTCTAAACACATTAGCAAAAACCTTAAATTCAAATGTTAATTAGGATTTAAGCTAAAAAAATTTAATATTTATAAAAAATAACTATAACACCTCAATCAATAGTTTTAAAATTAAGCATTTTTGTTTATTATTTTTCATTCATATTAAATTACAAAAATAACAACAAACTTGTCGCAGTTTGGCTGTAAACTAAATAGGCGTAACTTGTAAATTTAAGCACAAATCAACTTTTCTAAACTTCACTAGCCGTTCCATTTTAGTTATCACTATTTGATTGCTGTGTAATTAAAAAACGTTCAGTCAACTATCTAGTAATGCGCACAAATCCACTATTGTTTAATATTGTTCTTTAAATCAAACGTGTATTTAATCTATCTATCTATCTGTTTTTTTACGCAGCTCGGGTAAATATGGCATTTATTGTTTGATTGTTCAGTATATGTTGCACATTGAACCGGTTGTTACAGTGACAATTTTCAACATAGTTAACTTTTTCTATAAACTATTTTTACCATCAATAATTTTCTCTAATAAAATTTTTTGCAATTCTCACAACGTCGCACTGTTCAAAAAAACAAGTTTTTTTTGTTAAAACACAGTGTATCAAAGAAATCAGATTTCAGCAGCTAATGCAAATCAATTTGGAAAATGCAAAGCTGTCAGACGCATGCTGTTTTAAGATGATTTATTAACCACACTGACGACATATTTCAGTGTCATTTCAACAAAGAAAAAAAGTTTATTTCGCCGACTCATTATTTTGTTTTACATCGTATACAAGTATGTTGGATTAGCCAAAACAAAAATTTTGGCTAACAAATAGAATTTAGGGTCTGAAAAATGCAGCTCATGCATCCTGTTAACTAGCACAATTTATTTATGACAAACAAAAACAATAGGTTACCTTTTTTTGTGCAAATAATCAACTTTTATTTGATTGCAGATGTCTAGAGATGAAAACCTAAAATTATCAGTTGTTATATATAACCTGAAAAATTATATGTTGCAGAACTTTAGTTAGCAAGTTTGATTACAGTGCTTGCAACGTGATCAGTGCAGTCATCAAATGCTTAAAAAATGCAACTGAATTTATAACTTATACCCCTCATGTATTTTTTAAAGCAAAATACTTTGTAACTTAAATTTAATTTTTAAAAAATATTTTTAAATTTAATTTTTAAATGAAATTGCATTATGTTGACTAAAATCTTTGCTTTACAAGCATTTTGATTGTAATTTCTTGTTCAAACATGTGTTATTTATACAACAGTTTTAAATTGATCAACGTTTTTAAATTGATTTGTGACACTTGGCAATATGAGATAGTAGCCGTAAGCGGTAAGGTGATGTAGTGCAAGTTTAGAACAAATTCAATCAAATAATAACTGACCGTAGGCGCATCTTTTTTTAAAATATAATTTTTTTGTTGTACATCATTTTTAAATTTTAATTACACACTAAGATTTTAGCTTTTGTTTAATTTTTTCACAGTGCTATTAAAGTTTTTTATTTTTTGTTATCATTTTTATGTAGTATCTTTTATTATTTAAAATTTAAAAATAATTTTAAATGTATTAAAAAATGTTTTTAAAATGTAACATTTTGGTTTAGATTATATTTTATTTTTTATTGTTGCATTTTTCAAAAAATATAATATTGCGAAAAATAAAGCTACAGCTTATGTCTTTAAGTGACATTGCAATTTGTTTTTGATTACTTGTCTGAACAGCATTCAGTCAAAAGATGAGTCAAGTTAAAAAGTCTATGCAAATACCATTTGGGTAGCCTCTTCAGTCGATAAGTCAATAATATCGTTTTGCATTCTAGTAGAATATAATTGAAATGCATCAGTAATGCGTTTGTCGCGTGAATGATCCATTTGCAAGTTGCTTATTTGTCGCCTTTGTAGTTGATAGTCAATATCTAAACACTTTTACTTGATCAAACAAAATCCCATAAATCATCTTAATGTAAAAAATCATCTAAAACCGTTTTAGTATGCATTATTCATTGTTTAGCTTTTGAGGATTGTCATCTTATTGTAATTTAACATTAGTTTATTAATTTTTTGTAAAAATAAACTGATATGTAAACTTTTAAATTATTTACAAAATTGCTAATATTTACTTAAAAATTTTGAAAATAAAATTAAGACATTTATTAGATGCTAAAAAGTGAAGCCATAAATTGAAAACAATTTTTAACTTTTCAATGCGTGAATTTTTGTAGATAAAAAAATTAAACATAATTTAATATAAAATGATAGTTTATTTATTTGCATTTATTTACTTACTTGCACTTAATGTTTATAAAAACGATTTTTAATGTCAATCTAATGGTTTGGCAATACTCATATATTTTTTATTAAAATTTGCGTATAAATTTTAATACTGTGTTCAAATTTATATTAAACAAAATTTACAACAAATTGAAAAAAGTATTAAACTTTTTGGCTGTATCTATGGTTTTCTGATCTTATAACTGATAACATTAAATTTCATACTTTTTAATAATTTTTTAAAAGTAAAAAGTAATGCACAAAAGCCAACATTTAGTTTTAAGTAAAATTTTTAGTTATAAAAAGGTAACGAAATTGCAGTGTATATGGGATTACTTTTTCAAACATATTATTTTTAAAATGCAATCATGCTTTTAATAACAAATTGTTTTTTACAATAGTTATGCAATTTCATCACGCTAATCACCTGTCAAGTTTTCTTCTCCAATCATATAAAACACAAAGTCAACGTGTCTAAACTTATGGCAACTTATGTAGAAAAATCCTTTAATGTCAATCGACTTTACTGTCAACCACTCTTGTATCTGTCAGTTTCACCTTAAACATCCTCACATGGCAGTTGAAAGTTTGTCATTTGGCAGAAAAAGTACAGCACACCGGAAGCTAAGACTCTTGTGCGTTTTGCATTGTTTCGTGTTAAACCCTTTACACATTTGCTTGTTGAATTTGACGTGAAAAGTTGCAAAAATATTTGTCAAACCAACATATTAGCCACCAATTTTACAAAAATTAACATTGTAAAAATCAATTTTTTGTGTTATACAAAATTTAACATATCAAAGAAACGGCAATAATGCATCCCATCGGCAGCAGCACCGAGCACTCTGTCATTTTCAGTGTGTTAGCTTCAACAGCTGAAAGTGTCATTTTTGACACGTTTGAAAGAACAAATGGAAACAGCACCAGAGAGCGTCAGCCATATAGCAATGCGCTCCACGAGCACAGCGAAGCAGCCAATCACGAAGTTGGCTCCACTGCCCTGCAAAGCAACAAGTCTATTTCCAATGCAAAAAGTGGCCCCGGACTTGATGAAAGCCTCTACCGGACTTATTTATCATCATCTCCTACACTTTAATTATTTTTGTATCTCTCTGTGGTAACATTCTTGTCTTACGGGTGATTTTCTCAAGAAGAAAACTTCACACGACTACAAATCTTCTCATTGCATCACTTGCTTGTGCAGATCTTCTCACAACAACTTTGAACGTGCCATTCAATGTTTCAAGGTATGAATTTAATTTATCTTGAAAATACACGTTACTCAAATATTTGTTAACTATTATAGGTTCTTATCCTTGAATTACCCATTTCCAGCGGTGTTTTGCAAGCTTGTTCCTTTTATTCAGGTAAGAGCATTCGAGGCACAACAACAACTACCACCACTACTGCCAATCGGAAATCCAATTTGAAAACTGATTGATCTGACTGAGTGCCCTTTGCGAACCCTGCAGGTAGCCTGTGTGTACGTGTCAACGCTGACGATGGGCGTCATTGCCATTCACCGGCACATCACACTGTCCTGTCCGCACCGAGCCTACAACAGCACCAGCGGACCATCAGGTGGCAATCTGAGTGCAGTGCGCGCCGGCACTGCCTGTCGACTGGGCGCCATGACCGTCGTTGTCTGGCTGGTGGCCGCCATCCTCGCTGTGCCGCACTCCATGTTCAATCAAATCGTCTATGTGCCCTGGCGAAATGTCACCTACGTTCGATGTCGTGCCGAGTACCCCAAGTGGGACGAAAAGTTTAACCTGCCATTCTGGCTATCTGTGGAAGCCTTTCTCACTCAATATTTGTAAGTACAGCATTTGTTTGGTGCACATAGCCATGTAACAGTAGAGCCACTGATTGATGAGTACAAACTCGACTGCACTATTATTCGTTTTGTTGTTGCTAATTATTATTTTGCGTTGTAATTATATTTAATGCGATTCTTAATGAAAATGATTGCCATTTCAAGTTTATGGCTTTAGAACAAATGAAACAGTGTAGTACAAGTTAGGCTAACTTGAGTTTATTTATACAACATAAATATTTATAAATATTTACAAGCAAATACTTCACTTCATATTTTGACAACATTATTATATCCATCTGCTATAATTTTATGTTCAGTATTAGGATTTTTTATTTTATACTTTCACACAATGTGGTTCAACAAAGAACTCTATAAAAATAAAAACAACTCAATTTGTTTCAAGGTCTATTATTAAATTAAAAAATTAAAAAGTAAGGTGCAACAAAACGATCAATCAAGTGGATGTTTTTAATGTTTCCACTTTAGTATTTTAACTAGTACGTTAGAGTGAAATAAAGTATTCAATCATCTATGTTTATTTTTAACATTTTTCAATTAAAAAATGCTAAGAATTTTAAAATAATTAAATTTTTAAACAAGACAGTTTAGCAACAAACATAAAACATGAAACATAGACTTTTTTGTAAAATGAACAATCACAAGTAATTAAACTATTTCATTTGAAATATGAACATTTGTTAATTTATATTTAATAATTAAAATAATAAATTCATACAAAACAACAAAAAAACAAAGCAATTAGCAGTGAAAAACGTGACAAACAAAAAAATTTGATTTATTGTAGAGATAATTTAGGTTTACTGAAAATGGTTAGCAATCAATAAGCAAGTATTCTCAATTAAGTTTATTTACAGTATGTTAAGCAAAAATTATTTGGCATAACTTATGTAAAGCAAAAAAACAACAAATAAAACATCTAAAACGTTGTTTAAACTTTTTGTACCGTTGCAAAAAAATTATTAATGTTTATGTTACTAATTTATTAAAATTTATTTTAAAAAATTTTGTTTTAATTGACATCAAATGCTATGTTTTGGGCATCTTAGCATTTTTAATAATTCAAAATTTAAAAAAAATTAAATTTTTTAAATGTTAAACATCAAAAAACATTTCATTTTAATGTTTGTTTTAAATCGCATCAGATGTAACATTGACAAGCGACAAATTAAAACTGACAATTTTGCATAAAACATGTTGTTAAGTAAAGTTATTTAAGATTGACGTTTTATAAAAATTTACTGACAATTTTTCAACTTTTAAAATTTATTTTTTTAAAATTTTTTTAAAAAAACGAGTTTTTATCTTGATGTCAAAATAAAATTATTTTTTTGTTTTGTACTGTTTATCATGTCAGAAAAAACTTAAATTAATTTTTTTGTGGTTTAAAAAAACAAACAAAAATTTTGTTTTAAGTTATATTACTCCATATAAGATATTTTACAGTTCATAAAAAACAGGAAATAAATAACTTTTATGATGAACGTTTCAAGCTTTTTTACATTTCCTTTAAGTATTCTGTCAATTTACCAAACGGAAATTGATTGCGTGAAGTGCCTTTACAATGCTTTTGAAAAATCTCAATAAAAAAGTGAGCAATTTTAATTGCGAAATCATTGAAAAAAATATCACAAATTTGTTTCAAATAAAAAAATTTTTGTTTTTTAATATTTTTGTATTTTTTTAAAACATAAGTTTTCTTAAAAATTAAAATTAAATTTTGCAATTTTTTTATTGAATTCTTACCAAACTAAAACAAACTAATGCAGTGCTTAATTACTATTGTAATAAATAAAGTGCTATCATTTAAACATTTATGTATTTTATTTTTAAAACAAATCTAGTACTTTTGAAAGCTGCAATCGTCGCAATAAAAAACGTGCACAACACAATAAAAACAGAATCCCTAAAAAAGCTGTAATGAACTAATAATGAATAAAACGTTT